>JAOTOM010005110.1:350000-973385 GCA_034440615.1 Ashinkailepas kermadecensis
CGCTCGCCGGCCGCCGTCCGGTCGGTCGATTTGGCAACCCCGCAATTCCTATATTTACTAACGGATTTCGATTTTGTGTTCCATGGGATGCGCTCGTCGATGTTTAACAGTCACCAGATTGCATTACAATATCGCCACCCGTTTATGAGATAACGCAAAAAACAGAAGCGGGCGGATTCCGCCGCCCCCACCACACCACACTCCTTCAGTGCGCGTGTGAAACAACCACATCTTATACCTACATCAATCGTGTAGTACTTTGCCCACCCAATAATTGTCATACAACACCTGTGCTCACTGTTGTCTTCGGATTTCTTTTCCATGTCAGAAACAGTCGGAAGAAGGGGAATAATCTTCGACTTGAATCCATCGAATCTTCCTATGGAACCTCATATGATGCATTACATGACGGCAAGTGTGGCACAAGACCATCACATGGCAGCAATTAGCCAAACGTAGGGGGTCTAGCAGAAGCCGCAGAATCGCACGAAATGTGGTCAATGTGCCTGTTGCGCAAGGTGGGTGTACACATGCAGGAACGTTGGAGTGTTGGCGACAGGACGTTACAGACTGAAATGCGTAAAAGTGGAACATTTCACATTTTTAGTGCTTTGTGGAGGCGCAATTTGAGCAGTGTGAGAAGTCTTATCAAGGACTTCTGACAGGACAATTAAGTTCTCACTAATTGTATAAATACACCACAAAAGTGGCTCCCATTGAACACATATAAGTCAACATCCGGTGACTTTTTAACAAGCTGGTAAGTGGCCCCTCCAAATCCGCACCGCTTCCCTCCACCGGCCGCAAATCCCAGGTATGCCACTGGCTGAGAAACACCTAGCTTCGGTAAATTTAACATTAGTGCTGATGAGGACGCATGGAAAAGCATCACATAGAAACCACAAGGCGCATGCAAAAGCACCACGCGGAATGTTCAGACCACTGGAGTACTGCGCCGGTGGGCGCGCGCATGGCTTAAAAAATTCCGGGGTCTCAAGACAAAGTGAGGCAAACAAAGCCGTTATCATCTTGAAGGTTGAAGCAACGCTTTTTCGTACTTTCTCTAACAAAAATTAGATGCACTTCTCCACAATGGTTTACGAAAGTGCCCTTTTAATGCAACCAGTGCCCTGTTCAAGAATTTCGGGTGCCCTTTTGTTTGTCGATGTGCCCTCAGTGAAAGATCGATAAAAAATATGTACACTGCTGGACAGTGCGGGTCTGGGCAGTGCGGGTCTGGACAGTGCGGGTCTGGGCAGTGCGGGTCTGGACAGTGCGGGTCTGGGCAATGCGGGTCTGGACAGTGCGGGTCTGGGCGGGGCGGGTCTGGGCAGTGCGGGTCTGGACAGTGCGGGTCTTGGCAGTGCGAGTCTGGGCAGTGCGGGTCTGGACAGTGCGGGTCTGGGCAGTGCGTGCCTGGGCAGTGCGGGCGCAGGCAGTGCTGGTCTGGGCAGTGCGGGTCTTGGCAGTGCGAGTCTGGGCAGTGCGGGTCTGGGCAGTGCGGGTCTGGGCAGTGCGGATGTGGGCCGTGCGGGTCTGGGCAGTGCGGATCTGGACAGTACGGGTTTGGACAGTGCGGGTCTGGGCCGTGCGGGTCTGGGCAGTGCGGATCTGGACAGTGCGGGTCTGGGCAGTGCGGATCTGGACAGTACGGGTTTGGACAGTGCTGGTCTGGGCAGTGCGGGTCTTGGCAGTGCGGGTCTGAGTGTGAGTCTGGGGCAGTGTGGGTCTGGGCAGTGCGGGTCTGGACAGTGCGGGTCTTGGTAGTGCATGAGTCGGTGGCGGGGCAGTGCGGGTCTGGGCAGTGCGGGTCTTGGCAGTGCGAGTCTGGGCAGTGTGGGTCTGGACAGTGCGGGTCTGGGCAGTGCGCACCATGGCAGTCCGGTGGCGGGGCAGTGCGGGTCTGGGCAGTGCGCACCATGACAGTCCGGTGGCGGGGCAGTGCGGGTCTGGGCAGTGCGCACCATGACAGTCCGGTGGCGGGGCAGTGCGGGTCTCGGCAGTGCGCACCATGACAGTCCGGTGGCGGGGCAGTGCGGGTCTCGGCAGTGCGCACCATGGCAGTCCGGTGGCGGGGCAGTGCGGGTCTCGGCAGTGCGCACCATGACAGTCCGGTGGCGGGGCAGTGCGCACCATGACAGTCCGGTGGCGGGGCAGTGCGGGTCTCGGCAGTGCGCACCATGACAGTCCGGTGGCGGGGCAGTGCGCACCATGACAGTCCGGTGGCGGGGCGGCACATGGCCGCCGGCGCGGCGGTGCCGATGACGGCGTCCATGTCCGGCCGGCCGGCCACACTGTCAACACGCAGACCTGCCGGATAAGATTGCTGCCAGCAATCACACGACCGAGCCGCGCCGACGGCAGCTCGCGCTAATCTCGTGAAGCTATTGGTCGGCTGCCGCCAGCCCCTGAGCGGGCGGGGGGGCACCAGTCGCTGCGCCTGCCGCCCGCCAACAACGGGTTGCCATCTGCCCCCGCCCCCGAAAAAGAGCTCGACTCTGGCCGGTTGGAAACTGCATACCATGCCGGCTTGGCGACACGAACGGTTGACATTGCCACTTCCGATGACGCAGTTCCAACTTGTGAGCGGCGTGAAAGGCGTTATCCTGCGGACGGCAGGTGAATGCTGTATGTCTCCGGTGTGAGTGAATCGCTGCGTCAGCCTCCGCTGGCGGATCCAGGGGGGGGGGGCCATTCCGGCCATGGCCCCCCCAAGCGCTTCAAAGGGGGGCCATAGTATCTTTTGCCCCCCCAAACCAACGAAAGTAAACTGAATTAAAATGCAGTAATCTTTGCTGAGGTTAAAAAATAGCGTTCCGGGTGAAATAATCTCCAATTTTACAGGTATTTTTAAATAATTTTTTGGAAGCACAATATGGTAGCATAGTAGATTCTGACATATCGAGGGTTCTATGCTGTTGAAGTTCTGCTTACAGCAAGAGATGACGAAATCAGCAGTTTCGTTATTCCTTCGTCAGATAGGTTCATGAAGTTTGTTTAGCCAGTAACGGGCAAGTGGACCCAGTGAGCCAGATTTCGAAAGCGGAATTTGAACAGGATGTTTTGTGCGAGTGACCAGTTGAGCTCAGTTGAGCAGCATGTTTCGTATGTTGGTGTTGGGGTTGCTAAGATGAACAGACAGGCTACATTGACTGATTTTTTTCAAGAAGAATAGCAACAGGAGGTATGTATTTGCACTGGCTGATCCACGGAGGGGCCATTCCGGCCATGGCCCCCCCGAAGCGCTTAAAAGGGGGGCCATGGTGCCTTTTGCCCCCCCCCCCCGAAACCAACAGAAGTCAACTAAATTAAAATGCAGTAACCTTTGTCGAGGTTAAAAAGTAGCGTCTGGATGAAAGAATCTCCAATTTTAAATTTAAAAAAAAATTGTTTGGAAGCCAGTGTGGTAGCATAGTAGATTCTAACACACATCGAGGGTTCCATGCTCTAAGTTCTGCTTACAGCAAGAGTTGACAAAATCGGATCCGCCAGTGTGTACACGTGCATGAACGTTGACGTGGTACAAGACGTTGAACGAGAACGTGAACGTTTTGGTAAGCAAGAACAAAAATCCGGTAACATAGAAACGGTGGAGGTAGGCTGGGGCCCCTACACAGGAAACTATGTTGTCAATTATAATTTTTTTCTTCAGATGGGCCCCTTTGCCAAATAGTGGTCGAAATCCGGTGTTTTTAACCAAAAATAGCGGGAGAAGGGGCACCCTCCAAATCCGTTCGACTCCTCCCCTGGTGTAATTCCTAGGTACGCCACTGGGGGAGGGGGAGGGGAGGGGTTGACGCCGAAAACCGAAAGTTGCCCCCCCCCCCAACCGGTGGGCTAGATCCGCCAGTGTCAGCCTCCGGTGTGAGTGAATCGCTGCGTCAGCCTCCGGTGTGAGTGAATCGCTGCGTCAGCCTCCGGTGTGAGGGAATCGCTGCGTCAGCCTCCGGTGTGAGTGAATCGCTGCGTCAGCCTCCGGTGTGAGGGAATCGCTGCGTCAGCCTCCGGTGTGAGGGAATCGCTGCGTCAGCCTCCGGTGTGAGGGAATCGCTGCGTCAGCCTCCGGTGTGAGTGAATCGCTGCGTCAGCCTCCGGTGTGAATATGAATCGTTGCGTCAGACACGATCGGGAGGTAATGTCCGCGGAATTATCCGAGGCACGAGCAGGCCAAAGAGTTGTTGCAATGGCGCCGAGTGATATAATGGAATCTCGTGAGGGAATACTTTGGAGATTAGCCATGGGTGTAGCAGTAGTCAGACCTCGGGTAGGTGCAAGTTGTGTATCTGTCGCTCGTGCAAAGTAACTTATCTTGGGCGAACAACTTAAAGCAGTTACCATATTTAAACATCGTGCTCTTTGACTTGCGTGTTGCACATGCACACCACTTTCAGTCACATCACTGACCACGGAAGAAGTTACCTTTGACTTAAAATAAACATTTAGTTCAGGTTTGCTTTTGTGGTAAAGTGAGCATCTAAACTAGTACGAGACCAAAAAAGTACTCGAATTTTAGACCCTCGTGATTCGCTATTGCAATAGATTTGCAAATTGCACCGCCGCTGAACATTTTCACCTGCAAATTCAGCTGAAATATGTCAGTGAAGCCAGGCAGTAGAAGTTCGGGATAATACAAAGAGCTCCAATTTGCAACCCACGACGACGAAGCGCGGAACAAACCCGCAACAAACACACCATCGGTTGGTTGGTTATTGGTTTTACGACACGTCGACCGTTGAGTCATGTAGCGTCGCCAATCTCTCACGCCGATTGGACGCGGGTGAAGAGTAGCGACAGGTGAGACTCGAACCCACAACCTTTCGATTGTGAGACGAGCATCTTACCCCTAGACCACTCGTCCCCAAACACACCATCAGTGTTCGTCTGTTTGATTATTCATTGTGCTTTGCTGCATATAATTTACGTTGACGTACAGCGTTGCATATCCCTTGATTCCAACTTTCGCTCCTTCCAGCATCTGACCTTTCCCTATGCCGATGTCCGTTGCAGACTAATGCGCCGACGTGGATTAGCTGCTGTGCTCCAGGATCTAAAGCAAAGCTACTAGTCTTATCAGCGGACTAAGCAATTTAGAACATGGGGGAGGCTTATGGTATTAGATATGTACTCACTCGAGGAAAGGAGAGATCTCATTCAGGAGAGATCTCACGTGAGGGATATGATCGGGAAGCTTAAGATAAGATATGATAAAAGGGTTAGATAATGTGAATCGCCTTTCCTAGTTAGGGTTTCACATGAGGAGCATCGACTGAGGTTAAACAAGTCGAAGTGCATGACAGTCCCGACAAGATTTCAGTCAAAGGATGGTTGATCAATGAAATAGGCGCCGGTTGATGTTGAAAGTTCCTGGTTGAATGTATTCAATGCAGGGTAGATGCATTCCTTAGGTTCAATAATCTCATTTGGAATTATGCGCTGTGCGGTAAGGGGATATGGGGCAGATGTGCAGTCAAGTAAGGGATTATATGCTAGACAGAACATTGACGTGGGAGATTCAGTCTTTTTGTTTCTTCTAGCAGTTTACCTTCATATACTTGGCCCAACTGAACCCTTGTGGCTCATATTGAGCCTTACAACTGTATGATTGCAAATTCTCGAGTCTCCAAGTCACCTGCTGTTCGCCAACTCCTACCCTTACTTTCATCCTGAACAATAATAGCGACAAGCTTCGCAGATGCGCTTGTACGCTAAATCTAAATACAAAAACGACCGAAGTAAATTTACGACGCGCCGGAACTTTTTACTTGGCAACCTAGTTAAAAGACATTAGTGGATACACACATGCGTTGTATGATGATTATTGCGGTTTTATGGTGCGTGAAACCATGTGGGTTATATTGCCACGTACGTTGTAGTTACTGAGATTATTGTCATTGGGGAGCCACGCTTCCACTTTTAAGTTAGTGCTCAGCTAATCGTGCTGCATACTCAGCGTCCTTGCGCCGCTAGGACTCCAGACGGTCAGATGTCGACCCGGCAAAACCACAACCGCACAACACAACAAAAACAACCGCTCGGGTGGTGGCATTTCCAATATTATGTAGTTGGATGCCCTCTTAAGTTCTCTCCGTGTCTTCTGCCTATACAGACGATGCAGAGTGATCCCCGGTAACATTGGTGCTCTGAACAGAACTTCAGCCATCAAACGCCGTCGTGTATTTCAGTAGTAAGGTCAGGATGATATGGTCTCCTCACGTGACTCTACAAGCACGAAAACGCCCGACGGTCACCAGTCGCGTTCACTGGCGGATCCAGGGGGGGGGGCATTCCGGCCATGCCCCCCCCCCAAGCGCTTCAAAGGGGGGCCATAGTGTCTTTTGCCCCCCCCAAAAAACCAACAAAAGTAAACTAAATTAAAATGCAGTAACCTTTGCCAAGGTTAGAAAATAGAGTTTCGGGTGAAATAATCTCCAATTTTAAAGGTATTTTGTTATGATTGTTTAGAAGCCCAATATGGTATCATAGTAGATTCTGACATATCGAGGGTTCTATGCAGTTGAAGTTCTGCTTACAGCAAGAGATGACGAAATCAGCAGTTTCATTATTCCTTCGTCAGATAGGTTCATGAAGTTTGTTTAGCCAGTAACGGGCAAGCGGACCCAGTGAGCCAGATTTCGAAAGCGGAATTTGAACAGGATGTTTTGTGCGAGTGACCAGTTGAGCCCAGTTGAGCAGCATGTTTCGTATGTTGTTGTTGGGGCAAGGCCATATAGCCATATAGGTGTTGGGGTTGCTAAGATGAAGAGACAGGCTACATTGACTGATTTTTTCAAGCAGAATAGCAAGAGGAGGTATGTATTTATATCCTGAATAAGAGATAACTGGTGGGTTTGCATGTAGGGGAGATTCGGGTGGTAGGACCGGGCTATCAAAGTTTAAGGGAATTATTGCAGTTTAGGGTATCTACGAGACAAGTTTTACACATACCCTCATGCACTGGCGGATCCAGGGAGGGGCCATTCCGGCCATGGCCCCCCGAAGCGCTTAAAAGGGGGGCCATAGTGTCTTTTGGCCCCCCGAAACCAACAGAAGTCAACTAAATTAATATGCAGTAACCTTTGCCGAGGTTAAAAATAGCGTGTGGATGAAAGAATCTCCAATTTTAAAGGATTTTTTAAATATATAATTGTTTGGAAGCCAGTATAGTAGCATAGTAGATTCTGACACACATCGAGGGTTCCATGCTGATCAAGTTCTGCTTACAGCAAGAGTTGACAAAATCGGATCCGCCAGTGTCCACGTGCACGAACGTTGACGTGGTACAAGACGTTGAACGTGAACGTTTTGGTAAACAAGAACAAAAATCCGGTAACATAGAAACGGTGGAGGTAGGCTGGGGCACACAGGAAATTGTGTTGTCAATTATTATTTTACTTTTATTTTATTTTTATTTTAATTATTATTTTAAAAATATGCCCCTTTGCCAAATAGTGGTCGAAATCCGGTGCTTTTAACCAAAAATAGTGGGAGAATGGGCATCCTCCAAATCCGTTCGACCCCTCCCCTGATGCAATTCCTAGGTACGCCACTGGGGGGAGGGGAGGGGGGCTGACGCCGAAAACCGAAAGCTGCCCCCCCCCCCAAACCGGTGGGCTAGATCCGCCAGTGGTCGCGCTCAGTCCAGACAATCGCCCTCCGGAATACCCGGCACTCCACCTGTCGCAGGCACACACACATGAACCGCACTAAGTCATAACCGACAATGCAAGCTAGCAAGCTCATTGGCGCGCCCCGTCCAGTGTCGAGCTGGCGCATGTCGCAACTGATGACGTCATTAGTGACGTCACGCCGGCACTGCCCGACCGTGGGAGCTCAGACGGGACCAGCCGCAAAAACCGCAAGCCAACGGCCAGACGGTTACGAGCACCCGGCCTCAAGTACTCAGATGATACGAGCCAGACATCTCGACAGCCTCTTGCTGGCAGGTGTATTACACACAATCACGGTTTACAGCGAAACGGCGCAACACAGTTGTCTGCAGTTGCAGCTGGAATGTTCAAATATTCGCGGCTCCGCAGAGATGTACCTTGCTCTGTACTAACTGCCAGATGATGAGACAAACGCCCATCAAATGAGAGCGGGGCTCTACAAGTCACCGACTGCGCGCATTACGCTGGAGCTCGAGCGATGCCCGTCTCGAAAACTCGCGCGTCATCATTCCCTCGAGGTGGGACGAGTCCGATCACCGGCGGCCTGCGTCTGCCGACCTCGGCACGTGCGCCACGACACCCACCATCTCCAAAGGTGGCGGTGCGTCCAGCTGACAGGACCTGAGCACGTGGCGCACCGGTGCGCCGCAGCACAGCGGTTACACCGGTCACATGGGCGCTCACAGTCAGCGTGTTGCCCGTCGCGTAGCCTCGCCGCTACACCTGGCCATCCACCGCACAGCTGTTCCGGCGCGGACCGGCCACGCGCGTCTGGACTCAGACGCAGCCGCCACCTGGCTCCAAGCGTCAGCCGGGCTAATCTGAGGTCACCACGACGCCTCGGTCACAGGTGCAGCAGCGTCCTCAGCACCGGCCCGAGCAGCACCCCACCCCTCCCCCCACCCACTGGCTGTCTTCGTTACGACTCTGACGAACCTCAGTACCGGGCCGAGCAGCACCCCACCCCCTCCCCTCACCCACTGGCTGTCCTCGTCAGGACTCTGACGAACCTCAGTACCGGGCCGAGCAGCACCCCACCCCTCCCCCCACCCACTGGCTGTCTTCGTCACGACTCTGACTAACCTCAGTACCGGGCCGAGCAGCACCCCAGCCCTCCCCTCACCCACCGGCTGTCCTCGTCACGACTCTGACGAACCTCAGTACCGGGCCGAGCAGCACCCCACCCCTCTTCTCGCCCACTGGCTGTCCTCCTCACGACTCTGACGACCGGCTGGACGACGAGCCGGCTAACTTGACCTTGACCTCGGACCGACCCAGCGACGCGATCTTCTGCAGGTGGCTGGGGTACGGGTGCGGCACGGTGCCGGTCGTGTACAGCGCCTGTCGGACGGATGGACGGCACGATATTAGCGCCGTGGCAATCGTGTTTAGGCACTCGCATGCTGTATCACACTACCAAACGTTGATCGCTTCGAAGAGCGCACAAAGTGCAGTGACAGCGTGCAAAGGTGCAGCCAAAGACGAACCATGGTTTTGTTTGGTACACCTTCTTTACGGAAGATATCAACCGGCGCATTTTGCGGTAGTTGTGTACATACGCGTCAGACAAACGAATAAAAATCACACGCGAATTCACGACAATGAACATGTCTTCTGAAGCATGCATATTGTCGGCATAGACACACCACCACCAATACAAAAATATAGCACTATCATGGCGCACGCTAGCAAAAAAAGGAGACAACAACCGTCGCATACCTATATGAAGAGAAATCAGACAAAGCTGACCCTGCTGCAGCATCGGACGAGGAACGCGCTGGTTCCAAACATATAGAAGAGGGGCAGATCTGAAGCACCACCAGCTTTCTTCTATCACTGCCTCCACATGTCTGATCTGTGGCTGCCCCATGCCCGTCACGGCTGACAACTTCACACCGCTGTCGCCACCGTCGGCCGTCAGCGAGCGCGCCAACTCACCTGCAGTCCCTTGATCACGTCGGCGCCGGAGAGGGAGACTTTGACCTCCAGCGGCATGCCGTTCATGGCCGGCGTCTCGACAGACACGTGCTCCGCCTCGATCTGCCGATGGTGCAGGCACAGCAGTGGGAGTCCACGCACGCACGCACACGCACGCACCACGCAGACCGGCCACCAGCAGGCAATGTGCCATATTATGTGAACAAACGTAGGCATGTTTGTTTGCTCTACACGTCCGTCCCACTACACGAGGCGGATTTCTGTTCCACGACACTAACCCTGGTACTCGTTGAGGGGGAAATAAATATATTTTGGTCTCCAAAAGTCACGATTAGTTTATGGGTGACATTATATCGCCAGAAAGCTTACACAATTTATACAGCAGCATAAGGCCCCAATAAGGCACTGGGCAACACATGACAAGAGCTGCGACAGCGGCATAGGAGAATGTGGCTTTGTGTATGTATATTCTATGGGAGCGGGGTCGTTAGCGATTCTATAGCCACGCGCCTTCAAGCATGCATAAAATGCTTAACCCATAAAGTCTTTCCAGTCAGATCCTCACAACCCGTCTTGGGGCTCCTTTTATACCCCTTCTAATTTCCACACTAAGTGTTGCACGAAAACGAAAGTAGTGTCATCGGATAGCGCTCGACGAGTAGGGCCCAAAACCACCCCAAATTGCATCACCAAAAAGTGACGTCACTAGGGGGTCTACGTGATCATAACTGACATCATGCTTTTGGCTCTGGGGAGTTCATTTTGGGCGAGATTTAAAAAACAAAACAAAAATTCTTTGGAATCAGAAAGGGAAGGCGAAATCGACCATGACCATACAATTTTTGCCCACCCCCAAAAAAACATTGTAAATTTTTTTAAGCTTTCAAAATTTAGTTTTCAATTTTTTTTCAACCGCGAAACGTTGTTTTAAGTCAGCTTGCCATCGTAAGAAAATGCTTACTTTAGCCAGAATCTTCAATTTTAGCTCTAATGGGCAAATATGTAAAACTAATGTCATCAAAAACGAAAAAACCTCTTGTGCGTTTTGTTGCATCCATAAAGATAAGCAAACGCTGAAGGTTTCATTCAAAAATATACATTAAAGCGTGACGATTGGTGAACCTATTTTGAAGGTGACCTCACTTGACCTTGAACAATTCGTTGACCGTTGATGACCTGACCTCAACATGCCAAATTGATGTTGCAAAAGGTGTGACAAATTTCGGCGCGCTGTCGCGCGCCATTTCTCACTAGCCGCGCAAAACCGTAGGGGGTATAAAATACCCCCCCCGAGACGAGCCGGGTCAAGAAACCTTGGTTGTGATCCATTCAGGACATTGCATCACACAAAAGCATCGACAAAGCACGTAATTGTCTTGGGTTCCAACACATGTCCTCCGGATAACCACACAACAGACTTTCGACTGGGCTGATAAGACCGGACGGCCGGCGGACACATGCCGTGCGAAATCCACGGGAAACACCATTGCCACGGGAAACGCCACCAGCCACTCAATGAACAGTGTGTGCTGTTGGTGAACATTTTGCTGAACAAATGAACATGAACATGAACAGCTTGCTGGCACCTCTGCCGGAATATTAAGGAACATATGATGAGACCAAGCAGGAAAGAAAGAACGAAGGTTAAATTTTGAGAGTAACAGGTCTTCAGACACTGCTGCAAGCACAAAGTGGTTACGGTTTTGTCAGTGTGACCATACGATTCGGCCGGGTTATTCGCATGAGCTTCTTCATACACAGGAGCGTAAACTTTGCCGGCCTGCCTCCTCGCTGGTAATACGAAACAAGGAGGCGAGAGACATCAGCAAACCTGCTAGCAGCGTCAACTTCACGCGGGAAATTCTCAGGCGAGACATCCTATTTGGTCGTGTCTGATTCAAAAGAATGGCCTTCGGACGCAGGGATAACCTGAGAGTACAGGTTAGTAGTGACCAAGCATTACACAAAGATTCGCATGCCACATTCCTCAGGCGTGATGCTAACCAGATACGTTTGAGATCGGCGCGGCCGTAGAGTAACCGAGTTGTGCAGTAGGGTATGCTGGATATGATTAAGGAGATTCACAGCTCTAAAAATGCATCCAGTTGTAATATGCAGGCGAATTTAAAGCAAATATTTGAAATTAAGCCATCACGTAAATTAATCAAAAAGGTTCATTTTTCAAGACATAGTGGTGGTGGTGATGGATTAACGCTTTAGTGCACACCGACTATTTCGGCAATTTTGCGCCCATTCCAAGACATGGTGCAAGCAGGCATCATCACCTGGTAGAGAAGAAATCCACGACGTGCAAGCTGTCGCGATGGGTACATGCTATGCGATGAGTGGGGCAAGGAGAGAGTGCACGAAGACGGTAAGCAGGACAAACCAATGGCTACACCAGCAACAGGACAAACCAAGAGTACACCAGCAACAGAACAAACCAAGGCTACATGAGCAACAGGACAAACCAAGGCTACACCAGCAACAGAGCAAACCAAGAGTACACCAGCAACAGGACAAACCAATGCTACACCAGCAAACAATATGCACCGACATTAAGGGACCACAAGAATCTACATTTCCTGGAGTGGGAGGATGGGCAAGTGCCATCACTAAATTCAGTCCACTGGCCACCACATGTTGCTGACACAGTGATCAATTGTTCATGAAATAGGGTGGAATATACCACTTACTGAACACTGAATCGACATCCTTCCCAAAGATGTATCGACGTCGTGCTTCTTGATGCGTATTTGCAGTCTTCATGCCTTGTTGCCATTTTAACAGCATGCCATTTTTAAGCATCATACTTATGCTTACCATAACGGTTCCGGGATCGTGATACCGAGCGTCCCATGGCGCAATTCCAGGAAAAGGGATTACTTATGAAGTGTTCTGTTATATAATACTAGTCTATAGCAGCTATTTGTATTGTTATCTTTAACATCGATATCCACAAATTAGGTACCTCTCAAGACACGGAAAAAGGGTACAGTCATTTGTAATCAACTTTCTGAAAACTGGGTTTGAAGGACTTAACAAGTATTTGAACTCACATTATTTCCATGGCGATTTCGACATCCTGCTTTACTTGTGTCGACATCTCACACCTAACGAGAAACAGTTATTTTAACACCGTACCAACATCTCAGCCACAACAAAACACCTGAGTGTCCATACACACACTCATCCCAGTCTTCAACCCATCCTGTGGTGGAAAACCGGCGTCCGAGTGGCGTGGCCGGCGGCGGCAGCTCTCACGTGATATCTGATTTTGCACAGCACGGGCAGCTCGGCGTCAGCAGGGCCGAACATCAAACTGGCGTCCGCCTGCGACACGCTCCTGCTTTCCTCCGCGTCGGAGGAGCCCAGTGGCCGACTGGCATCCCGTTGAGATGCAGACATGCCTCAGCCTGTGCGGGAGAGCAGCGTGAGGTTGAGCGGAGCATCTCTCAACTGCACACTCCTCAGCAACAGTGGAGGCTTAGTCTCAGTCTTGGTCGAACACAAGTGCCTCAGTACCCGGTGGTGCTTGGATAAGTGGAATTGCTTCACCTCCTCCTGGTCTGCTGCAATGTCTGTGCCACTAGTTTGAAGGCATGTACCTGCTAAGGCTACATCTTGATAAAACTATTGATGATTAATTTGTGATCATCAGATTGCATACACACAGTAGCGTGATACAATCAGGATTGACAGCAACACAAAGAGGGAGTGCCCAGGTATGAACATGAAATAGCATCACAAAAAACATAATGAGAAAAAAAACAAACAAAGGAAACTCAACTTATGGTCTAGCACATGACAGGAGTATATGAATAACACCAATGACCAAAGCAGCCTAAATTAAATGGATAAATTCCATAATACCATCCAAGTTAATGGAACTGATATATTAAGCATGACTGAGGCATGGGATTACAATATTGGGCACCACAAACTCAATTTAGATGGCTACAAAGTGTACTGTAAGGATAGAGCAAATGCATGTGGTGGGAGACTATGTCAAGAAAACTTAAATTCAACCAAGCTAGATTCAAACGAAGATACACATACATTGAAAAACACTATTCCCTTCAAAATATTTAACACAAAGAATTGGTATGCTGATTTGAGTTACCTCCCATCGATAACCAGAAGTTGATTCAACAAAGACAAATATGTGTATACTATGGGAATTCAACCTGACAGATGGGGAAAAGGGATTGCTACAGGTGGATTCCTGAGACTTCTCCATGGGTCCTTTGGTATACCAGGAGGGGTGCATAATGCTATAAGCACCAGGTACTTCCTAAGTACCTACCCTTGCTTTCCATATATTTTCCTAATTTGTAAGTAGACACTATATCTGCTTAATTTCACTCACAAGTTCACTTACCACTTAAAGCCAAAACAAATCATAAAAACAAGCAATGAAGGGGCATTTTTTTATTTAGAAGAGATATGGCATTTTGGGGAAAATATTGTACAAACATGTTTCTGAATGCAGCTAAGGATTCATCAATATGATCCAGAGGTGATGCAGTCTTGACAACTGACTGAGAGAGCACCACTGGTGCCATCTTGCAGTATTTCAAATGAACAGGATTTTCTGGCTATTATATTATTTATCATATTGCTAACTCATGTTAGCTTAGGGTAGGCTTTGCTATTTATTTGTAATCTTGTATGTATTTATTTTCTGACATTCACAAGAAAATGAGAGCATTCAGTCCAACATTGGTACCTTAGGGAGAGGTTGTTGCAGTGGGTGTGCAGTGTAAATTAATGTGGAAATGTGATTAATGTGGGATCAGATACTCATCCTGCAGGCTTGATTATTGAAAGTCCTGTGTACAATGTTGGAGAAGCACAGCTATGGATATTTATCAACAAAAACTTGTCGATAACAGTTTCACTGGTATTGCCAAGCATGACTAAGCAATTGTTGCTGAATGAAAAGTAGGTATTTCCTGTGGAAATAAGTGGTCCTAACATCTTAATCACATTCATAAATGTGCCCCAATATATATCTTCCTGAAATATCATCCATATCAGGTTCAAAGTAAAAATTTATCCAATCACATCCGTTCCTGGTTTGGTTACCATTTTTGTCTCTCAACCCCAATAAACTAGTCTCCCAAGTGTCATGCCATGGACTCTCTGACATATTGCTTTCTGCTTTAAGCTGTCAATTTGTTAGCCCATATGCTCACTACTTGTCTGTTTTTTCCTGAACGTAAAACTGTTCTTTGCAACAAATGTTAGCTCAAGTCCAGTGTCCCTGAAGATGGGAAATTCTACATGACTTTAGCTCAGAAATATTCACAAGCTATACACACTGCCAGATAGGTGTCAGCTGGGGGCATGTGCACCTTGCCCCCTCCCTACAATGGAGATGACCACTTCAACTGGATAAATGCCCCTCAAGGATGTTTGAGTGCACCAAAGGCTGCTCAATTCAGCTGGCAAGCAAAATAACACAACAAAAAATGGGCTGAGTTAGGTAATAGGCTTAGCATAAAACAATATCAAGAGCAAAATGTAAGAGCATAACCTAACCTAACCACCCTCTTAAGAAAGAAATCCCCCCCCCAAAAAAACAATGGGGATTTTTCCCCCAATTTTTTTCCTTTTTTCTTTTCAACATTTTATAAATGAAGGTGATATAACCCAATCAAACCCAATGTAAAGATCCCAATCAAAAGAAAGAAAGCTTTTAAAGAAATGCATCTTCCATATATTTTGCAATACAAAAATATATAAAGAATCCTCCAAAATGTTTCAAACAAGAAGCCTACCAGAGGCCAACCTAACCAAACCTAACCCATTTGTCTTATGGAGATAAATGCATGTAAAACTTGCCTTGTCAACACATTAAAGCACAAGAGTAGGTACCAGGTAATTTACATTTTCTTCTTTCTTTTGAACATCATTTTTATGCTACATCACCCAACTTCAAGCCAATTTTTTGTGTTATTCTGCCCAACAACCAAAAAGCATGCATTTGCAGAAGAAGTCACATATTGTTAAGCACATTCGTAAACATTCCACTGGAAAAAGAAATTCCTAGAATTCAAAAATTACTTCAGTGCACATTTACCCAAGTTAACTAGGTGCTGATGCACACCATTATAGGCACCAGGATGAAGTGATGCATGCTGAAATATTGGTTAGTGTACTCAGCACTGAGTGGTTGCAGTAGTTGCTAATGGCACTATCAATTGTCAGATGTGCAGACACAGATGCAATCTTATCACCAAACTTATTTTGGTGCACAAAATATTGAGCTAGCATGCGAGCACGCTCAAATTATATCGAGATGGTCAGCTTTGATATTCCCAACACAAATTGGACTTTGTCCTTTCCTTCCTGACAGAAACTTTTAATGCTTATCCAGTTTCATTTGCTCATTTAGATACAATAGCAATGGATATCGGGAGAGCTCTAGCAGCCGTCATACCACCCGGTACCAACCTTCACCCGGATAAAATACAAACGAAAACAGACCAGCAGCTCCAAATCCCGTCTGCAATTGGTCTAATTCATGTATTATTACTTCGTTCAGTTGTATTTGGCGGTATTAGCACTAGCTCAGAATGTCTACCGAAATAATGTCTAAACATCAGAATGTCCAACAGCAAAAAAAAACACGGGTACAACAGAATGTCAAATTAGACCGAGATAAAGAAACAACCTCCGAAGGGTCCCATGCTCCCATGGACATGCTTTGCATTTTAAATTGGTGGTGTCAGAATGTTTCATTGCCGTTTGTAAGCCCCCGCCCCGTATTTAGGAGCGACACTGCCGTTTGCAGGTCCCCGTATTTGGGAGTAACGCTACAATCTGGAAATCCATGCTCGCAGGTTACAGAAAACTGTAAATACTGGCGCTTTTCGCAGGAGCCTACTGACATGCACATATAATAAATGTCGGAAGCATGCATGAAATCAATGGCCAGGTATAGTCCGCCGTCGCCTCTCCAGATCATGCCGAGACCACAAGTTCATCTTCCCCGCCAGTGGACATGGCTGCTACTCTCGCGGGGCTTCAAGCAAAGGTGCCGCTGCTTCGCCATGTCCCCAAGGGTGCACGACACATCGTGGCCGAACATCTCTCACAAAGCATTACCACCGCTTTACATGATGCGACTCCGCTTGCTTGGTGGAGCCTATTCGTTTTCACCTATAATGTGTTGCGCGCACCAGACACCCGATACGAAGCAGGCAAGACGAAACGACTGGCGACTATTGTGCGCGACCACATCACGAGCAGCGACACAGACATGTCATGCAGCACTGAGGGGTGTGTCAGGGGGATTCAGGCGGTGGCGCCTCATTAGCCTGCCGCATGCAGGCCAAGTGTGCTGATGGAGACGTGAGAGCCGCCCTGCACCTTCTCACATCGACAGATACATTCACTGCACCAACACCGGAGGTAATCGCAGCACTGCGTGATAAGCATCCGTCCCGGCCTTCCGACTCCACTGGACCGAACTTGACCCCTGCCGCCGACACCGTACAATCTCTCACGGTGGATGGGAAATGCGTGCACTCAGCCGTCATGTCGCTGCCTCCAGGCTCTGCCCCTGTACTGAATGGTCTCCGAGCCACTCACCTCCGCGAACTATTGTCGCGAGAAACCGCGGAGGCTGGCAGAAGTTTACTAGTTGCTCCAACAGCGCTAACCGATGCGCCCTTCACGGGCCCCTCCCAGAATACGCATTCCATGCCTTCTTCGGTGCCAGGCTCATCGCTTTGCGAAAGAAGAACGGGGGTATCGGTCCCATCGTCATCGGGAGCATTTACCGCCATCTCGCCTAGCCGCATAGCTACATCGCACGTGGCTTCGGTCATCGGCGATGAGCTGCGCCCGGTGCAACTCGGAATTGGAACCAGACTCGGCTGCGAGGCCGCTGTCCACGCGGTGCGAGACTGCATTGCGTTTGTAAATAATCAACAGACTCCGACAGTGGTGGCGAAGCTGGACGTCGCCAACGCCTTTAAAACCGTGCGTCGTGATGCCGCGCTCGACCAGCTCAGACTGTGCTGTCCAGAAGTGCATGCTCTCGCCAGGCAGGCATACAGCCGCCCTACGCCGCTGTTTGCCGGAGGCGAGGTCATCTGGTCGAACACGGGTGTTCAGCAGGGCGATCCAATGGCCCCAGTTATATTTTCCCTCCCTGTCGATCCCGTCGCTCGTTCGATGTTGTCGCCTCTAAACATTTGGTATCTGGATGACGCCATCATCGCCGGCCCACCTGAGACTGTCGTGGCCGATTTGCACCAGCTCGCGCATCGTCTTGGGCACCTTGATCTCCACCTAAGTAAGCCCAAATGTGAGCTGTTGAGTCTTGGCCAAGTTGACCTAATCACCCGCGAGAGTGCTCTGTCAACGGTCCGTACATCCCTTCCCGGCGCATCTGAGGTGCAACTAGATGGGCTATCTTTGCTAGGGTCCCCAATATCGGACGCGGGCCTCTCCGATGCCACCACGAGTGCCCATGAGATGATCATCAGATTAATGAGCGTCTGCACCGTCTGGACGCTCACACTGCCCTCTTTTTTATCACACATCATGTCGCTGTGCCCCGCCTTCAACGTCGGGAAACAACGCGATCGGCACCGGTATACAAAATGATGCAGGAGCTCATCTCCATCGACGAGCTGCAGTACGCCTCGCCGCCACCAAAATAACAAATGACGTATGTGACGCGGCATGGGACCAAGCAGCTATTCCAGTGAAGTTGGGAGGACTAGGTCTGAGGAGGGCGGCTGATCTTGCTCTCCCTTGTTACGTTTCCTCATTGACAGCTTCCCTTGCAGTGGTGCAGGAAATTTGTCCCCACATAGATGGTGGGCCACACCCAGTAGCTCTAGAACCGGCTCTAGAGTCATATTCAAATCACCACGTCACCATAAATGCCGAGTTAAGGAAAAATGGCAGTCAGCGAGCATGGGACACAGCTGCTGCACAAGCTCAGTTTGACAGCCTTCTTGCCGTCGCAAACCAGGTGCAGCGCGCCCGCCTGCTGGCAGCCGCTCGCCCACACCGTGGTGCATGACTGCACGCGCTGATGGACAATAAGACCGTGCGTGTGGCTGTGGCGCTACGTCCCGGCGCGCCAGTTTGCGAGCCGCATCGCTGTCGCTGCGGACGGCTTCTCGACAAGTACGGTCATCACGCCCTCTCGTGCCGCTATAACGATGGTTGCCTTCCGCGCCATGCAAGTCTCAACGACGTGGTGGCACGGGGCCTGAAGTCCGCCGGCATCCCCTCCATTCCGGAACCTGTGGGGCTGGACCGAGGGGACGGCCGAAGACCAGATGGTCTCACGGTTTTTCCCTACAGTGACGGGAGGTGTCTGATTTGGGACGCCACATGCGTCGATACCTTCGTCGAATCGATGGTAATCGACTGCGCGATCGATCCCGGAGCGGCAGCCCGTGAGGCAGAAGCGAGGAAGGGGCGAAAGTACGCTGATCTCGGCCGGCGCTACCGTTTTGGGCCGGTCGCGGTGGAGACAACCGGCGTGTTCGGCCCCGCTGGCTTCGCCCTGCTGCGCGACATCGACAACATGATCCAGGCGCGAACCTGGCGACCCGCGGGAAACACACTGGCTTCTCCAAGCGGATTTCGGTCGCCGTTGTCCGCGGAAACGCCCTGGCGGTTACTTGCTCAGCGACTAGAGGACACGAATATGGTCCACCGAGCCGTCCTCGGCGGTCTCCAGCCGCCATGGATACTCTGCTGCGGACGGCCGCTACGCCACACCTCTCCGGCCCAGGCCCGGGTCCTGACCCTGACTCTGTCCCCGGCCCCGACCTCCGCATCGGCCCTGATGCCAGTCACATCGCCATGTCGTCGTCATCGCCGCCACCGCCGCGGCGCGGTCTCAACAACCTCGGTAACACGCGCTACATCAATGCTGTACTGCAGGCACTCTTCCACTCAGAGGAGTTCCGCCATGAAGTAATGACGTCACGGCCGAGTCAGTGCCAGTGCCACCTGGCAGCGCTACAGAGGGTGTTCGCGTTCTTGGCCTTCTCGGTGCGTCCCGCATTCTCCCCGTTCGCCTTCACAGGCGCCGCACTGCCGCCCTGGTTCGAGGCAGGCAGTCAGCAAGACTGTTCAAAATTGCTCAGGTATCTTTTGGACGCGCTTCACGAAGAGGTGTCCTGGCGACTCTAAACCACAACCGCAAGCGTCCTCGAAAGCCTCCCAGTCACCACAGTCACAACTTGTTCAGTCTTTCACAGACCGTCGACAGCAGACACCGCCACCTGAGCTGGTCCAGTCTCTGACAGACGATCAACAGCTGATACCGCCGCACCAGCCGGTCCAGTGTCTGGGGGACGTGCGTCATCGGAGACCGCTGGCCTAGCCGGCCCAATCTCTGGGGAGGGGAGGGGACGGTCGTCAGCGGACACGAGTCGGAGGTGGTGGCGGCTGTGCCACTGACCCGCCACCGCCACCATCTCCGACTTTGGCGCGGCGTCTGCTTGCCGGCCGCGCCGAGACAACCTTCACGTGCCGCACGTGCGCCTCTGTGTCGCGCCATCTGGACGGTATCACCGATCTGCACTTGGCTGTGCCTGACTCTCTGTCGCCTCAACTTCGCACAAACATCCAGGTGTCTGACCTGCTGGAGCAGTATCTGGCGGCGGGGGGGCTTTCCGGGGAAAAATCCCCCCCCCCCAAAAAATTTTGGGGGCGGCCGGCCCCCCCCCACCACCCCACCCCCTTGCCCCCCCCCCCCCCCCCCCCTTTTCCCTGGGGCCCCCCTTTTTTTTAAAAACCACCCCCACACAAACCCCACCTCCCCCCCCCCCCTCTGTGTCGCGCCATCTGGACGGTATCACCGATCTGCACTTGGCTGTGCCTGACTCTCTGTCGCCTCAACTTCGCACAAACATCCAGGTGTCTGACCTGCTGGAGCAGTATCTGGCGGCGGAGCGGCTGTCCGGTGAGAATCACTCCCACTGCGAGAAGTGTGCTGAGCTGCGCGACGCCGACCGACAGCTGCAGCTGCTGCAGCCGCCGCACTACCTCGTCATCTCGCTGGTGCGCCTCTTATTCGAGCGTAGCACTGGCGCGCGCCGCAAAGTGCTGACTCGCGTGGCGCTGACGGAGCCACTGTTGGTGCCAGTGCGCGGTGGGCCGGCCGTCCAGTTCCGGCTGTACGCGCTGGTGGTGCACTGCGGCGGCTCGCTGGACGCCGGCCACTACTACCGCGTAGTGGTAGTCGCGGCCATCCGACGCCACCGGCTCGGACGTGACACCTTCCGTCTGGTATCGCCTCGACGACACCTTCGTCACGCCGCTGGGCGCCGGCCACTACTATCGCGTGGCACGGCCATCCGACGCCACCGGCTCGGACGTGACACCTTCCGTCTGGTGTCGTCACACCTACGTCACGCCGCTGGATGCCGGTCACGTGGACGCCTGGGGCAGCGGAAGCGCCGGCGCGAAAACCGACACGCCATACATACTCTTCTACCGAAGGTGTGACAGCGATGCGTTGCGCCCGCCACCGTCGCGACACGAGCAGCTGCCGGTGTCGCTGCTGCTCGAGGTGCAGAACGACAACGGAACGTATCGGCTGGGCGCTCGACCAGGCGGTGCCGGCCGGCTGGCGGGAGCGCCCACCGTCAGCTGGCACCCGGCGGTGCCGAGACCGGCGTCCGCCGTACGGCCCCTGTCGCCCGCCTCGATCGTCCCCGAGTCGTCGCGCGACTCAGACGCCGAGCTCAACGCGCCGGACCGCATTGTCAGGGACTGTGCCGGCTCGGCGCCCAACCAGCACGCTCGGCTGGGCTCGTTTGACGCCATGACCGTCGACACCGTGAGTGGCGTGTGCACGGATGACCTGGAGCCGTACCCGGCGCGGTTCGACGCTCCGTTCGAGCGGCAGGGCTACCCGCCACAGTCGGGCAGCCAGCAGTAGCGCCGCGCCGCGGCGCCCAGATGGCGCGCTCCCTCCACTTGTGATTGGTCCGGCTGCATTTTGGCGCGGGTCGGGGATGTCTGGCCGCGCGTTCTGTACTATTCTAGTCCGGTTTCGTAACGCGCCCGCTAAATTGTCCGTGGTTTGCGGTGCTTGCTGGCGTGTGTTGTGATGGATATACTATTGTGTGGTTCACCATCCATCGCATGTATGTGTTTATAATATAAATGTCCAGTTATAGTCTCCTTCCAAATGTGCAGTTAGTTCTTTGGTTACTTGAGCTTTAGGGCTATGTGCAGCTTGGTACCTTTGTCTACTAATGTATCGAAATGATCATGAGTGAAAAGTGACCAACACCAGTGGCAATGACGAAGGCAGAGGCACACCTAGCACTCGTGATATGATCAGGTAATGTGATCCGGGGGTCGTGCTATTGTGCTTAGTGTGGGTAATAAAGTGCCGCGATCACCACATCAGTAGATACGCCATTCCGATGGCGTGTACTGATCAGGAGCACGAAGGGCGAATAACTAAGACCATGATGTTGGTTCGACACGAGGCAGGTGCAAATGTTTGTTTCACCCGAATACTGGGTGTTAATTTTGCTACTGCACTAGGCTGTGTCACATAGGAAAGAGAACATTCAAATAGTAAGGCAAATACGAAGCAAACGGAAGGCCAGTAATTAAGACCATATAGTTGGATTCGGCGCCAGGCAGATATGTGCTGCTCCACCCGGATAAATGATGGTCATTTCGCTATGACCGTGTCTCATGGGAAAGAGAGTAATGAACTAGCGGTGAGAATAAGCAACTTAGCAAAGGCCATGAGGGAAAACGAGAGACGTATGCGGTTATGTAGTGAATGAAACGTGCGTGTAAAAGGGCATATACGAAGCATTACTATTTGGACACATAGTATGTATTTTTAAATGACGTAATGGTTGCCACCTTTGTGCGGATTTGACGAGTTGACGTATGCTTACTGTTATTGCTAAAAAGTCACATTCTGGGCGAGTTGACCATGACTGAGCATGAGCGAACCTCATCAAATCGCGAGAGTGCTCTGAAAATGAATCGAAAGCGCCGGGCAAAGCATGGAAATCGATACTGTCACGAGCATGGATAATTTCGATCATTGGATTCAGCACGAGTGGCATTGGAAATTCATGCTGCCGCGCACTCCCAACTCATTGTAAATGGATGGCGAGGAGGCCGAAGCGGAAAGTTCTCAGTCGGCAGAGAGAGAGCGCCACGATCTCGGCTCACTTTAGTGTCTCAGGCACCACGGCCGGATTCATGGGAGCATGTGCCCCTCCCATGGGAGGTCGACCAGGATATCCTCCTGCGGAAGCTGCAGTGGTACGGCGTCGACCCGAGGTGGTTTGACAGCTACCTTACTGACCGGCGGCAGGTGGTGAGGGGCGGCTCTCTATCCCTTCCGCTATCCCATGGTGTTCCTCAGGGATCCCTGGTTGGTCCCTTGCTGTTCAGCATCTTCATGAATGACCTGCCAGCATACCTTCCATACGGACGTCTGGTATCATATGCCGACGACACCCAGCTGCTAGACTCTGCACATCCTGATGAATTACCCGTTCTTAAATCCCGGCAGGAGAACACCATCCTTGCTATTCAGTCTTACTTCACATCCAACTCCTTCAAGATGAACCCCACTAAAACTACCCTACTGCTTGTCAGCACGAACCGATCCCTAAAAAAGCCACATCCTACCAACTCAACATTGGCAGTCACGTCCTAACCCCCTCGCCATTCGTGAAGATGCTGGGAGTCATCATTGACCGCACCCTATCCTGGGAGGAGCACATATCCCACGTTGTCAAAAAGTGCAACTCCACCTTGTTCTGTCTCCACAATATCCGTCACCATCTCACACCCGAAGCACGCAAACTCCTAATTCAGTCTCACGTCTTTCCATACATCCTATACTGCCTCACTATATGGGGCGGGGCTGCCCAATGTCACCTTGGACGAGTGCAGAAGGCGATCAATTTCGGGGCTAGGATCGTCGTAGGGGCTCGTCGTCGTGATCATATCTCGCCGACAGTGGCAACGCTGGGCTGGCGCAGTGTCCGTGACCTCATCACCCACCGCGACAACATCGCCGTGTTCAGAGCCCTGAATGATCCGCGAGCCCCCGAGGCGATCCGTTCTCTGTTCCGCCGGCGGTCGGATGTCTCCCGGCGCTCCACTCGTGCGACGGTGGCTGGGGCACTGGAGCCACCGCCTTTCCACCTCAGCATGTCACGTAGAACCTTCTCCTTCCGGGCAGCCTCGGCCTGGAACCTACTGCCGCCGGCCACCTCCGCTTCTCGGACACGGGGCGAGTTCGTCGCGATGCTGAACAACGTCTGATAAATTGACTTCACGTGTTCGGTTTTCCCCTGTATACTGTTGTCTTGCCGCTTTCATTTTTGCTCATGTTTGTGAAATGTATCTGACTGTATTCTGACACAAACCAAATATTAATCCATTTTATGGAATCGGTTTGTTAAATCTCGCTAATACAAAATAATAATTATGATAATCCCTCCGGCCGAGCCACGGGCATTGAATTCTGACAATTATTGGGAGAAGCAAAATACATGAATTTGGCGTACCGAAATGGATTAGGGGGCACACTCCATAGGCTCCCACGTTAAAAGTTGAAAGCACTATGGGCAGGGCCAACATTGAGGGGCACTTGCCCCCCCACAAAAAAAAACACCCCTGTGCCCGTCCATAACAATTACTGGATCCGCCCCTGTCATGCGCAACATTCGAACGTGGCAAGATCCGTAAAACGCAACCTTGCCTTCAGGAAGCCGGGGAATATGGCACGACAGTGACATCCACGCCAGGACACCGTATACGGTTTCCTGGCGGAGTGAAAATCGTAATATCCCAGCGAAAATCGAATACAATTTTCGCTGGCGCAAAATACAAGGTTCTCATTGATGGATTGCTCATCCGGAGGTAGAGCTTTAAGGGAATAGGTACTTGGTAGGACCGGACAGAAAGCCGTCCGTCGGGCAATGCTAAAGGTGATTAAGCAAAAGCGCATTTGGGCTAGTAAGGTACCAGTGAAGGAATATGGACGGGATGGATGGTAGGAGGTGCATTGCTTCACTGTTCGTGATGGGACAAATTGGTGTTGGCCTCTCCACTACATGCGGTCCTACGCTCCTGTGTTAACCCTGGTGGTCTTGCCGGTCCATGCCGGCATGGACTGATGAGGGTCTCATCAGTGCATGGCAATATTTTTTGTAAGTTTTTTTTGCATACAATTCAGTTTGAATTCTTCCTAAGGTGGCTTTATGTACCAGAGTGCCATTGCTAAGCAGAGCTTGCTGCATGAACCCAGGCCCCACCACCCGATCTGTGAAATCCAGCTCAACGGCAAAATTTTGACCGAGAGCTTAACGTGCCGCCAGTGCACCTATACGGTAGCAGGCCTCGGCCTTGCCGGACCAACTAGCAACTCGCTCCCAGCCGGGGGCTAAATGCGAGCGCGTGAAGCGATTTGAACTGTCTTGTCAGGACAGGGGAGACCAATACAGAGCAGCGCTCTAACCAATCTGGCTATCGGAACGGCAAATGATCATCTGCATTAAAAGTTTCGCTTTTTCGCCACCCCTGGGCACGCCAATGGGATCCATTTTTGTTGGAGCTTAGCTGGGCCCAGGCCCAGACGTATCCAAGTCGGAATCGATCAACCATGTTCACTTACCCGTAACCGCAATGAAAATTGTCGACATTCGCGGTTCCGCTGCGGCACGAGCGTAGTAGAACCTGTGCCGATATACCGGACGTCGGGCCGCTGTCGTCACTTCGTCGGCCAGCAGCTTGCGACATTACCCCGACGTCATTCCGACGTCGGCATGTTTGAAGGGATTCTGTTAGCTTAGGCTGGGATCCGTCCGTTGACTCGAGTGCATTTCACCCCCTCGGCAACAATTCGTCAGCCAGAGGCGCCCATCACAGGAAAAAAGACTTCCCTTCAGTATGCTTGAGTGCACCGCCCTCCCTCCCCCGTCCGCTCAGCAAGTTTTCAGCTGAAGTCGCCCCAAGAAATTTGTGTTCTCTCCCATGAAAATCTCGGGATCCGGTCATGTCCGTAGGGGACGTCTTTTCTGCTCTGATGGGCGCCATCGGCTTAAACATGCATTGAGCGGGGAGGGGTGCACTCGAGCGTCCTGGAATGGTGTCTTTATCAGTTGAAGATGCGCCGCACATATCTGTCGGGGATCATATTTTCCCAGTTGCCTCCCCCCCCACTTCCCTGGATCCGCCAGTGGCGACGGGATATCCAAACGTCAGAATTTCCACGTGAAGGCGACTCCAGAATTAATTTGGAACCTTATGCATATTTTTGGACACTGGACATTGGACATTCTGAGCATTCTTTAGCGTCCCAGCCTTTATTGCTGTTGGACATTCTGATGCCCGGACATTATTACGTTTGGGCATTCTGTTGTGTTCTTAGCTGTTTGATATTCCCAATTTTAGGCATTATGATATTTGGACATGCCGCTGGAATATTATTTGCATTCTTGATATTTGTGGTAAATGTCGAATTTCGCAATAATAAGAACCACACTGCAAAAAAACGTAAATAATATTTGTTTTCGGCCTTCACATATTTTGTTACCAGCCATTTCATAAAAATGCAGGAAAGCATCCCGCTTAGGTATTGAATATAACTCTACAATAGCTCATGGAAATTTCATAGACATTTCTGGCGTTTTGCTCCCCAGTAAGGTTCCTGAGTTTGCGCGTACCGGACCGGAGATCTCTGTGAAGTTCTAGGTAAGCATGCTCTTTTAATTGCCCAAGGATGGAAGGAGCTGTTTGAAAATGATTACAAACTCATTGCTGCTCAACAAGCATGCCTGAAGCTGACTGGAAATTACACGAATGGCTTTTGGTGCCGGACAACAACTGGCCTAGAATTCCCCCAAATCCGGGATTCCAAAAAGTATCGGGGTCAACGCTTCAAGCTCATATACACATGGGCCCTGGTCAAAATTGCTTTGGGCACGTTCTAAAAGGTACTCATGGTCGTTTTTTATTTTTAATCATTTTAATAATTTTTATTTCTTGGAATTTATCTTCCCTATGCAATGTTTATGAATGTGAGTAAGGTTATGGGACTACTCATTCCCAGTGCAAATGCTTACTTTTCAGTTTGTGAGCAAAATAACACCAAAAGGGGCTTTGAGTTAGGAAACATAGCATAAAATGTTATGCTTAAAAAAATACAGCATGTCCTAGCCTAAGTGCATGTTGGACAGACAAATCCTCAGATAAATTTGACACAATTTTAAATAATCATTTTTCTTAAAATTTTCCAACATAAATAACCTAACATAACATGCCTGTTTTCTAAGAAAAGTTCAACTTTTTGGGAGGGTTTTTTTGTGGGGGAAAATTTTCCAACTTAAAACACAGACTAACAACCAAACCTAACCCATTTGTTTGCTTTATGGAGGCAAGTTGTGTACAAAACTTGTCTTGTGAATGCCTTAAAGCACAATAATATTTGGTGCTTGTATTTGGGTAATATAGCATAAAAATAATGTCCAAAAAAAAGATGTAATATAACATAATCTAACCTAGCCTAACTTTCCATGTATGAAAAAAATGAAAAAAATGGGAAATTTTGAAACATTTGTATTCTTAAAAGTTTCCTAATGAAAAGCCTATCCTAACCTATCCTATCCTGGCATAATCTGTTTTTGATGAATATTTCTCTTCATTTAAAAAATGAAAATGTGCAAAACAAAAGAATAGCCTAACCAAACCAAACCAGACATAACCCCTCTGTTTACTTCATGGATGTAAAATGTGTATGGAACTTGTCTTGTTGATACCAAGTGCAGTAATACCAATGTCTCCACATATCTACCTAATATACTGTTTGCTTTCGGTAGAGACCCTGCCAGACCTCATAGTCAAACATAAGTGATGGTGTGTAGTTTAGGCAATGTTATTTGGCATACATTAAGACTACATTACTTCTTCCAAGAGTGGAGCAGCAGCATGGCAGTGCATGAGCCATCACATTCACCTTAGCTGTTAGGGAACTTTGTTATAAATAATCTGCTTAAATGTTATCGATGGAAGTCATTTAAGTTAGGAATATGAATGTGTTAGCTTGCTGGTGATAAACATTGCAGATGCATCAATATTATGCCAAAGTCCTGAAGTTCTCAGTTTTGAGTGGACAACCCCATTTAAGGACAATTGTTTTTTGCATCACTTTCTTTTGAGTGATGTTTGCTCCTTTATAGAGTTGCTTCTTTGTTTGAGTGAGATTTGGTTCTCTATAAGTGCTGATGACCGCTGACACCAGCATTGTCAACTGATAAAGGCAGCCGATACATTACTGACATCACCAGTATCAAACAATCAAGAAAGGTTACAGAAAGTAGCTCATCAATAGGCATTATCCATATATATTTGCACATTGTTAGCATCAATCTTCTTGCATGGCAGGTTAGGCTAGCTTTTAAGTTAGGTCATTTCATTACTTTTTATTTTCAACATCATTTTCTATTCTATGTTAACAAACACTGAGCCCTTTTTTGGTGGTATTTTGCCTGCAAGCTGAAAGTATGCATTTTCAGAAAAAAAAATGGGTGGTCACATCATGTTAACAACATTCAAAAACATTGCATTGGAAAAATAAATTAAAAAAATTCATAAATTACCTTAAAGTCAAAATTATTGATGCTATACTTACTAAGCAATGGTAATTGTGTAACATTCGTGGAAATACTATAGGCAAAAGGTACTACACTTGTCAGGATGTTGGTTCCCTGTCTAACCTTAAGGAAGGAGACTAGTTATCCTATAAAGCTTTAAAACTGATGAATCAGTCCTGGAAGATGTGGAATGCTGAAATGTAGGGAGTCCCTGCAAATTGGCTATGTTAACCAGCTCTTGTCAGTGAGCATGGCTGCTGTATAACCCATGCAGTTGATGCACCCCTAAGCCCCAATAACAGTGAGCATGACCGTATCCATACTTTGCATACTGGCCCATGGGTGCATTTTTTTGGGAGGAAAGAATGGTATATCACCCACCAATGATTGTTTTTCTCTATATTCTATTGAAAATAAATGCATTGTGTTATCCCTCAAATCCAATATTTATCAGCCAAATGTTTATACTCCTGACATGTTTTTCCCCTGTGCTACCTGAAGTGACTTATCACCCAGATATGAAAATACACATGGATAGGCAACAACCTTGACTAACTGAAAAAAAATGCTCTGGAATCTTAGCACACTGTCCAGCATATGTCAACAAATATGTTTGTTGATTCTTGATTGATTAATTTGAATGTCATTGAAACATGCTGGTGCAGAAGTCCCAATACAGTGTTTAGTTATCTGTTGTTTTTTTACATGGTTTCCTTAGTGCCCTGTCATTTTCCATTTGATTTGTGTCCAATGTTGTTTTGATTGAACACTCCTGTTTAAAGTATATTACTATCACCTTACCCTCCATTATTTTTTTCAAGACTGGTTTGTGCTTTAATAAATGTCAAAGAATTTGATGTTGGATGTCAGACCTCATGGGAAAACCTTGGTTGGATTAGTTCAATCAGATAAATATAGAAGTATAATTAACTTAGTGTTGTGCATATAGTCAGACATAACTTATCACACATGGAACAAATCATTTGAACTTGTACTCATTTTCATGAATACTATGACATGTGGTATGGATCACATTTTTTCCATTTTAGATATATAGTATAAGTATGTTCCTGACTTCCTGGCTGAAGTGATAACCACCTTTTCTGTTTTGCATTGCTTCCATCCCTTCTTGTTTGCACATAGTGTTCAATGTCTCATCAGCAGGCATTCACTTTTAATATGACTTGTAAATGGTACTGGTTGCAATGATGCTGCATTTCTATCACTTTAGCAGGTGATGCATTCCACAACAGATTGATCAATGAACTTCACCCCATACATTTTTATAGAGACCAAAATTTGCTCACATGGTAGTCTGGCTCTGAACACAGCTGTGCAAATTTGAGCTCGATTCGGTCAACAGTCTTTTTAGCTGTAGCTTCTGGCATTATTTTTAGGTCAAATAACATGGGTTGATTTGACGATGGATATCTCATCAGTAAAAAGCTGGAAGGGTGGCAAATGATATATACTTCACAAGAAAAGGGATCAACTGAAACATTCCAAAGTATAATATCAATATTTATCGTCGTGACCTCGTGACCTCCCGTGACCCCCAACCCATCAATATTGACAAATTTGACTGCAGAAATAATAGTGGGTATGATTTTGCTGACTAAGCAAACAAACATTAAAATGCGTTATTATACATGTCCGACATGGCCATCTGCTCTTCATGACTTGCAATTTTGCGTTTTCCGGGTAGGACGGATTTCGTGTAGGCTTTCTTCCATTGGAAAGCTACATAAGGTAGAACAATGACATACAGACATATGATTGGAAAACGTTTTCCCAAGAAAAAACATTCACGCGTTTTTAATGTAAATCTTATAGTTTCCGTTAAAACCCATCACGAATTTCAAGGTCACTAATTGCTGATGTGTCACCGATGGGTTTACTTACGCCTTGCGACGCAATTGTACTTCGGAACACTAACAGGTATTGAATGACATCAAACATGAAAACAACACAAGCCTGGCCCTGTTAAATTAGGTTATATTACCTACATATTCAATCTGGGGCGGGCGGTAGGTAGGTACCTATAACAAACATGAGGATCAACTTGTGTCAGCGATCAAATGTTAGGCAGGTTTATCATTTTGTGCTGAAGAAAAAAATACATTGCATCTCTGTGGACTGCTGATGACTATGTGATGAAGGCAAATATTTACGCCAAGGTGTTTGTCTTGTGTATGTCTTCCCTTCCATCCCATCCGTACTCGGTGCATATATTCGTACTCCCCATCCGTGCAAAGCTCAACACTCCAGTCTGGTGGCGGCTCCGAGGGAGCTAAAGGCTCCGGCGTTGATGATGGCGGACAACAGAGGGGGGGCATGTGGGAGGAAACGATAACAGGCTTGGCAGAGCCGGATCAGTATACGACTCAGTTTTGGAAAACGCTTGGTGGAAAGAGGACGTAGTGAATTTTTCCGACGTGCATAAACGCTACAAACAATGGTGAATTGCTGTGTCCATTCTTATCGTCGCCATGCAAAGTGAATACAAAAAAGAAATGTTGCTGAAGTATCGATGAGCCTCGCTGAAAACGTGAGCGATCCCCTGTTACCAGAGGTGTGGTTTTGTGTGTGAAAATTCCAATTTTATTTTATTTTAATGTCTCCGGTTTTTTTAAAGTTTTTTTTTCTCAAATTCAGCGTAGGACATTAAACGGTTGCACCGAAGGGAAATTTGATGCAAACAAAATTCAGAACTCTGTTAGGCTTAGGAGAACAAAACGTGCCAAAATGAACAAATGTATAAAGTTAATATTGCGGAAATGTTTCAAATCAAAACTGACTCCATCAAAGAAAATATGTTATGTTGGCTGCTGTCTATCTGTGCCTGTTGAGAAGTCTCTGAAATATGCCATATTCGAAGACCTACAATTTTCTGAATGCACACGCAATTTCAAAATTAACTCATTGAGATTATTTTACAGGTGACAAAACAAATCCTAGACCGAAGCGATGCGCCAGGACGAGTTCTTTCAGATGCCGTTTCGAGATCATCTATCAATTGATATTTACTATCTCAGAAAGCCATTTCCAGAAATCCAAGCCATTTGACCCCCTTTTATTACCAGATTTGATGTCCTACTAGGCGTTGCAGTCACCAGAAATCACAGAAAACGGCCTGAAAATGCCCTATTTCACCCATCGCACAAAAACACAAGATTTAACATGTCCATTTTTTTCGGAATTTCCGAGAATATTTTAACAATTCCCAAGGTGCCCACGACCCCAGATTTCATGTCCACCCCAAAAATTGGGTTTGCGTAAACTTCGAAATCGACGCCATTCATACCGATTTCGTTATCAAAGTCAAATCGACTCCATTTGAACTGCTTTCGGTCACCTAACATATGCACCATTGTGCAGTACAGTGCCCCATGTGCAATGTCCACATGCGCGCAGTGTCCCAAGAACGTGAATATTGAAGCCACATGAAGGTTGTGAAAATGATGTTTCCGGGCACAGCCTAAGTGCACCGTGGCTGCAAAGAGTGGCTTGCAATAGGTGTTCGACTGTATGTCCATGTAAAATTGTAAATGATGCTCTGCAGGTGGAAAGAAAGTATAATTGTACTTCTTGTTGTGGTGTTAGCATGGTCGAATATGGTCAGACTGCATCGTTGTTTGATGGAATGTTTGATGCTTGATGGAATGTTTGATGTTTGATGGAATTCAGTATGTGTTGTACATAACCACGAGATGTTCTGAAGTAAAATTGCGCCGTTACACGGAAATAAGCTACAGCACTATGGTGATCATAAAATGTTCAACCCTCTAAAATGTTATGGTCTTATAAAATTGTATTAAAAAAATATTTTATTAATTTTTTTTTTTTAATATATTTTTTTTAAATTATTTGTAATATTTAAAATGTACTATTTTAATTATAATAATACTTTTTAATTTAATTTTTTTTAAATTTTTTATACAAAAAACTAAAATAAAATGTTCTTAAGAAAACTACAAGAGCCGCATTGTAGAGCTACAAATGTATAAGTTGAAAAACAAGTTCTCATCATATGACGTTTATTTCGTAGTTCTATCCCATCGTTTATATATTTTGCACTGCTTAGTGCAGTGCAGTAATGTGCAAAATATGTGGAGTGCCTAAAACGTGAACAATGAAACCACAGGAAGCTTGTGAAAATGTTTGTTTTCGGGGACATGCTATGTATACCGTAAAAAACGCGTGTGTTCGCATTACGATAGGGATTCAACTGTGCGTGCATGCAAATGATGCCGACAGGTGGAATGAAGGCATAATTGTACTTCTTGTTGTCAGCAAAGTTGAACATGGTCAGATGCTTCGATTACCAGACCACCAGATAACCAGAAAGTAAAATTACGTCGTCACACGTAGATGAGCCTATGGATGACCTGTCGGTAATGGGTGGTCTTGAAGTTTGTGAAGTTTATTAAGGCTAACTATAAGACTTACATCAATGAGTTGTAAATACTTCTTTGTCGAGCAAACGTTTTTTATATCACCCGTTTTATTTCATTGTTCGATCCCCTGTAGTTGTCCACTTGTACAAAACATACACGAAATCCGTCCGTTCCGAAAATCGCAAAATAATAGAAAGCCATGGATAACGGACGCCTATATGGGATATTTGAAATTGAAACTCTTGTATTTTCTTATGTGGCAGCCAAATCATATCCATTCGTATATCTGCCGTCAAATTTATCAATTCCAATGGGCTAGGGGTCACAGAAGGTCACGAGGTCAAACGTGAGAAATATTGATATTTTATCACCGATATGTTTTCTTTAATCATTTTTTCTCAAAGCTGCATAATATGTTTCCTTCCTCTTCATTATCGATGAGATATCCATCGCCAGAGATACCCTTGTTATGTGACCTCAAAATACTACTGGAGGCTATCATTCCGAAGCTATAACTGTAAAATTTGAGATAAAAAATATTCGGTCGATCTGTCATGGAGCGCACCAGGTGGTGGTGCTGCCAAGCTTGATCCAAATAATCACACTCAAAGTTGTTGGATTAAACTGAGCATGCTGTGCTTCTGAACTGGTGGAGGTTGTCATGTGCTATAATGCTGCAATTTGTTTGTTAGTTTGTTATTTGAGCTGCTGCAATTTGTTGCAGGCGTCATAATGGAGGAAGGATCGTTTGTACCAAGGAAGCCAGACACAGAAGGTTGGTATTACATGGGTGATTCTGTATGAAGGCCACATGGTGCATTCCCTTTTTATCCTAAGTGCATTGTCCCAGCTTGTAATGTGTTGTACCCACCATTCATATGGAAGATATAAGTATGATGCAAAGGGAAGCTGAGTGACCAGATGAGGATGGGTGACTAAGTTGGAGATGGGTGTCCATGTAGGTGGAGCAGGGGAAAGGGACTGGTGATTGAGTGGGAGGTAAATGACCAGATTGTAGTGGGTGACTGCTGAATAGGTGGAGATCGATGAGCAGTTGAAGGATATTTGGCACAGTGGCAAAGTCAAAAGAACTGGGCATTGCCTAAGGCATGCTCCGGAGAACAAAAGTAGTTCGACCTTACCACGATAACTGACCTTCAAGGTTAGTTGTTTTCGCCTTGCCACCACATGTATGAAGGGCCTGTGTGTCTACCAGTCCTCTGGAGTTGAAATATAAAATGACCCGGTGTTTTCAGCACCATTCAGTGCAAATTGGTGACCACATGGGGTGATGAGTGAACAGGCGATGGACTGCACACAAATAGAGATAGGTGACGAGGTGGAGACTGGGACAAGTGGTCTAGGGGTAATATGCTCGTCTCACAATCGAAAGATTGTGGGTTCGAGTCTCACCTGTCGATACTCTTCGCCCGCGACCAATCGGCGTGAGAGATTGGCGACGCTATATGGCTCAACGGTCGACGTGTCGTAAAAACCAATAACCAACCGACAAAGTGGAGACCTGTGGCGATTAACAGGGTGGGAAGGGCAACTGGGTGGTAGATGGGTGACCGTACGGCGAACAGATGACTAGTAGTGGCCGGTAATCAGCTGACCTTGGCGTCGACAGGTGGCGTCTTCTTCGACGACCCGGCGTTGCCCGAGGGGTGGACACGCAAGTGTGTGCAGCGCTCGTCGGGCGCCTCCTGCGGCAAGTGGGACGTGTACGTGTACAAGTGAGTACTCGGGTGCTGTACACCTCAGTGCTGTGTAGCGGGTGATGGGGATCAGCAGGCGATACCGGCGACGAACTTTCTGTGTTTGTGCACTTGCCAGTCACTAAATATTGTCATGGCAAACGAACAGATTTTGTCGGCATGGCTGTGCTTGGGATATGGTCCGTCGATGCAGTGGCGTATGCTTCTATGGGGTGGGTATGTTGGTCGCAATCAAGACAAATATCGTGCGCGGCATGCCACAACAATATTACGTGACCGGACATGCTTCTTGCTGTCACGAAAAGTAATTTTGGCGGATTGAAAAAAAAATACATGTCCATAAATCTGAGGAGTATTCCTTTTTCTTCTGGCGTGTGGAGATATCTGCCTATCTTTCCGTTAGCAAATAACTGCATGCTCCACCACTTGCCATGTTGTAGTATTTCCAGGTGTATGTCCCCGGGTCAGTGTGTCATACATTGATGTGTTTGGGTAATGTTTACTTGATGCCGATACCTATCGTCATCGAAAACAGCTGTGACATGACAATGATATATCAGCCTCTAGACTTTACGTGTCGCACTGGCAGGCATTTGACTCGTTTTACGTCATTTTCAGCCCAATGGGCAAGAAGTTCAGATCCCAGAGCGAGGTGCGGGTATACCTGGAGCAGATTGGCAGCGATCTGGACTACAAGCGGTTCTGCTTCAACGCCCTCATGCAGGCGGGCATGCCGGCGAGAAAAAAGTCGCGCACCAGTGCGGCCGACCGTCCGCACGACCACAGCGCGCGCGTGGTGAGCAAGGCGCTCAAGCATGCGCGCAGGGTGTCGTCCAAGGCCAAGGCGGCGCCTGCCGACGACACAGTCGACCAGAAGATCAAACTCAAGTTCAACTTCGCCAAGCTGCGGCTGCAGCCGGCCGCCGGCCGCCGGAAGGGTGAGTTGACGCGGCCCAGGGCGAGCTGGGCCAGATCGTGACGATTGGGAGCAGACCTCGCGAGCGCCGGTGCGTGCGACTGCTGCAGCCGCCCGCCGGCCGCCGGAAGGGGATGACGCGGCCCAGGGCGAGCTGGCCAGATCGTGACGATTGGGAGCAGACCTCGCGAGCGCCGGTGCGTGCGACTGCTGCAGCCGCCCGCCGGCCGCCGGAAGGGTGAGTTGACGCGGCCCAGGGCGAGCTGGGCCAGATCGTGACGATTGGGAGCAGACCTCGCGAGCGCCGGTGCGTGCGACTGCCGCCCTGCTGCCGCCAGGATGCGGTGTTCCGGAGGTGTTGCAGACCGAGGCGTGAGGTGTTCCTTTTTTACACTTTACCTCGGCTGCTGAGACGATTGTAAATCATGTAATGTTCGCACCATGCGGTGGCGTAAATTCCCGCTGTGACCGAGGCGAATTTTGTCCCACCTGATGTCATTGTAGGGCACGGCCGTGGCTAGTGAATACCAAATACATGTTTCATAAGGTCTGTGTGTTGTTTGTTGATGGCTATCGGCTGGATGCGTGATTAAAGAAAACAGAATACAATTTTACGGCTATGTTCCACTGATGCTAGGGTCTTGCCGAATTGATAAAAGTGGGTGTCAGATGGTGGAGTGAGCGGATTGAGGTAAACTTTTAATGAGCAATTGCCGCATTTTGAAGGGTCGTTACTACTGGAATCAATATCATACACTAATGTATTCTGTTAACCTCAGACTTCGTATATACATGTATTGCTGTCTTTTGTATGTATTTGTGACAGCTCATTTCCTGATTTGTTTTGTTCAAGGCGTCAGCAAACGATGTTCCCGCTTAGCTATACATTCGTTATTGTCAGTTTCGCTTCGTCAATATGTATCCGAGAACACTGCACGGCTGGTGTACCGATCACTTATCAGTGGATAGCAGCACCAGCCGCCTGGAGCGCGAGACTCACGATTGGTGCATCTGCCGGGTGGGAGGGATTTCGTGCTGCTGTTGATCCTGGGAGGGATTGCCAGAGTCCCTGATGACTGCCGCGGTATCTGAGGGGCGCCGCAATGTCCCGAGCAGTGCCGCAGTGTCCTGAGTGGCGCTGCGGTATCCAAAGGACGCCGCGGTATCAGAGAGGCGCCTCAGTGTCCCGAGAGGTGCCGCTCAGGTCTCTCACGGGTTCCTTTGGGGTGTCTGGGCAGCACCACTCGGGTGTCCGGTGGGTGCCGCTCGGGTAGCCGAGGGGTGCCACGGTGGTGCTGACCGGGCCGCTCAGGTGTCCGGTGGGTGCCGCTCGGGTAGCCGAGGGGTGCCACGGTGGTGCTGACCGGGCCGCTCAGGTGTCCGGTGGGTGCCGCTCGGGTGTCCGGTGGGTGCCGCGGTGACCCGGTGGCGCTGACCGGGCCGCTCGGGTGTCCGGTGGGTGCCGCGGTGACCCGGTGGTGCTTACCGGGCCGCTCGGGTGTCCGGTGGGTGCCACGGTGACCCGGTGGCGCTGACCGGGCCGCTCGGGTGTCCGGTGGGTGCCGCTCAGGTGTCCGGTGGGTGCCGCGGTGACCCGGTGGCGCTGACCGGGCCGCTCGGGTGTCCGGTGGGTGCCGCTCGGGTGTCCGGTGGGTGCCGCTCAGGTGTCCGGTGGGTGCCGCGGTGACCCAGTGGCGCTGACCGGGCCGCTCGGGTGTCGACAGCGCTGCTGTCTGGTCGGCGTCGCTGGGTGCCGCCGCGCTCCCCCTACCGGCTGATGCAGGAAACACTCTTCCACGAGCCGTGGAAGCTACTCATCGGCACCATCTTCCTCAACAAGACGGCAGGTGAGCGCTGCTGCCGCCCGGGTCCGCCGGACGACAGCGGTTTAGGATACGGCGCTGGTGTGGTTGCACGTCTGAATAGAGAAATGGCAGAAGGTGCCATCAGGTGTTCTCGAATCTGGGTGGCCCAGGGCTAGGATGGTCGCATCCCAGCCGGGAGGTTATGGGTTGGAGGCCACCAGCGGCCGTTCTTCGTTTGCAATCAATCGTCAGGATGGATTGGCGGATAGTATTAGTAAGACCGATGCAGTCGACGCGTCGTTAATAAACCAAGGCTGACGCGAATTTTGTCAACATGACACGAGTAGATATTTAGCTCAGCCCTATTGAGATTGAAACGTTCGTTGGCGTGTGAACACACGAACCACGCATATCGATTGATTTGGAACTTGTTCGCGTGGTCCCCCGGGCGGCATTCTCGCGTGTTATCCAAATTCCACGTTATCCATGGAAAGTACCGCCTGGTTGGAAACAATTGTCACATTTTGATATTGTAGGCCGGATAGTATTGGCATGCTGGCGATATTGTGCCATTTCCCAGTGATATCACAACGTGTATGGTTTGTACGAATTTCACGATGCATTTATGGGAGACAGATACTTGTTCGCATAGGAATAGGGACGCTAAAGCTCGTGCTGGTGGCCAGTATTCCTGGTCTATAGAATCTGCTGTAACCGAAGTACTCGCTATATTTTGACATCCAACTTGTAGCTTGCATGCCATTCTTCGTCTATCTAATGTTTAGCTCAAAATGAGCCTGGCCACCCCGCCAGTGGTGTAGCCAGGATTTTCTTAAGAGGAGAGACGTCCCACAACAATATCATAAACAAAGATTGCTTTTAGCGCGGCGTAAATTTTTGTTTTTGAGGGGTGAAAATTTCACAATTTATTTCATCTGGTGCGTTTTTGGCTCCTGGGGGAGGCGCCCGGACTCCCCACCGTTGGCTGCGTCTCGGCACTCCACCACTCTCCGGCCACGAACGTCACCGATCCCGTTGGCCGTACCGCCCGCCCCAGGCTTGCACCCGTCTGTGACCCGGTCACCGACCAATGAGGGGGACGAGTGGTCTAGGGGTAAGATGCTCGTCTCACAATCGAAAGGTTGTCGGTTCGAGTCTCACCTGTCGCTACTCTTCGCCCGCGACCAATCGGCGTGAGAGATTGGCGACGCTACATGACTCAACGGTCGACTTGTCGTAAAAACCAATAACCAACCAACCAACCGACCAATGACCAGCCGGCTGACAGCGCCTGTCGTGACCTCAGATCGCCAGGCGCTGCCGCTGCTGCAGACGTTCTTCGAGCGGTGGCCGGACGCTCCCGCGGCGCGCGACGCAGACGAGACCGACCTGCAGGAGCTCATCGCGCCGCTGGGTCTGGACCGAGAAGCGCGCCCACACCATCATCCGATTCTCAGGTGCGTTGGGATGCCGTTTGGCGGCACGCACCACACATTGCACCTGCTATGATATCATCCCCCCCCCCCCCATAAGTTCTAGGCGGTATTCCCCGGTTGAGGTCTCCTTTAGGCGGATGCTGGTTTGTGACACGCCAACGCAGTGCCGATGTGACACGATGTTGGATCCGACCGTGATTGTCATGCCATATGACCTCTTATGATTGATTACGATTGCCTAAGATCCCCACCAGAGTACAGGTTGTTACGAACAATCAGAGCGTCAGCCTCTCCGTCGTGTTTCCCTTCAGTACGCATGTTTCGCCTGTGTAGTGTGATGGAATTCCAAAATGTACATGGAAACCAACACCTGACGAAGTTTGTTCTGACGTCTTGGACCTCTTGGAACTTTCTGAATTAACGTCGGTGAAATATGAGTGCATTCAACTACCTTAGTTCATCCTACTTTTACCATTTTGACAGCACGAAAATGTTTGTAAACAACTGGCATTTTTTCCATTGTCACTTTTTATGTGAAATACTGTTGACATCTTTCGACGTCATAGCTGGCTTTGACGTCTTGGGCTCATACCCTCCAGTCTATGGGAAATGAATTCCAGGACGGTGCCTCAACACCAGCTGGGGTGGCCACCGGCTCGGACTCGGCTGTGTGTGGGCGCGCGCGACAGCTGTCTGACCTCTGACCTCAGACTGACCTCAGACCGGCCACCGTTACAGACGAGTTCGTCACCAAGGTGTGGAAATACCCCAACGAGCTGTACGGCATCGGCAAGTACGGCAACGACTCGTACCGCATCTTCTGTCTGGGCGAGTGGAAACAGGTCCGGCCGCACGATCACAAACTGAACCTTTACCACAACTGGCTGTGGACCAACCACCAGGCTCTGGGTCTGGCCTGAGGAACGAGAAGGCAGTGAACACTACAACAGCGGACCTATAGCGGTGCCACCACAGCAGGGCCGCTACAGCGGTGACGGTTACAGCAGTGACGCTACAACAGTGTGTCGCTGTATCAGCAACACTACAGCAGTGTGTCACTGAAGCGGTGACGGTTACAGCAGTGACGCCACAAGTGTGTCGATACGACGGTGACGGCACGAGTCTGTCGCTGCGACGGTGACGGCTACAGCAGTGACGCGACAAGTGTGTCGCTACGACGGTGACGGTTACAGCAGTGTGTCACTGCAGCGGTGACGGCTACAGCAGTGACGCGACAGGTGTGTCGCTACGACGGTGACGGCTACAGCAGTGACGCGACAGGTGTGTCGCTACGACGGTGACGGCTACAGCAGTGACGCGACAAGTGTGTCGCTACGACGGTGACGGCTACAGCAGTGACGCGACAGGTGTGTCGCTACGACGGTGACGGCTACAGCAGTGACGCGACAGGTGTGTCGCTACGACGGTGACGGCTACATCAGTGACGCGACAGGTGTGTCGCTACGACGGTGACGGCTACAGCAGTGACGCGACAGGTGTGTCGCTACGACGGTGACGGCTACAGCAGTAACGCCACAAGTATGTCGCTACGACGGTGACGGCTACAGCAGTGACGCGACAGGTGTGTCGCTACGACGATGACGGCTACAGCAGTGACGCGACAGGTGTGTCGCTTTAGCAGTGACGCGACAAGTGTGTCACTGTATCAGTAACACCACAGCTGTGTCACTGCTGCGGTGACGGTCACAGCAGTGACGCCACAACAGTGTGTCGCTTTAGCAGCGTGCTGCTACAGCTGCGACGCTACAACGGTATGTCGCTCTAGAAGTGTGTCGCTTTAGCACTGACGCCACAACAGCGTGTCGTTGTATCAGCAACAGTGGCGCTGCACCAGTGTGTCGCTGTATCAGTTACACCGCATCAGTGACGCTGCAATAGGGTGTCGCTGTGCAGTGAGCACCAGTGCAGCGGGCGCGTGGCGGTCCCGTCCTGGATATATGGACCGTATGTTTCCGGTGTGGGCCCAGAGCATGCTTGCGAACGGGGTGCGATAAAGATATGGCGATAGCCAGACTATATCTTGTGCTGCAAATACGCTTCCTGTGCCGTTGTGTAGCAGCTGTCAGTCGAGGTCCGAGTGTCTTTTGATGCCCTTCTTGCCTCGTGTCACCTGCATGCCACGCATTCATCGTCGAGCACTGAAAACTCGTGTTTAGTCCAAGGAATCGTGTTCACGTTCATCCAGAAATGTTGTAACATATACTGACGCATTTAGTGTTATTTACAGGAAACACACGCATCTGGCTCGCAGTCGCTGAGTCCATGGTGTCCCATAGCAACCACTGAAAGTGCTGCACTTCAGTATCCAGAGACCGAACGCTAACAGACACTGCACCACGACGCTTCGGTCGCCGAATCCCCTTCATACGAGTGATGATAGGAACACCAATGGATGTGGATGGACATGTTCTCGCCTCGCCCTCCCCGAGCCCACGCTCCGGCACGTACGCCAGTACGACCCCACCCCCAGCCACAGCCAGCAATATCTACGACCATCAGCTGAACACCTGCTGCCTTGCTCCGTCCCACAGACATCAGCATGCCGCTAAACTGACCAGACTCTCCGGATGCCCCATCACGTATTGCATTGGTTGTCGTTCTTTGACAAGGTCAGCCCCCGACCCTAGGTTGCTTCAAAAATGTCTGCCGCTGGTCCGGCAAGAACGGTATGCACCCGATCTGGGTGGGCTACGCACTGAGCCGGTGCCCATCCTGAGTATGTTCATCTACTGATCGATTCAGCCTCGCCGTCCATAACGCACTACACGCCATATCGTCTACACAGCGCACAGGTTCACTGGAACATCGTAAACATCACCAGCCAGACGGGGTTGCGGCCATCTGCTAATGAGACTCGACGTCAGTTGAGCAACAGTCCAGTAGACGAGCTCACTAATTCTCGCCCCGCATGCAGAGCCCGGTCGGCACAACACCTCAGTGCATCGCCGTCCTGGCTCGTCATCACATCAACGACTGCGCGATGTTATGGTCTACTGGTTCAGGTCACAGCATCCGTTACGCACGCCCGTGCTGAGATGTGGCGCGCAGCGAGCGCTCGCTAAGCCCTCGTTCTCGCCCACCCTCCGGAACTGGCGAGAGAAGCTGGAGAGCAGTTCGTCATGCAGCAGCCCATTCAGTCCTCGTCCATGAGAAATTTATGCACGGAGCGGTAGTAGCTGGAAAGCAGCTGGTCGCGCAGCTCGACTCGGTTCAGCCACTTGTAGTCGGCCACCTCGTCAGCTGCAGGAGCTACACTGCCGCCGTCCAGGATGGCCTTGTAGAAAAACACCTGCAGGACAGACACAGGAACACGGTGACTGGAACTGCGACCACAGGCAGCAACACATTGTGCCGCGGGGTAAAAGGCGCCCGCAGAACAGACACACGGGGATCACAGGCAGCAACACATTGTGCCGCAGCGCAAAGGCATCTGTAGAACAGACGGAGACGGAGACCATAGCTTGCGAAGCATTGTGCCGCCGGGTAAAAGGCACCTGCAGAACAGGCACGGGGGCACGGTGGGGGAGACGGAGACCAAAGACAGCCACATACTGTGCCGTGTGGTAATAGGCACCTGCAGAACAAACACGAGGGGACGGAGACCAAAGACGGCCACATACTGTGCCGCGTGGCAAAAGCATATGCAGAACAGACTGACAGACAGATCGTAGGCAGCCACATACTGTGCCGTGTGGTAAAAGGCGCCTGCAGAACAGATATGGGGCCACGGTGACGGAGACAGGCAACTAGTGTCGCATGGCAAAATGCAACTCTCCAAAGGCCTGTCGTACGGCGACAGCCTGATTGTATCATATGGTCATGAGGGTCTTGTATCTTATGCATTATATAAGATATATATGTGTGTCTATTTTTTTAATGCACATTGAAGACTTGTGCTTGAGCAATGGGCGGATTTATGAATTCGCCGTTTATTTTTCGATCATCCAGGGGAGGTCAAACAAAGAATTTGGATATCGCCTTATAACAAGGAATTTCAATAGCGATGGGTGTAAGGGTTGCTTTGGAACCATTTTCTCGTCACAAAACCTGTCTAAATTTCTAGATATCTAATCATTCATGCATCTTTTGCTTCAATTGGTTGGTTCTAGCTTCACAACGCACTCAACAGCTCAGGCCATACGGCGTCGCCTGTCTCTCACCCCGGCAGGAAGGACCCGCGTCGCGGGAATCGCATCTTTTGCTGTAAATGAACACCTTGGGGTCGAGGCATGGACGATATGAATGCGTGGATGTCAGTGTTTCGATTAGATACCGTGCTCTTTGGACCAGTAGCGAAAGTTTGTATGTTCCAGACCTGAGGGAGCTATTTTAAGATGTCACCCAATCATCTAGCAAGTGGAATGACCAAGTGGTATGAGCTAAGGCAAGATTAATGAGCACAAACTGCTCAGGTTGGTTGGTTGGTTATTGGTTTTTACGACACGTCGATCGTTGAGTCATACAGCGTCGCCAATCTCTCACGCCGATTGGTCGCGGGCGAAGAGTAGCGACAGGTGAGACCCGAACCCACAATCTTTCGATTGTGAGACGAGCATCTTACCCCTAGACCACTCGTCCCCTACAAACTGCTCAGGAAAATTAGGAAGCTATAAGCTAGATTACACCTTGTCTCGACGATGAACAAATGCACACAAGCGACTTGACCCAGCGGTGATGCTTACAGCCCGCAGACTTTCGAACCTTTCCTCCGATGGCTCCTGTTTCAGCACGCAGCGACTTCGGGTACTTGTACTTGTAGAAGCCCCAGGGAGCGTTGCCGAGAAAGCGAGCGCGGATGTCAGGACCCACCACCGTCTGCAGCGTCCGCTCGGCCGTCTGCGGTGCGACACACAGCTGATCAGCAGCTACACACCCCAGTGTTATCATCTGACGCCAACGTCCGCTCGCTGTCCCGCGACACACAACTGATCAGCAGCTACACACCCCAGTGTTATCATCTGACGCCAACGTCCGCTCGCTGTCCCACGACACACAACTGATCAGCAGCTAAACATCCCAGTGTTATCATCTGACGCCAACGTCCGCTCGCTGTCTCGCGACACACAACTGATCAGCAGCTACACACCCCAGTGTTATCATCTGACGCCAACGTCCGCTCGCTGTCCCGCGACACACAGCTGATCAGCAGCTACACACCCCAGTGTTATCATCTGACGCCAACGTCCGCTCGCTGTCCCGCGACACACAGCTGATCAGCAGCTACACACCCCAGTGTTATCATCTGACGCCAACGTCCGCTCGCTGTCCCACGACACACAGCCGATAGCAGCTACACACCCCAGTGTTATCATCTGACGCCAACGTCCGCTCGCTGTCCCGCGACACACAGCCGATCAGCAGCTACACACCCCAGTGTTATCATCTGACGCCAACGTCCGCTCGCTGTCCCACGACACACAGCTGATCAGCAGCTACACACCCCAGTGTTATCATCTGACGCCAACGTCCGCTCACTGTCCCGCTATACACAGCCGATCAGCAGCTACACACCCCAGTGTTATCATCTGACGCCAACGTCCGCTCGCTGTCCCGCGACACACAACTGATCAGCAGCTACACACCCCAGTGTTAACATCTGACGCCAACGTCCGCTCGCTGTCCCGCGACACACAACTGATCAGCAGCTACACACCCCAGTGTTAACATCTGACGCCAACGTCCGCTCGCTGTCCCACGACACAACTGATCAGCAGCTACACACCCCAGTGTTAACATCTGACGCCAACGTCCGCTCGCTGTCCCGCGACACACAACTGATCAGCAGCTACACACCCCAGTGTTAGCATCTGACGCCAACGTCCGCTCGCTGTCCCGCGACACACAACTGATCAGCAGCTACACACCCCAGTGTTATCATCTGACGCCAACGTCCGCTCGCTGTCCCGCGACACACAACTGATCAGCAGCTACACACCCCAGTGTTAACATCTGACGCCAACGTCCGCTCGCTGTCCCGCGACACACAACTGATCAGCAGCTACACACCCCAGTGTTAATCTGCGCCAACTCCCGCTGTCCCGCGACACACAGCTGATCAGCAGCTACACACCCCAGTGTTATCATCTGACGCCAACGTCCGCTCGCTGTCCCGCGACACACAGCTGATCAGCAGCTACACACCCCAGTGTTATCATCTGACGCCAACGTCCGCTCGCTGTCCCGCGACACACAGCCGATCAGCAGCTACACACCCCAGTGTTATCATCTGACGCCAACGTCCGCTCGCTGTCCCACGACACACAGCTGATCAGCAGCTACACACCCCAGTGTTATCATCTGACGCCAACGTCCGCTCGCTGTCCCACGACACACAACTGATCAGCAGCTACACACCCCAGTGTTATCATTTGACGTCAACGTCCGTTAGTTAGTTATTTGGGCTTTAGGGCGCATCGACTACATAGGTCATATAGCGCCCATAACACAGTCAATTAGACATAGAGGCACGGACACGTCAGATCAAGCAACAGGTTATAGGTGGCGATGCCACATCTGTCCTAGGGTAAAACTAGCCACGTATGCAGCAGCACGTTAGTAACCAGCGTAAATCACGGGAAATTTAAGTTCTAAGAGGAATTTAAAACGTTTTCCCGAGTGAACAAAGTCCGACGCCAACGGACCGACGCCAACGTCCGCTCGCTGTCCCGCGACACACAACTGATCAGCAGCTACACACCCCAGTGTTATCATCTGACGCCAACGTCCGCTCGCTGTCCCGCGACACACAACTGATCAGGCTACACACCCAGTGTTTTATCTGACGCCAACGTCCGCTCGCTGTCCCGCGACACACAGCTGATCAGCAGCTACACACCCCAGTGTTATCATCTGACGCCAACGTCCGCTCGCTGTCCCGCGACACACAACTGATCAGCAGCTACACACCCCAGTGTTATCATCTGACGCCAACGTCCGCTCGCTGTCCCGCGACACACAGCTGATCAGCAGCTACACACCCCAGTGTTATCATCTGACGCCAACGTCCGCTCGCTGTCCCGCGACACACAGCTGATCAGCAGCTACACACCCCAGTGTTATCATCTGACGCCAACGTCCGCTCGCTGTCCCGCGACACACAGCTGATCAGCAGCTACACACCCCAGTGTTATCATCTGACGCCAACGTCCGCTCGCTGTCCCGCGACACACAGCTGATCAGCAGCTACACACCCCAGTGTTATCATCTGACGCCAACGTCCGCTCGCTGTCCCGCGACACACAGCTGATCAGCAGCGACACACCTCAACATCATATGATGTCATCATATGACGCCAACACCAGGCAGCATAGCTACACTTACATGCTGTTCACACGAGCTGGTGCATCACGTAGCAGTTAGTTATCTGAGTTTAAGGGTGCTTCGACCAATGCGTCCAATGCGTCACGTAGCAATGCTGCTCTTGGACACATGGACGCACTCCCATGAATATCAACTGCGGTATTAGTGCACTCAGCGTTTGTGAGCATTTAGTTTTTTATTGAGTATTTTGTAGCACAAGAAAGTGCCTCTATCACATCAGGCAATCGTTGCATTTAAGCTCATGCGCTTTGTACGTGGCATGCACCCCAGCTATAGGGAGCTTGTCCACCCCTCACCTGTCGCATGGACTCGCCCGGCAGATGACGTCCCTGCGGCATCATCCATTTGGCTCCGTTGCCGAGCTTCTGCTGCACCACCAGCACTAAAGAGGAGGCCAGCTGGCGCTCGGTGGACCGCTGGTCGCCCTTCTGGTCCGCATCTGGAGACGCAAGCACACCCATCAGCGGAGAGTGGACCGACACTTTCGCCACCTCCAGCGGCACGTCCGATCGCGTCAGTCGCCGACATGCTGCGCCGCGAACACCGCCCGCCCACTGAAGTGGTTCACCTTAAACTACACAAGTTCGCCAATGTGCTGGCCACTGTGGAGCAGTGACAGCCCGACCTTTCAAGAGCGATCATTCAACATTTTTTGGTACCATTTACTTATCGACAATATATGTTGTATGCTATTACATAATCTGCACCAAAATCCTGGAGCAATATAATTTGCAAAATATTTATCAGTATAGAACAGGTGCCAAGGAAAAAATAAGTACTACAGAAATGCTATGTTATGTAGTGGAATTATACATATGAGATGAAAACCGAAGACAGCATATGGTTCATAGTTAACATCAGAAATTGTCCCTTGCTATGGAGCATAATAGAGTCTCATAAACAGCGTTTATGAGATGTGACAACATACAAAAATATGATGGTGTATGAATGAGTGTTTTTTTTCGTTTTGTGATGGAGGATATTGGTAGGTTTGTATACATTAGCTATGTACATCATGCATGAGTTATTTCTGTACGAGTCTGTTTTCATCATTTCTATTCGCTCCCTAACACTTATCTTGTGACCCTGGGAATTATGTGGGCGTTACTAGCATGCTGCCTGTCCATGGTTTCCCAGGGTCGCATTTCCTACTACTAACTGATGGTGACCTATCCGTAAAAAGAAAGCAAAAAGGGATGCAAATTGCATTGTTTGTACTCGCATTTCTTGATACCTCTTGTTTGTCTCCTGAGGCACCCTTTTGTGGGCTGTCCTGATTTATGGGCAGCTCACCAAAAGAAGTCACACATTGAAACACCCAAATGAATGTTCATACAGCCAGATGGGATAGGCTGCTGCATCAGATATGGGGACAATAAAAAGAAAGAAAAAGTGACATCCAGATGCCCTCACACAAATACTGATATGTGGTCGCACCACAAGGCGTGAGTGGGACCCAGCCAGGTGTGGAACCACAGCCGTAACTCGCAGGGTGATGTCGTTATTAGTTTGGGACATCTTAGCTGGATTTTGTCTAACTTATTGAGAATAGAATTAAGAATGAATAGCATATAACACTTGCTGAATCCATTAATAGCATGTACTAAGGTGCAAGTTCTGCTTCGGGATGGGGAACGCTCGACAGACATGTCTGCATAACATTTCTGCACACGAACAACATGCTATTAGTATGACGCTCTCATGCAAATTATACGGTCTAAAAAAGCTACATTATGAACAAAGGAAAATGGCAAGCCAACTATCAAATTCCACTCCTCTATTTCAACAGCTAGATGTGGTTCTAATAAAGACATGCACGAGCCCAAGAACAAACAATGAAAGGTGGCCACACCTGACATGCTGCCATTCCCGCACAACGTCCTCCATTGGGTCATAAGCCAATTCTACTAACCCATATATATAATGGTATGTGACAACCTGACCGGTTACCCTGATTGGCCCAGGGTCAGATGACCTGTGACACTGACTGACCCACTAGCTGACCCTTGAACCCGACTGACCTGTGACGGCCGGCGCGGGTGCAAAGGTAGCCAGCTCCTCGGCGCACTCGTCCTCAAAGTCGGCCGCAGTCTGCATGCTGGCCGCGTCCAGCAGGTCGGCGTCGTCACCCTCCGAGAGACGGAGTGCCTCGGCGGTCATACTGCGGCACCAACGTTAAAATGATGGTTTTTCGTTAGGTGTGAGATGTTGAAACGAATACAGTAGGATATCGAAATGGTGTCATGGAGGCATGCCAATTAAAACATTGTTTCAGTTCTTGAAACTCAATGTTGATGCAAAAGTGCACTCATAAGTCCATGTGTTTTCCGTTAAATTTGTGCGACACCTAATATACGGATGTCCACGCTAACGATAACGAATGCAACACCATGATATTAGCAGAAGGCATTGACGAACAATCTGCATTATATAAAACCTCTGCACCTGGAATTGTGTTACGAGATGCTTGTGCATGACAATTCGTCATGGTGAGCATAAACATGATACCTTTACACGAAATACTCAGAAATGCGTCATGGTGACTTCAAAAGTACACATCAGCAAGCACGATGTCGATACTTCCTTGGAAAGGATGCCTATTCAGTGCTCAGAAAGTGGTATATCCCACCCTATTTCACGAATAATTTATCAGTGTGTGGCACAGTCAGGTCAGGTCAGGTCAGCATCGTCACCCTCCGAGAGACGGAGTGCCTCGGCGGTCATACTGCGGCACTGTCAGATCAGGTCAGGCCACGTCACGTCAGGTCAGCATCGTCACCCTCCGAGAGACTGAGTGCCTCGGCGGTCATACTGCAGCACCGTCAGGTCAGGTCAGGTTAGGTCACGCCAGCATCGTCACCCTCCGGGGGACGGAGCGCCTCGGCCATCATAATGCAGCACCGCCAGGTCAGGTCAGGTCAGGTCAACATCGTCACCCTCCGAGAGATGGAGCGCCTCAGCTGTCATACTGTGACACCATCATGTCAGGTCAGGACAGGTCAGCATCGTCACCCCTCCCCCGAGCCGCAGCCTCGGCCGTCATACTGTAGCACCGCGATGACATGTCAGGTCAGGAAAGGTCAGCGTCGTCACCCTTCGAGACACGGAGCGCATTGGCCGCTCTTAAACATTATGAATTGTCAACATTGAACAAACAAACAAATGAATTTGTGACAATGTCAAAATGCTCAAAACATTGTCAAAAAAAGGATTGTGAATGGCATAGCTTACAGTGAACTTCGACATCCTACCGTACGTTTTTAGACATTGCACACCAACTGAAGACTCATTATTTCAACCCTGTTGCACCATCTTGTCATGTCAGGTCAGGGCTGTCTCCCTTCAAACTCAGACTTGCACAGATTACAACTCAGCTCTCGTACACTGGATATGTGTATGCTCCCATGAGCAGCCTTTCTGCCACATGTGTGACTCACACGTCTTGCTCGTGTCGCATCTCGTGGTCCGACTTGAGGCTGCGCTCCAGCTCCAGCTGCCGCATCAGGTTGGAGAAGTCGCGCTCGATGGGTGTCAGGGGCGCCGCCATCACGGGCAGCCGCTCCAGACAGACGGCGCTGTACAGGTGCCACAGCGGCTCGCCGTGGTGGTGCGGCGGCTCCGGGGTGGCCTGGACCACGGGCGCTGCCGCCACAGAGGTCAGCGGTCAGGTCACTGGTCACCACAAGAGACCGGTCAGAATTCACCAGGGACCTGTCAGAGAGCATCATATAGAGCCAGCCAAGTCACCACCGGAGATCGTCATGTCGTCACAGGGGATTGGTCAGGTTATCACAGAATGTTGGTCAAGTCATCACAGGGGATCGGTCAGGTCACCACAAGGGATCGGTCAGGTCACCACAGGGGATCGATCAGGTTACCATAGAATGTTGGTCAGGTCACCACAGGAGATCGGTCATGTCACCAGAGAATGTCGGTCAGGTCATCACAGGGGACCTGTTAGATCACCACAGAGAGCTCTGTCAGGTCACTACATGGGATCGGTAAGGTTCCCACATGGGACCTGTCAGGGTTCATCACAAGGAAGTGGTGAAGGGATCATTACAAAGGACTGGTCAGGACATCATCACATATGATTGACCAGGGTGCTACAAGGGACTGTTCAGGGTGTCACTACAGACGACTCATCAGGGTATCATTACACAGGATCAGCCATGGCACTGCAGGGGCTCTTTGTGAAAGCTCATGATGATATCATACCCTGAGTGATGTTTCTCACCATGGATGGTGGCACATGAAATCAAAGTCAGTGAGTTTTAGACAGTAAATTTTCCTCCCCTTCCTCCCATAAGAATTTCCTCAGAACCCAGAAATGACTAAATGTCCTGTGGAGCTTTTTTCCATTCAGCCTGAATGGCAGCTCTACTGGTTGCATTCCTTCGAAATAACTTTGAATGAAGGAATCAACATGAAACATTGGGTATCATCATTTGGAGGTCTGAAGGTATAAAAATGGAACCTGAATTTAGATATAAAATCAAATACATTGATGCAGTGTCTCCAGTCCTGTTTGTTCCCAATATAGCATTGTAAAAGTGTGTGCATGATGAAATATGGTGTTCTCCATTGACATGTGCTAACATAACTTGCAGTGTACGATAAACCTTCGAACACAACATATTCATGAATCCATAAACAGCACCCACAAAGATATGGTTTGCCTAAGCAGCAGTATTATGTCAAATGTGGGGCACCCAAGCAAATGAACAATACTCAGTAGGGGGATTTGTTTGTATGAATATTGCTGCCATTGAATGATTGAATATTGCTGTTTGTTGCATTTGTTGCATGATGCTGCCAATGAGATAGATACATCCTCCATTGATGGGTGAGTATAGCCAATCCAAATAAGCATAACCAATTCCAATAAACAGTACCTTATTCATATCTGCTGAATTGAATAGCACCACTTTCATTGAGGGATGCTCCTTCAATGAGGGTGAACTTTATCCCTCCAATTGTGATGATCTCTCCAATCCAATGATGGGTGTTGTAGTGAGATTGCATGCGAGGTGGCACTGGCACTGGCCCCACGCGGTGGCACTGGCCACCGCGTGGGGGATGTCGGCAGGTGAGTCAGCCAGTACGGCGACCTCGTGACCGGGACGGGCCGGCCGGATACGTGGCGTGGTGGGGCGTGTGCGGGATGGGCCAATCAGCGATCGGGGGTGTCTGAAACGCGGGAACGGTGTCGAGTTGAGCTGGGAGGGTGTGGGCTGTGCCGGGCCAGTCTGGTTACCGCCGAGCGCTGCGCAATACACGCTCCTGGCATCAAAGTTTTCTTTTCGTGAACTACAAGCTATTTCGGCCCTTTTTTGTGTTGCGATGCCGGGACCCGGGAGTGAGGACTCTGTTACGGCAGTGCGAGTGGCGGACGAGTCGCCGGCCGGTCAGAAGTTCGACCCGCGCCTGATCGACACCTTCGACGGAACCGGCGACGTCGTGGGCTGGTACACGCAAGCGGTCCTGCTGTGCGAGTACCGGGGTGCGTCGCCTGCGGATGTGCTGCCAATGCGCCTGAAAGACGGCGCGTTCGCCATCTGGCAGCAGCTACCGCCGGAGGACCGCCGGAGGACCGCCGGTCGCTCGACCAGGTCCGGGACGCACTGTTCGTGGCGTTCGGGATGGACGCCTGCGAGGCGCACGCGGCGTTCACGACGCTCCGACTCCAGGACAACGAGAGCGTCGATGTTTTCCTGACGAGCCTGCAGAAGTACGCCGCCCTGTTCGGCGGCGTGTCGGACCAGCAGATGGCGGCCGCGCTCGTGAACGGGTTACCCGCGGCCGTTAGCGCTGTCGTGCTGGCGAGAGCCCGGCCAGGAGAAGCGAATCTGCTCAGCACGCTGTCACGCGCACGCACGGCGTTGAAGGCGGAGAGGCGTCGCGCGACCGAGGAGGCCGCGATCGCCGCTGCTGCCGCTGCGTCGGCCGCGGTCGGTGCCGCCGCTGCACGACGTCTGACCCCGGCCCTGCGGCGGCGCTGCTGGACTTGCGGCGTCGTCGGTCATTTCGCGGCCGCCTGCCCGCGACGAGTGGGAAACTCCGCCGGGGGCGCGCCAGCGCAAGCGCCGTCCCCGGAGGCGTGAGCGCGCTCCCGGTGGTGGAAATGTCTGGACGGCGTGGCGCGTCGGGCACTAATAGACACGGGATGTACCGATGTGCTCATCTACGTCAGGTGCTGCTCGACGTGGGAGCCGCGGTCGGTGCTGCTACGCGCCGTTAATGAGGGGACGCTGAGGTGCGTCGGCGTCACGCGTGTGGTGGTGGCCTACCAGGGCAAGCGGGTTACGCTCGCGGCCCTGGTGGTGCCGGACAGACCGCTGGACGTGGACATGATTATGGGCATGACCGGGGTGACGGCGCTGGGAGGCGTCGTAGTGCGGGCCGCGTCAGACGTGGGGGTCTGCACGGCGGCGGCGGCGGCACGGAGCGTGCAGGTGGATGCCGCGGTGGTCGGGGCGGCGGCACAGGATGTGCAGGTGGATGCCGCGGACTTCGTGGCGCGCTTCGACGCGCGGGTTGCGGCCTGGACGGTGGCCTGGAAGTGGGCGACGGGCGTCGGACCGGCGCGCCTGCGGAACCGGACCGCGCAGTACGCGGTGCCGGCGGCAGCGCGCGCGGCATACGATGCCGAGCTCGACTTATGGGTCGCCGAGGGCTGGCTGCGGCCATACAACGAGAGGACGGATGGGCCAGCGCGCGGCCTGATACCGTTGATGGCGGTCCAACAGCCGAACCAGGGCAAGGTGCGCCCCGTTCTGGACTACCGCGAGTTGAACAGTCACGTCCTTGCGCACACCGCCGACGCGGACGTCTGTGTCGACCAGCTGCGACGTTGGCGACGACACGGCGCCCGTGTCGCGGTCGTTGATCTGCGCAGGGCGTACCTGCAGCTCCGGCTGGACAGACGGCTGTGGCCGTATCAGACAGTCGAGGTTCGCGGACAGCGGTACTGTCTAACACGGATCGGCTTCGGGCTCAACATCGCCCCGCTCGTGATGAAAGCCGTCGTGAAAGCAGTGCTGCTCCGCGACCGGGACGTGTCCCGCGGCGTGTTGCCCTACGTAGATGATCTGCTGGTGGACGAGAGCGTCGTCAGTGCGGACTACGTGGTGGCGCATTTCGCGAGGTACGGCCTGGCGTGCAAGCCACCGGAGCGTGCGGCTGCCGGGACGCGCCTTCTCGGGCTCCGCGTGAGCCCGAATCAAGAGGGCGCGCTCCACTGGCGGCGCGACAATCCGGTGGGGGCCCCGCCGGCGGTGCTCACTCGTCGGGCAGTGTTCGCCTGGTGCGGCCGACTGGTGTCGCATGTGCCCGTGGCCGGCTGGCTCAGGCCGGCGGCCGCGTGGCTCAAGCGACGCGCCAACGCCTTGTCGACCGGGTGGGACGACCCGATTGGTGACTAGGCGTTGCGCGGCCAGGTCGACCAGGTGGCGGCTCGGCTGATCGAGGCTGGTTGGTTATTGGTTTTACGACACGTCAACCGTTGGCCCCTGGTGTATGGACGGAGATAAGTTGGTCGTCTGGACGGACGCCAGCTCGCTCGCGGCGGGCGTGGTGGTGGCCAACGCGGACGGCGGCGTCGTGGAAGACGCGAGTTGGCTGAGACCGGAGTCGCAGGCCGCTATGCACATTAACATGGCGGAGCTCGACGCGGCGCTTAGCGGTATCAATCTTGCTGTGGCATGGGGGTCAGGACCGTCGATCTCCGCACTGACTCTGCCACCGTGCACAAATGGATTGATGACGCGCTGAGTGGCCGCTCGCGCTTGCGCACTAAGGCACACGGGGAGATGTTAATTCGCAGACGGATCGACGTCATCCGGCAGCTGGTAGCGGAGTTCCAGCTGTCCATGACGATCGGTCATGTGCGATCCGCCGACAACCCGGCGGACATCCTCACCCGTGTGCCGAAAGAGTGGCTACGCGACTCGGCCTCGGCCGACGAGGATGGCGACGATGCGCCGGCCGTAGTGGCCGCCATTGACCCACGGCCCGACGCGAAGCCCGCGTGGATCAGGGCGGTCCACGAGGGCTGCGGACATCAAGGGGTGCGGCGTACCCTGTGGCACGCGCGGCGGCTGTGCGGTGAAACGCGGGTGTCGCGGCCAGCGGTACGGGCGGTGGTTCGGGCCTGCAACGTGTGCCAATCAATTGACCCGGCGCCGGTCCGATGGGACCATGGGCACCTGAGCGTGCCGGACTGTTGGCGGCGCCTGGCCATCGACGTGGTATACTACCGGGACGTGGCGTACATGTCGGTGATCGACTGTGGACCATCACGTTTCGGGCTGTGGCGCAAGTTGCGCAACGTGACAGCGGGCGAGATCGCGGGGCATCTCCACACGATGTTTCTGGAGCGCGGCGCGCCCGATGAAATATTGTTGGATAATGCTACCGCGTTTCGTAGCCGGCGCATGGCGGCACTCGCAGCGCAGTGGGGCCTGCAGCTGCGATTCCGGGCGGTGTATGAGGCGGGCGGGAACGGCATCGTCGAGCGCCACCACCGGACGGTGAAGGTGATGGCAGCTCGACAGGCCTGCTCCATTGCGGAGGCGGTGCATCGGTATAACACGACACCATTGGACGGCGCGAACGCCGCCACCGCCCCCGCCGCCCGCCTGTACGCATATCCGGGTCGTGAGCTGCCGATTAACACCACCGTCCGGCCCGACGCGATGCGTACCGAGCTGGTCGACGCCCCACTCCAGCGTGGAGATCTGGTGTGGCTGCGACGGCGCGGCGCGCCCACGCGTTGCACGGAGCGGTCGCGCGAGGGCATCGTGACGCGGCTGCTGCCGGCCCCCCTGATCGAGGTAGATGGTCGCCCCTGGCACGTCCGCTGTGTGCGGCGGCGCGTGGACGACGGTGTTCGCGCCGCGGCGGAGGACGCCGGGGACGACGACGACGATGGCGGCGACAGTGACGACGACTACGGCGCTACGGAGTGGGACTGGCCCCTGCCCCGTCCGCCGCCGCCCCGGCCGGCTGTCCGCGCAGTGATGTGGCCCGGCGACCCACAGGGGGTGGCGACGCCTGGCCCGTCGGGCGACGTCCCGCCTCCGCGAGCGGAGCGACCGGCCCCGGTGCGCCCGCCTGACGCCCCCGCCGACGAACCGGCCGACGACTCGCTGGACGACCTGGATCTGACGGTGACTGATCCGCGCGACGCGACGTATGCGCCGGACGAAACGCTGGACATGGATTTGGACGGGTGGCGGGCTGCGCCCCGCCGGAGCACACGACTGTGTGGTACGGATGGCGTGTCGAGTGGTGTGGGCGAATGATGTTTGAGATCATGGGGGGGGTGTAGTGAGATTGCATGCGAGGTGGCACTGGCACTGGCCCCACGCGGTGGCACTGGCCACCGCGTGGGGGATGTCGGCAGGTGAGTCAGCCAGTTCGGCGACCTCGTGACCGGGACGGGCCGGCCGGATACGTGGCATGGTGGGGCATGTGCGGGATGGGCCAATCAGCGATCGGGGGTGTCTGAAACGCGGGAACGGTGTCGAGTTGAGCTGGGAGGGTGTGGGCTGTGCCGGGGCAGTCTGGTTACCGCCGAGCGCTGCGCAATACACGCTCCTGGCATCAAAGTTTTATTTTCATGAACTACAGGTGTTCATGCAGTTAGGAGCACTTGTGCAAAAGGGCACTTGACAAAAAGTGCATGTATCTGATAAGAACACCACACATTTCAAATCAGGGATGAATGCACTGTTTTTCTCTGAAAACACCCATTCAGGGACATTTGCAGTAGTGCCCCATGGAGAAAATAGTTACCCTCCAGATGAATGCCAGGATGATATTACTGGATCTGCCCTGCCTCCACTAGGAAATTTCCGAGTGAGGGGCGGTTCCGAGTGGTGCCTGAGTGACAAGTACATATAAAGCCACCATCCTGACTATTCAGTCAGATCAGGTGCACCTTCTCCAATAAAAATAAATAAATAAACACTATCAATAGTCTAATGTCTAATACACTTTGTATATCTACCAGGCCCCAGCTCATATGGAGCCATTCATTAATAAACGTGTCAAGGAGTTTGACCAGAAAATGCACAGCAACCTAAAAATGGGGTTTTGGTTGGTTTTTATAATATAAAACAATTCTGTAGGACATATTTTCAGTTCATTAAATTGTTTGGGAAACAACACACATAGTATTCATCATCCTACACAACCACATATGAAATAAATGTATGTTTTAAAGTTACTTTCTGTGGGCAGTAGGTAGAGGATTTTCAACAAAAAGAACTGTTAGTTAGTTATTGGGGTTTATGGCACATCAACTGCATTGGTCATTTAGCACCCATCAAAAGAAACTGTTTGAATATGGATAGCTTGCTTATTTTTGCATTTGGTAAGCTCCATACAATTACTGGTTTGGCCATAAAGAAACAGCAGTAGAGCTATTTGTTGCATGATGTTCAAAATATTCGGAAACCACCCCTCTTCTCATACCTACCTACATAGGTAGGTACCTACCTACCTACTTTGCTCATGAATGTCAATTATATCTTGGACAATCAGCACTAATACATGTTGAATTTAGGAGCTATTTACAAAACAAAAATGGGGATTTCGTTTGTGTATGTAAAAATAGGCAACACGACAACGCAGTGATTTTAATTGACTGTAAATTTAAATAATTGGTAACGGATTATACCACGGCAACAATACCAACGCATACGAGACCAGCACGGCGTAGCTACGTGACAAGACTGGCAGATCTCCACAGAAGTTGTGAATACATAGAACAGTGTAGACGTACTTATTGAAACTTTAATGTAAAAATTGTGCTGACATTTTACCTTGAGCATAGCTCCGATTGATGAATGGAAAGCCACGGCCAAGAACTCTCCTGATGGACGCCGCCATAGTTAAAAAGGACGGACAAGCGGATCTACTCTTAATTCATGAAGTACTTTTTTTCCCGACTGATGTTTTGAGTTAGCGGTTTCATAAAAAAACATTATTATTTCTTTATGTTTTTATATTTTGCATAGTTTCTTATCTTGCAATTGGTGGCTAGGTAAGTTAAATAATTATAATGTAGAAACAAAATAATAATAATAAAGCAATGCGACAAACTTGCACTCTACCGCACTACTTACGTCACGTTAACGAGCCCCCAAAAAGATATTGGTGTGCGTGTTTTTGACAAGTTTTAGGTGTCTATCGGGGCGCTGTAAAGCACCGATAATTATTAATTATACCTGCAAGATTTGCAAAGTCAATTCGCGATCAAGTAAGGTTGCAACTAGATATACCACCGCTCTTAGATTTTCCGATGGCTCAATCCAAGTAGGTATTTTGAATGCAGATTCTCCAAAATAAGGCTTGCTTCGGTAAACCTAGGTTCCTACCTACCTACCTGGGTAGGTACACATGTACCTATCTTGCCCTAGAATATATTACCTACCTAGCTACCTACTAGCTAGCCTACCTACCTAGCTAGGATATGTACATAATTAGCAAGCATTAGGCAATTTTACAGAGGCGATTTGCTCTCCCGTCTAGTTGCTTTAGGTCCTCCCAAGATATTTTTGCTTCAACTGAAGCATTCCAGATATGCTGTAAAAAATTGTGTCGTACAGCATTTAATATTAAGAAGATTTGGTTTCAATTAATTTTTGCACTTTTTCGTCACCAAGAATTATTGTTTGATGTGGAAAGAAAACTGTGTTAGACTGAGTGTCTTTAGTATAATTTAAATCAACCATTTTATATTCCAAAATAGGGGACGAGTGGTCTAGGGGTAAGATGCTCGTCTCACAATCAAAAGGTGGGTTCGAGTCTCACCTGTCGCTACTCTTTCTCCCACGACCAATCAGAGTGAGAGATTGGCGACGCTACATGACTCAATGGTCGACGTGTCGTAAAACTAATAACCAAACCAAAACCTATATTCCAAAATCCATATTGCAATACGTGAATGAGTTGTTACACGAGCATCCTACTTGTGAGTTGTGTTGTGAATGTTGATTATTTGTGGGGTGTGAGCATGTCGGGTGTGTCGGGTATGAATGTATAAACTTGGTTGGTATCAATTGAAGTATACTTTTTATCATTTTATCTACCATTGCTCAGAGAATTGACTTATTACCGTAGCCTTTGCTAATTTAACTATAGTGTCAATTTGTCATCTGGTAGTCATACGTCAGCTGCCAGATTCTGTAGAGCTGAGTGCAGGCTCAAAAAAATTGGAAAGCATATTATTTGCTGATGATCTTAGGCTTAATTCTACTTATTTCAGCATTGTCAACAGTCAAAACTATTTTGTTATTGAAACTGCTGTTGGAATTAGAATCAGTGATCGCTTCTAATTTATGTGGATAATTATGACAGGTCTCCTTGCTATATGTTGGTCCTGAGCCCACATGACCTGGGAGCAAAAAGCTGCTGTAAAACCACCATGCATGCAGGTAGGCACATGTAAGACATTTGTGCAATGCCTAGTAGGGCTGTCATTTTCTATGCACTAAAAGGGAAACTGCCCCTTACCCCACCCCAATCATTAAGTTGGTTCACACAATCGGACCAAAGCTTAACCATTGAGCCTGTGGGGGTATCCCTCAGGGAATGCTCGAGTGCTTCAACGCCTGCTCGATGAGTTCTCTTCAGCTGATGGCGTCCTTCCAGGAAAGACAGGATTGGGCACCCCTCCAGGACACATCAATGAATTCTCCCAATAAGGTCACAGTGACACCTATGATACCTAGTGCATGAAAGGGAATTGCTTGCAGATCAAGCAAACCGTTTACCTATAGTACAAAAGCAATGGTATACCAATATTAAAGGAGGGGACAAATGCCTATGTGATGAAAAATGCTTATGTGATGCTTATGCTTGTGAGTTTTAAGGAAGCTCTCACTTGGTTGGCTATGAAAAATTATTGAGTTTCATGTCACCCAGTGATGAGTTATGTGGCTGATCAAGGGAGCCTGCATCTGCAGGTACCTTTCCCTCTTCTTCAGCTTGCTAGAAGTACTTCAACTTGACAGCTTGGAATGCTTCCAGTCCTTGCAGCTGGCCTTTCCTCTTACATGCACCAACGATGAAACCATGAAACAGGTATAATGAGCCAACTCCACTTTTCAAACTTGCAGACTTTCACTGAGTTTGAAGTGGCTTTGTCTATATAGTGTCTTTAATGGGTTGTACTACACCAATGAGGGTGCTAAATGACCAAACCTGGTTGATGCATCCTAAAACTCAAATAACCAACCAACCAACTACACCAATGAAGACACCTCTACACAGGTATTTATGTATCCTCAAGCAGAATAGAGTCCTGAGAACCCACACCTGCTAAGAATGTCCTAAATGCTTCCAGTCATTCCAAAACATCAAACGCTAGCACTCTCTGTTTAGAAATGCTGGGAGTGGGGGCAACAACCCACTGCACTAGGGAGGGCAACAAAATGCCACATACTGGAGAAGATTAAGGTATTAAAAGCATGACAGTTAGCTAGATGAGGGTTGCTGTTTAAACTACCTTTTTGGATGCACATGGGTAATGAGATAAAACTCAGGTTTCACCTGCACTCCATTGGAGCATGTTCTGTCATGCCAGAGATACCAGTTCAATTCCCTGAGGTGGGGATGGCCGAGTGGTTAAGGTGTTGAGCTCTGGGTACCAAAGGTCCTGTGTTCAACACTTGCACTGCTCTGGACATTTCCCAATCCCATAGCCCACCGGCGAAGCAGTGTGGGTGGTGCCATTAGCCGTGAATGTGTATAAAGTGTGTTGTGAATCACCTAATAAACAAACAAGGTTCAATTATCCACGGTGCTTGCCGTTCCCCCAGAGGGAGAGGCAGGCAACGCCATATGGCCTCAGCTGCTGAATGTGTTATAAAGTCACAACCACCATCCACCTGTGCAAGAGAGTAGTCTGAGTCCAGTCTATGTTCTGACTGGTGAAGGTGGATCTTTGAATATGCATCAGGTGGTATGGTGTGGAGTGAAAAAGCCCACATGTGAACTTTTTGTATCAAGTTGATCTTTTTTCAAGATTTGTCCCTGTAAAGCTTCTTCCCATGTTAGGTCAGTGTTTCGCCTTACATCTCAGCAGTTCTGTCCCTCTTCAGTGTGTGTACTGCCCTGCTCTGATCCGGCAGGCTATGTTTATTTTGCTTGAGTTTGCTTCTGTGCCATGTGTTGATAGGCTGCAGGGGCCATGTGTGTGCGCATGTGTATGTGTATGTTGGACAGCCGTGTGTGTGGTGTGGGGTTCGCTGTGTCTTCCATCTGTGGTGTGTGTGTGTGTGTGTGTGGTCGTGGTCGTGGTCGTGGTCGTGGTCTGTGCGGTACTTGAAGTGTGATGCGGTTCGTTTGGGTGCCGCCGCCTGGCTGGATGCGTGTCACCATGTGATAATGTCAGGTCGTGTTCGTTCAAAGACGATGCGACTGTAATGGGACCAGTGTCGCCTCCGATCGAAGCTGGAACGATGCCAGCCGCATGTGTCCGGCTACTTGATTCCATGATTGATTATTGGTTAATATATTTTGTGTGGGGAATGTTTGCATAGTGATACTGCTGTAGGTTATGACAATGCTGATACCGTGATGCGACGCTAGTGGTTCGCCGACGCCACAGCCGTGTGGGCATAGCATGTTTATCAAATGCTTTCATTTACAATTGAATTGAAATGTCTCCTTTGCTTCTAAATATGCAGAATGTAGCTTATTTAGTTTTGCTCTTCCATTTCAGACTTCACTGTGCAGGTGGTAATAGGTGGTGAATGATGCTGTGACCTGGTATTTAGCTGAGGTGATACCAGGTGGTCCAGTATGTGTGCCTACAGTGGATATAAATGCATTTCAGTTTGGGTATCACATATACATAGAAATAGTCAACATTTGCAATCAAAGATATAAATAGCAAGTTAGATGTAAATGTACAATTTGTATTCAATTGAAAAGTACAAATTTAGTTCTGTGAGGTGTCCAACAACCCTACAGAACCCAGAAGCCAAAGTGAATTATGGTTAGCTTCCTCTGATCTGTCGTGTATCTTTATGATACAGTTACTATTGGTATATGAAGATGTAAGTGAAACACAAAATGCTTAACTGGAGGCATACATATTTTGCCAGTTTTTAGTTAGTTTCCACTAAATTTCTAAACACGAACACCCTGCTTGGCAATGACATGATCTGTCCCCCATTCTAAACGGCACCATGTGGCAGCGTTAAAATAATGGTTTTTCGTTAGGTGTGAGATGTCGAAACGAGAACAGTAGGACGCCGAAATTTGCTATGGAATTAGTGTCATTTAAAATGCTTTTGATATCGTTCAGACGCAACTTTGAGCCAATGGCGCACTTACGACTGTACCTTTATCATTTGTTTTGAGATCCATAACTTAGCAAGTGCTATATTCGGGATAGCGAGAAGAAAAACCTATGATATAAACCACCATTTTATGCAAAATCACATTAGAGGTAATCCATTTACCTCAAATTGAGTTGAGAAGTGTTCGTGTATCACCATCCCTTATCGAGAGCATGATCATAATACTTATCAACGAGATATTGTTAGAAAGGAGACAAGAAGACTTCATAAGGACGTATCACTAAGCAGGATGTCGCTACTTCTTTAAGGATTGAGCACTCAGAAAGTGGCATATTCCGCCCTATTTCACGAATAATTTATCACTGCCATGTGGGCCAGTGTGGATGCTGACATCAGTGGCTTGACTTGACTTCCATTGCAAGTGACACCAGGCTGGCAGACCTGGGTGTCGGTGTCAGTGACCTGACTTCTATTCCTGATGACACTGCATTGGCTGACATAGGTGTCAGTATCAGATACCTAATCTCTATTGCAGGTGACACCAGGCCAGTTGACATGGGTGTCAGTGTCAGTGACCTGACCTCTATTGCTGATGACACTGGGCTAGCTGACATGGGTGTCGGCGTCAGTGACCTGACTTCTATTGCAGGTGGCACCAGGTTGGCCAACATGGGTGTTGGTATCAGTGACCTGGCCTATATTGTGGGTGACACCAGGTCAGTCAACATTGGTGTCAGTGGCAATGACCTGACCTATGTTGTGGGTGATACCAGGCTGGTAAACATGGGTGTTGGTGTCAGTGACCTGACCTCTATTGCAAGTGGCACCAGGCCAGTCAACATTGGTCAGTGTGAGTGACCTGACCTCTATTGCAGGTGACACCAGGCCAATAGCCATGGTTGTTGGTGTAAGTGACCTGACTTCTAGTGTGGGTGACACCAGGCTGGCTGGCATGGGTGTCAGTGTCAGTGACCTGACCTCTACTGCAGGCGACACCAGGTAGGCCCACATGGGTGTCGGTGTCAGTGACCTGACCTCTATTGTGGGTGACACCAGGCTGGTCGACATGGTTGTCGGTGTCAGTGACCTGACCTCTATTGCAGGTGACACCAGGTAGGCCGACATGGGTGCCGGCGTCAGCGACCTGGCCACTGTGTCAGAGAGTCCGCAGCTAGCCAGGCTGGTGGGCAATGGACTGATAGCCCCCAACGACCCGTTCTGGGACGAGATGCTCCAGTTCCGTTTGAAGAGGAGACAGAACAGGTGAGTCTGGAGGGTCATCAGTGCCACTGGTACCATGTGCGTTGTCGTGCCGTATGCATGCTTTCCCATCTACTTCTGTAACGTGTTTCAATGCTGGTACGCTATGCTGATGTACATGTGTGCATGTATTATATCTTATTGCGTCGTATGGCGTCCGTTTGTCGCGTTCTTCTGTGCTTCAATTGTACGCTTACGACGTAGCTATTCCCTGACGTAAATCATGTAATTGTGTATTTCTGTGCAGTGATGATTTGTTCCTTTGTTGGACTTGAGGGCACAGCAGCCAGAGCGATTATACAACAGCCATGGTCACATGTCTTCATGAATGTGTCGTGCGACCACTTATTTTCTCGTTGGTCGTGGAAGCAATTATCAGATACGAGACCAAGTTCGTTTCCATTATTGGACAGCGGTTAAGGCACCAGTAAATTGCCATGTTCTCGCAATACAAAATAATTGGCTGTCGGGGCAGTCCGCAGCTGGAGTTGGTCTGTTCCTTCAAGGAAGTGTCTCTGGTGTAGGGTCGAATTTGAACTGAACACTCAGGATTATAGAAGAAGCCCATGCATATCAAACAATGTGTATAGTGTTTGCCAACTCGGCTTAGTTTGCTCGCAATTTGCTTACTCCAGCTGCCCCAGCTGGCAGACGGATTCTTAGCAGGTTGCCATGATTCATTTTCCGATGTCTGATGGGTATGTGATGTTCTGTGTTGAGGCTGATGCATTTGTGGTGTGCTGTGCCATTGCCGATTGGTCTGTGGTATGTCGTGCCAGAATTGACTGGTAAATGGTGCACTGTTCCAAGACTGACGGGATGTGATGTGCTGCCAGCTGGAGCTAAAGTTTCTGTTATGTACTGTGCCGGGACTGATGGGCGTGTGCTGTAATGTATCAAGACCGATGGGCGTGCGTTGTAGTGTACCAAGACTGATAGATCCGTGACAGAGTTGGAAAAATAGGCTCGGGATTTTTTGTCATCCAGAACATAGCCCTCCCCAGAAAGTTATCCTCTCATTTTTCTCCTTTAGCGGTCGAATGGTGCTGTTTGACAATGAACTTGACAATGATAACTTGTGACAATGTATTCAGGATTCACCAGAATGTGCAAACTGAGATTCTGATGTCAGAAGTTTGAGGGGAACATTCCCTCTGTATTCGATCGCCCAACAATTTTCCTCTCCACATCCAGGATTACAAAGCACAAATCCAACCCGTCTGTGGTGTACTGTGTGAAGACTGACTGGTCTGTGGTGTACTGTGTGAAGACTGACTGGTCTGTGGTGTACTGTGCCAAAACTGACTGGTCTGTGGTGTACTGTGTGAAGACTGACTGGTCTGTGGTGTACTGTGCCAAAACTGACTGGCCTGTGGTGTACTGTGTGAAGACTGACTGGTCTGTGGTGTACTGTGTGAAGACTGACTGGTCTGTGGTGTACTGTGCCAAAACTGACTGGTCTGTGGTGTACTGTGTGAAAACTGATGGATCTAAGGTGTCGTGTCGGCTGGCACTGACTGGTGATGGGGCTCTGGTATGGTATCCGCTCGGGCTAAACAATTGCCCGCCGTCTCACTTCCCAGAGACGACGATCGGAAGCTGGAAGAGAGCGTGTCGGGCATGTTCAATACCTTTCTCACCAACAACTTGGAGACGGGCAACCTGGGCTCGCTGATGCGGGCGTTTCTTCTGAAGGCCTCCGACTTAAAGGCCTCAGCTCAGCTGGAGGGGTGAGACCACTGCCACGTCCTGGCCGTGAGACACCAGTCAGCCAGGCGGCCCGCAGTTGGACTGTTGCTTCACAGTCGCGACGTATTTGTAACAGTATCACAATGTGTTGTGCCTGTAACTTTGTGAGCTCAGGGTTTATTTCTGGCAAGTTATGAAGCAATAAACGTACATATTTCGAATGTTATTTTTCACCTCTTCCGTAAATATTTCATATGAATCTGCTTCAAATTATGTACTGTGGGATATTAGCATCTTCCGTTTTGGAACACGAAGTTGTTGAAGAGAAATCATCACAAATCCCTGGTCTGGGCGCTGTATGACCAACGCAGTCGATGCGCCCTTAAGCCCAAATAACCAACCAGCCAACAAATACCTGGTCAAAAGCGCACTTAAAACTAAAAAACCACAATGAAGCCGTTCAGCTAAGCAAATGAGTGCATTCTTTGAATGCGAAAATACACTAATTGTCGTGCAAAGATGGTGACATGGTGACTGATGACACTCGGAATAAAATGACACATTTCGGTGAATTCACGACTGCATAGTATAAATTCCGTTCACGATTTCACTGGGACGAGTCAGCTGCCTCAAAGAAGAGTACGTTGGCGTCTCTGCTGAAGGTGCGCATCTGGGTGGGCCGCACCCTAGAATCGTTGTACTCGTGCCACTCGGACGAGTGCGGGTGCCTGCAATGTGCCGTGTAGTGGCCGGTGAGCAGAGTGAGAGTGATGGCCAGTGAGCGGTGCGCCAGAGTGATTGGCCACGCCATGTAAGTTGTGCTTGCAGTTGTGTGCCGCCGCCGAGTAGGGCGAGAGGTCGAGCCCGTTCGCGGGAAAGCCTACGGCCGTGTTGAGCTTTCCGAGGTCGCATTCCTGTGGCGAAAACCGCCTCAAGTGCACCACCAGAATGCGAGGGGCTTTTGGACTGAGAAGCTCTTGGTGCTCTTCTGGTGCTTCTGGGACTTGCCACACATCGGCTTTTCACCTCCGTCGAGCAATTCTTCTGTAGTGAAGAGATAGAAGCAGGCTTGCAGACTCACCTGTCCAAACTTTGACGAGATGGGCAGGCTTAGTTCCCAGAACGGATCGAAAGTGTACAACTTGTATGGCATAGCCAATCACTCCGGCGTTGGGCGCTAAATGATCTACCATGGTCGATGCGCCCTAAAACCCTAATCACACACCAATCACTCTGGCACACTGCTCACTGGCCACTACACGGTACTTTGCATGCACCCGTACTCGTCCGAGTGGCACAAGTACAACGATTCGAGTGTGCAGCCCATCCAGATGTAGCTTTTGGTGATCCGCAATTGGACTGTTGCTCCACTGTATCGACGTATTTTTAACAGTATCACAATGTGTTGTGTTCGTAGCTTTGTGAGCTCATGGTTTATTTCAAGGCAAGTTATGAAGCGATAAACACACATATTTCTAATGTTGTCTTTCACCTCTTCCATAAATAATTCACACGAATCTCTGCTTCAAATTATGTACTGTAGGATATTTGCATCTTCCGTTTTGGAACACGAAGTTGTTGAAGATAAATGATCACAAATCCCTGGTGATATTATTAGCAAGTTGAAAATCATCGTCTCAGGACCATATGACCCGAAATTTATTCCCTTCATATCTAGAATTCAAAGCTACAAAATCCGGCCTTGCTCTGGACATGCATTCAATGACAATGTGGTTGTAATATTTGGATAGTGTGCATTAATTATACTTTTCGTGTGAATGGTTGGAATGGTTATTGTTTTGTTTCTGGAGACATATGCGACGATTATGCATAAGGCATCGCGAATAAGGCAGTTGTTAGTGATATTGCCGGTCGATGAGTGTGTCGACCGGTTTTTGTCTGTACAGTTAAGAACCACAATTTATTGCTTGGTTGATGTACGGTTGGACAGCCCTCGGGCCCTATTCTTGCAGGTGCATCGGCCATAGACGTACGTCCTGGCAGTTTGTCTTCAGTCTTGTACAGGCGTCAGCCATGTTGATTTTTTTATTTGTTCTGGTGGCTCTTGTTGGCAAGCTTTCCCCAATTTTAGTTGTTATTCTGCCATCTGTTAACTGTTGTCCCTGGCACAACGAATTTCATCCCATCCGATCTCTTCAGTTCCGTAATTGGCGATTAGCGATTCGTTTTCACTGGAGTCCCACAAACGTCCACTGCAAAGGGAATTAAAGTAAACACACGTCTTCCTGTTGTCACTGTGTGTATTATGCCGAAGGACATTGTTCCACCTTCATGGCACCTCGTCTGGATAGGAGCCGATTACAGTATCGCCATGGAAGCTCACTGAGCCCGAGGTTAGCTGTTACTCGCCAACGATTTGCCCCAGGCAACAATGTATCCTGTGGCAGCATTGAGCCGCCCCGAACAGGGAAGCTATCCTTCCAACATGACAGGACAGAACAGAAATTATTCTGGAAAGCTGTCGTCTTTTTCTCGAACCCTCCATGGACAGGAAATGTATGCATCTTTCTTTACGGCTGGTATCCGGACAGAAAACACGCGCAACTCGTCCCTCACGACCCCCTCCGTGCAGGAACCACTTGGCGGACGAGACGCTGAACGCCCTGCTGGCCATCCGCTGCATCTGTAAGCTGCTGGTGCAGCTGCTGGGCGAGGACGAGCTGCTGCGGCAGCTGGAGGCTCGACCTCGCCCAGCCGCGACAGCCGCGGCGCCGGCAACACTGGTCGTCGAGCCCACCAGTCAGCTGGAGACGCTGCTAAACGCGCTCATCGAGGTGCTGGTGGACGTGCCGCTGGAGTGAGTGAAGTCAGCGGTGGGGGGTGGCCCACGCTGTCACCTCGACTCTTGACGCCTGCTCAGACAGGGCTGGAGTTTATCATGTGGTTTCTGGTGCCAGAATGTGCAATATTTAAAAGGTAATGGAATAGAGCACAATATGCAGTGCACATGTGCTATTGGACATAACCATCTACGTAATAAATGGATGTGACTACTTTACATCACACCGCTTGCAATGATCAGGCGCGCAACATTACCCATTCCAGTACCAAACGGAGTTATACCGAGTGTATCATTTTAGATGCTAAAGCACCCGGATAAGTTCTTTCTGACAGCACTGGGGCTTTTCACAGGCAAGAGTGACGACACTTCACAGTCGTCGTCTCATATGTCCGACTGTCTCCAGTTTCAATAAATCCTTATCATCTGAGCTGGCATGTCGTGCCATGATTTTGTGGGTTGCTGTCGTGAAATACCGGAGATGGCAGCTGGTGTGATGCGATGCGCCCAATAACCGGACCGCCACTCAGTGGCAGCTGGTGTGGTGCGATGCGCCCAATGACCGGACCGCCAGTCGGTGGCAGCTGGTGTGGTGCGATGCGCCCAATGATCGGACCGCCAGTCGGTGGCAGCTGGTGTGGTGCGATGCGCCCAATGACGGGACCGCCAGTCTGGCAGCTGGTGGTGCGATGCGCCCAATGACCGGACCGCCAGTCGGTGGCAGCTGGTGTGGTGCGATGCGCCCATGATCGGACTGCCAGTCGGTGGCAGCTGGTGTGGTGCGATGCGCCCAATGACGGGACCGCCAGTCTGGCAGCTGGTGTGGTGCGATGCGCCCAATGACCGGACCGCCAGTCGGTGGCAGCTGGTGTGGTGCGATGCGCCCAATGATCGGACTGCCAGTCGGTGGCAGCTGTGTGGTGCGATGCGCCCAATGATCGGACCGCCAGTCGGTGGCAGCTGGTGTGATGCGATGCGCCCAATGACCGGACCGCCACTCAGTGGCAGCTGGTGTGGTGCGATGCGCCCAATGACCGGACCGCCAGTCGGTGGCAGCTGGTGTGGTGCGATGCGCCCAATGACGGGACCGCCAGTCTGGCAGCTGGTGTGGTGCGATGCGCCCAATGACCGGACCGCCAGTCGGTGGCAGCTGGTGTGGTGCGATGCGCCCAATGATCGGACTGCCAGTCGGTGGCAGCTGGTGTGGTGCGATGCGCCCAATGACGGGACCACCAGTCTGGCAGCTGGTGTGGTGCGATGCGCCCAATGACCGGACCGCCAGTCTGGCAGCTGATGTGGTGCGATGCGCCCAATGACGGGACCGCCAGTCTGGCAGCTGGTGTGGTGCGATGCGCCCAATGACCGGACCGCCAGTCTGGCAGCTGGTGTGGTGCGATGCGCCCAATGACGGGACCGCCAGTCTGGCAGCTGGTGTGGTGCGATGCGCCCAATGACCAGTCGATGCGTTCCGAGTCAGTAGTGCTGGCGTTTGCAGACTGGTATGGGGCGGTGACGAGCCAAAGTGAGCTCGTGTGACTTTAGTGATCTGGTTATTGGAGGTGGTGCAGGGTCCTACTGCATCGGAAGGGATCCTGTTATAATTCGGCTTTCCGGGTACTGCGACTAGGGACCAAAATACATTTATCTAGGATGTTCGAAATGGAAAGTTTTCTGGAAAATATGGTGGAATTTTTGGAAATATTTCGGCTAGTCAAGCGAAGCCGGCAACAATAATGAGTTTGTCAATGGGGCGTACTCGAATGACATAGAAAGTTAAACTGCCAATTAGTTAATATAGGTGATGCTCAATTTCTTGATGTATTGCCCCTTCAATTTGATTGATTTTGGGTCTTTTGATGGTGGACAGTTTGGGTGAAAAACCGGGTGATAGTGAAAGATAATAGTGGAAAATTGGCGCGGTGTCAGCTGTCAAATCCTACCTAAATACGGTGCCTCTGTGAGGGGACGAGTAGTCTCGGGGTAAGTTGCCCGTCTCACAATCGGAAGATTGTGGGTTCGAGTCTCGCCTGTCGCTACTCTTCGCCCGCGACCAATCGGCGTGAGAGATTGGCGACGCTACATGACTCAACGGTCGACGTGTCGTAAAACCAACAACCACCAAGGTGCCTCTGTGATACTGTGAAGGTATTCATTGTATGGAGTCCCCTGGATCAGATTCTGTGGGATGGGCGCAAAATGTCCCGAGTGGTCGGCGCGCCCTGAGGCACAAATGTATCACCGCAGCCGCTGAGACTCAGGTCCAAGTGTCGATACCTGCCTGGGATTCAGGCTTGCGGCGAACAGTCGACATGAGGAGGTGGTGACGCCACCTGACCTCCGCGCCTGCGTGTGTCGTAAAAACGTGTCCCTTTTTGTTCTGGATGTTGTATAACAGTGCGTGTGATGCATTGTTTCGTACAGATAACTGACTGCCTCGCGATGTTTTTTTTCGACACAGGAACGCCACCTACTACATCCACCTGGAGGCGCTCCACACGCTGTTGATTCTGCTCGGCTGTCAGATGTACTCCGCCAAGCAGGCCCACTCACTGGTGGTGTACAGGTGGGTTAGAGCAGGTTCACTCACTGGTGGTGTACAGGTGGGTCGGGGCAGGCCCACTCACTGGTGGTGTACAGGTGGGTTAGAGCAGGTTCACTCACTGGTGGTGTACAGGTGGGTCGGGGCAGGCCCACTCACTGGTGGTGTACAGGTAGGTCGGGGGCAGATCCACACACTGGTGGTGTACAGGTGGGTCGGGGCAGGCTGACTCACTGGTGGTGTACAGATGGGTCAGGGCAGGTCCACAAACTGGTGATGTACAGGTGGATCGGGGCAGATCCACACACTGGTGGTGTACAGATGGGTCAGGGCAGGCCCAAACACTGGTGGTGTACAGGTGGGTCAGGGCAGGTCCACTCACTGGTGGTGTACAGGTGGGTCAGGGCAGGTCCACACACTGGTGGTGTACAGGTGGGTCGGGGCAGGTCCACACACTGGTGGTGTACAGGTGAGTCAGGGCAGGGACAGGTCCACATACTGGTGGTGTACAGGTGGGTCAGGGGCAGGCCCACACACTGGTGGTGTACAGGTGGGTCGGGGCAGGTCCACTGGTGATGTACAGATGGGTCGGGGCAGGTCCACTCACTGGTGGTGTACAGGTGAGTCGGGGCAGGTCCACACACTGGTGGTGTACAGGTGAGTCAGGGCAGGGACAGGTCCACACACTGGTGGTGTACAGGTGGGTCAGGGCAGGTCCACACACTGGTGGTGTACAGGTGGGTCAGGGGCAGGCCCACACACTGGTGGTGTACAGGTGGGTCAGGACAGGTCCACATACTGGTGATGTACAGGTGGGTCGGGGCAGGTCCACTGGTGATGTACAGGTGGGTCGGGGCAGGTCCACTGGTGATGTACAGGTGGGTCGAGGCAGGTCCACTGGTGATGTACAGGTGGGTCGGGGCAGGTCCACTGGTGATGTACAGGTGGGTCGGGACAGGTCCACTGGTGATGTACAGGTGGGTCGTGGCAGGTCCACACACTGGTGATGTATAGATGGGTTGGGGCAGGTCCACTGGTGGTGTACAGGTGGGTCAGGGGCAGGTCCACACACTGGTGGTGTACAGGTGGGTCGGGGCAGGTCCACACACTGGTGGTGTACAGGTGAGTCAGGGCAGGGACAGGTCCACATACTAGTGGTGTACAGGTGGGTCAGGGCAGGTCCACACTGGTGGTGTACAGGTGGGTAAGGGGCAGGCCCACACACTGGTGGTGTACAGGTGGGTCAGGACAGGTCCACACACTGATGATGTACAGGTGGGTCGGGGCAGGTCCACTGGTGATGTACAGGTGGGTCGGGGCAGGTCCACTGGTGATGTACATGTGGGTCGTGGCAGGTCCACACACTGGTGATGTATAGGTGGGTCGGGGCAGGTTCACTGGTGATGTCCAGGTGGGTCGGGGGCAGGTCCACTCACTGGTGATGTACAGGTGAGTCGGGGCAGGTCCACTGGTGATGTCCAGGTGGGTCGGGGCAGGTCCACTGGTGATGTCCAGGTGGGTCGGGGCAGGTCCACTGGTGATGTACGGTGGGTCGGGGCAGGTCCACACACTGGTGATGTCCAGGTGGGTCGGGGCGGTCAGTGGGTCGGGGCAGGTCCACTGGTGATGTCCAGGTGGGTCGGGGCAGGTCCACTGGTGATGTACAGGTGGGTCGGGGCAGGTCCACACACTGGTGATGTCCAGGTGGGTCGGGGCAGGTCCACTGGTGATGCACAGGTGAGTCGGAGCAGGTCCACTGGTGGTGTACAGGTGGGTCAGGGCAGGTCCACACACTGGTGGTGTACAGGTGGGTCGGGGCAGGTCCACTGGTGATGTCCAGGTGGGTCGGGGCAGGTCCACTGGTGATGTACAGGTGGGTCGGGGGCAGGTCCACTGGTGATGTACAGGTGGGTCGGGGCAGATCCACACACTGGTGATGTATAGGTGGGTCGGGGCAGGTCCACTGGTGATGTACAGGTGGGTCAGGGCAGGTCCACATACTGGTGATGTACAGGTGGGTCGGGGCAGGTCCACTGGTGATGTACAGATGGGTCGGGGGCAGGTCTCACTGGTGGTGTACAGGTGGGTCAGGGACAGGTCCACTCACTGGTGATGTCCAGGTGGGTCGGGGCAGGTCCACTGGTGATGTCCAGGTGGGTCGGGGCAGGTCCACTGGTGATGTACAGGTGGGTCGTGGCAGATCCACACACTGGTGATGTATAGGTGGGTCGGGGCAGGTCCACTGGTGATGTACGGATGGGTCGGGGCAGGTCAACACACTGGTGGTGTAGAGGTGGGTCGGGGCAGGTCCACTGGTGATGTCCAGGTGGGTCGGGGCAGGTCCACTGGTGATGTACAGGTGGGTCGTGGCAGATCCACACACTGGTGATGTATAGGTGGGTCGGGGCAGGTCCACTGGTGATGTACGGATGGGTCGGGGCAGGTCAACACACTGGTGGTGTAGAGGTGGGTCAGGACAGGTCCACTGGTGATGCACAGGTGAGTCGGAGCAGGTCCACTGGTGATGTCCAGGTGGGTCGGGGCAGGTCCACTCACTGGTGGTGTAGAGGTGGGTCAGGACAGGTCCACTGGTGATGTACGGATGGGTCGGGGCAGGTCAACACACTGGTGATGTATAGGTGGGTCGGGGCAGGTCCACTGGTGATGTACGGATGGGTGGGGCAGGTTCACTCACTGGTGATGTCCAGGTGGGTCGGGGCAGGTCCACACACTGGTGGTGTAGAGGTGGGTCAGGACAGGTCCACTGGTGATGTACGGATGGGTCGGGGCAGGTCAACACACTGGTGATGTATAGGTGGGTCGGGGCAGGTCCACTGGTGATGTACGGATGGGTCGGGGCAGGTTCACTCACTGGTGATGTACAGGTGGGTCGTGGCAGGTCCACTCACTGGTGGTGTACAGGTGGGTCGTGGCAGGTCCACTCACTGGTGGTGTACAGGTGAGTCAGGGCAGGGACAGGTCCACATACTGGTGGTGTACAGGTGGGTCGGGCAGGTCCACTCACTGGTGGTGTACAGGTGGGTCGTGGCAGGTCCACTCACTGGTGGTGTACAGGTGAGTCAGGGCAGGGACAGGTCCACATACTGGTGGTGTACAGGTGGGTCAGGGGCAGGCCCACACACTGGTGGTGTACAGGTGGGTCGGGGCAGGTCCACTGGTGATGTACGGATGGGTCGGGGCAGGTTCACTCACTGGTGGTGTACAGGTGCGTCGGGGCAGGTCCACTGGTGGTGTAGAGGTGGGTCAGGGACAGGTCCACTGGTGGTGTACAGGCACAGGTTTTTAGTATGCATCTGTTGTCAACCGGATTGTGTTCTGAACGTGGATTATCGTCGATGATAACGCACGCCTAAATATCAGTTCACTGCCATGCAGGTTGACATTTACACCTGAGCTCGTGACGCCTTACTTCAGGACGGCCGTGTTGCATTCTGGACTATGCTCTGCCCCCACACCTCCGCCGACCCCTTCAGTACCTGTCTGACCCACGTGGGGCCCGCCTCCCGTCCGTCGCCAGAACTCTGATGTCTGGTCGCAGCGCCATCCACGCGTGTATCCTGATGAAGACGCTGCTGAAGCACGTGGTGGCCCGCCAGCCGGCCCCGGACAGTCGGTACACGGGCGGTGGCAGCTTGGTGTTGGGGCTGGCTAGTGAGTACTGGGCACTGGGCCCCTCTGTACTGGGTACTGAGTCCGATGCTGGGACTGGTCAGTGAGGGATAGCACTGGGCTGCTCAATGCTGTAGTGAGTACTGATAGCCATGTGTGGTGCTGGGACTGACCAATAAGAACTGGGCACTGAGCCACTGAGTACCGAATATTGGGGATGATGTTGGGACTTGCCAGTGAGTAGTCATCAGCGAATCCACTGGTACTGAGTATAGAGAACAGCTACATGATCTGGTTGAAGTCCACAACTACCTGCACTCTATTGCAATGTCCTGGAATTCAGATATCTGGGCGGAAAATGAAGCCTATCAGTAAGTTGTTTTGACCTCCTGAGGACCGAGTTTTGACTTCTTGAATTGATTTCCATAAAACCTCACAACACAACTGAGGTAACTGTTGCTGTTTTCATCATACTCTACTCCTGGTATCTGTGCCATCACAATCATGCCATCAGATGTGTGTTCATCCGTCAATATCATCCTTTGTCCATGCTTTCGTCCTATCATATTGCTCAACTGTTCCGACTCATCAGTTTTGTCCTCTTCGCCTGCTACCCTCCACTCTATGATAAGTTAATTCCTAAGAAATGTATTAGCACGCAGTTGTATGGTGGTTTGTTCTGATTTGTGTACCTCCAGCTCGTCTCATGGATTTAGAAGCGAATCGTCTTATAGCGAAGCGCCCTTAAACTCAAATAACTAACGAAGCGAATCATCTCGTTCTGGTATTTTCCATCGGGATGGGCATTGTGCTGTGAACAGATTGGCATGGCGCCGGGGTAAGACAGTTTTGTTGACTGTTGACTGGTTCTCTGTTCCAACTGACTGCTACAGATGGTCGCTAACCTCACACCACTCTGCATTGTGGACGCCCACGGTCCAATTAACTAACTAGCCAAGTCTGCATTATGATCTGGACAGGACAATATGTCTGACTGGCCTGACCTGACCCGGTCAGTGTACTCTTCGCCCGCGACCAATCGGCGTGAGAGATTGGCGACGCTATATGACCCAGCGGTCGACGTGTCGTAAAACCAATAACCAACCGACCCGGTCAGTGTGATGCCGCGGCCAGCCTCTGAACCGCCCTCGCCTTGCGGTACATCTTGGTGCCGGTAACGGATGGTAGTGCTGTAATCGGTCGATGACCTGACCTGACCTGACCTGACCTGACCTGACCGGACGTGTCGCTGCTGGCGGCCTCTGAACCGCCCTCACCTTGCGGTACATCTTGGTGCCGGTAACGGATAGTAGTGCTGTAATCGGTCGATGACGTGACCTGACCGCCTGACCTGACCGGACCTGACCGGACGTGTCGCTGCAGGCGGCCTCTGGAGTGCCCTCACTCTGGGCTACGGCTCGGCGCCGTCGACGGACGAGACGACGCCCGGCAGTCTGCCGCCTCTCGCACAGCAGAGCCTGCACCTGGTCCTGGTGCTGGGCAACCACTGCACCAGCGAGAAACAGCTGCACAACCCCTTCAGACAGGCACTCTTCCACATGTCCAATATCCAGGGTGAGATACTCGTACTCGTGTTGAAACTTCAGGGTGAGATGATTCTTTATGGAGCTCGTTTAGGGCGAAGCGGTCTTCCTCGTGCCATCAGTGCAGGTGCTCCTGTATACTTCATTTATTTAGGTTAGTTTGCTCTGTCACATGGAATTACATCTGTACGGGGCGGCCATTGAAGTGCTTTCTTCTACACGGTAATGATTCAGTGTGAAATACCGCTCCCAGCGTCTGCTTGTTCTTTAAGGCAAATAGGTGCTTCATATTTGAAGTGGTGTTAGTTTATTGGTTGATCTCATTGCCTCGAACTGTGGAATAGACCGTGCTCTCTCTCCCACCCCTTCACGTTTGTGTGGTTCGTAAGCTGCGTTCTTTGTGATCGGTATGCCCCTCTGCGACCCGTTATGTGACGTGACGATGACGTGCCGTCAGACCCGGCCGAGACGCAGCTGGTGGTGGGACCCCAGCCTCCCCCCTTGTGATGTGACGGTGACGTGCCGTCAGACCCGGCCGAGACGCAACTGGTGGTGGTACCCCAGTCCCCCCTCCCCCTGTGATGTGACGGTGACGTGCCGTCAGACCCGGCCAGGACATAGCTGGTGGTGGGACCCCAGTCCCCCCTCCCTCTGTGACGTGACGGTGACGTGCCGCCAGACCCGGCCGAGACACAGCTGGTGGTGGGACCCCAGTCCCCCCCCCATTGTGATGTGATGGTGACGTGTCGCCAGACCCGGCCGAGACACAGCTGGTAGTGGGACCACAGTCCCCCCCCCCCCACCCCCCTGTGATGTTACGGTGACGTGCCGTCAGACCCGGCCGAGACAGCTGGTGGTGGGACCCCAGTCCCCCTCCCCCTGTGATGTTGACGGTGACGTGCCGCCAGACCCGGCCGAGACGCAGCTGGTGGTGGGACCCCAGTCCCCCCTCCCTCTGTGACGTGACGGTGACGTGCCGCCAGACCCGGCCGAGACGCAGCTGGTGGTGGGACCCCAGTCCCCCCCCCCCCCCCCTGTGATGTGACGGTGACGTGCCGTCAGACCCGGCCGAGACAGCTGGTGGTGGGACCCCAGTCCCCCCCCTCCCCTGTGATGTTACGGTGACGTGCCGCCAGACCCGGCCGAGACGCAGCTGGTGGTGGGACCCCAGTCCCCCCTCCCTCTGTGACGTGACGGTGACGTGCCGTCAGACCCGGCCAAGACACAGCTGGTGGTGGGACCCCAGTCCCCCTCCCCTGCGTGACGCGTGTCGCCAGACCCGGCCAAGACACAGCTGGTGGTGGGACCCCAGTCCCCCTCCCCCTGTGACGTGACGATGACGTGTCGCCAGACCCGGCCGAGACACAGCTGGTGGCGGCTCCCGAGTCGTTCAAGATGGAGTTGGCCGGCCTGTACTCGGCGCTGTGCCGGCCGCCGTCCACCGACCAGACCACCCTGCTGCTGTACCTGCTGCTGCACAAAAACACCGCCTTCAGACACTACGTGCTGTCGCGCACCGACATCGACACACTGGTAAGGCGGGCTCCGTCAATCTCTGGCAACACCGGCTGCCTAAACTCTGATAAATTCACGTGTCTCATTCTCTGGTGACAATAGCCAGCTTTGGCGATATTGCCTGTTCTAACCCGGGAACTTCGACTATCTCTGGTAACGACAGCTGTCAACTCTAGAAGCTCAAATCTCAGTAACACCAGTGATAGAAACAGACATCAGACTGGTGCTGGTGGACATCAGGCGGATATGGCGAACTAGCTCGTGCATTGCGCCATGATTGCTTTATCAGGCTTCAAAGGATAATCGCTGATTATATTATATTAGATATATTGGAAACAGAGCTGTCAGCGACGACGCAAATGTTCAGACCTGTGGACGGGACTGGATACTGCAGAGCGCCTTCATTGGTTTACTGAGGCGCTGACCTGCGATGAAAATCCCGCAGTGGGTGGAACTTATAGTAAGCCTTTCACCGGTGTACTAGTAAATAGGGAAGGCCTTGGTTTGGTTCACTTGTGCCATGAAAATTTCGGAGGGCTGGAGACATTGACACAGCGGAGGGCCGGAGCCGATTGCCCGGCATTTCCGCGGGACCGTGCTCTCGATGTATTGTTCAGTCTCGTATCCCCGGTATAGTCGACCGCAGCTGTCCGCGACGCGATGGAAGCGGGTTTGAAAACTTGGCTGGTCCTGGATTTTTATCGTCGGAAACATTATCCTCTTGACAAAATTATCCTGTCATTTTTCCCATTTGGAGGATGAATATTGCTGTTTGATGATGAACTGCTCTGTGATAAAGTGCTCAAGTTTCACTGGAAAGTGCAAATTGAGATTCTGATATTGCAGATTTGAAGGAAAATATCATCTATATTCCATTAGTCAAACATTTCCATCTCCACATCCAACATTACGAAGGACAAATCCAACCGCGGATGGGGTTTGGTTTGTGGTTTGGGTCCTCCCATCCACATCCGAAGATGGGGATAGGCGGACGTGGTCGGCCCCGTTTCAGCGGCGCTGTGTGGGCGCGATGCGCTGTGTTGCGGCAGCTGGGCCACGGACTGGGCCTGTCCGACGGTCGGAGAGGCTCGGCGCCACAGCACCGACCATGCTGACGGCCGCCGCAACACAGCTGCAGCTCCCACCTCCCGAACACTGACGGCCCCGCTCAGTGTTGCATTCCCGGCCGCCTGGACGCCGACCGCCCAGCCCACTGTTACGTCCCCGGCCGCCCAGCTCACTGTTACATCCCCGGCCATCCCCAGGTGCTGCCCACACTGCGGATCCTGTACAACGCGCCCGAGAGCAGCAGCCACCACATCTACATGTCGCTGATCGTGCTGCTGATCCTCAGCGAGGACGACCTCTTCAACCGCTCCGTCCACGGCACGGTACGGTCGCCGGCTGCAGCAGACCCGCTACTGACTACGTCAGACCTGCTCTGTGCCACAGCAGATCTGCTGTGTGATCTGCTACTGTAGACCCCTGTTTGCAACAACTGAACTGCTGCTACATAAAATCTTCTCCGTACTGTAGTAGGCCTGTTGCCACCACCTCTGGGTGTGGGTTGCTGCGACCCTGTGTGTGTTGTGTGGATTATGTCGGGTCAACTGGCTGTGGGGCGTCGCCCCACCGATCTTCTTCACCCTTGTGTAGTATTAATCAGATATAGCATGCAATGTCCATGCATCTCTAGATATGCCGTCCAGATGATATATCTCCTTGTGCTGCTCGAACGTCACCCCATGTGCTGCTCTGATTACATCTCTCCTTGTACTATTCAGATAGCGTTTCTCCTTGTGCTGCCCAGATGACGTCTCTCCTTGTGAGGCTGAGACGTCATCCCATGTGCTGCCCGGAATACATGTCTCATTGTATTGTTCAGATTGCATTTCTCCTTGTGCTGTCCAGATGACAACTCTCCTTGTACTGTTCGGATTACATCTCTCCTTGTACTGTTCGGATTACGTCTCCCACAGCAGTCGACGCGCCCGAAAACCTAAATAACTAACCATTACATCTCTCCTTGTACTGTTCAGATAGCATTTCTCCTCGTGCTATCGCTCGTGATGACGTCTATCGGTGCTGCTGAGACGTCATCCTATGTGCTGCTAATATGACATCGCACCCTGTGCTGTCCAGATGACATCGCTTGTGCTGCTCAGACGTCACCCCATGTGATGTTCGGATTGCATTTCTCCTTGTACTGTTCGGATTACATCTCTCCTTGTGCTGTTCAGATGACATCTCACTCTGCATTGACCAGATGACAATCTCACTGTGTGCCGTTCAGATGTTGCATCAGATCTCGTGGTATACGGAGCGGCCGCTGACTGAGATCTCGCTCGGCGGCCTGCTGATACTGGTGGTGATTCGGACGATCCAGTACAACATGACCAAGATGCGGGTGGGTGCCGGCCGCGGCCTAGATCACGGGTTACCGTCTAGCTCAAAGGGCTGTAGCGGGGTCCATGGTTGTCGTGTTGCGATGGCGAGTTCTGGAACGGTGCACTGTCGTATCGGAGTCATTCGTTCAGGTGTCCTAGGTGTTGTCTGCCCCCTCCACTGGCACAGGTGGCTCAGGTACACCAGGTGCCTGGGAAACGCATTTTACCCTGTAGCATGCCAGCTCTCTCCCTCTGGACAGGCACCTACACACCAATGCCTGGATAGCGTGCCTGACCATCTACCATGTGCTGCCCCTGACCCAGGACAAGTACCTACATATGAACCGTCTGGGCAACAGGTCTGACCCAGTACTATGTGCTGCCCCTGACCAGGACAAGTGCCTACATATGAACCGTCTGGACAACAGCTCTGATCCATTACCATGCGCTGCCCCTGACCAGGACAAGTGCCTACATATCAACCGTCTGGACAACAGGTCTGATCCATTACCATGCGCTGCCCCTGACCAGGACAAGTGCCTACATATCAACCGTCTGGGCAACAGGTATGACCCAGTACTATGTGCTCCTGACTAGGACATGCCACATATAAACCGTCTGACAACAGCTCTGATCCATTACCATGCGCTGCCCCTGACCAGGACAAGTGCCTACATATCAACCGTCTGGGCAACAGGCCTGACCTAGTGACATGCACCGCCCCTGCCCGAGACAAGTACCTACTTGTATATGAATCGTCTGAACAACGTGCCTGACCATGTGACATGTGCTGCACCTGCCCAAGGGCAAGTACCAACACACCAACTGTCTGAACAACAAGTCTGACCCTGTGACACGCACCGCCCCTCCCCAGGACAAGTACCTGCACACCAACTGTCTGGCAGCGCTGGCCAACATGTCGGCCGAGTTCCGGCAGCTGCATCCGTACGTGTGTCAGCGGCTGGTGTCGCTGTTCGAGTTGCTGACGCGGCGCCACGGCCGCCAGCTGGACCAGCTGCGAGCCACGGCTGCCGACGGCGGTGCGCCCGACGACGAGTCAGTCCAGGTGGGTCGGTCAGAGGAGCGGGCAAACACACAGGTGGGTCGGTTAGATGGACGGGTAAACACATGGATACATCAGGTCACCGACACAGTTGGGTCATTGGTGTCGTGGACACATGTGGGTCAGGACACCGATACAGGTGGGTCGGTTAGAGGGACGGGTAAACATACGGATAAATCAGGTCACCGACACAGTTGGGTCATTCGTGTCGTGGACACAGACGGGTCGGTTAGAGGGACAGGTCAAACACACTGGTGGGTCAGGACACAGGCAGGTGAGTTATTCGTGGACAATGATAGGTCGGGACACGGACACATGTGGATCAGGATACTGATACAGGTGGGTCGGAACACCGACACAGGTCGATCTGGGGGACGAGTGGTCTAGGGGTAAGATGCTCGTCTACAATCGAAAGATTGTGGGTTCGAATCTCACCTGTCGCTTACCCGCGACCAATCGGCGTGGAGATTGGCGACGCTATACTAACGGTCGATGTGTCGGAAACAATAACCAACCAACCAGGTCGATCTGAACACAGATACAGGTGGGTCGGTTATAGGGACAGGTGAAACACAAAGGTGCAAAATTGCTGATATTGCGGTTAATATTTAATAAACACTCAAAGTTATGCGTCTATGACTGAGGTGCACCATGATTCGATTTCGCTGCGCTTTCAACACCTGATCGGCCAGCGTCCCTATAGTCTCCCTATGCTGGTGTGCAGAAGCATATGATACTGATATGAAGAATTGCTGTTGCCAGTGTCAGTCACTTACGCTTAGCAACCAGACCTGTGGAAAACCAGCCTGCTCAACGCAGGAGCTCCTGGTGTCCACACTCGGAAGCGTGGAGCCGAAGCGTTGGCGTTGGTTGGTGAATTACTGATGTGACGACGATCACGATGCCCTTGTTTGCGCATGGAGTGCGTTTGGAGATGGTGTGCCTCAGGGTGCGATCCTGTCTAGGCTGAGCTCGCACGTATTGGCACCAATTTGCTGAATTTGTTCTCCTTCACTTGACTGATTGATATTGTGAACTGTGCTGTTGTCGCACCTCGCCGAGCCTTACGTCAGAGAGGACGTGGATCTGACTTTGATGGGGGCCACATTGCTGGATACCCAAATATGGAGGTAGTCGATGCGCCCCTAAGCCCAAATAACCAACCAACCAACCAAATATGGAGGTATGGGATAACCGTACCTTGCTGTGACCTCAGGACCTGGCGGTGCTGGAGGAGGTGCTGCGGATGGTGTTGGAGATCATCAACTCGTGTCTGACGGCGCAGCTGCCCCACAACCCCAACCTGGTGTACACCCTGCTGTACAAACGCAGCGTGTTCAACATGTACCGCACCCACCCCAACTTCCAGGACATCGCGCAGAACATCGACACGGTGAGGTCGGGCTCGAGGACGGAGCGGGGGAGAGAGCGAGAGCGAAATAGTTTTTCGAATGCTGCTGTTAGCCTAATGCGTGTCGATTAGCTATAGCTTTTACTACCTACGTTATTGCAACATGGTTGTGTTTGGTACAGTGTTAGAAAAACAGGATTTTCTAATCCCAAAAGTACACTTGGGATAATAATGCCCTATTTTATCCTGTGAGCAGCACATTAGAAACCCTTTGCAAACAATTATATCTATCGTGATTACATCGTCTTACTGTCCGTATTGCGTGGTGTTTATGGGAAGTTGGTCGAGGTACTGCTCCTGACATGCCTAGAGTCGGACGGACCTCATGTCCTGACCTAGACGGCCGGCTTTACTAACTTTCGTCATCCGCCAGATCCTGCTGTACTTCAACCACAAGCTGGACAACCTGCACAAAGATATTGGTGTCCGTGACGTACTCGCCGTCATCGAGGAGGGCGCTAAAAAGTTTCCTCTCGACCGGCTCAAGGTCGGTGAAGCCTCGACAGTGACGGTCTGACCATGTCAGGTGTCTGCTGTGTGGAGCCTCGACAGTGACGGTCTGACCATGTCGGGTGTCTGCTGTATGGTGCCTCGACAGTGACGGTCTGACCATGTCAGGTGTCTGCTGTGTGGTGCCTCGACAGTGACGGTCTGACCCGTGTCAGGTGTCTGCTGTGTGGTGCCTCGACAGTGACGGTCTGACCATGTCAGGTGTCTGCTGTATGGTGCCTCGACAGTGACGGTCTGACCATGTCAGGTGTCTGCTGTGTGGTGCCTCGACAGTGACGGTCTGACCATGTCAGGTGTCTGCTGTGTGGTGCCTGACAGTGAGGGTCTGACCATGTCAGGTGTCTGCTGTGTGGTGCCTGACAGTGACGGTCTGACCATGTCAGGTGTCTGCTGTGTGGTGCCTCGACAGTGACGGTCTGACCATGTCAGGTGTCTGCTGTGTGGTGCCTGACAGTGAGGGTCTGACCATGTCAGGTGTCTGCTGTGTGGTGTCCCTGCAGTGACGGTCTGATCATGTCAGGTGTCTGCTGTGTGGTGTCCGTGCAGTGATAGTCTGACCATGTCAGGTGTCTGCTGTGTGGTGCCTCGACAGTGACGGTCTGACCATGTCAGGTGTCTGCTGTGTGGTGCCTGACAGTGAGGGTCTGACCATGTCAGGTGTCTGCTGTGTGGTGTCCGTGCAGTGATGGTCTGACCATGTCAGGTGTCTGCTGTGTGGTGCCTCGACAGTGACGGTCTGACCCATGTCAGGTGTCTGCTGTGTGGTGCCTCGACAGTGACGGCCTGACCCATGTCAGGTGTCTGCTGTGTGGTGTCTCGACAGTGACGGTCTGACCATGTCAGGTGTCTGCTGCGTGGTGCCTCGACAGTGACGGTCTGACCCATGTCAGGTGTCTGCTGTGTGGTGCCTCGACAGTGACGGTCTGACCATGTCAGGTGTCTGCTGTGTGGTGTCCCTGCAGTGACGGTCTGATCATGTCAGGTGTCTGCTGTGTGGTGCCTCGACAGTGACTGTCTGACCATGTCAGGTGTCTGCTGTGTGGTGCCTGACAGTGAGGGTCTCACCATGTCAGGTGTCTGCTGTGTGGGGCCTCGACAGTGGCGGTCTGATCATGTCAGGTGTCTGCTGCGTGGTGCCTGACAGTGAGGGTCTGACCATGTCAGGTGTCTGCTGTGTGGTGTCCGTGCAGTGACGGTCTGACCCATGTCAGGTGTCTGCTGTGTGGTGCCTCGACAGTGACGGTCTGACCATGTCAGGTGTCTGCTGTGTGGTGCCTGACAGTGAGGGTCTGACCATGTCAGGTGTCTGCTGTGTGGTGTCCGTGCAGTGACGGTCTGACCCATGTCAGGTGTCTGCTGTGTGGTGCCTGACAGCGAGGGTCTGACCATGTCAGGTGTCTGCTGTGTGGTGCCTGACAGTGAGGGTCTGACCATGTCAGGTGTCTGCTATGTGGTGCCTCGACAGTGACGGTCTGACCCATGTCAAGTGTGTGTTGTGTGGTGCCCCGACAGTGACGGTCTGACCCATGTCAGGTGTCTGTTGTGTGGTGCCTCGACAGTAACGGTCTGACCATGTCAGGTGTCTGCTGTGTGGTTTCTCGACAGTGACGGTCCGACCCATGTCAGGTGTCTGCTGTGTGGAGCCTCGGCAGTGACGGTCTGGCCATGTCAGGTGTCTGCTGTGTGGAGCCTTTGCAGTGTACAAAGCGAGGTCGTGTTCCGTTTGTTCGTAGTTGCCATTGAATCAAGCTTGACATGGGCGCTGGTCAGCCATGCTGGTCGGTGTGCCCTAAAGCCGAAATAACTAACTAGCGAATAAACGAGAACAATCCCGCATTCCTTCTCCCTGTGATATTGTTCGGCGTTGGTTTATTTGCTGGGACGTATGCTACGTATTCGGTCCAGTCTTTGTTCAGGTATTTTATTTGGTGTCTGCGTGCGAATGTGTTAATTTTACCGGTGTGTTAAGTCACTTCAGTGCCTATTCCACTCGTTATGAAGTTGTGAGTCGTCGGTAGATCCAAGGCTCCGGGAGCATCAAATCTGAGTGGCCTTGCACATTATCGGGTAGTCACGCTGCGTCGTCTCTGTGTGTGTGTGTCGCATGACCCAGCATTTGAAGGCAAAAAGCCAGCTTATAAATTGACCGTTCTCGCCGGCGCCCTCCCGACAGAAGTTCCCCGAGCTGAAATTCAAGTACGTGGAGGAGAACGAGCCGGAGGACTTTTTCATCCCGTACGTGTGGTCGCTGCTGTACTCGTGCTCCGACCTGCACTGGAGCCCCGCCAACGTGTGCCTCTTCAGCCCGGACGCGCCCGAGTCGTGAGTCGCCAATTTGGCGACGGGCTGCGGCCGGCGGCGGCAATATGCCCCCTGTAGCTGCGGCGGGTGATGGCGTGAGTCCTGTGTGAGCGTGCCGCAGGGCGAGAGTGTGAGCGCGACTTGTTTATTTATTGACTCGGTGTTGCATGCGGTGAGTAGTGGTTGTGGCTGGATTGAGGGTGGCGCCTTGTTGCGCAGTGAATGCACGCTTCGCTGTCCGTTGCTTCAGTGTAAATGCCCTCAGGAGTATCTACCATTTGTGAACTAGATTATTTACCCAGAGTTGCATACTTATCGAGGTGTGCGTTCGCATACGCGTGCGCGGGTCAAATTAGGCAGACACAGAAGCTTGTTCTGTGCATGCGCGCTGTATATTTTAGGGCTCGTAATTTCGCACGCTCTATTCCCTCGAGTACAGTTGGGAATGAGCACTTCCGAACGAGCACAGTATGCAACGAAGCAATACGTCGGATGCCAAACAGCCGCCAGTCGACTGCTGGGCCGTCTGTCGACGTTGGCGGTCCGGGGGGTCGACGTCGGCCGTACCGCACCTTGTCGATGTGCGAGTGATATCGGACGGTTGGAGCTGTGGCAGGCACAGTGTCAGGCTGGTAGCGTGCTGCCGGTGCGGTTCGGCGCCACCGCGTCTGCCCGGCATACCGTCGGCGATCGCCCGTGTGTCGGAGACCCGGACACGTTGTCACAGCCGCGACAGCAAGCAACGGTCGAGCCCTCGTGTTTCTCCACCTTCCGATCCGCGGCCGACTCGAAACTTCACCGCACCCGTCTCCGGCGCCGCGCGTCTGACCTGACCTGGCCGGGGCACCGGTGTTCTGACCTGGCGCGCTGGCGACATCGCCTGGAGCGCCGCTGACGTGACCCAGAGGCTCGCTCTGCATCGCTGTCGGCCATCTCCGACTGACTGCCCGTTCCTCGTGGGCGGGCCGCGTGTCAGCTTGTGATCGCGCCACCTGGGGGCGCTGCGCGCTGTTGCCGTCTCTCGGCGAGCGCGTGTACGCGGTGCAGCTGTGTGTGTCGCCCGCACGGGGCGCTCGGCGACGACTGGCGCGTGTGCGACAGCTCGGCAGGTGGTGGTGCGCCGCCGGTGCAGGCCGAGCGTTGTTACAAATGGTTGACACTGTTACGGCGCAAGTTGGTTGAATAAACGGCATTGCTAGCAACGTTTTTATCCGTGGGTTTCTGGTCGGAAGTGGTTGTTTGGGCGACATTCAGCCGACAGCGGGGTGGAGTGGACAGGAGTGGACAGCCATTCCAGAAGCTTCAAGCGTCTTGAGAAGGTAAGCAGTGGATGAAAAAGCCCGGTCGCGACACGATGGAAAAACAAGGGAGATAAGTAAATGAGGTACATGTGTATGCTGCTGGTAAAAAGAGAGTAAATGCATATACAACAGGTAGATGAAGGAGCATTTTTGCTCTATCTTAGTCGAACTGCACTGGAACATCAGCAGAGACGAAGTGAAACATGAAGGAACATTTGTGGCAATAATGCAACATTATTTAACACTGCAATATTATTTTCAGTCGAAACGCCCTTAAACTTAACTGACATCGTAGCATTACACAAAGTAAGTAAGCCTTTGCACCAATGATCAGCTTTTGTGCGGACAAGTTGAATTCGACTTAGGTTTATTGTGATTTTCTCGGGAAGGTTCATCCTAAATACATGTCCCGGTACGCCAAGTACCACACATGGTACCTGTGTGGTACCATGTGTCCCGGTACCACACAACCAATCACCACTGGTGCCTTACGTCAGTTTAGGCATCAGTGTGTTCCCACATGCTCTTTTGCATCTTTGAAAAATATTTATCTGGCCGCAATTCTTGGGCGGATGTTAACTTGGCCCCGCTTGATGACTATATCTTCGGAGTAATAGTGATCATTTGTTATTTGCCGGTCCGTTGGGAATTTAAACGCAAAAGTGTGCATAGTGGAAAATCACGAGTTTGAACATTGGAAAATAAATCCATTATCTTTGCTTGCCTATTTGGTCATCCGGGTTTTCAAAATTCCGGTCAGCGCTTGTTGCACTATGTGTTGTGAAATCAGCAGGTTCTTCAATCGTTAACATAATTAAATTGCAATGTTAAAATCCACCCTTATATTTAAGCATTTTTGGTCGGTGTTTTGGATCCTCCTTTGTTTGCCTGATAAATTTAACGCCGCGTTTAATTGCACATGTGGACAGCCCAGCGTCTCCCAGTCAAGAATTGTAAATGGCGTAGAAACAGGCAAAAATGAATTTCCATGGATTGTTGCTATTAGGTAAGGAGCAAAACGAAAGCATCACATAGTTCCTGGCGTCGCTGAAATATCCTGAAAATATTGTCAATCAGTGAAGCGGCCAGGGGTGCAGCTAGGATTTTAAGGGGATCCCGATCCCACCAAAACAACTCATTCTGTCATAAACGCGTTTGGCGCGCGAAGCACGTCGAAAATTTTTGGTTTAGCGTAGCGTGAATAAAAAATATCTTTGATCTAGTGCAATGTTACGTTTATGTATATTTTTATGCAATTTTATGTTTAAGGCGGCGTCGCCCCTTCTCTTTACTGCGTCTCTGGAAGCGACTGAACTGTCCGGATTGTAATTCCCGGCAGACTATTCGATCGTTTCCCTTGTCCTGCAGCCTAGTGATTTTCGGTACGGAGCTCTTACGCCGTGGAAGTTCGAACATCTTCAAGCGGAAATTGTGGCAACTGACAATAAAATTAATCACATCCAGCGAACGCCCATGATCTGATGGTTAGGCTTATCCAACTGTGTGGTTCGTAGGTGAGAGGAGATTACGTCTATTAAACAGCAAGTCCTCGATGCATGCCAACTATATATCATGACCCAGCACTGTTGTCACCTACACTAGTTCACTTTACTTAATTTATGCAGAAGTTTGACATAATAACTATTTTGCACGAAATTTGAGATCATTCACACACGCTCCTCCCCATCACCGTGCACTATAGATGGATACGTGAGAAAAACATGTCTAAAACAGATCAGCTACAAGGTAAAACCCGATGTTTGACATCGCGAATAGTTGTCGGCATGATGCTGCAGTCACGTTATCGTGTGCCCTGCAGGGCGAAGAGCCCGCCTCCGGCCACCATCCCGAACCTGCCGTTCTGCGCCGGCACGCTCGTCTCTGACCGGTACGTCATCACGGCCGCCCACTGCCTGGCCAGGCTGAAGAACCAGCGCGACTGGAGCCAGCACGAGCTGGTGTTCGGCATGCACTGGGCGCGCAGCAATCCCCCCGACGTGGAGCTGAGGAACATCAAGAGGTAGCGTGGCACCCGGCCGCCTGATGTAGACCGCGACAGGCGTCACGTGACCCAGGCGTGGTCACGTGACCAAGGCGTGGTCACCGCCCACCTCATGTAGACTGCGATGGGCCTCCAGTGACCAAGGCGGGTCAATGCGGCCTGGAACTCATGGTAAAAGTATCTATCCTGGTACACAATGCATCATGGTACATGCTGCAGCTCGCGGCAGATCACACAGTTTCTGGACGCTATCGCTGGACATGCTCCCGTGTTGGAGTGCTGAGTTGATCTAGTTTTGACTGGTCTAACTTGTAACCCCTCCATGGTGCATTCGGCGAAATGGACCAGGTAGGCCAGGCTAAAAAGTAACAAAGTTTACCACTTGCTGACTGGGACCCGAGTACTTCACGTAGGCAAGCGAAACATTGAAAACACTAAGGATGTGTATTCCGCTCTCCCTTTAGTGCGCCGATCAATCTCTACAAGATGATCGAAATTGAACATACCAGATGCCGCATATGCCAAGGGTCTCACCATCGCTGACGATGAGGAGATATATTTTTTAATATCGTTATTTAGAATACATTTATGGGTGCTGCATAGTACAAATTTTCTGACAATCCGAATACCTCCTCGCCCCCTGCCACCCAAACAGAATGACGTGGCAAAGATCGTGGCACTTACTTTTGACAAACACCAGATGAGGAGATGCTTCCGAAGTTCCTTCCGCTTAATAAAACCGATCGCTTACTGTAATGTAATTTTCCTTTTCGCATGCCATCAACAGTCAATGTTCCAGACGATGAGCGGTTGAGTTCAAAGGTCAATATTTCAAACCCGCCAGGTAGGACACGCACATATCGCTTCACCATACTCACGTGATTGGCTGCCTCCATAGTCTCAAGGTAGCAGCATGACACTTGTCGGTTCATAAAAACGGTTCATCTGCAGAGCGGTGATGAAAGTGCAATTTCGCAACCGCAACAAGGACTACGACGTCGCCATGCTGGAGCTAGACTACCCGGTTGATGCGAATGAATTCATCTACCCCATCTGCCTGCCGTACGATCTCAAGTAAGTTGTCCAAATGGTGGAAGTCACGGATCTTGCTTCCAACATAACTGTGAAGCGTGGTACGAAAGCTGGCCACAATCGATAATTTGGCTCGATGGTCAGCTGAATATAAATTATTACGATCGACACTTGCCCTGTGGCTCAGCGACAGACTAAAATGAACACAAGAAATACACGTACGCAATGGTGAAACACGTCTTGTATATGTCTCACTGTAACGCAGACGAGCGCCACTGTGTATCGACATGCAGCTACGTACACACCATGCACACAATTAACAACGACACATTTCACGATTATCGGACCCGGGCGTCAGGCACGTTTCCATGCTTGTGAGAGAAGCGTCTCGTGGTCTGCAGTGTACACCAGTTGGCTGACGTGACGGCAACGTGCCCACTGCGGCCGCCAGGTTCCCCACGACCGACCCGTGGGTGGTGGCCGCCGGCTGGGGCAGGACCTCGTACGCCGGCCGGCAGGCCGAGAAACTCACCAAGACCAAGGTAAGCCGGCCAACACCAGACATCTCACACCGATTTCATGCCACGTCGCACCGGGCATTACGTCCTGCCTCGGCCGTGCAAATACACGCGGTAATTAAATTTGCTCAGCGAGCCCTCCCACACCCTCCCGCATCGCGACGCCCTCCCACACACTGCTAGTTTCAAAAATAGTCGCTCCCTGATACGCCATAGGGACGGAGGTCTGCTTTTGGCTGTGGCGACCTGGCTTCACACCAGGCACCATGGTTACGGGCTGAATACAAAAATGGTGTAGACCCCAATTGAATATAAATCGGGCTACGAGGCAGTGTTCACTCGGCAATGAATACGCCGCTCGAGTGCTGTTAATACTGTCTGAATGCGAATGACAGTGATTGCTTTCGCGCCACTCCTGTTTGAAATGTGTTCTGGCCAGGCCAGATGTGGTGTTGACCTGCGCGGTGTGGTCGGTGCGATCGGCAGTGGATGGAGCTGGTGCGGTGGGACACCTGCGAGGCCAACACCAAGTACAACGGCCGCGACCTGCTTACCGAGCGCATGCTGTGCGGGGTCTCTGACCTCACCGACGCTTGCATCGGAGACTCGGGTCAGTGCCAAACACTGGGGTCGGTGTCAAGCACGCTACACGGACTCAGGTCGGTGCGAAACACTCGGGTCGGTGTCAAACACTCGGGTCGGGGTCAAACACTCGGGTCAGTGCCAAACACCGGGAGGTCAGTGTCACAGAATGATGTCAGTGTGAAGCACATGACACATGCTTGGGTCAGTGTCAAGCACGTGATACAGAATGGTGTCAGTGTCAAACACGTGACACTGGGGTCAACGTCCAACACGCGACAGAGACTGGTGTCAGGGTTAAACACGTAGCACAGGCTGGGGTCAGTCTCAAACACTTGCCATATGCCCGGGCTGGTGTCAAGTACGTGACACAGGCCGGCGTTAGTGTCGACCATGTGGCACATGGAACACACACTGGTTAGCGTTCATGATTTGTCGGGATTTGGTCGTTACCGAGTAACGTCTGAAACGATGTTACCATTAACAAATATTCGTCTTGATCCAATGAACTGCTTACTGCTGCTGATGACGACAATTATGATCCGTTGACCTGTATACTGCTGCTGATGACCACAATTATGATCCGTTAACCCTTATACTGCTGCTGATGAGCATGACAAATCAAGCCGATGATTGTCCTGATTACTATTCGAATGACAATGATTACCATGAAGATGGTGGTGACAGCGGTGTCGACTTTGCTGCAGGCGGGCCGCTGATGTACTACCACCCCAAGTACTACCGCTGGTTCCTGGTGGGCCTCACCAGCTTCGGCTGGGGCTGCAACGAGATCAACGATCCGGGCATCTACACCAACCTCTTCCACAAGGAAATCCTCGGCTGGGTGACGTGCGCCAACACGGGACAAATGTGTCAGTTGTAGGTCAGGCTGGCAGGCAGGCAGGCAAGCAGAGGACGGGGCACGCAAGCGATAGCAGAAGCGGGGCGGAGCCGAGGTTAAATGCCGACTTCAAAACGATGCAAGTATAAATCTGACCCCTCCAAAGTGAACCATAAGCAGCGATAGCTAGACTAGATAAGGCGTCGGCGCCTGTAATCGAATACAATCGAATACGTTGACGGTAATCTGCACGTCATTGTACAGTTTGACTCCCGCCAATTGGAGGGCTAGGTGACACACAGAGATGACACAAGACTGATGACGATCGGCACGCAGCAGTCGGCTTAGCGAGAGTCGTTCTCTTAACATAGACATGAGCAACGACATACAGAGCCAAATGTCCATGGGATTGATCGCACAATTCATGAGCATACGGCCTCTGGCGGCGTTCATAGCAAACCCATTCCACCTTCATGAAGTGTATTGCAAGTCGTGTATACATACATTCTACATATATCACCAGTCAGCGGATCAACAAAATAGTACGCCACATCGCAGTGGACACGCCACGTGATATCGCACACAACGAGGGCACGTGCTCCTGAAGGCACGCGCGCCTGAGGGCACGACGCCAAGGACGGAATTGTTGCAATGAGATCACCACACGAGATCAAAGAGGCGACACACACCCGTCACTGGACGTCAGTAGCACGTGCAATATCGTCACAGAAAGCACACACGTAACTGTATCACATAATACCTGTGTTGGTGACAGTCCGGCTTCTCTTCACGGGACTGACTTGGGGCGCCGGCGACGAGTCGTGGGACCAATCATGGAGCACACGGCGAGCGCAAGTTGCCTTCCCAGGAGATCAACCTCTCAGGTAAGCATATCGACTAGACGCGTGGTTTTTGTATCACATGGTGAGCACAAACGCGTGGATGCGAAAGACAGGAAGAGCACACGTCGCACTACACATAACGGGACATAAGGGAAATAAACCACAGGTTCATTCACAGGTACTGATTTCCGAATTAATAGACTCAGTCGATGGTGAAATCAGACGATACCACAATTCAGTGGTGCAAGTGCCCATATCACAGCGGTGTTCCCGCTGCGGGACCAATAGCCTCTGCCGGAATGACTAGCTTCACGAAGGGCACCAAAGCGCCATCATCGAATCTCCCTTAACATGATGAGCGTGCAAGCGGAATGCAGCTCGGTACACGGATAACATGCGAAAAAAACGTGACTCGCAGCGTGCATTGCAAGGCGTGTAAAACATGATCGTTTAACGTTGGCGGGGTGGCTGCTCTACCAACTGCTGGTAAATTTTGACGTCAGCCATTACGGCGCCACACGACAGTTGATGGGACAGAGAACACTCAATCGTTGCGGCCCCACCAACTTTGCAACCGTTTCTACCATTGTGAGGGCGGCCCCACACACAGGATGACGACGCTCCACAGCACACAAGCGGACAGCGATGTGCACTGTACCGCTCCCCAATGTCCGGCTGTGGACGGCTGTGGACGCCTGCCGAGTGCGCACAGCGTCCCCCTCCGCAAGCCGCGCACAAACGCGACTGCTTGGCCAGTCGGCAGCGTCCGACACACCAGCTCAGACCGCTGCCCGATGTCTGTGTCCGTGTCCGCCTCACCGCCTCGCCGACGGACGCCCACCGGCAGCCCAGACCTGGTGGCGTCGCGCGCCAGGCCTCATATGATCTGGACGTAGTGCAGGAACTGGTCCATCTCGGCGACAGCCTCCCGCTCCGTTTTGTTTGTGTAGCTGTCGGAGATCTTGTGCACCTCGACGGAGCCGGAGTCGGTCGACACGGCCTGTAACACCGGCCGCCGCTGTCACACGGCGAGCGGCGTCTCGGGAACGCCGGCTGGAGCCAGCTTCCATTCATCTACATAAATAGTAAACACAAACGTTTTGTTTTATACCACAGCTGAGCGCCGGCTAACCGTTCAGCCGGCCATCAGAGAGGGACCCATCGCTTATCGTGACTGCATACAATAATTTACTTTGCCCCCGACGGCTGAAGTTCTGTGGTAGCATCCCAGTCATTGACAATGCCCTCAATCGCCCGACATCTATGAATTATGATCCATTTTTAACCAACCAACTCAACATCAAGGATAACACAAAAATGTTTTCTCAGATTGTCATGTACTTGTTGCTGGATTTAGCAGCAGGTGTTCGCCCACCACTGCTCTTCCATTTGTTACAATCATTGCACAGCTGGTAAATGCGTTTCAACCGAACATAAATCATATTCAAACCCAACATAATAAATAAACCGAGCATAAATACGCTTCTACAGCGAACTGAAAATGTATTTACCTACAGAAAACCATAAATTTGCCAAGTATCTTGAAAAGTGAGCACTTGGCGAGTGCTATGTCGTAACCTTTACGTCTGCCTGGCCATCTCTCAAGTAGTAGCACCGAAGCACCACTACCTAATCAGAGTATTGGTGGACAACCAGACTTTCCGACGCCTGTAATCCTCCATCCACCCAGCCAATTGGGGCCGTTCTCAGTGGAACACATTCCATGACACCAGTGGAACACATTCCATGACACCAGTGGAACACCTACCATGACACCAGTGGAACATCTTCCATCACCTGGTATGGATAACATCTTGCATATATTATTTTATTTGAATAAAATAAACTTGGTCGAATTGTTGCTGGAGAGACATTACAGAACCAGTCAGTGCCAAGCGCAAGCTTGTTGCATTGGCCCTGAACCCACCTCTCGATCGGGAAATTCCAGTTCCATTGCACAATATTGCCCCGAAAGTTTAACGTACCCACGTAGCGGGCACGGCAGCCTAGTGCCTGCGCCCTGACCTTGCCTGGCCAGTTGCCAACTGGCCATCCCAGCCGGAAGCGTTAAAAGCGAGCGTGTGAAGCGACTCGAACCCGTTGTGCCAAGACGGGGAGACCTTTGCAGGCCAGCGCTCTATCCACTGATCTAACCATGCGGCTTAGCTACAATAAAAACGTTCATGACATTAAACCGGCTCTCAATCCTAAAGACACACGCACACGCACATTGCGTTAACCCCTGCAAACACCTAACACAAAAACGCTAAAATGTACTGATATGCGGTGACTAACCAGATGTGCGACCTGCTTGTCGTTCTCGAGTCCGTAGCTGAGGTCCATGGCGGTGACCTGACCTCCCTTGACCTGGTCAATTTCAGCCGGAAAGATGTCACCGGCACTCAGGTCCCACACGTGGATCCTGACAAACATGGACGCTGATGCAGACAGAGGTTGACACCAGCACAGACCCGAAAGAAGGCTGAACAAGACTCAAGTCGATAATGATCCGTATTTAGACTGACACCTGATCCAGGCTGGGTGATTCACGAACGGGATGACTGATTCAGGGCCATATTGTGCTTCAAATTCAAGCTGATGGGAGGCCTTGAACACGAGTCTGAACATTTACTTGGGCGGAATACGCTTGAATAAATAAATGTTCAAACTTGATACATACCTGATTTCGTATACCATTTATAAAAAGAAAACTGGACACACAGTCCTCAGGACTAGACAATGTTGAAACTACAAGCGAAATAACTGGGAAGTTACTACATCTGGAGATGCAGTTAACAAAAGACGGACATCCATCGATGCGTATTCGGATTCCCACAGCCACGCATCACACGCGACGTTGCAGGGGTAGGTGAAAATTGGCCGTGATGCTGTTGAGTGTGAATGGCGTGGTAAGCTACACACGAAGTAGCGATACTTTACACCGCTACAGTGGTATCGCGCCATACTGCACGTGGCACTAGTACAGCGTGCCATACAGAAGTATTTAGACGGAGTATCGCGCCATACTGCACGTGGCACTAGTACAGTGTGCCATACAGAAGTATTTAGACGGAGTATCGCGCCATACTGCACGTGGCACTAGTACATTGTGCCATACAGAAGTATTTAGACGGAGTATCGCGCCATACTGCACGTGACACTAGTACAGTGTGCTATACCGAAGTATTTAGACGGAGTATCGCGCCATACTGCACGTGGCACTAGTACAGTGTGCCATACAGAAGTATTTAGACGGAGTATCGCGCCATACTGCACGTGGCACTAGTACAGTGTGCCATACAGAAGTATTTAGACGGAGTATCGCGCCATACTGCACGTGGCACTAGTACAGCGTGCCATACAGAAGTACTCAGACGGAGTGAGTGAGCGAGCGAACAAACTAAGGTAGTCTTACAGACGAGACCAATTCAGCCTCGATTTTGTTTGTTTATTTGAACGGATTTAGAACATTTCTCTTGGTTCAGGGCACTGATCATGTGAAGCTACATGCCAAAAGAATTGTAGTGAAGTGATGATTAGCATGATTGATTAGCCCATGCTAGAATTCACCCAAAATACCAAATTATGAGATATGAGGTAAAATATTCAGAGTATTGAGGCGTAATACCTTTGAATTCATCGGCTAGATTCAGCCTGACATGAAGATATATACCGCGACAACCTCGCGCCAAGGACGGTCTACTGAAAGCATACTTTTTAAAGCGAGGAAAATGAATCGTGGATGGATGCTTGCCGTAAACTAGACATGAACAACCCCAGTCACTGAACTTCGACCGGCTGGGGAGGATCGGCACCAGCGTCCACCCAGCGCCAGCGGTATGGCCGGCGAAACAGCAGCGTCTCTCCAACCTCCAGACATGCAGAACGAGCAATTGAACATACAAAACTCGAGGCACTCACTCACGAACTATCTGCATCGCGCTTTGCATGCCTTTACTAGTAGCTACACAGTGATATGCTGTACAGAGTAATAATATATTACATGAATTGGCACTACGTCGTGCTGGGTACGTTATGCACGGAATGGTAGTACGCTATGTGAAGTAATGGTGCGTATGCGGAGTAGCGGCACGCTACACGGACAGGTGGCATACTGTACCCAGTAGTGGTACGCTATACGGAGTAGAAGCACGTGAAACGCAGTAGTGCGTTATACGTAGTAGTGGTGCGCTATACCGAGTAGTGGTATTCCCTATTGAGTAGTCATGCATTATAGAGTAGTAATGTGCTACAAACAGTAGTAGTACCGTATACAGAGTAGTAGTGCGCCACGAAAAGTAGTAGACATTATATGGGACATTAATAGGCGACACGGAGTAGTAGTACACCCTATAGAAGTATGTTACGGGAATCAGCGGAAGATAGCGTACGTTACGCAGAGTAGCAGTATACTATACGGGGTGGACGTGCAAAGTAGTATGATACAATGGGGTAGTAAATACAGGGGATCCGACCATGCACAGACGCACCACTCCTGACGACGTCTGCACCTGCACATCACATGCAAACACAACAGTCAGCTGGTTATTTGGGTTTTAGGGCGCCTCGACTACTGTGGTCATTTTGCGCCCATCAAACGCAGCAGTCGAAAAGCTCACAAAATAAATAGCTACGATGTCACGCATATGCATAGCAAACACCCAGGGCGTAACATCGACATGCCCTTCCGCTTTCCGGCCACCCTTCACCTCACACATCCTGTGGTAATAATAATATATTATTTATATATTATTTATTATATTATGTGATAATATAATACATAATTCCACCTGCCCCTCCCCTCTCCTTGACACGTGCCCAGGGGGCGGCTCACTTGGAGTCGGCGTCGAGCACGAAGAAGACGCACGGCCGGCAGCGCGACCAGGCCACGGACAGGATGGGGGCGCCGTTGGCGGCGTTGTTCCACGTGATGAGCGGCCGCTCGCCCGAGATGGAGTGTAGTCGGAGCGAGCCGTCCGCCGAGCCGGCCAGCATGTACGGCTGGTCAAACGGGCAGAACGCCAGACACCGCACCGGCACTGACAGCTCTGAAACCCGCACCACAATCCACTGACGGGGGAGGAGGCTGGTCAAACGGGCAGAACACCAGACACCGCACCGGCACTGACAGCTCTGAAACACGCACCACACTCCACTGACGGGGGGGGGGACGGCTGGTCAAATGGACAGAATGCCAGACACCGCACCGGCACTGACAGCTCTGAAACACGCACCACACTCCACTGACGGGGGATGGCTGGTCAAACGGGCAGAACATCAGACACCGCACCGGCACTGACAGCTCTGAAACCCGCACCACAATCCACTGACGGGGGACGGCTGGTCAAACGGGCAGAACGTCAGACACCGCACCGGCACTGACAGCTCTGAAACACGCACCCACAATCCACTGACTGGAGAGGGACGGCTGGTCAAACGGGCAAAACGTCAGACACCGCACCGGCACTGACAGCCCTGAAACACGCACCACAATCCACTGACGGGGGACGGCTGGTCAAACGGGCAGAACATCAGACACCGCACCGGCACTGACAGCTCTGAAACACGCACCACAATCCACTGACTGGGGAGGGACGGCTGGTCAAACGGGCAAAACGTCAGACACCGCACCGGCACCGACAGCCCTGAAACACGCACCACAATCCACTGACGGGGGACGGCTGGTCAAACGGGCAGAACATCAGACACCGCACCGGCACTGACAGCTCTGAAACACGCACCACAATCCACTGACTGGGGAGGGACGGCTGGTCAAACGGGCAGAACGTCAGACACCGCACCGGCACTGACAGCTCTGAAACACGCACCACACTCCTCTGACTGGGGAGGAGGCTGCTGGTCGGGGCTGTGGTGGGGAACTGCCTCTCAAAGGTAAGTACAGCATAATACTACGACGCCGGCAACTTGCAATCGACAATGGGGGCGACGGTCAGCACCAGCTGCCCAGCTCACCTATCTCGGGCCGGAATATTCTGGGGGTAGCTCGGTTGCCCTGGCGCGTACAGTGCACGATGGTTCCACTGTCCGTGCTGACGTAGATGTGGCTCGGGTCGGTCGGGTGGATGCGGAAGTCATGCACTTCCGTGAACGTCTTCTGACCGTTCCTGTGTACACAGCCACATACACAGTGCGTGTAATTTGATTATGCCAGGAGCTGCCGCCCGTCAATAACATGTCTATGGTATACAAGCATTTAGTTAGTTATTTGGGTTTGAGGGCGCCTCGACCAAACAAATGTGATCATTAAGCGCCCATATACAAGCATCGCATCATAATGCAGACAATGGAAACTATGACCTATCCAAAGAAACAGCTAATGAAAGGTAAGTTATCAGAATATGCGTGATGACGACACGACTCAAAGGTAGGCCATCCAAGTGTTTTTTTTTATGTAGCGCAATAAAAGTACTTAAGCTTCGGCGCAGCCGGCCCACCACGCAACGCACTGGTCTATGAAGTCGTCGACGCTGACGTGGCTGATCTTGACCAGCTTGACCCTGCCCCAGGGCGCCAGGCCGAGGTCGCCGTCCAGCACCTCCAGGTTGGCGTGGTGCTGCGAGCTCAGGGCCACCCAGAACACCAGTCGGCCGCCGCAGTCCATACTGCACACCTGGCAACGGTCACACACGCGTACAGCAAACCCGGCAGCAGCCACATGTACCCACCACACACCCGGCGACAGTCACAGACGCACAGTACATCTGGCAGCAGCCACATGTACCCACCACACACCCGGCGACAGTCACAGACGCACAGTACATCTGGCAGCAGCCACATGTACCCACCACACACCCGGCGACAGTCACAGACGCACATTACATCTGGTAGCACTCACAGGCAGACGGCGCATCTGGCAGCAGCCACTTGTACCCACCACACACCCGGCGACAGTCACAGACGGACAGTACATCTGGCAGCATTCATGGACCGCTCATTTGACAGCAGTAACGGACCAGCATCCGTGGGAAAACACAACAGACTGGCGGCTATGGCGGGATAATTGACATATTGGGGGTTTAGGGCCGCATCGGCTGCAGAGGTCATGCAGCGGATAATTGACATAACGGCAGCTATGAGAAGATCAAAGTACTCTCACCCGCCACCGTAGACAGATCGGCGATGAGAGAAATACATAGACAGACTGAATAATTAGTGATGCAAACACATCACTAAAACGCACGATGTTCGCAAGTGCACCGGGCGTCAATGTAACGCACAGGGTGCCATGTCGTGTCCAGAGACAACCCCACCAGATGTTGTGCACTTAATGAACTGCACTTGTGAACTGGACCTCCGCACGAATGCATTACACCCAGCCTGCTACATACAATTGCACACCATGGTACATTACACCACGCTATCCGACATCTGCCGCTACGCTTCGAACCGTTTTAATTTGGCTTTGCATTTTTGATCCCTGTTCTTATATGATGTAACCACACACATCATTTGCACGGTAAGGCACAACGGCTGAACATGAAGGCCTACTGTCCTCATAATACCACCAGGCACAACGTAACTGGTCACTCCGACCCCACCGGATATAACCTATGTACCCCAGACATAACCTACCCAAATAACCCGTCCTAGTGGACAACCTAACAAGCCAGCCTCTTCCGTCTGACGTAGCTCATCCAGCCACGATATTCCACCGAGCTCAGCCTACTAGCTAACCCACTGCACTGGCTATAGCTCAGACAACCACCGACCGCACGGGACACAGCCTACCCACCACCGGACAGACCCACACAGCCAGCCCGCCCGCCGAGTATAGCTCAGACAACCACCCGACCGCGCGGGACACAGCCTGCTAACCACCGGAACAGACCTACACAGCCCGCCCGCCCGCCAGGCTACACAGGTGTCGCCACACGGGTGACCCAGAGCGGGTGTCGGGCCGACCTGGAACGAGCCGGGCTCGGCGCCGGCCTCGGACGCGTCGCCGCTGCCGACGGGCACCGGCCGCAGCGCCACCAGCCGGTCTGTGTGCGAGTCGGCCCGGTGGATCTCGGCCGTCGAGTAGGTGGGAGAGCGCAACGCCGTCTGGCCGGCCGACCGGCGCACGCCCGCGTGGTCGGACGCCGGCTCGTGCAGGTCCCACACGTCCAGGGAGCCGTCGTCACACCTGTCCGCCGATATAGCAGCCGGTTGACAGGTCATACAGAGGTCACACGGAGGTCGTGGGATCAGACGACGGCTCGTGCAGGTGCCACACGTCAAGGGAGCCGTCGTCACACCTGTCCGCCGAGATAGCAGCCGGTTGACAGGTCATACAGAGGTCACACGGGGTCAGGGAGGTCACGGGGTCAGACGCCGGCTCGTGCAGGTCCCACACGTCCAGGGAGCCGTCCTCACACCTGTCCGCCGAGACAGCAGAAGGTTGACAGGTCATACAGAGGTCACACAGGGTCACGGAGGTCACGGGGTCAGACGCCGGCTCGTGCAGGTCCCACACGTCCAGGGAGCCGTCCTCACACCTGTCCGCCGAGACAGCGGCCGGTCGACAGGTCATGCAGAGGTCAGGGAGGTCACGGGGTCAGATGCCGGCCCGTGCGGGTCCCACACGTCCAGGGAGCCGTCCTCACACCTGTCAGCCAAGACAGCGGCCGGTCGACAGGTCATGCAGAGGTCACACAAAAGTCAGGGGTCAGACATCGGCTCATGGAGGCTCCACACATCCAGGGAGACGTCCCCACACCTGCGCACCGAGACAGCGGACGGTCACATCACGCGGGGGACACACGAAGGTCACGGAGGTCACGGGGTCAGACGCCGGTTCATAGAGGTTCCACGCGTCCAGTGAGTTGTCTTCATGCCTCTCCACTGACACAGCAGCCGGCCGTCTGAGCATACAGAGGTCACACGGGTGTCACAGCTGCCGCCCCAACAAGGAAGAACACATGTTTGGGTCAGTGCAATTTTCGTTTCTCTAATTTTTATGGGTTCGAATTCATAAATGCGATAATCCATCATCTGTATTTGAATTGCACCTGTATGCACTACAACTGTTCGTGGACATAGAAACGAAAATTACCCTGACCCAAATTGGCACATGCGTTTTCTTCCTTGAGACGGCAGACGTTGTCAGACCTCGACTCATAGGCCCACACGCCCAGGGGGCTGTCTCGATGGACAGGTATGAACTTGTTCACCGGGACAGCGGAGGGTCGCCAGGCCACAGAGGTCACACAGAGGTGATAAGGTGAGCTGACGACGTGACTGGAGGTCAGAGGAGTTTTGGTCGGCTGGAAACAGCCATGTTGCACATGGCAAGCTGACCGGTGCACCAGCGCACCATACGCTGCTGCATAGCAGGCCGCAATATGGCAGGCCGCAGACATGCAAGAGCGGTACACTCTCTCTCTCTCTCTAAATGGAGGGCCCATCGTGTTTCATTTGGACGGTGTGATCGTTCGCAAACTGCAACCGGAGCCCACAGGGAATACCGTCTGAACACCGGCGTGTGAAGTGCATTCAAGTACATTCCTTGATCATTACTGTGGGCGCTTAATGATCTACCATGGTCGATGCGCCCTAAAACCCCAATCACACACGCACTTGAAGATTACTGATTAACAGTGAAAATTCTGAATTAAACGCGACATTTTTGCCTTCAAACAAAGGCGTGCAGTTCCTTTCAGTCACTTCCTACAAGAGCTGAAAAATACAACACAAACAGCCCAGCGGTACTCATCAAAGGGAAGGCCTGGAGAGCGAGAGGACTTCTACATCGCTGTTCGTTCACACGTAGAACGTAGATATGCAGTGGCAGATTCAGCCCTCTGGTTTGAATCGGATAAAACTAGTGAAGCATTAACAAACGTTGCAGGTGTTTTAAAGGATCCCAACCCTACACCTAGATTCATGATTTGTCCCGTGGGAAGGCGCACATCCGTCCGGGACTACTGAAGGGACAAGGACGTTAAAAAAACTATGTTGCCCCACTTTTTTGGAAAGGCAGCATTCAGGAAGAGGCACAGGCAGGGCAGTTAAGGAACATCTGGATTCAGCGGAACTGCCACCTGCTGGGCACTCTCAGATGGGCCCGTGATGTGAGCGCAGCATTAAATCAGCATTACATTTGACCAGTTACCTGCTCGGAGGCGATTAACCAGAAGGGAAAACGGGGCATGGCTGCGAATTCCAACGCAGCCATGCCCCGTTGTTGCGAATTCCAACGCAACAACGCAGCTCCACTATGATAAAATTATAACGCTGAGGAAACCCGTGCCCCCTCCCCTTTCTGCTTCTGTCTCTACCTCTGCCTCCCGACATGGGCCGGACGTTGGTAGTGTTAATACAAAACGGAGTCAACACCCGACTAAATGTTGCACAATGTTGCACAAGGCTCAAGCATCAAACAGATCGACAACAACGCAGTCTTTCCGGATTCGCCGCACCTCCGCACGGCATCACACGTGACACAGGTGACGCCGTGCAAGTGGCTGACGAACGGCGACCTTGCGAGAGTCCGACCAGTTCACCCACCCGGCGAACGCGAGTCGTGGCTTGGCGGGTGAGAAGCAGCAGCGGGTGGGCTGTGCGGACGTCACCAGGACCTTCTGCGGCTGCGACGGCTCGTTGACGGACCACACGCACAGCAGGCCGCAATGATCCGTGCCCGGACCCTGGAGGGTTAGGTCAGGTCAGGACACATGCACCGCAGGCTGACCAGTCCGACCCCGAACCCTCAGGGGTTAATTATGTCAGGTGAGGACGTAATTACGGATACGACGAGGAGATAATTAGGTCCATCTCTGGATCCTGAAGTACAGATCATGTCAGTTCCGGTCAGGAGCACACACACACAGCAGGCCGGATTTGTCAGTCCACGAACTCTAAAGGTATCGGCCGGGTCAAGTGAGAACCAAACACAGGCTGTATCCAGCCGCTTCCCCCCCTGGTGCATGCTTCGAAGCTAGTGTCGGTTGCTGGCTGTTATAATATTAAAGCAGTTGGCCCGAACGCCGAAACGAGCCGGTTGCCCAGGTGCTAAGAGGCCTAGATAAGCCTTATTCAACATTGGCATAAACGGCGGTCGTCAGACTCTCACCTCAGCGTCCTCGGCGGTGTGGGCGGCGGCCGGTGGTTCACTGGCAGGCGCCCCGCCCTCAGCCGTCGCCTGCCCCGCCCCTTGGCCACGCGCACCGTGAGCGGTCAGCAGCAGCTTGTTGTCGCTGTCGCAGAAGCTGAGGTGGGAGACGGGCCGGCCGGCCAGCAGGGCGGCCACGCCCTCACCGAGCCGCGTCGAGGTGCTGGTGAAGCTCAGCCGGCCCGCCGACGGCCGGCTGTCTGTCCGGCCGGTGCGCGCCAGCTCCTCCTCCAGCAGCATCAGCATACACTGCGGCGGGCGGCACTGTCAGGCTGCCGACCCCGCCCACCCTGCCACTGATCACCGGTCGGCATACACTGCGGCGGGCGGCACCGACCCCGCCCATCCTGCCACTGATCACTGGTCAGCATACACTGCGGCGGGCGGCACCGACCCCGCCCATCCTGCCACTGATCACTGGTCAGCATACATTGTGGCGGGCGGCACCGACCACGCCAATCCTGCCACTGATCACTAGTGATCATAGCCAGCCGAGGAGAACCTTTAATTTTTCCACAAACGCATCTAGCAGAGTAGGCCACGTAGCGTCGCCGCTATTTTACACCGAATAGCCGCGGGAAGGCCGACATTCTAAACAGCTAGCGACACGTGAACCAGAAGTCTTGTGCTAAGAAATGCGTTATCAATTAGGTCATCGGCCCCTTTATATGCTTCACCTCAGTCACATACCAAAGGAAGGGGATAGATGATCAAATGCATGCAATATTTACCAACTGTTGTGTTCGTATAGGAGCTAAACATTCTCGGGACCCAGGGGTGACATGACCTCTTATCTCTCGCCCTCTCGACGGTTTAGACAGTCCCTAGTGAACAGTCTCCACATCGACAAGCCATATCCCTCACCCTCCGACGGTTTCACCAGTACCTAGGACTGCGAACTATCTTCCCATCGACAAGCCTCGACGCTCCCCTCGCGCTCCCGACGGCTTCGCAAGTTCCTAGGACTGCGAACTTTCTCCCCATCAGAACGAACAACAAGATGTACCATGAGGCGCAACATGGCAACGTCTTACCACCAAGCACACGATGGAATGCATGATTTAATATTTTGGGTGAGAGTCTGATTGAGTTCAGCATCAATCGGACGGCCCAATAAAGAGCATCGTCACACAGCCAATGAAGTGTCGTCGCTACATCAAACAAACCGAGGACGTGGCCAGCTGGCTGCACAAGACGCGTTATCACCCAGCACGGCGTCCGGTGAGGCGGCTGTGTCGGCCGGTCCAGTGTCCGCCGACGTCCAGCCCCAGCTGCCCGGCGGCGCCCAGCCGCTGACGTCATCCCGCCGCCCCAGCTGCCCGGCGGCGCCCAGCCGCTGACGTCATCCCGCCGCCCCAGCTGCCCGGCGGCGCCCAGCCGCTGACGCCATCCCGCCGCCCCAGCCCGGCGGCGCCCAGCCGCTGACGTCATCCCGCCGCCCCAGCCGCTGACGTCATCCCGCGCCCAGCTGCCCGGCGGCGCCGCCGCTGACGTCTCCCACCGCCCCAGCTGCCCGGCGGCGCCGCCGCTGACGTCATCCCGCCGCCCCAGCTGCCCGGCGGCGCCCAGCCGCTGACGTCATCCCGCCGCCCCAGCTGCCCGGCGGCGCCCAGCCGCTGACGTCATCCCGCCGCCCCAGCTGCCCGGCGGCGCCCAGCCGCTGACGCCATCCCGCCGCCCAGCTGCTACCCACCTGGCCGGCGGCGCCCAGGAACTTGTTGAGTCGGATGGCGCTGCTCTGACGTCGCTCCTCCGGCTCGTCGTCCTCCTCCATGTCGCCCCCCACACCCAGGTAGTCCTGACGTCACACATGCGGCGGGTTAGCACGGCGGGGTGTCGACAGGTCGGGCTCCATATCGCCTCCCACACCCAAGTAGTCCTGACGTCACACATGCGGCGGGTTAGCACGGCGGGGTGTCGACAGGTCGGGCTCCATATCGCCTCCCACACCCAAGTAGTCCTGACGTCACACATGCGGCGGGTTAGCACGGCGGGGTGTCGACAGGTCGGGCTCCATATCGCCTCCCACACCCAGTAGTCCTGACGTCACATGCGGCGGGTTAGCACGGCGGGGTGTCGACAGGTCGGGCTCCATATCGCCCCCCCCCCCAGTCCTGACGTCACATATGCGGCGGGTTAGCACGGCGGGTGTCGACAGGTCGGGCTCCATATCGCCTCCCCACTCAAGTGTCTGACGTCACACATGCGGCGGGTTAGCACGGCGGGGTTAGGTGGGTCATATCGCCTCCCACACCCTAGTCCTGACGTCACTGGGGGGTTAGCACGGCGGGGTGTCGACAGGTCGGGCTCCATATCGCCTCCCACACCCAAGTAGTCCTGACGTCACACATGCGGCGGGTTAGCACGGCGGGGTGTCGACAGGTCGGGCTCCATATCGCCTCCCACACCCAAGTAGTCCTGACGTCACATGCGGCGGGTTAGCACGGCGGGGTGTCGACAGGTCGGGCTCCATGTCGCCCCCCACACCCAGGTAGTCCTGACGTCACATATGCGGCGGGTTAGCACGGCGGGGTGTCGACAGGTCGGGCGCCATATCGCCTCCCACACTCAAGTAGTCCTGACGTCACACATGCGGCGGGTTAGCACGGCGGGGTGTCGACAGGTCGGGCTCCATATCGCCTCCCACACCCAAGTAGTCCTGACGTCACACATGCGGCGGGTTAGCACGGCGGGGTGTCGACAGGTCGGGCTCCATATCGCCTCCCACACCCAAGTAGTCCTGACGTCACACATGCGGCGGGTTAGCACGGCGGGGTGTCGACAGGTCGGGCTCCATATCGCCTCCCACACTCATGTAGCCTTGTCACCCGCCTATCATATCAACAAGGCAGTCTCGTGAGATCGAACGCGACAGGCGATATCTGCATGGCACTGCTCTATTGATCAACATGTTTCTATTTACATTTTCATATATTATTTAGCTAAGATATTGTTGAGCGCATAACTTGGCCCGGAAGATACCGAGGACGCGTGGCACTGGGCCACCTGAAGAAACAGGCAGCCAATTGCGGTAAAGGTCGATTGTTGATGGGGTCCTGAAATATGTGATCTCCAGACACAAAATATAGCCGAGACACATTTTTGTCAAGCATTTGAAGACCTACGTGGCATTTCCGGGCGTGCCTTACGGCAACCAGCGTGGTGTAGTAAATTTGAAGACTGAATACTTCCCCAGCGCATCAGAAATGTCATCCACTACGGCAGAAAGAAACGGGAATAGCTGGACACAAGCTTTCGCTCATACCGACGTAACACCGGCGGAACCCTATAACCTGGTCCACATATTAGCTGGAGCCCTGACACCGACTCACATAGTAGGTGGGTCCGCTGACCACCTCGCCCTCGTTATTAGTGACGACTTTGACGTCGAACTGGATGGGGTGCTGGGTCCACTTGACGCGCATCCTGATTTCGTCCGTCTGCAGCTCCTCGATGAGGTCGTCCTCGTTGGTCTGGCTGCTGCCCTGTACGGCCGAGTTATGTCACCTCGAGCCAACAGCGATGAGGCGCCTCGCATCAGGCGATCGGGGTATCGCGCATGGCGGGGCAAGTCTGGCTGCTGCCCTGTACAGCCGAGTCACGTCGCATTGAGCCAACAGCAATGAGGACGCCTCGCACCAGGCGGTAGGTGTATCGTGCATGGCGGGGCAAGGCTGATCAAGATGCTTCAGCGTTGCGTGACATTTAATAGAATCGGCGGGGATAGGAAGTCTGGCCGGTAAGTTGCTCGGTGGAATATGCAGACTCGGCTATCGCTTGCTCTCAGATCGAGCCTCAGGGAGCTTTATCGGGAGCGCGTGGTGCTTTTTTATGTGGGTGAATTTGGAGCGGTGGCGTGCACTCGCTACACCGCAGCTGTTGCCAGTTGGCGCCGGATTTGAACTGCCAGCCATGGCCAACTTAGAGTGACGCGACTGTATACACTACACGGGCCGTACACCACGTAATCTACACCTCTCCCACCGCGCTGACGTCCCTATTACCACATCAAGTATACCTGACCTAACCAGTTTCCACTCCTTACGACAAACTCTTGACCTGTCGCCCCGCCCCCCACCACCACCAGCTGGCCAGGACACCACCCACCTGCTGCATGCCCGACTTCCCGAAGTTGGCCATGATCTGATCGTAGGAGGCCGGCTCCATCTCGAAGAGGTCGAACTCCTGCTCGAACAGGTCGATCAGGGAGAGCAGCGCCCTGCCCCTGCCCTGCCGCTGCTGGGCCGACTGGGGCCAGATCAGAGCGTGTCAGAAAAAGCCTAGGGCTCTCGTACGACGCATTGGGCTGCTAGACGTACAGCGTCGCCAACCTCTCACGCAGATTGGTCGCGGGTGCACCCAGAAATACCGCCGGCTGTGGGACTTGAACTCACGATCTTACGATCAAGAGCTGAACGTCCTACCAACTGAGCTAGCGCGATCCCAGAGCGCGCGTCAGACCCGGACTGTCACCCGTGACACCGGCTGGTGTCGGCCATCTGCTTATGATGAGTGGCGCGGTGCGGCACACACACACACGCAGTGAGCAGAGGCGGCTCTCCAGACATGGCACGAGTATGCAATGGTATGACCGGGCGTTCTAAAGGATAAATTCGATCAACATGGTCAACAAGATTCCACTTGTCCTCTTTGCTAGCCAGGCTATGATGCAAACATGAAACGATACACTGGTTGATACAGCTCGGTGCAATTGGGAACATCTGATACCACGTTTTGCGTAGATACCACGTCTTGCGTGGTATCTACGGACAGCTTCTCCTGTCGAAGCGCATGCTTAAAACCACCTTTTGGGGAGCAAAATGTTTCAGTCGCATCGTCCAGATCGGCAGTGAGCACGCGGCAACCAGACTGCGCACTGTGTGCGCGTACCTTTTTCCGTTGCTGTTCCTTCTTGGCGCCGGAGAAGTTGACGGAGCGGACCTGCTTGGGCTTGTGCACCACTTCGTCGGCATCTGTCTTCCCGGCCCGCTCGGGGTTGAAGCTGATCGTCTTAGGATGAGGTTGTACATTCTTAGGGGCGGGAGACTTTTGACGCACCCTATTTTCCTTGTGAAACTTCTCCCTGCAAAGCCCACAGCCATCAGCAGCGTGTGCAAGGTTAACACTGATCACCTCATTTTAGCGCCTTTTCTTGAGCAAAGCATAAACACGATAAACGTTATCTGGGATGACCCCTTGTGTTGAGCACCTGATGAACTTTTGGAGCTCCTAGCAGCCCTGTCGTCAGTTGATAAACCCTTTAATATGTCTCTCAAGTATTTAAATATAGACACGGTGTAGCATCCAACGTTCAGATGCATGTGCGCTCCGAAACACCAGTTGGGAAGAGGTATGGCGCATGAACAAGAATGAAACTGGCTTGATGAATACAGGCAAAAAATTAGTGAACGCATCATGGCACTGGCGGTGATTGTGACTTCACGACGCGCTCAGCAGCTGAGGCCATATGGCGTCGCCCGCCTATCACCCTGGCAGGAAGGGCGGGCACCGCGGGGACTCGGACCCCGTACCTCTGGCATGCCAGACACTCAGCTTAACCACTGAGCTACCGGTGCCCTTTTCGACACTGACGACTGCGAGTAAAGGAGCCACGTCATTTCCCACTGCATGCATGGTCTTCAGACAAAAGTACCATGCAATTTCATACTGGTAGGATGCAAATGATCTGATTCTAGCAATAGTGGCAATGACCAGCAATTGAGAGTTGGATCATTATATCCACATGCTGGACTAATGAATTTGAAGTTGAAGCTACTGGCAATGGCTAAATGGTTGCACAAACTTAGCTTTATCCAGTTTACTATAGAAAGGATCAAACTACATTACGAACTTCGCTGAACGTCAAAAATGCGATCATGGTTTGCGCAAAAAAAGTAACTGAACTAAATTGTCATATACACCATTTTTAATGTTTTGTTGTACAAATATAAGTTGCATGTCTGGACCACCTTGCTCCATAAAAGCTGGTATAAGTGGGCTAGAGCCACGGAACATTGACAACATTAATTTTATCCGGCCTATTGCAAGCCCCAGACACTCACACTGACGCGTCAAAGATCTGCGTCACTCGCACTCACGCATCAAAGGTCTGCGCCACTCGTACTCACGCGTCAAAGTTCTGCGCCTCTTTGTTCTCGCTGTCCATGGCCTTCTTCAACTCCTGCGGGTCCCACATACGCTTGGCGGCGGCGCCGGCCGGGGGAACGTAGTCCTTCCTCTTGACGGCCGTCGCGAGATTCTTGGTGTGCGTGTCCGGATTGTTGGCCGAGTTGAGGATCTGGGAATCGGAGCCGGGATAGAGTGACAGGGCGGCAGGGATAGGGTCGGAGTCTGACTCGTCAGATTCGTCATCGGTGTCGTCAGAATCGGAAGTGCTCTCGTCTTCTTCTTCGTCGTCATCGTCGTCGTCGGTATCTTCGAAATCGTCCGGATAATCCTCTTCAAAATCGTCCTCGTAATCCTTATTGTGGAGCAAGCGTGCGAATACATCAACGCTCTCCTCCAAAGTCCATACAACGTCACGTTTGAAATCGGCATACGGAATTAGTCTTCAAGAAAAGCAAAATATGCAGACGGGCTGCCCATGTTGCAAAAGAAAGCGTTCCTTGCTCCGTGGTGACTGACTTTATTTAGGTAACGTACAAGCATGTTAGACGTGCAATACCACAGAACACAAACTAAAAAAGAGAACCTTTGCATCCGAGTATTTTGTGTAGCTTGCTAGTATACACACGAACATACAATGCACACAATGTATTAAATATCGATGATCGAATGCTGCCGCGTGATTCTGTACCACTGAGATAACAATTTTGCTGCGTGTCTGTGCCACTGATATGGAAATGCTGTGACGTAACTGTTACCCTGAGATGGTAATGCTGCTGCGTGACTGTGCCATTGTGATAGTGGAACTGATACGCTGAAACACTGAGGACGAGCCATCAACGACGTGACAAGCTGCAAAATAAACTGGTATGGTCGCGCTTATTAAATCGATAAGCTTACTGCATGCATGCTAATCAGAACTACCAGGTCAGCACGGGCAGATACATCCTTCTAACCGCATACATCCTTGGCACCTACCTTGTACTGCGAGATCGGTGTCACCTGCTTCGGCTCGGGGGTGGGCGTTTTCGGCTTGGGAGACTTTGATCTCGTCATGTGTTCTGCATCAGTGCCCTTCTTGTGCTCATCTGGCGACCTTTTGTGTTCATCTGGAGACCCTTTGTGCTCGCTATCCGCCGGCTTCTTCTTGCGGCCCCCGTCGGTCGCTTTCTTTTGCAAATCTCGGCCGCTGTCCTTTTTCCTGTTGGGAGAGTTCTTGCTGTCGGCGGTAGCCGCTTTTCGCTTCCCCGAGGAATCGTTGACTTTGTGGTCTTTTGACGACTTTGAGGTGTCCTCCTTTGTGTGCTTGGCCTTCGTGGATGATTTTGCATCTGGCGGATGGGGTTCATGAAGTTAGTGTTGTATGGTAGATCCATAACATCTGAATGCTGGCGATCTGAGATGCGAATCCCGAAATACTATATTCACATGCGTTTCCAGAAGATACATTATTTTTGTTTACCAAATAATGACAGTTTATGCACAACACATGCATCCACTACATGTATGCAGGGAACAAACACTCAACAGGACATGTGATACAGTGAGATTGACAACTTAAGTGATGGCAGTACAAGCATATAATTGAAACCTGCATTCGACATAACACTTTGAAGCAGAACATATGGAAACTGTGCAGCGTCACCTTTACTGGGACTCCTGGTAACACCTTTAGACGTTTTCTTTGCAACCTTCATATTTTCCGTCGTTGACTTAGCACTCTTGGTGGGTTTTGTCGGAGATTTGGACTTTTCTTTACCGTCGGACTTACTTGGGGATTTAGTACCCCGTTTCGCTGCATCCTTCGTACGCTTATCATCACTGCTACTGTGCTTTGGCTTGCCTTTGTCATCTTTTGATTCCTTCTTCTTTATATTTTCTTTGCTTTTACTATCTGACTTCTTATCTTTACTTTTTCCATCACCTCGTCCCTTGCTGCCACCTTCTTTTTTATTCATGGCCAATCACCGCAAAGAAGACATCTTGTCACGATGTTTTTTCCACAATAGCTGATAAATCTGGAAAACATACGTCGTCAGAGCAGTTGTTATATGACAAGACGCGCCCACATCACAGCCTATCTCTGTTTCCAATTCATCCTGACATAATCCATTTGTTAAATACCTTCTTTAGTGTGATGCATATTGCTTGGAACATTGTTGTGAATCAGAGACATCATGACCATCGGCGCCCAGACAGGAGGAAGATGAACTGCCCCCCCCCCCCACACACACACTGGGTGAGTTTCCAGATTAACCTTGTGCATGTTGCATGGACAGAGACATCTACAGACGTCAACGCTAACGTCCACAGAAACGGCCAGAATGGTACAATGTCTAATGACTCTACCCCATTTCACCACCTGCCAAACTCAGACGTATTTTCTATGCCACAGAGTTAGTGAACACTTGTAACCCATCCGTAAAGGCAGGTATGGAACGGAGCCACCCATAAGTGGCTTAGTTGGTACGATATCAGCCTTTGGTCTTTGATGTCCTGGAAAGACAGGGTCAAGTCGCCAAAAGTGCTGGTGCTCCGATACCGGCTGGAGGGTCAGCCAACAATCACTGGTCCGATGACGTTCCAGTCACGGCAGCAGTGCGGCAGTGTCGGAACATTGACCTGCCTCACGGTAATTAGTTAGTTAGTTATTTGGGCTTTAGGGCGCTTCGACCAGTTTTGATCATTCGCGCCCATAACATTTTATTATGCTTCACTGCTGATATGAACTGTTACCTCGGTGTATACGTGGTCTTAATGCCTCACGGTAAACTCTTTGTTGCAATTCTGCTGCAGAATTGGCATTTCCCGATCGGCAAGTTCGGGCTCTACATGCAAAGCTTTGCTTAACATGACTGTGAGCACATAAAACCAGCCTGACATACACTCCAGTGAAAATAATCGCCCGGTACTGCCACTAGTAATTGCAGAACGAGCAGACCAATGACAAGTGGCAACCAGAATGTGTGTTCACATTCTACATATACAGCTTCTATGTTTTCCACAAAGTATCTGCTATAATCACACACTGCAACTCTCAGTTGGTGGGGTTGGGTATTGGGTTCAATGTTCAAGGAAACAGGGCCCAAGATATCATTTATGTACATCTGCTTAACAAGAACAAATAAATATAATAAGCACCAAGGCTTGTAGTAAATGCAGTCAGTTTGTACCAAACATGTAGTTGCTTTTTTGCCACAGGAACACCATGTCTCTAATGTTGGCTCTTTGTCAGATTAACCATATACATAGCTGCACAAAACAGAGAAGGAAAGAAAGAGAAAAATAGCCCCTGAATATTTAGAAACTTATAGGAAAAACAATGTGACATTTAAAGAAAACAGAAGCATGTTTGATGCCATCAGTCAATGGTGACACGATACATGGATGTGGGTGGGACAAATTGGCCAGAATGGTAGTGTTGCCACTTGCCACATGTAGAAAAAAAAACACTGTTTTTCCATACTTCGATTAGCTCCCCATCTGCCCTGTTGCATCTTTGACCCATACCAGCAGCTTCCCCATGCTAGCATGGCTACCCACAAAGTGAAGTGCACACCCCTTCCTGAAAAGTCAAAAGTGGACTAAACTGTGAGCAAAATTCATCCCCAATTCCGAAATATATTGAGTTATTTGAAAAAAAAAACTAAAGCAGAACGTTCTCAGATATCTTGAAGAAAAACTTCTTGTAGTGCAGTAGCTACCAGCTATATCAACCATCCATGGATTTTATTCCAACATACAAAGCATAAGGAAGAGCATGGATCAGTTTCATGGCTAGCATCACACAGAGAACAGTGGACTGCAGACAAGCATGACAGCTAAGGTTGGGCTTAGTGTCAGCAAGGGTTAAAGACAAGCATGACAGGTAAGGTTGGGCTTGGTGCCAGCAAGGGCTAGGTTCTTACACTTTTTACAGGCAGAGACGAAGCCTGAGCGAATCTACTCCCGTGTACATAAGGCAGGGTCTGGTGCGACCACCAAACGTTTCGAAATCTGCATAACTGTTTTTCATTGCAGAATTTCAAGTCCTAATTTGTTCATTCAGAATTTGCCCTGCACTTTTAATTGTTATCCTCAGCAGCTTTCACCACAATATTTTTTTTCAAGTGCACACATTTTTTTGTTCAAAGGAATGGCTTTATGGTGAAACTTAGCCAGTGAAAAATGTATTTTGGTAACAGGTGGAATGTACCACCTATCGAATGTTCAATGGACTTTCCCATGAAGTTTGTCATCCTGCTTCTTGGTTATTGGTTTTACGACACGTCGACCGTTGAGTCATATAGCGTCGCCAATCTCTCACGCCGATTGGTCGCGGGCGAAGAGTAGCGACAGGTGAGATTCGAACCCACAATCTTTCGATTGTGAGACGAGCATCTTACCCCTAGACCACTCGTCCCGTCATCCTGCTTCTAGATGCATGCCTAGCCAATCTGCATTCCTTGCCCACAACAATGTTGTGTTCATAACTTTATAATTGATATGTATATACTCACAGAAACAACAGAAAATAATGCTTGCAAGTGCTCCATTGTCTTCAGATGGAGTGTACAGGCACTACAGACACTACCAATGGCATCGTCTTCATGATAAATTCCGACAACATACTGTAATCACTTTGATTTTACACACCTAATGAAAAGCCACTATTTTAGCGCTTAACTGAGCCAATGCCAGTGTGGTCAGCACCAGCCAAGGGCCAGCCAGCCAGCCACCAGTGACCTGCTATGTTGTCATGCCACACGACCTGCATGCCCAAAGGCCTGGAAACTGTGTTGCCAGTGTCAGTCAAATACAGGATGTTGCACTGAATAGTTGCATGTGTCACACACTGAGGGAGAAGGCTATGAAGCAACAATGTAGACTTGTGCTAATCTGACAACTTGACATAGTGCATTTCAGTTTGAGATAGGTACATCATATTTGGCAGATAACCTGATTTCAGCAATAGTTGCTTAAGCATGTAGTTTATAGTGGGCATGTTGAGTAGATATAGAGAAACTAAGAAAATTAAACTTATGCTCATGATACCTTAAGTTGAAAAGGAATCACCTTTTTTACTCTTGTTTTAATGGAATCAGGTTAATGTTCTTAGTTACTGTATATGATTTCAGCAAGATTGTAGCCAATTTCAGTTGAACTGGTTTGTTTTCTTAATGCACATTTCGTGAAACTAGAAGTACTACTTCTACAATTTGGTTCCTCTGCTGAATGTAGAACATTTTGAGCATTTCTGAAGAAAAAAAATGGATGTAATAAGCAGTATGTAATCAGGGTCTGCCAAGAGAGAACAAAAGCAGTTGGTTCAATGACAGTTGGTTTGAAGGTCCCTGCTGTGGTATGGTCTAACTCCTGTGCCAGCAGCAAGGGTACCCCATGGCCTATGTCTTGCCCTTGCTCATCCAACACCTATAATGTAGCCTTACACTGGTTAAAAATATCATTTTAGCACCAATTAGCTAAGAACATCCCTGATTGTGCAAATTGTAAATTTGTGCTTTAAGGTGTTTCGTGAAGGCTTGGAATTTATCTTTTCCTTACAATTTTTATGAATTTGACTAAGATGATGGGACAGCTCACTTTTCGTGCAACTTTTCAGTTTGTAAGCGAAATAACATAAAAAACGGCTTTGAGTCAGGCAACTTAGAATAAAAAGAATGTAAAAAATGCAACACAACCTAACCTAACATCCCTTTCAAGAATATAATGATAAAAAAAGAATTTGAGAGAAAAAAATTTTTTTCTTACAAATGTCCAAATTGAGAAGAAAAAACCTAACCTGACCTAACCTAACCTAACCTGCTTTTGAAGAAAAACCATTTCCAAATTCATTTTCAAAATCTTCTTTTTTACATTTTTAACATTTTTAAAAACATTTTTAAAGAAAATATTTCAATGTAAAAACAAAATAAACATAAACTAACCAAACCTGACCTGTTTGTTTGTTTGCATTATGGAGGGGAAAATGGGTGTAAAACTTGTCTTGTGACCATCTTGAAGCTCAATAATACTGTGCAAAGCCTGGTATCATAGATGATCTAAAATAAATAGAATTAACTGAGTTTCTTTGTATTATTTCAAAATGGAGCCTAATTGAGAGAAGGAGAATCATTAATTATATCTATGAATTTCTTGTTAGGCTCACATTGGAAAATTTCCCAGAGCCACAGATGATTGTCTGCTGTGTTGTGGCTGGGCTGCCCCTGCAAGACTGCAATTGTGGTGCCATCTTCACAGGATGGGCAAACTATCTGTAAATATCAAGATCGAGGTAAAATGTGTTTTTTTGATTTTTTTGTTTGTAATGGTATGCTTTCTGACCTGATGAAGATGATGCAGTCACTCATTTTCACAGCAAATGATTACTTTTAAGTCATATACCCTAGGGGTAAATATCAAGATCAAGGTAAAATGTGATTTTTTTTTGTAATGGTATGCTTTCTGACATGATGAAGACGATGCAGTCACTCATTTTCAGCATAATATATAAAATGTATCATAGCATAATATAATCTAATCTAATCTAATCTAATCTAACCTAACCTAACCTAGCCTAACATAACCTAGCCTAACATAACATAACATAACAAAACAACCTAACCTAACCTAACCTAACCGGAAAACCAGTATACGCAATATGCTATATTTGTAGTGAAGATTTTGCTAGTGTATTTCTTTGCCAACTGAAAAGTAATCATTTGCAGAGAAAATGAGTAGTCGCATCATCATTTCCACGTTCAAATACCCCATATGAAAATTACAAAAATCCCAAGTCACATTTTACCTTGAACTTGATATATACCAAACTATCTAAGGAAAGCAACACTGGAATAGAATGTTCAGGGATCAATTCCTTATGTTGCATTATTTCTCTGAGTATAAATTTCACATTTGAAGCTGCTAGGTACATGTGACAATTTCCCATATAGGATCTAAACACTGTGTAATCTTTACTCATCTGTGGATTTATGTTCTGAATTACCATAATACTCCTTTTTCTTAACAACTCAATCAATTATGGTTGTCATGGTAGCTCAGGTGGTAGGGCACTCAACTATGATTGCAAGATCATAGAGATCAAATCCCACAACCAGCGGGATTACCAAGTCCACTCACCACCAATCTGAGTGAGAGATAATCAACACTATATGACCTAGCAGTTGAATGTGACAAATAGCTCAACAAATAGCTCTACTAATGAATTTGAAGTTCAAGCTACTGGCAATGGCTAAATTGTTGCACAAACTTAGCTTTATCCAGTTTACTATAGAAATAATCAAACTATATTACAAACTTTGCTGAACATCAAAAATGTGATCAAGGGTTGCACAAAAAGTAACTGAACTAAATTGTCACATACACCATTTTTAATGTTTTGTTGTACAAATATAAGTTGCATGTCTGGACCACTATGCTCCATAAAAGCTGGTATAAGCAGGCTAGAACCTAGAATAGCAACAAATAGCTCTACTACTGCTTCTGTATGCCTGAACCAGTAATTGTACTCTGTCTACTGAACACAAACATGAACAGGCTATCCATATTCAAACAGTTTCTTTCCATAAAAATCCTCTAACTACTTGCAAAGGGCAATTTTAAAACATATAAAGATTTTGCAGTGGTGTGCTGTATTCTGAACATGAAAATATTGTTGTGCATGATTACTTCACTGTAGCTGTTGTGGTACAAGTTATTAGTAGCCACTAAAAATGCTGGTGTAATTGAATTTCAAAAAACAAATATCAGAGGTCACTTCCTTATGATTTTCTCAAGCAGACTGCTCTTGGAAGCCTAAAAATGGCATCCACTGACTTCGCTAGCTCCATACACAAAGAATCAGTAGAAATATGTGATCAGACCATCATATTTCAGTAGAGAAAGGGGTATTATTCCAGATCTAGGTAAAATTAGATTTTTTGGATTTTTTTTTTGAATACGGGGTATTTTGATGTAAAAATCATGATGCGACCACTCATTTTCTCCGCAAATAATTATTTTTCAGTTGGGAAACAAATACACGACCATAATCTTCACTCTGCAAACATAGCACATCGCGTATAATTATCCGTACCTTGTGTGTCACAGACGTGATAAAGAAGACATTCAACACTTCATGCACTCGATTTAATACTCTTTGTCATCGAAAACCTTATGTTTCTGCCTTAATTCGACATTATCTCAGAGAATGAATACTCGCAACACGTCGCACCAGCAACCGTCGATAAGGGCCGGAAATTTCTTGCGATGCTGTATTATTTTATTTTCAATATATTTGATGACGTCATGGCGGAAAAATGTTTCGGACGATTCTGGTTTTCCGGTTAGGTTAGGTTAGATTATATTATGATATAATATATTTTATATATTATGCTACGTTATCTTAGTCTAGGTTAGGTTAGGTTTTTTTTCTTCCCCCGACTTAATGCGTATGACGTCATCAAATCATTATGACGTCATCAACTACTTAAAAGTAATCATTTGCGGAGAAAATGAGTGGTCGCATCATGATTTTTACGTTAAAATACCCTGCATTCAAAAAAAAAATTCCCAAAAATCACATTTTACCTGTTTCTGGAAATTTACCGAGAAAGGTCCATCATTTATTAATACAACAATCTTTTTGTTAATTACGCACTGAACATGATGTGGGAGACGTCCAAAGGTAGGTGCTCGGGAAACAGAATGTGTTCAGATACCTCCTGCTTTCCCTACCAAGGTGCCTAGGTAGGTAGGTGCATACCTACCTACCTACCTGGGTCCTACCTGCATTTATTTCAATTCAAGCATAAGTCAACAACTTGAAGAACAATAGATACAATAGGATACAACAATACAATGCAAGATATTTGAATATATAGAAGAAGAACCTAGATAGGCATTTAGGTACCTCCCAAGCACTGTGGACACAAAACATGCGAGACTACTCCAGGCTGGAATCCACAGGAAGGTGTTGAAACCGAGAACCGGGTTGTAAACATACGAAAAATATTCAGGTAAAGAAAAATAAATATTTTTTAACTTTCAACACTTCCGTGAATTTACAGTATTTCCTGCAAGAACTACAATAATAGAATACATTAATTACCAACTCGTAACACAGGCCTGAACTATTTCCAAATGAATTAAATCTTGTTTTATTAATTTTATCTTATTATTATTTTGTGAATGAAAAGCATGAAACTATACCATAATGACGCAGTCCATACATAATACTGGCGCAGCAGTAAGCTTTGAGAGTTGTGACGCATTCCTGAGAAAATACTGGAGTGCGTCGCTGCCGCGTGGAGGGTTACCTGAATTGCCTTTTCTGAACAATTCGTATCTGTTAGTAGAATGTTCGTATAAATTGTACTTCCGCTTATATCATCGGAGAACATCTATCCGTTAAGAGTCAGCAGTAACCTTCATCTACGGATACAATGGTGAAGGTTAAAATTCTTATGATCGGCCCGTCACAGGTGAGAAGCCAAATGTTTCGATTTATGCTCAATCATGAAACTAACTACAGCTATCCATGGCGGAACGTCAGAATAAGGCACTTGAAGTTCTTGGGGCGATTCTTCTCAGTCAGCGCCATGGGGTTAATGTTCTTTTCCAGGTTTAAAGGGGAATGTGCCCCGGTAGGTAGATACGTTTACGTTCCGCCATCCATGATGATGAGTATGTGCCTATAACCATGCCATAGACATCTTCCTGTTCTCGGTTCCGTATCACTTCTCAACCAGGGATGCACTAAGTATTCAGTAGAAAATGGTTAAATTGGAACCAAGTATTGTAATGGAAGGACATGTTTAAACCAGAAAAAGAAATAAAAATCAGAACAAAAACGCAAATCAAAATGTATCACCCCGAAACAATGGCACAGCCAGGATTTTCTTCAGGTGGACTCAATCCAGCGAAACTCATTTTATCGAAACCGCTTTCGAGTTTGGCGTGATATAAATATCCCATAATATCTCGTTGCACCTAATGCGTTTTTGTTCGTGGCCCTCCCTGGCCGCGCCTCTACTCCTGCGCCTCTGTTCCTGAGGCATTTGCGTAATTCAGCACGATTAGATAGATAGTAGCAGCGGTGTGACTTTGTATGCGCTAATGGGGCAATTGGCTCCTTCAGTGGTTTATTTGACCCCCCCCCCAATCAATTTCACTAAGTGACTCCCGTAAATGGTCGATATTATCGTTTAATGGAGAACACAGAATCCTTGCGATTGCTTCGCTCGTGCGAGAGATATAGGTAAAATCTGGAAAGCATCTCCGCTGCTACCCATACGCATAGACTTAAGATTTCTTGTGCGTACCTGGTGTTGCGAATGTTTCAGTCTGGGAAGACGCACCTGGCCAACTTCCTGGCAGATGCGTTCGAGTTCTCGAGCGATGAGTACTGGCCGACAAAGGGAGCTCGCATCCTGGAGTTCGACATCAAGGACCTGAACGTCAACAACCGACGCGAGAAGGTGGATGTGGAATTCTGGGACATGAGTGGCGACAGACAGTGAGTACCTAATTCCCAGGGGTGTTGTTTTATATACTTTTGAGGGAGAAATGCCCCCTTAATGTTGGCTTTGCCCGCCCCTTCCCCCACAATAATTTCAACTTTTAATATGGAACCCTATGGAGTGCGCCCCCAATCCATTTGGGGCTGCCAATTGCCTTCATGTATCCCACCCATAATTTTCAAAAACTAACACCAGTGCTAATCCCTGTTTACTTGCTACACCACAAGGAAGTATATTCTTTTTTCACATTAGCATTGCGCATGAGGACGTTTATTCAAAATAATTTAACCACATTTCCCTCTAATACACCTCCCTCACGGCCCGCAGACCATAAAGACATAAAGACATAAAAGATCAGTGCAACTATGAGCCACAAAGGCCCTTCTTGGTTGCACTCTGGACAAGACCACAGACAAGTGTAGCTTCTAAAAATGCACACAAAGGTGCATGGTCCTAGGTTGTTTCTTGGTCACTTAGGTCACTTAAAGGTCACTTCTGATATACAACACGCAGCTTATGTTGAACACGTCTGAAAGTTTTGCGTGCCATAATCGCCAGGCTTGAAAGAAGCCACACCAATGACTGGAGGAAGCTCTTGGTGATACCAAGCTATCGGTGTAATGGTACTCTAGTAAAAGTTTAAAATAATTGGACATTATATATGCATTACAGTCAGCCAGAGATCATCGTCGAACAGCAGTGAGGTCACTTTCGTTCCCGAAGTTGGCAAAAGTCCTCGGAGACCCAGCGGTGACAACGCAATAGTTTTAAAGCTATAGCGGACATGGACTAGATCACCTTAGTTGCAGGCTTGAATTTTGCCCGAGTGCACTACTAAGCTCAGAAACTGAAGACAATATTATTGTGTTTCCTTTTATCTGATGCTCGACTGCGCTTAAATTGACATGAGCCAGTCAAGGTGCCAATAGGAAGCCAAATATTCGGCCGCGGATGTAGATATGCCTCCGGTTGAGTGTTGTGTTCCACTTAAATTCGGGAATTTGGACACACTGATGCCGCGTGAGCTGTGGCCTGGTGTACACGTGATTGTTCCAGCACAAAGCAGCAGGATTTTTATCACATTCTTCCACGGGCCCCAGTGGTCTTTTAGTGTGGATAACATATGTATGCAACTATGTATGTATGTTTGCAAGGGTGTCGTTTTGTGTACTTTCGGATGGCTTAGGCCACTCCAACTTTCTTTTGAGTCACCTCCATAGTGGTTTAAGCCATTCCAATAGTTTGAAAAGAAGATAACCATGAGAGCAACAGTGCACATTGCAAGCATGTCCAGAGATGATTAACAGTCTGTATTTTCTTGCTTACGTGTCCTCTGTATAGTATACATGCATTTGGACCATCTTAGTTATAGACCATTCAACGGGTGTGTTTTGCTATCATTACCTGGTTGGCGCCTCCGCTAGCATTACCACGGCGATTGCCGATGGCAGTTACACTCAATCCGATAAGAATTGTTTAACTGTCTTTGATAGCCAGACGTGAACAGCGTGTCACATCTGATCATACCATTACGTTGTGCACACAATTAGCGACTCTGGGGAACAATGTTGACGATCATGCTCAAGTGTGCTTTGTTTTGCAAACAATATAGCTCGACCAAAACAATGGCAAGCATCATTCTTTGGTATTCCGAGTTGAAAAAGTGAATGGAGAACACATCTCTATATGGCCCACTTATAGTTTTTCTTCTGAACTGGCACACTTACGTTTAGTTATATCACTGACCACAATGATTAAAATTAATGGAGTGTCGCAAAACACTTGGCTCATGTTATGCATCGTAATTGGAAAATACGTAACATACCACTGTCCATGCGATACGTCTGCCTTTACAGACTTGAAACTAGCAATCCTCGTTCGTTATATGCCAACAGTTCGTTTGTCTTCTGGTTACATAGGGTACGTAAGTACGGTCCGTCTAAAGTCGGAGAGAGGCCGTCTTCCTCGAATGTAGCGAACGATACACACAGGAAAATGAATGTGTGGGACGAGTTCACATCCGCACGGTGGTGCTGCTATTGAATTTAGCGAGGAGGTAGTGTAGTCGTTGTTCAACTGACAAGCTCAGATTATCGCATGCGCAAGAAGCGGCATGCGGGGAAGTGCAAAGTAAAGAATATGATCTTTATGTTAGTGCGGGTTATTTGATACCATAACAGCATTCATATTTTACGTACTCGGTATCTGCCACCGTCAAATAATGCACCGTATATACGTTCAAAGCATAATATCTTCCGTGTTTATGTGCTTAGTACGGCTTTCCAGGTTCCCGTCCACATATGTATGCACCCTCGGACATTTGAGCCATCCTACTTATTTTCATAAAATGACACCCCTGTATGTATATATGTATGTATGCATGTATGTAGTGTATGTGTGTGTATGTATGTATGTGCATGTATGTATGTATATATGTATGTATGTGTATGCATGTGTATACATGTATGTGTATGTATGTATGTATGTGTGTATGTATGTATGTATGTATGTATGTGTGTGTGTATGCATGTATGTGTGTATGTATGCATGTACCACAAAGAGCCATCGTGAATTGAAGCTCGCGATGTTGAAGCCCGGTCGCCCCTGATGCACCTCATATGCGCGACACTATGATGGCCGCGGACATCTAGCCACGATGAAGCCATATTCGAAGATGAGCGTGTGGTGGGACAGCGTTACGACGCGGAGTGCGAGATGTCGGTGTCAGTGCCCGCCGTGCTCCCGTGTCACCTGCATGTCACCTGTTGCGGTCCTCTGATAGGTACGAGAGCTGCTGGCCGGCGGTGCAGCACGAGACCAACGGGGTGGTGTTCGTGTACAGTGCCGCGCGCACCGAGCGCGACGCCCGCCAGCTGGAGGAGTTCTACACGGCGTTTGTGCAGCAGCAGGGCCTGCGGGACTCGCAGTGTATGGTGATGGCTCACCAGCAGGGAAACAACCCCGGCCACGCCAACAAACTGCGTAAGTCCGGCCCGAACAGCCGCACCGAACTGCTTCGGTAGGTCCGGAACAGCCACACCGACGACATGGGCCGACACCGCGCCATACCGCGTCCTCCATAGTCATAGTCATAGTCATAGTCGTATATTGAGTTCTCCATATTCCTCCGTCCTCCAGTCCTCCGTCCACCAGTCCTGCTCCGCCCCACGCCATGTCGTAGCTACCACTCTCTCTGCACTTTTTCTCCATTTCCTTCGTCGCGTAGTCTCGAACTGGCCAGAGCTGGCCGAAGAGGCTTTAGTCCAAACATCAATAACAGGAATACGTAATAACATCAATAATCCCGGACGGCCAGACAAACCGCGAAGTCGGCCCGAACAACCAGCCCAACAGCGGAAGTCGGTCCCGAACAATTTTGCGACCTGCCTATGTCGATCCCGAACAACCAGTCAGATTGCATGTATCCCAGACAACCGCCAGTGCCCCAGGATGTTTTACCCGCGCGCCATCTCCACGATAAGCATGAAATCAATAGACAATTTGTTTAACTGATGATCTGTATTCTTAGACGTATCTGTATTTATGATGTGTGTATCAGGATGTCTGCAACCCACTGAGCTCACCTATGATATATATGCTATACTACCTAAGTTCTTTACCCGGTTTTCCCTTTTCTCAAGTATTAGTCGCATAGCCTCTTCATCACACAAATAAACACACGCACACATGAACGCCTGTAGATTCAACGGTTGTTTATGTTCGTAGGCTTCAAATAAAATCTCAATAAAATCGAATCAAATAAAATATCCGTCTTCGTGATGCGTTCATGTTATTGGCCTTATATATTGCGCTTTCACTGATGTCATTTAGCTTAATTGCACCTTTCCACGCATGGTTGAAAGATGTCGAACACAATGGTCAATTTACCTTTGACGTGTAAACCGTAGTTTTCCAAGTATGACCAGGTTTCCAATCAGCAATGTATTAGGAATTCTAAACAATGCACTTTCTGTGCTGCACAGCACATGCGTAAATGTTCCTGAAGTGCAATGCTAACTGCGTAGCTTGACGTTGAATACTTTCGGAAAGTATGTAAGTGAATTATGGGCATACCGACAATTTTCGACAGTGCAGTTTCGAGCGTAGTTTATGACACACATAGTGGAGTTCGTATACGTCACGTAACACCCAGTGTTCGTTAATTTTTGCTTCTATTTAGAAAACCGTAGTGATATTCTTTTTGACTAGAGATTAAAACTATTAATGCAACTTACCTAATACTCATCAGTTATCCAGATCGTGTTGTGCTTGGTCGTGACGTCACGCTTGAACACCAGCCGGGAAAGATAATGGATAGGTGCAGTTAATCGGCATTTGTTGGTACACTGAGGGCATGGAAATGGCAGAGGGAGCCGGGCCGTCGTTATTTTCGCTTCGATCCAGGTACCACAAGCAATGCGCTCGAAAAGGCATTCATTGGTTTTCCCATCAACTGCAAGAAAATGAAAATATGGGGCGACCTTTCTTGACCGCTAGGGGTGCAGTATGCTGCGAGGGTTATTTTAATGTATGTTTTGACGCTTCATTATTACCGTTTTCACGTTACACGTTTTATACACGTTTTTATAACGTTTTTCTCCACTAGTTGTTCTGCTTAATGATTGCAAAGATACGTGCGTCCACTGGCCGTTGCTATATTGCACAACTATATTGTTTGCGGACTGTGGAATTGTGGAATCATGGCGACTATGCTCATGAATAGTGTTAACATGGCGATGGGTAAAGCTGTTTTATTATATCGGTGAGGCTTTGACAGTACAGCCGTGACTTCCATAAGCGGGTGGGAGGAGGTCAGCATTTATCAGCATGAGGCTCAAATACATTGCCAGTCTGCGCGATTGGCCAATCCTCATCTGGGCCAGCTCCATGGGGTTTTCTCAAAACTGGCATTGCAGCTGATGCCATGGGTAGAGAATAGAGTTGTAACTGTTTTGGCATGGCAAAGCAACACATGAAATATCATGTACGCCTTTTGCTGTGCCACATTAGAATTCGCAGTGCCAGTGCCGGCATGTCCTAATAATGAAATTATGGTACATATCTAAACTTAATTTTGCTTTCATCTTGCTACATTTGGTGAAATATTCACAGCTTAGACTTATTTAACATGACAAAAGCATAAAGGACAAAATATGTTACTCTTTAGACCCATACCTATTCTTAACACGCGCCCTGGAGGGCCTCTGAGAATTACGCGCACTGGAAGGGCTGGTGGCGGATTCCGCCCCCCCTAGGATCTCGGCTCCTAGTAAAGCTGGAGGAACGAAATTCGCAGGGTGGATGGGCACGGTAGTGAACTCTATTGTGTGCAATTTTTGTGACCTTAGGTCCATATCTTCAAGGTCAAATAAGGTCAGATTGGAAAACATTTCCGGTTTTGCGTGGCTTGGCTTGTCATCGTTATGCATCGCTGTGATTGTGTTTAAATGCTCAAAAATGGGCATCAATGATGTTTTGGACATTCCTAATGATGCAATGCAGATGCTAGACCCAACATTTGACCTCAGGTCACCTATATAGCACCACTTTATCAGGTCAGTTACCTGTTCCAGTTACCGGAACCGGCCGCCAGCCCGACTGCTCCGTCGGGCAGCTCGGAGCAATCGGCTTCGTGAAGAAGGGAGTGAAGTACATGAATAAAGTACGGAAACGCAATGACAAACAGTACAAATGACAACCAGTAGTGCATTTATGGCAACATTCCAGTTGATCAAGTTTGGTTCCATTAACCTGTCATGAACTTGACCTGACTTGACCTTGGTGACCTAACATGACCTTGAAACTATACAGCATATCAATATGCATCAAACAAGTCGCTAGTGTTGCCTAGAACACTTCCCTTTTGTCAGTATACTGGAAGCGCATCAGCGCCGATTTTTGTGGTCTGGCGCTATAACATTTTTTGACTTTAGCGGCCCCTAACTTGAAAAATTTTCGGCCGATTTCCATTTTTCTTGCTTTAAACGACGCGCCGTTCATTTCTAAGCAGGTACACCGAAAATCGCGTATATCTACCGGTAAAATGTGCAGTTATTTGCGAAAAACCGGAGGGGTGGGCGGATTTCGCCCCCCCTCCAGTGCGCGTGTTAAAACACTTCATATGTAGTATGTACGATTCAGGTGCAGTGACTCTTTATGATCATAATTTCACAATAGTGTATGCAATAGACATATTGGAGATGCAGTCTAGCCAAAAGAAACGCATAGGTGGCTGATATTTTTCATGATTAAATGATCAAAAGACCGCAAAGTGAATCACCCGCAAATTGCATCCAACCTGCATCCTACCTGCACTTCTGCAGCCTGCAATCACACCAATCACATCATACTTAGCCTATGCAGTCAGTGTTGCCTACCAAGGCAGCGTTAAAATAATGGTTTTTCGTTAGGTGTGAGATGTCGAAACGAGCAGAGTATGATGTCGAAATGTACCATGGAATTAGTGTCCTTTGAGATGTTTCTGATGTCTTTCAGACTAAAATTTGAACCAATGGTGTACTTATGAGCGTACCTTTATCATTTGTTATGAGATTCATAATTTAGGAAGAGCTATATTCGGGATAGAGATAAAAATACCTAAGCCATAACTGGCATTGTATGCCATTTCACATTATAGGTAATCCCTTTACCTGAAATTGCTTTGCGAAATGTTCGTGCATCAAAATCCCTTATCGAGAGCATGAGCATGGTACGTATGAACCGATATATTGTTAGAAAGATGACACGAAGACTTCATAAGCACACATCATGAGAAAAGATGTCGATATTTCTTGGAGAAGGATGCCCATTGAGTGTTCAAATAGTGGTATATTCCACCCTATTTCACGAATAATTTATCACTGTACCAAGGTCATGGTGTCCAAATTCATTTTAGATTGGGCATCGTTTGTACATAAAAAGATCGGAATTATGCTATGCAAAATGTAGCAAGTAACATTATGAGCAATTCCCGCTAAAACATACTGTGCATTAAAGCTGTTTCCAAACGTGCAAAGAATCTAACGTGGCCATATTGTTTGTTTATCACAGGTACTGAACATTTTAGTCGTTGATAAACATAAGATGTGGGTGGATCAGCGATAGTTGCACATAAGATGTGGGACGGTGAACTTAAGGTGAACCTTCCTCGTAATGTGTCCATATCCACCCAAATTTCCGATTTTGAACACACTGACAGACATAGGTTACTGATGTAGGTATCTGACGGCCCAATTTAATAGACATTGAATGGGGAACAAAATAGATACAAATATTGACAGCAACCATCATTTTCAGGGTGATATTCATATTAAAAATCAGGCATTTTCTAAGCTTGCCACTCATCCTCATCCTCATAACGTGAAAAAATGCAGGCTCGGTTTTTCGAGGCAGAATCCTCACAGAACTACCATTCCATCCTTACTTGTGGTCTCTATTCGCTAAGCCTTCCAATGCAATATGTTAGCTGGGAGCACTACAGATATTGGCTTGATGTTGATGTCCAATATGCACAATAAGGACCTGAAGATATTATCTTCGCTTTCAATCCCAATATGCACATTGCACAGCAAGGGATTGTTTTTTAGGCAGGATGTGGCAGAACCGACAGAACTCTCCACACCAGAAAGTTGTCTAGCACCATAAATCTGCACGAAGAAGTCTTCCAGGAGGTCCAAAACGACCACAACCAACCGCTCCACCAAGGCTAAATGTATGGTAGCAGTGTGGACGCGGCGTACGACGCATTCATTTTTGTGTTGAAGCGTGACCTCAGTAAAGGACATCAAAATCTTAATAAAATGTCAAAATAAAAAAAAACAAAAGACCAATGACTTGCTAATTATCATCTATATATGCAAAATACAATGTAAACGCGCAAGCATATTTAATGGAGCTGTTTTAGCCCACAACCTACAACGTGCAACAACTCCATTGGTGTCAGCCTGTCGTCCCAGCCATGCCGTCGCCATGGTAACAGTACGGGACGCGTACTGTTACCTAGCGTACTTTCACTGTACTCTACTCTAGCGTATTTTCACAGTAGACACATCGCTGCTATGCGACTTTGCGTTCGAGATCCTGACGGCTATCTCGGTAGTCTCTGAAGTCTGACCGGCTACCGTGTCTTATCTGGTCAGCCAGTTCGGTGTTGGCTGTGCGACTGTCTTCGTCATATCTGACACGCTGCCGTGCGCCGCCCCCAGCCGGCTCGTCGTTCGCGACGATCCCTCAGGTGGACGTGAACCTGGACGAGAACACCAACCAGATCCGGTCCGACTTCAACAGCTACATCGCCACTGTAGCCAGCATGGTGAGCGAGGCTCGTGAGAAGGCCGAGCGGGACATCATGGGCAAGTAGCGGCGGCCCCTCCTCATCACTGCCGGGCTGCACCTGGGTGTCGGCTGGTGGTGCGGTGCTTTGTGTCGGTCGCTCCGATGTCCTCTGCCAGGCTGGAGTCGGCTCGGATGTCCTCGGCCAGGCTGGAGTCGGCTCCGATGTCCTCTGCGAGGCTGGAGTCGGCTCTGATGTCCTCTGCCAGGCTGGAGTCGGCTCTGATGTCCTCTGCCAGGCTGGAGTCGGCTCAGATGTCCTCTGCGAGACTGGAGTCGACATGTGGTGGCAGGAGTAAACGAGTGCTTACACCTTGCGCGGTCGTTCGCTGCGCTGCGATCCGCGAAACATTGAGCGGCATTTGCCCAGTTGAACTCACGATTGAAGCGAGGTTGTTGTTCAGGTCAGTTTGGTCTCTGTTATTCGCGTGCATTGTGTTTGCCATAAGTGAACTAGTTTAGCGGGTCACCTGTGATTTCTGTGTGGTGCAGTGAGTGACAATATCATGTATACTCTTCGTCCAGATGCACCCGGAGAAACTGATCGCTGCTTTAAATATATTCTTTGGAGACCAGACATATACACAGTATACATAAACAACACTTAATTCATGGATGACATGGGGTCAACTGAGCCCGAACGGTGAGGTGGCGAACATCTGACTCGCCGCACGCTCCGCCGCGCTCCGAGTCCGGCCTGACTTTGACTCGGCGTGTGAGCGGACGCGCCGACAACGCGATTTGGCGCGCCGTCCGTCCGTGGCGCCAGCGCACGCGACGGGCCGGCGGGCGCGCGCGGTATCACAGCACGCCGGCCTGGGTCGCCCGGCATCACACGGCCTGGGCACGCTCCTTGCGGCCCAGCCGCGGCAGGCTGGCGATGTTGTGGTAGATCTTGTTGGAGCGCTGTCGCGCCTGGTCCAGGTTGCGGTCCACCGACGGCCAGGTCTGCACGGTGTCGACGCGCTGCTGGCGCCGCGCGGCGGCGGCCGCCGGCACCAGCGTGTCGTCGGCCGACTTGACCGACTGCACGCTGGTGGCGCGGTGCAGACTGAGGCGGGCCGGCTTCTTGGGCGGCCGCGGCTTGTCCAGCGTGTTGATGCTGTACGAGCTGCCCATCTCCGAGTCGGTGGTCATGCCGCCGCAGCTGGAGGCGGGCGCCGGCGGCGGCCGCTTCTCGCCCAGCTGCTGCAGCCGCTGCAGGATGTTGCGCGGCTTCTGCTTGATCTTGGGCCGGATGTTCTGGTAGATGTGCGGCCGGTCGTGCGGGGGCGGCGGCGCCTCCAGCCGCTGCGCCGCCGCGCTCGGCGGCCGCTCCAGCTCGTCGTCCGGCTCAGCGGTGATGCTGGTGCGGCGCGACGGCGGCCCCGCGCCGCCCTCGCCGCGCCCGTTCACCGGGATGGTGGCCGTGTGCGGCCCCTTGGTGAACACCTGCACGTCCTTCTTGGTGCGGCGCAGGCTCTCGTCGGTGACGCCCTTGATCTTGTCCAGGTCGTTGGACATCTCCTGCACCTGCTCCTCCAGGTAGCCGATGCGGTGCGTCAGCCGGATGTTCTCGCCGCGGTGCGCCTCGCCCTCGCGCGCGAACCGCTCCTTCTCGCCGTGCAGCGCCTTGTTCTCGCGCGTCTTCAGCTCCAGCCGGCCGACGAGCAGCGCCAGCTCCTCGCGCAGGGCGGTCACCTCGCGGCCGGCGCCGCGCCGCGCCGCCAGACTGGGCGGCAGGCAGCGCACGACCAGCAGCCGCAGCGGGCCGCCCACGCCGCTCAGCAGCTGCAGGAACGCCTCCTTGCGGTGGCCGAACACGTACTGGCCGTTCAGCTCCAGCAGCCTGTCGGCGGCGACGGCAGGTCAGACAAGGATGCGCGATAGTGGACCCTCCGTCCGGCTCAGCCCTCCGGAGGGCGCAGAGTAGTCGGGAGGCACGAGTCGGTGACTGGGACGAGGTTTGTGCACGCATAACCGCGGAATATTATGGGTGATGAACAGCTCAGGATCGCTTCAAACACAATGGCGTGCAAGTAGTCAAGTAACGTGCTGAAAACGACCGCGGTGGTGCATTGCGGTGGGCTCGCTTGTAGCTGCCGGTGACGACGGAAAGTAGTTGGACACATTGATTTGCTAAGAACGGACCAGTGCTAACCATCGTCTGATTGATTATTTGGGTTTAAGGGCGCGCCGACTACAGGGTCATTTGGCACCCAGCTAACCATTGTTAAACATCTTCAAAGGTAAGAAGCATGGAGTCGTGGACGGCATGAAGAGGCAATAAAATATATACATTGGCTTGTTGGTTGGTTATTGAGCGACGAGTTGGTTATTGGTTACTACTGAGCGCATAGCGCGTTTATTGGGCAATTCGGTACTAAGTTAGCCCTCTGTCCAACAATTGCTCCATTTGCAGAGCTCGCTGCCGTCCATGGCCGGTCCCGTCAGCACCCCACTCCGGAGACGCACCTGTCACCCTTTCGGAGCCCGCTGCCGTACATGGCCGGTCCCGTCAGCACCCCACTCCGGAGACGCACCTGTCACCCTTTCGGAGCCCGCTGCCGTCCATCGACCACTCCACCAGCACGCCCACTCCGGAGACGTGGCTGTTGACGGTGAAACTGGGCGAGCGCGGGTCGTACTGGATGCTGGCCACGTGCAGCGTCGTCTCGGCGTTGCTCGGCAGGCAGCTGAGGGGACGAAGTCGTGTTGGCGTTGCACATGACGTCATTTTGCGGCAGCGGTGTGGTCCAACCGGGTCGCAAACACGCGTTCGATGTGAGTGATGAACGGCTTGAAATAAGCTTAGCGAGGGTGTGGAAATGAGGGAGTGAGGAATGCAGGAATCACAATCGGCTGAGATCTTCGCGTGGTGGGGCTCGCGGCCGAAGGCTTTGGTGACGGTGCGACACTAATCAATGGTTCTAAGGCCGGCCGCAGTGGCGCTGCTGTCGGCACTGCGCTGAGCCGAGCAGGGTGAGTTTGAGGTCGTGTGCTAGAGCCGCAGGGCCTGAGCAGGGTGAGTCTGGGGTCAGTGTGACTATGGAGAGGCCGCAGTGGGGCTGCTGTCGGTACTGAGCTGAGCAGGAGAGGGTGGCCGTATGGTCAGTGTGACTGTGGAGAGGCCGCAGTGGGGCTGCTGTCGGTACTGAGCTGAACAGAAGAGGGTGGCCGTATGGTCAGTGTGACTGTGGAGAGGCCGCAGTGGGGCTGCTGTCGGATGAGCTAACAGTCGTATGGTCAGTGTGACTGTGGAGGGCCCCCGGGGGGGGTTGTTGTTTTTGAGCTGAGCAGGAGAGGGTGGCCGTATGGTCAGTGTGAAGCGGCTGTAGTGGCTTGGGCGACATTCCACCCTCGCGTCAATTATTTTTATTTATTTTTTATTTATTTCAAAATGCCCTCCACGATAGTGGCTATTATGGAATTGGGTATAATGGACGTTCAATGGACGCAGCGTGGAGACACCGCAAAAATGAAAGTGGACCAACCTGTTGCAACTTGTAGCAAAATTACTTTTTCACATTTCCAAGCTGGTGATGCTAAAATTGGACGATGGTACCGTGAAATACCTTAAGTAGGATGCGTGATAGTAGACAGACAAAGTGTAGCAGCAACGAAACCTGGTGCTGCAGCTGCGATGCCTTCAATGCTTCCTCGTACACACATGACTGGCTATGTAACTCCTGTCGGAGTTACTGTGTAGCTAACAGTTAGTATAACTGAGAGCAGTTCCACTAGTTCTGGTGCTAGTAATTAAAGAAGCTGGCCCTCGTCTGGTGATGGACTCGCCGGCAGTTGTGGCTCACCTGGACAGGGAGACCCTGCTGCTGTTGGAGCCGTACGTTTCGGCATCGTCCAGCTTGGCCCGTACCGTCTGCTGTTCGCTCTGCAGGTTCAGGATGTTGAGCTCCTCCCGCTCCAGCTCGTACTCCAGCTCCGCCTGTCTGATGCACGCGTCGATGTTCCTGCGGCGGAGCGAGGCGCGGGTCACCGGTGGGGTGTGGAATGGGAGGCTTCAGCGCGCCGACAGGTTGCCTGTCGGCGGGCCGTGGAGAACGGGTGAGCACGGGCGACAGACACGGCACGCGAGGCGCGGGTCACCGCTGGGGTGTGGAATGGGAGGCTTCAGCGCGCCGACAAGTTGCCTGTCGGCGGGTCGTGGAGAGCGGGTGAGCACGGGCGACAGAGACACGGCACGCGAGGTCGGCGTCACCGGTGGGGTGTGGAATGGGAGGCTTCAGCGCGCCGACAGGCTGCCTGTCGGCGGGTCGTGGAGAGCGGGTGAGCACGGCGAGCACGGGCGACGCTGGGGTGTGGAATGGGAGGCTTTAACGCGCCGAAAAATTTCCCTTTGGGGGGGTGGGAAAAGGGGAGGAGAGGGGGAGACACGGCACGCGAGGTCGGCGTCACGCGGCGCTGCAGACGTGTACGCCCATTCATTCAGGGGCGGTCAGAGTTGAGCTAATCAGCACCGGCGCCCGCCGGCTGCAAGCGCAGCTCGCGATTCGTCACGCGCCTGCCCGGTAGGCCACAGTCTGACCGCACCGTGACGCGGCGCTCCGCCGCGCTGGGACCCGACCACGCACCGGCCGGCACCATCTCCCCCCACCCCCACCCCCACTGCAGCGGCATTGGTGTCAGAGGGCAGCGCAGTGTGAGGGATTGTTGGTTAGTTGGGTTTTAGGGCGCCTCGACTGCTACGGTCATGTTGCGCCCAAATGTGAGGGACGGTCAGGTTACGCCTGGGTACGACAGAAAAACGCGTTCACCAACGAGACGAGACTGCTTCCTGTGTCCACCCATGTTCCGTCGAGAGCAGGAGTGTCGTTTGGTATAATTTTGCGGAGGGACATTTCCCCACAATATTCTTTTGTCCCCATGACTTCCAGATTAAACTCAGAAGCCCAATAGAGTGCCTCCATCCCGCCTTGCATGGGAACCTCATAACTCTTGCACGCATTCGCCCCACCAATCGATCGGTATCACATGTGGTCGTGCCATTTGGGGTGTCCCGACATGTCGGTAGCGGTGGGGTCCTGTCGAGCACTCACTCTGATGCCTCGAGCTTCTCCAACGAGAGCTGCAGGTTTTTCACGTGCGCGCGCCTCTTCTCGGCCTGATTCTGCAGCTGCCCGAGTCGCTCCATCAGGAGAGTTCGCTCGCGCTCCTTGGCTGCCCGCTCCTGCTCCTGGTTGGAGTGGCGCTGGCACACCGACATGATCTGACTCCTCAGACTGCGAACAAGAGGACATGCAGCTTCAAATTGCGTGCAGTGAACACGACACGGCGCCTCAAGCCGCAGCACATGTAGGGAGGCTACAAACAACACACGTACGCATCGTTACAGGCTGCACCGAGAGGGAGACTTGGACGCGGGCAGAAAACACGGCACAGCACTTCACAGCAGAGCGAAAGTGAGACATTAGCGTGTAGACGGACATGCTGCGAGTCTTCAAACTCGGGAAGGATAGGAAACAGCGGCAGCAGTCGCGCGAGGTGATGTCGGACCGAACACGGCGGCGCGCCGGGCGGGGAGAGCCGGCCGCAGCGGGAGCCGCGGCGGACTCGGCCGACAGGTGGTGCGTGTGACGTCGTCACGTCGTCACTCGGACAGCAGCCGCTGGCCGCCGACCGTGGCCCGGACTCCGGTGCGTGTGCGAGGAGCGACCGACGGCAGACGGTCGGTGAGTCCGACCGGCTGTGGCGCGGTTCGGCTGGTTATTTGGGCTCACGAGCGCATCGACCGCGTCGGTCATACAGCGCCCATGACAATGGTGGATGGACATCTTAACACCCGCCCTGGAGGGCCTCTGAGAATTACGCGCACTGGAGGGGGGGGGGCGGATTCCGCCCCCCCCCCACCCCCCTAAGATTTCGGCTCCAATAAAGCTGGAGGAACAAAATTCGCAGGGTGGATGGGCACGGTAGTGAACTCTATTGTATGCAATTTTCGTGACCTTAGGTCAATATCTTCAAGGTCAAATGAGGTCAGATCGGCAAAATTTTCCGGTTTTGCGTGGCTTGGCTTGTCATCGTTATGGATCGCTGTGATTGTGTTTAAATGCTCAAAAATGGGCATCAATGATGTTTTGGACATTACTAATGATGCAATGCAGATGCTAGACCCAACATTTGACCTCAGGTCACCTATATAGCACCACTTTATCAGGTCAGTTACCTGTTCCAGTTACCGGAACCGGCCGCCCGCCCGACTGCTCCGTCGGGCAGCTCGGAGCAATCGGCTTCGTGAAGAAGGGAGTGAAGTACATGAATAAAGTATGGAAACACAATGACAAACAGTACAAATGACAACCAGCAGTGCATTTATGGCAACATTTCATTTGATCAAGTTTGGTTCCATTAACCTGTCATGAACTTGACCTGACTTGACCTTGGTGACCTAACATGACCTTGAAACTATACAGCATATCAATATGCATCAAACAAGTCGCTAGTGTTGCCTAGAATACTTCCCTTTTGTTAGTATACTGGAAGCGCATCAGCGCCGATTTTTGTGGTCTGGCGCTATAACATTTTTTTACTTTAGCGGCCCCTAACTTGAAAAATTTCTGCCGATTTCCATTTTTCTTGCTTTAAACGACGCGCCGTTCATTTCTAAGCAGGTACACCGAAAATCGAGTATATCGACCGGTAAAATGTGCAGTTATTTGCGAAAAACCGGAGGGGTGGGCGGATTTCGCCCCCCCCTCCAGTGCGCGTGTTAAGATAATTCATGCTAACAGTGGTATGGGAGCCTTCAGAATGCAGGCAGACCATTCCCAGCTTAATAGCTGCACGTCAGCGAGGTGTGTAAATCGCTCTGAATTCGACATCCGAGATAAAGCGAAAAAGTTGTCCTGAAGTTACCACGCGTGAGTGGTCACCCAGGAGTTCGCGGAGCGACAGCGACTGCACGACTGCACGACTCCAAGAGTCTTCGAGCATCGGCGAGCAGGGGACATGACATCAGAGCGTGACGTACTGACAGTCATGCGTGACATCGAGGGCAGTTTGGCCTGAGCAGATGGTGGTGCGCTGGGTGGTGCGCGGTTCTGGAGGTGTAACCAACAATAGCCTGGGTGACGCCAGCAGTCGGGGCTGGTCCGGCAGTCGACGTCACCGGTGCAGTCGGCGTTATTGGGCGATGTCGCGCCACAGCCACCGGCCTCGGCGTCGCGACTGACGTCACGCCCACCGAACTGGCATAATCGCGACTGACGTCACGCCCACCGAGCTGGCATAATGGCGACTGACGTCACGCCCACCGAGCTGTCATAGTCGCGACTGACGTCACGCCCACCGAACTGGCATAATCGCGACTGACGTCACGCCCACCGAACTGGCATAATCGCGACTGACGTCACGCCCACCGAGCTGGCATAATGGCGACTGACGTCACGCCCACCGAGCTGGCATAATCGCGACTGACGTCACGCCCACCGAACTGGCATAATCGCGACTGACGTCACGCCCACCGAGCTGGCATAATCGTGACTGACGTCACGCCCACCGAACTGGCATAATGGCGACTGACGTCACGCCCACCGAGCTGACATAATCGCGACTGACGTCACGCCCACCGAGCTGACATAATCGCGACTGACGTCACGCCCACCGAGCTGTCATAGTCGCGACTGACGTCACGCCCACCGAGCTGGCATAATCGCGACTGACGTCACGCCCACCGAGCTTACATAATCGCGACTGACGTCATGCCTACCGAGCTGACATCAGTCGACGCCTGTTCGCACGGCACTTCGGCACGCCGCGGCGTTTGCAGCGCGCCGTGGGTGCCGCCCTGCGCCGCGCCCGCCGCGCGGTTACCAAACCGCCGGGTCGCTGACATGGCCCGCTCTTTGGGTCACCCGCTGGGTGTTGTCTGTGAAAATGGGCCCGACTGGCGGCGGCTTATCGTCTGACATCGCGTGCATCACTGCCATCTCATGAGCCATATGCATGCCTGGTGGTGGCCATCATAGTTTTGTGCAGCTAGTTCTCGGGTGCCACCAAGGGGGTGAGAACGGCAACTGGCATGCACCGGTAGCACACCTTACGACGTCGCGCATGTCCTCAATGTGTCGCTCAGGCCAGCTAACCATGACACCAATGTCACGCTAGTATCCTGATCCTGCACATCACATCAGAACTTAACACTCACTTCACACAGGACATAACACCAATGTCACGCTAGTATCCTGATCCTACACATCACATCAGAACTTAACGCTCACTTCACACAGGACATAACACCAATGTCACGCTAGTATCCTGATCCTGCACATCACATCAGAACTTAACACTCACCTTACACAGAACATAACACCAATGTCACGCCAGTATCCTGGTCCTCCACATCACATCATCAGAACTTAACGCTCACAAACCGAACCCACAACACATCGTCAGAGCTTAAAAAACAAAAGCAAAAAGCCGAGCCCCACACGGCGCCTGCACTCTCCATATGGCGCGTGGCACTTCGTTAGTTATTTGGGCTTTAGGGCCATTAGGGCCATGTTGATCATATAGCGCCCATGCGCGTGGCACTTCAACACCTTCAGTTGTGCACGTACCACGTCACTATCGGAGCTCTTGCCTTTGCACTTCCATACCGAGATCTGGATCAATCGCCACCAACCACACACGGTAGTTGGTTCCAGATCCTGTGCAGCTGGCTGCGGGCAGGACGCTGCCCAGTCCCAGCGCGTGCTGCCACCCACAGTACACCCAGCGCAGACTACCGACGAACTAGCAACAGAGCGGGGCGAATGCGCGACGAAAAGAGAAAGTGTCCAATAATGCGGGCTGTTGCCGGCCTGCGATAAATCATGTCCCGTGAATCGCAGCAGCGCGGTATGCGCAGTCGCGCCCACAAAACGGCGTCCGGTGCCGGTCATAGCGCACACGTGGCGACACGATACAGGGGCGCGCGGTGACCCACAGCGTGGTCACCGCGCGGTCACGCGGTCACGAGAGAGCACGCGGTCACGCTGCCCCCGAGAGAGCACGCGGTCACGGCCGAGCGGTGATTTATTGGTCAGTGGCTTTTACGACGTGTCGACCGTTTTCGTTATACAGCGTTGCCAATCTCTCACGCCGATTGGTCGCGCGGACGAAGAGCGGCGACAGGCAGGACTCGACCTCACAAGCGTTCAGTTGGAGGACGAACATCCTACCCGTAAGCTACCCACCCCCACCCGCATTCGCACAGCGAGCGCAGAACCATGGCCACAGAACGGCTGCAGGGTCACAAGTGCAGACTCACAATCACCAGATCACACGGGCAGCGCGGAGTCACAGCGAGGTGAGCACAGTCACCTACTTACGAGAGAAGGTGCAGAGCACAGAACCACAGAGCAGCACATGGCCGGACAGGAGGAAGGGGCCGGACGGAGTGTGGCCGCTGTCCGCACTCAAATGTGGTGAAAGGAATTAGTTGAGCCGAAAAAGCACCGAGGAAGCTCCCGTGAACATTTATTCACTAAATTGAGTCGTAGGGGATAAATGTAGCTTGGTACCAGTTACGCCGTCGTAATTATTGAAGGTATCCACCGGTACTCATTTGACGATACTCAATTATTATCACCTGTGTTTGAATGAAACGAATCTGATGGCTAACTTATGCAGAGCTCGCGTCTTGTTGCGCATAAGAATAATTGTTGCTGTCCAACGAACCGAAACAGCCGAAGATCGTCCGTTTGTATCGTATCGTAACAGAAACGGACCAGATCCCCAACATGACCGCAGACCGGACCTACCAGAATGGACCTACTAGCACCGGACTGGACCGAGCATTACGCGCACACAGCACGGAACGGAGCCGTCGGCAATGGAGAGCGGACCAGCATGTGCCACATGGGCCGCCGTGTGAACCGTACTGCAGAGGCACGGCCACAGAGACCACCGTGTGAGCCGTACTGCAGAGACACGGACACAGAGACCACTGTGTGAGCCGTACTGTAGAGACACGGACACAGAGACCACCGTGTGAGCCGTACTGTAGAGACACGGACACAGAGACCACCGTGTGAGCCGTACTGCAGAGACTCGGCCACAGAGATCACTGTGAGAACCGCACTGCAGAGACACGGCCACAGAGACCACCGTGTGAGCCGTACTGCAGAGACACGGCCACAGAGACCACCGTGTGAGCCGTACTGCAGAGACACGGCCACAGAGACCACTGTGTGAGCCGTACTGCAGAGACACGGACACAGAGACCACTGTGTGAACCGTACTGTAGAGACACGGACACAGAGACCACCGTGTGAACCGTACTGTAGAGACACGGACACAGAGACCACCGTGTGAACCGTACTGCAGAGACACGGACACAGAGACCACCGTGTGAGCCGTACTGTAGAGACACGGACACAGAGACCACCGTGTGAGCCGCACTGCAGAGACATGGCCACAGAGACCACCGTGTGAACCGTACTGTAGAGACACGGACACAGAGACCACTGTGTGAGCCGTACTGCAGAGGCACGGCCACAGAGACCACCGTGTGAGCCGTACTGTAGAGACACGGACACAGAGACCACTGTGTGAGCCGTACTGTAGAGACACGGCCACAGAGACCACCGTGTGAGCCGTACTGCAGAGACACGGACACAGAGACCACCGTGTGAGCCGTACTGCAGAGACTCGGCCACAGAGACCACTGTGAGAACCGCACTGCAGAGACACGGCCACAGAGACCACCGTGTGAGCCGCACTGCAGAGACACGGCCACAGAGACCACCGTGTGAGCCGCACTGCAGAGACATGGCCACAGAGACCACCGTGTGAACCGCACTGCAGAGACATGGACACAGACCGCCGTGTGAACCGTACTGCAGAGACTCGGCCACAGAGACCACCGTGTGAACCGCACTGCAGAGACATGGCCACAGAGACCACCGTGTGAACCGTACTGCAGAGACACGGCCACAGAGACCGCCGTGTGAACCGTACTGCAGAGACATGGACACAGACCACCGTGTGAACCGTACTGCAGAGACACGGCCACAGAGACCACTGTGTGGGCCGCACTGCAGACACGGCCACAGAGGCCGCCGTCTGTGTCGCCACGTGGCCAGAACACCACCACGCCACGCGGGGCCTGATCGTAGCGCGTCGAGGCCCGACGGGGCGTCGTTCACACGTCGCCACGTCACGACATCTCGCCACGGCCCGCCCCCGCCTCCGCCCCCGCCCGCCATTGCCGCGCCGCCTTTTGGCGCGGCCGCTAATTGCGACCGCAGCGACGGAACGCGTCGGCGCCGACGGCGGCCCGGCGACCTGGTGCCCGCTGACCCACTGCCGCCCGTGTGTGTGGGTGTACATGTGCGGCCGACCAGCTCAGCCGATGGACAGACCGGCACTCCTGGCCACCTCCGTGGCCACAGCGGCTGGCTATCCCGCCGTCGTGCGGCCCGCATCACCGTCGACTCTCGCGCTTCACCCGTCTCACGTGACGTGTGTCCCGTGACGTGCGTGGCCGATTCCCGGTTTTGCCGGGGCCGCCATCGGCCGGCAGGTGGCAGTAACTGACCTGTGCCGCCGCCGCCGGCCAGAGGGCAGCAGTGACACTGACCTGTGCCGCCGCCGGCCGGCAGGTGGCAGTACCTGACCTGTGCCGCCGCCGCCGGCCGGCAGGTGGCAGTACCTGACCTGTGCCATCGGCCGGCAGGTGGCAGTAACTGACCTGTGCGGCCGCCGCCGGCCGGCAGGTGGCGGTAACTGACCTGTGCCGCCCGCCGCCGGCCGGCAGGTGGCAGTGACTGACCTGTGCCGCCGCCGGCCGGCAGGTGGCGGTAACTGACCTGTGCCGCCGCCGCCGGCCGGCAGGTGGCAGTAGCTGACCTGCCGGCCGCCGCCGCCGGCCGGCAGGTGGCAGTGACTGACCTGTGCCGCCGGCCGGCAGGTGGCAGTAACTGACCTGTGCCGCCGCCGCCGGCCGGCAGGTGGCAGTAACTGACCTGTGCCGCCGCCGGCAGGTGGCAGTAACTGACCTGTGCCGCCGCCGCCGGCCGGCAGGTGGCAGTAACTGACCTGTGCCGCCGCCGCCGGCCGGCAGGTGGCAGTAGCTGACCTGTGCCGCCGCCGCCGGCCGGCAGGTGGCAGTAACTGACCTGTGCCGCCGCCGGCCGGCAGGTGGCAGTAACTGACCTGTGCCGCCGCCGGCCGGCAGGTGGCAGTAACTGACCTGTGCCGCCGCCGGCAGGTGGCAGTAGCTGACCTGTGCCGCCGCCGCCGGCCGGCAGGTGGCAGTAACTGACCTGTGCCGCCGCCGGCCGGCAGGTGGCAGTAACTGACCTGTGCCGCCGCCGGCCGGCAGGTGGCAGTAACTGACCTGTGCCGCCGGCCGGCAGGTGGCAGTGACTGACCTGTGCCGCCGCCGCCGGCCGGCAGGTGGCAGTAACTGACCTGTGCCGCCGCCGCCGGCCGGCAGGTGGCAGTAACTGACCTGTGCCGCCGCCGCCGGCCGGCAGGTGGCAGTGGCTGACCTGTGCCGCCGCCGCCGGCCGGCAGGTGGCAGTAGCTGACCTGTGCCGCCGCCGCCGGCCGGCAGGTGGCAGTAACTGACCTGTGCCGCCGCCGCCGGCCGGCAGGTGGCAGTACCTGACCTGTGCCGCCGGCCGGCAGGTGGCAGTAACTGACCTGTGCCGCCGCCGCCGGCCGGCAGGTGGCAGTAACTGACCTGTGCCGCCGCCGCCGGCCGGCAGGTGGCAGTAACTGACCTGTGCCGCCGCCGGCCAGAGGGCAGCAGTGACACTGACCTGTGCCGCTGGCCGGCGCACGCCCCGCTCCCCGATGTCTATCTGAGCGTCGCTCGGTTCGACCCAGCTATCCGGGCCCATCTCTCAGCAAGACAACTACGGACAGACGCTGGACGGCCGTCGTCTGTTTTCCGTCCGACAAATGAACGACGCACGTTCCAGAAATCCCGCGAATAGAAGAACGACTAGAGGAAGGTGTGGAGGGCGGGGCGGGGCGGGGTGGGAATGTCAGCGTGACTCACGTGAATAACTTGTACGATACGTGTCGTCGGGATCTTGGATGGCAAGGTGGGGAAAATCTGCTCCCAGGTTTCGGAGAGGGTTTGCCGCCTCATTTCCGAGAGGGTTTGCCACCATGGAGATGCTGCTCCGAAGGTGACGCGACACAGTGTACAAGGCACCAAGGGTGTACGACACGGAAGCGTAAACTAATAGAAGCTGTATCTGATGCAACTAGTCCCCCTCCCCTCCGCTCCCTTCCCTTCCCTCCCCCATCCCTCCCGAAGCTAAAGTCGATGGTTGCGAGGAGTTCGGGGCCGAGTGCTGGAACCATATGTTCGATGCTTGTGCGGTCATTAATTTGACATATTTTGGGGTTTTGCCCTCGCCCACCATGTTGGCTTGCTGCCCTCTAATCATTCATACTTTTAATATGGGATCTTATGCCCCACCCTCATCCCCCTTCTCCCAATGATTTTCAGAAATTGACGCTCCTGCCTGCGCTAGACTAGACATGTGCCAGGAGCAGGCAAACATCTCCACACCAGATTCACACTCCTGCTCCAGTCTTGCTCGCCACACCGACCTGAGAATCAGCTGGTCCTTCTCCTTGAGTGTGTTGTGCAGAACCTCGAGATCCTTGACCATGTCTCGGGTGCCGACGGTGGGTGCCGCATCCTTCTTGCGACGGTGTGTGCCTGGTGCGGCCAGCGAGTTCTCGATGCCGGCCATCTGTAACAGCGGGAGCACACACTGACGAGGCTGACGCTGTACTGACATTGATACAGGAGCACACTGACGAGAACGACACCGTGCTGACACTGACACAGGAGCACACTGACGAGAACGGCAACGTGCGGACATTGACACAGGAGCACATTGACGAGAACGACACCGTACTGACACTGACACAGGAGCACACTGACGAGAACGACACCGTGCTGACACTGACACAGGAGCACACTGATGAGAACGGCACCGTGCTGACACAGACACAGGAGCACACTGATGAGAACGGCACCGTGCTGACACAGACACAGGAGCACACTAATGGAACCATCACCGTACTGACGCCGACACAGCAACACAATGTGGGGGCGAGAGACTGAGGCGGCGGCGAACCATTTCTGAACGGATGGGCGAGTTGGAAAGTGAGCGATGGGACGGAGAATGGATGAATGGATGAGTGACTCGGCTGGCGTGTGGTTCTCGTGCTCACCACCAGCCTGCGCGGGCTGGAGGGTTTGACGTCACACACGGCGGCACAGCGCAGCACGTGACCCGCACGGGGCGTGTCACAACACGGCGCCGACAGTCCACCAGACGGCACCGCCGGCACTGACCGGAGGACGGGGCCGTGCGGTGGCGACTGGACTCCGAGTCCGACGCCAGGTGCCGACACAGCAGGTGACGGCTCACGGCACACAGCAGGTAACGGCACACAGACGGCACAGCAGGTGACGGCACACGGCACACAGCAGGTGACGACACACAGACGGCACAGCAGGTGACGGCACACGGCACACAGCAGGTGACGGCACACAGACGGCACAGCAGGTGACGGCACACGGCACACAGCAGGTGTCGGCACACAGACGGCACAGCAGGTGACGGCACACAGACGGCACAGCAGGTGACGGCACACGGCACACAGCAGGTGACAGCACACGGCACACAGCAGGTGACGGCACACAGCAAACAGCAGGTGACGGCACAGAGACGGCACACAGTAGGTGACGGCACACGGCACACAGCAGGTGACGGCACACAGACGGCACAGCAGGTGACAGCACACAGCAGGTGACGACACACAGACGGCACAGCAGGTGACGGCACACGGCACACAGCAGGTGTCGGCACACAGACGGCACAGCAGATGACAGCACACAGCAGGTGACGACACACAGACGGCACAGCAGGTGACGGCACACGGCACACAGCAGGTGTCGGCACACGGCACACAACAGGTGTCGGCACACGGCACACAGCAGGTGTCGGCACACAGACGGCACAGCAGATGACAGCACACAGCAGGTGACGGCACACGGCACACAGCAGGTGTCGGCACACAGACGGCACAGCAGGTGACAGCACACGGCACACAGCAGGTGACGACACACAGACGGCACAGCAGGTGACGGCACACAGACGGCACAGCAGGTGACAGCACACAGCAGGTGACGACACACAGACGGCACAGCAGGTGACGGCACACGGCACACAGCAGGTGTCGGCACACAGACGGCACAGCAGATGACAGCACACAGCAGGTGTCGACACACAGACGGCACAGCAGGTGACGGCACACGGCAGGTGACGACACACAGACGGCACAGCAGGTGACAGCACACAGCAGGTGACGACACACAGACGGCACAGCAGGTGACGGCACACGGCACACGGCACGCAGCAGGCATCGGCACCTGACACCAGGTGCCGACACAGCAGCCGGCGAAGACAACAAACAGAACGGCGACAGTCCATTGTCAGCAGAGGAAATGTCAGCACCATCGTCGGCACCGGCCTCAGTAGCAACCTCAGCGCCAGCCTAAGTAGCACCATCAGCACCAGCATCAGTACTATACTCAACAACATTATCGGCAGCAGCAGCCTCAGCAGCAGCCTCAGCACCGGCCTCAGCACCGGCCTCAGTACCGGCCTCAGTACCGGCCTCAGTATCTTCCCCAGTAGCAGCCTCAGCACCAGCTCAGCACCATCCTCAGCAGCAGTTTGAGCAGCAGCAGCCTCTGCCGGCTGTCTGTGGCGGGGTCGTGAGCACGCGCCACCTCCCCGTCCACCGGCCGTCACGCCTGCCAGCCGCACTCGCCTGGTGCTCGATGGTGGTGTTGGAGCGGCGGGAGCGCCGCCAGCCCGCCCGGTGTGTCATCCCCGCACCAGTCTGCACCACTCTGCACCAGTGCGTCTCCGATCGCCACCACGGCCGCACTGGTCAGCCCACCCAGCCCGGCCCGGCGCGGCGCGGCCCGGCCGGACCACCGCCGGCCAGACTCTCACGCGTCGTTCTCTCACGCCGTTTGGGCCGTAATGGCGCCCGGTCGGTCCCCGATTGACGCCGGATTCATTAGTTGGCGGCCGCCGCGTGGGAGCCGGCGTGACGCTCCGGAAACGCGGCGCCTCCTCGCCGCGGTCCTGCCGTCCGCGCCGTGTTCGCCTCGTGGTGCTGGCGCGCGGTGTCTGCGCACGATACTCGGCACGGTACGCGCCGTGTTCGCCTCGTGGTGGTGGCGCGCGGTGTCTGCGCACGATACTCGGCACGGTACGCGCCGTGTTCGCCTCGTGGTGCTGGCGCGCGGTGTCTGCGCACGATGTTCGGGACGGTACGCGCCAGTCGCTAATATCGCGCTTGACGGAGGGTCAGTGTTTCTCTGTGTGTAGCGGAATGAGGGGTGGCAAGTCCTATCTAGCTGAGGGACCCCACATCGCTCCATTTGAAAATCCATCGCCCCCACTTCGTGACCTCCTCAATTTTGAACAGCGAGATTCGTTGACATGCAAACTGGAGTAGATATTTTGATGTGATGCTTTTCATGCTAGAGTGCATGCATGCAGAACATTTCTTCTAAGCCCACGAAAATGATCAATAGGTACGACATCAATAAAATCCGCACAAACACGCACACGCATACCCACATACGCACGCGCACACACAAAATTACCAATGCACTTCACCGTTTGCGTTTCTGTCGCTCTCAAGAGCAGAATTTAGCTTCTCCTCGGGCAAACCACACAATTAGCTGCTCCCCGACAAACCACACACTTAGCTGCTCCCCTGGCACACCACACACTTAACTGCTCCCCCGGCACACCATACCACAAACTTAGCTGCTCCCCTGGCACACCACACACTTAGCTGCTCCTCTGGCACACCACACACTTAGCTGCTCCCCCGACACGCCACACACTTAGCTGCTCCCCCGACACACCACACACTTAGCTGCTTCCCCGGCACACCATACCACAAACTTAGCTGCTCCCCCGGTACACCACACCACACACTTAGCTGCTCCCCCGGCACACCATACCACACACTTAGCTGCTCCCCGGCACCACACACTTAGCTGCTCCCCCGGCACACCACACCACACACTTAGCTGCTCCCCCGGCACACCACACCACACACTTAGCTGCTCCCCCGGCACACCACACCACACACTTAGCTGCTCCCCCGACACACCACACACTTAGCTGCTCCCCGGCACACCACACACTTAGCTGCTCCCCGGCACACCACACATTTAGCTGCTCCCCGACACACCACACACTTAGCTGCTCCCCCGGCATACCACACACTTAGCTGCTCCCCGGCACATCACACCACACACTTAGCTGCTCCCCCGGCACACCACACACTTAGTTGCTCCCCGCACATCACACCACACACTTAGCTGCTCCCCCGGCACACCACATCACACACTTAGCTGCTCCCCGGCACACCACACCACACACTTAGCTGCTCCCCGGCACACCACACCACACACTTAGCTGCTCCCCCGACACACCACACACTTAGCTGCTCCCCGGCACACCACACCACACACTTCAGCTGTTCTCCCGGCACACCACACATTTAACTGCTCCCTGGCACACCACATCACACACTTAGCTGCTCCCCCGGCACACCACATCCCACACTTAGCTGCTCCCTGGCACACCACATCACACACTTAGCTGCTCCCCGGCACACCACACCACACATTTAGCTGTTCCCCGGCACATCACACTACACACTTAGCTGCTCCCCGGCACACCACACCACACACTTAGCTGCTCCCCCGGCACATCACAGTACACACTTACCTGCTCCCCCGGCACACCACACCACACACTTAGCTGCTCCCCCGGCACATCACACTACACACTTAGCTGCTCCCCGGCACACCACACCACACACTTAGCTGCTCCCCCGGCACACCACACCACACACTTAGCTGTCCCCGACACACCACACACTTAGCTGCTGCTCCCCGGCACACCACACTCAGCTGTTCCCCCGGCACACCACACCACACAGCTGCTCCCCCGACACACCACACACTTAGCTGCTCCCCCGGCACACCACACCACACTTAGCTGCTCCCCGGCACACCACACACTTAGCTGCTCCCCTGGCACACCACACCACACACTTAGCTGCTCCCCTGGCACACCACACACTTAGCTGCTCCCCCGGCACACCACACATTTAGCTGCTCCCCTGGCACACCACACACTTAGCTGCTCCCCTGGCACACCACATTCAACTGTTCTCCCGGCACACCACACATTTAACTGCTCCCCGGCACACCACATCACACACTTAGCTGCTCCCCCGGCACACCACACCACACACTTAGCTGCTCCCCCGGTACACCACACCACACACTTAGCTGCTCCCCCGGCACACCACACCACACACTTAGCTGCTCCCCCGGTACACCACACCACACACTTAGCTGCTCCCCCGGTACACCATACCACACACTTAGCTGCTCCCCTGACACACCACACACTTAGCTGCTCCCCCGGCACACCATACCACACACTTAGCTGCTCCCCCGGCACACCATACCACACACTTAGCTGCTCCCCTGGCACACCACACATGTCACGTTCGCCGTCAAAGGCGCGGCCATAACAGATGGCGCACGTGCCCGCCCCAGGTTATAGCCGGCATGTCCTGCAGTCTGCACGAGCCACGGGTCATCTCCGGACTGCGGCTGGTTACGTCAGCCAGCCACAGGAGGGTACGTCTTCTCGTTCGGCCGACGCCGGGGCGCCGTGGCTGCGTACGTTCGGCGCGGCGCGGCGCGGCGGTGGCGTGTTGCCGCTGACGCGCGGATTCCAGCCCTCCGGCGGGCATGAACCGAACGCCAGCTGTGCGCAAATGAAGCAAATTGGAGCGGCTGGTCGCTGAGCTGCTGCGAGAAGGCGATCGTAAATACATGTGCGAGATCCTGGAAGTGACTCAACTCGGGAAGTTACGTCCCGGATCTCGTGCATGGGCAGGGTTCGGCGTGCTGCAGTATTGTTCGGATTGTGAGACGCCAGTCCGCGTCACGTACGAGTTCAACGGCTAATGATGCCCAACGTGACAGCGCTGAGCAATCACAGCGTCCCATAGGGCGAGATGAGTAACGACCAGTATTCCAGAGAGTGAAGGAATAACGATCGGGTGTGCTTACGCATGAACTAGTCCGCACAATGAATAACCCCAGGGGACGGGGAAAGGTGAGTAACCAACAAGGGGAAAGGTGGGTAACCACCAATGTCCCAGAAAGCGAGGTGAGTAACCACCAGTATCCCAGAGGACGAGGGAGTAACCACCAGGGGGACGAGTGGTCTAGGGCTAAGATGCTCGTCTCGCAATCGAAAGATTGTGGGTTCGAATCTCACCTGTCGCTACTCTTCGCCCGCGACCAATCGGCGTGAGAGATTGGCGACGCTATATGACTCAACGGTCGACGTGTCGTAAAACCAATAACCAACCGAGTAACCACCAGTGTCCCAGAGGGCGAGGGGGTAACCACCAGTGCCCCAGAGGGCGAGGGGGCATCAATCGTGTGCGCCTCACTCATTAACGATTCCGCACGCTGAGTACAGCCGCCGGTGTCCCAGGAGATGTGTCGGCTAACTGACGCGGCGCCGATCGGATCAGCGAACGTGCGGCGTCATTAGCCGACAGCTGACACGCCTGGCCGGCACCCGCGCGTCAGATGCGTGATAATCGCCACTGCGGCGCGAACGCCGCCGCTCCCTGGCGCCGCTGCGCCACACTGGCCTCTAACGAGCGCACACGTGACCGGGCACGATGCGGGAGGACGGCTCTCAAACACGGCGCCGCATCGAGCGCCCGCTCCGTCGTCCGCGTCACCGACGCTAAGGAGATCAGAGCGCCGCTCGGGCCTCGGGCCGTCGACAGCTGGGCGGCCACTCGCCGCGACACCGTCAGGTCACGACCCTCGCACTTGACCCGTCGCGGCGGCCGGACCGACCCCCCCCCCCCGCCCATGCCGTAATCACCGCTCGCTGCTGGCTTGTTGACGCGCTCAATGGGCCACCCCTCGGCCGCCTTGTTAGCCGGGCTTCAGCAGGTGACCTGGGCGACCCGCGACCTCGACTCGATTCCACTCGTCGCCGCACACGTGCACACTGGCGTAAGGCGGCCCAGCGCCGCGTCAATTGGCACTAGTTGCTACATTCTGCTGCTGGGGGGGGGGTTCTGCCAACACAGCCGTGACAAATAGACACCCGACAAACTCGGCTATTAAAGTGTTCGAGACCGAGACGCAGCGGTGTTGATGTCTGAAAGTTATTGGGGTCACAATATGGTGTGTCCAAATGAACTGAGGGGCACACTCCGTAGGGTCCGATGCTAAAAGTTTTTTTTTTGGGGGGGGGGGGGAAGCCAACATCAAGAGGGCACTTACCCATCAAAAGTATACAAACCAACACCCATGCCGAGACGGTACCTACGGCACCCGGTCATACGCCTGAGGTCAGTGTCCAGGTCAGCTGTGCTGGAGTGGACTGACGGTGTGGGAGTGGGAGTGGAAGGTCAGTTGTGTCAGTGGACTGGCGGTGTTGGAGTGGAAGTCAGCTGTTCTGGAGTGGACTGGCGATGTGCGGGTGGGTCAACTGCGCCGCAGTGGAGTGGTGATGTGGGAGTGGGAGTTCAGTTGTGCGAGAGTGGACTGGCGGCACTGCATATGTGACTGGTGAGGGGTGTCAATCTCGCAAGTCCTCCAGACTCTGCGCAGTGTCGGAACACTGATAGTGTCGGAACAGTGTCGGAACACTGATAGAATGAGCGATTGAATCAGAGCGAACGCGAACAAATAAAGTGCCAGCGTGAAAACGTTCGTTTCTAATTCCTTTCCGGTAGCTCGACAAATTCGGTGCTGGTCTTCGGCCTTACCCGTCTCCTTAAAGCGGAGGTTCGGACGCTACATCCAATCATAGTTAACGCCCCGCCGGCCGAAAGGGTTAATTGGGAAATGACCTCGAGAGGTCGATGACTGAGTAGCTGTGTTGGGGCACTGGCAGCACGCTAAGATCAGGTTAAAACTTTCCTTTGAGCTACAGTCCGAGGTCAGGAGATGGTGAAGTCGGTCTGTACGCAACTATAGTTGTTTAACAGAGAAACGAATCCGTAAAACTATTCCAACGTGCATTACAATTAAGAGCCTAATGCTCATCGGCTTGTTCTATGTTCATTATCTTGAAAGTACCTCAGTGCATCCATAATATTTGAAGTTAACGATTCAGCGTATGGTGGACACTAATGGAATGTAGCTGGGAATGCCAATGGTGTTGCACCATATACTTTTTTGAACACCCGCTGCCAGCAACGCTAGAAAAAACCAGCGTAGGGACGAGGTCTGGATCAGGGTCATGTCTGGGTCAGTTCCAAGTCGCCCCAGTGACACACTCCCAGATCGGGAGAGGACGCGATCATCCGAATACGATTAGTGAGCCTCATAGAGCGGCCGCGCCGCGAATCAGACCGCGTGTACCGTGTGAGCCAGGGGAGCGAGAGCCCGTACGTCGGCACAATGCCCGGCGACGCGTCCACTTCCCGCCGCGCCTCCCACCGCAAGACCACGGCTATCTGGGTCGGTCGTGTGAAAACACCTGTCAGTTTCTCGCCGGCACAACGATCGAGGATCGTCGAGCGCGTTTCGAGGAGGCCGAGACATGGACCTCGGCTGACCCGTCGACACCACGTGGGCTGGTCAATGGCCGAGTGACGAGGCGTTGTGGTCGACCCGGCGGTGACGCCGCGCACGCCCGAGTGAACCCTTCATTGACAACGGCGGCCGACAACAAACACTGGACGTGTCCCGGCCGGGTTTCACCGCATCAGAGCGAGCGCGTCGCCGCAAACAATGAGCACGACACCACGGACAATGGCCGCCGGCTTCACCTCTGCGCACGTGTCGCCGGGCGGGCGGCAATGTCGACCGGGAAATCGGAGCCGGCCGTCGCCTCGGGGCCGTCGCCTCAGGCGGCCGCAGCGCCCGACTCCAATCAGCGGCACTGCCGATGACACGACTCAGCGGGCGGCGCCACGCCGGGTCGGCGGACACGAGACTGGCACTCGGCTCGCCTCGAGAGCAGACGACGGGCGGGGCGGGGCGGGGCGGCCGCCGCGGGGCGATGCGGGAATTAATCAGTCACATACGGCGTTTGCATCGTCGCATCTGTCGGTCGCGACCCGAGCAGATTGAATGCGGGTATTGCGACGCGAGGTGACGGCTGCAATCGGGGGGGGGGGCTGTCACTGGAATTCGAATGAGTTGTCGCCGGGCTCCAGAGACCCCAATTATCTGACAGTTGCAGCGCAGTTGAAACGCACGTTTGCCGCACTGGTTGGTTGGTTGGTTGGTTGGTTGGTTGGTTGGTTGGTTGGTTATTGGTTTTACGACACGTCGACTGTTGAGTCATATAGCGTCGCCAATCTCTCACGCCGATTGGCCGCGGGCGAAGAGTAGCGACAGGTGAGACTCGAACCCACAACCTTTCGATTGTGAGACGAGCATCTTACCCCTAGACCACTCGTCCCCGCCGCACTGAGGTGTGCTTTTTTGGCGCTTTCTTGGCATGTGATTTCCGGTGGTCGCAACGTGTTCTGGAATTTCTGGCTTGTGCTCAGGGTTTTTAAAAAATATACTTTGGAGGGGCGAGTGCCCCCTCAATCTTGGCTTTGCCCCCCACCACCACGACAAATAATTTCAACTTTTAACGTGGGACCCTATAGTGTGCCCCCAATCCAATTTGGCCTGCCCGTTGCCTTCATGTACTTCATGTCTCATGCTGGTAGAACTATGCCTGAGGCAGTTACCAACGTGCATTGCGACTGCAGATGGATATATGTGACGTTGAAACATGCAACAACAATCCAAGAAAGGAGACAGTTTCAACGTTCACAGTCTCTCGGAATGCGCGTGCCAATGCTGAATGTAAGCACAGCTGTGCAAGGAAGGACCAGGCGAGCTGGGAGTATATTCAAATAAGCTCAAAGTAATCAGCAGTTATTTTGATGACGCAAATATGACGAAGCTGCTTGGCCTCTGGGCTGGATACTGTCGATAAACCAAGCGACTGCCTTAGTCGGTGTCGTAATTTTGAAAGAAGGATTTAACGACCTTTCGAAGCAAAATTGAGCCACTCTTTACACATCCACCGAGATTTATGGCAGCACCGATGGGTGAAGACAGCCGGCTTTCCGATGATTCCCGAGCTGCACAAGCGGCCTGAGCTCTGGTGACGTCACAAAAATAGTCAAATCATCGGATAGCTGAAGCCCGGGTACTAATACTAAAGCTGAAGCTGCTGGCTGAAGCTGAAAAAAATGACCTTGGCTGCAGGTGCAGATTCCCGAGCGGTCACGTGCCAAATGGAGCAGGGAGCTGCCGTTGTGAATATTCAAGCCGGTACGTCAGCGGCAGCTGACGTGCACGGTACGACGGGCATCGCAGATGCAGCAGAGCCGGCGTCGGCTCGCAGCACAGCGGTCCATCGATACCGACAGGCAATTAACGTAGCAGACGTCGCTATCTGGTACGGAACGCCGGCGGGATACAACAAACTCCAGCACGTCCGTGGCATGCAAATGTTCAGCGGCTGGACGGCAGCTGGCTGGGCGGCGTTCCAGCCGAGCGACACGTCGTGTCAGGTAGCTGGTCGATCAGATAAGGAAGCAGCAGCGGGAGCGCCTCCTCTGTTGGCACTGGCTCCATGCTGCCGCGCTTAAAATAGCACAGCGTGTGACCTTGCCAATGGCATCGCAATGCTGTGAGGTGTGCCCACCTGTGTCGCCAGATCTTCGAGGGCAGTGCAGGACGTTGGACGTTGTGGTAAGTCGGCTTTTCCCGCAGAGTTCTCCTGCTTGTCTTCCCAATGCTGACAAGTCCCCGGATTTGGGTCACAACATTCTGCGGTTCGGACGAAAGTTTCACCACGACTTCGAACGGCGTCCGCCCGCACAATCCTGTGCGCGTCCTCGGATGCGGCGAGCAGGGTGCAGCACGTGGTTCTTGGTGACGGCCCGGAACGACCTTGGCAGATGGAAACCGCCGGGCGACACCGGTCCCCGCTGTCGCTTCATGTCAGTCACTCAGCTGCCGAACGGCGGCAGCCGCCCGACTGGACCCGCCTCCTCGGACAGCGCGCGCGCTCCCCACGGCGTAACCAATCAAAAGGGCATCGGACCGACGCAGCTGTCAGGCACCGGCATCGCATCGGCATCGGTGGCTATGGCCTGGCCTTCTCTAATCAGCGCCCCCACTCCCCAGTTGGCCGGAACGGACCGGTGTTCAAATAATGGTTTCCATTAGGTGTGAGATGTCAAAACGAGTACCGTAGGTCAAAATTCGCCATGGAGTCGATTTATCTTTAAATATTGCTAAGTTCTTCAAACTCAACTTTGATCATATTTGTACATGTGCTTTTCGTTTGCTTTGAGATACCCAATATAGGGATACCTAAAGGAACGATAAACATAGAGATAACAAGACCTATATTATCAACTGGTATCGCATCGCAGACATCAGTACATCATAGGAAATGAATTTACCTAGAATTGTGCTACGAGATTGTGTAACACGACCCATAATTGTGGGCATACATATGATACTTGTAAATGAGATACTGTCAGAAACCAGGCATGAATACTTCATAAACAAGCATCAAGAAGAAACGATGTTGATACCTCTTTGGGAAGGATGTTGATTCGGTGCCCAGGAAGTGGCACATTTCACCCTATTTCAGGAATAATTTCACTAGACGGGCAGACCATGTTTGCCCAACACGACCAGACCGGTTCCGTGGTTGCCGCCGGTCCCTTTTGATTGATTATTTGGGCTTAAGGGCGCGCCAACTACACGGTCATTTGGCGCCCATAATCTTGCCATAATTTGCCGCTGGTCCCGTGATTACCGCCGGTTCCATAGCTGGCGACCAGGCCGGTCCCGTGATCGGCGCCGGTCCCGTGATTGGCGACCAGGCCGGTCCCGTGATCGGGGTCAGTCCCGTGACTGGCGACCAGGCCGGTCCCGTGATCGGCGCCAGTCCCGTGACCGGCGACCAGGCCGGTCCCGTGATCGGCGCCGGTCCCGTGATTGGCGACCAGGCCGGTCCCGTGATCGGGGTCAGTCCCGTGACTGGCGACCAGGCCGGTCCCGTGGTTCGGGCCAGTCCCGTGACCGGCGACCAGTTTGCCAGGTCCCGTGATCAGCGCGCCGGCGACCAGGCCGGTCCCTGGGTCGGCCGCCCTCCTGCGAGCTGCAGGCGGCGCCACGTCCCGTCGACAGTCCGCGACCGGCGACCAGGCCGGTCCCGTGACCGGCGATTGCTTCGCGTGGCCAGATCGGAAGTCCGGTTTCGAAACGACCAATCCAGCACGCGGTTCGCCAACGCACGCAGTTTCGCCACGTCCCGTCGACAGCGCGCCGGCGCCAGGTCTGCCCTGGGTCGGCCGCCCCCTGCGAGCTGCAGGCGGCGCCACGTCCCGTCGACAGCGCGCCGGCGCCAGGTCTGCCCTGGGTCGGCCGCCCCCTGCGAGCTGCAGGCGGCGCCACGTCCCGTCGACAGCGCGCCGGCGCCAGGTCTGCCCTGGGTCGGCCGCCCCCTGCGAGCTGCAGGCGGCGCCACGTCCCGTCGACAGCGCGCCGGCGCCAGGTCTGCCCTGGGTCGGCCGCCCTCTGCGAGCTGCAGGCGTCGCGCACACGGCAGCATTCCGAGACCACTGTCCGGCCGCAGCGGGCCATGTGCCAACTGCCAATTGCATGCGAGCGTCCGATCAGCCGAGTGTCGGTTCAGCTCTGGTGTCGCCGCCCATACCCGACGACCCTCCGGTATCCGGAGCCATGCTCTGAGGTGGCCAGGACTGGAAGTGCCCGCATGGGCGCGCACACGCCCTCACGTGTCCGCTCGGCACCCACATCCCCGCCCAGTCGTGTGGTGAGCTTGCGTAGGCACGTCCGTATCTTGGCGTGCCCGTGTGTGTTTGTCACATGGCGAGTGCACGTGTCGAGATATCGCGTACAGCGAGCGTTCCCAGTCGGTGCGGAGACTTAATGCCCGAAAAAAACTGCACAGGCTCGTGCAAGCCCATTGTTGTCCATGTACAGAGTGAGAGAAAGGATTGAATATTCACTAGCGTTGCTGCAGACTTTGACACCTGGCACAGTCTGGAATGTTCGCATCGTGCCACACGCTGTGTGGACTTCACAGATCATTCAGATCCACAGACTAGTGCAGATCCCTCGTGTACCCACACAGACCCTCAGGAGTCCATGTAGATATTCTGCACAGTCGTAACTCACTCTAACCAAGCGTACAGACCTCCGACACGTACACCTAGGTCACACCCACCCACACCCACACCCGGACAGGGTGTAGACACGTTTTTACATCCATCCGAAACTCTCCAGGTATGTAGGCGCAGAGCGTTGCGGCACATATCTGTGCATATAGCCAAGTAGTTGCTTTGCTATAGCACCGAAGACACTTAACATGCCCGGATGGGGTAGGTCAGCTGTAGTACAGGCTATAGTGGACAAATTGGAATGACCAGGCAGGTGACACCCGGACTGGTGCATGATCAGTTTCGCACTGGGACTTGTCTAATGAGTTTTGCCGGTGTGAGGCAGCCATCTAAAAAAGCGCATTCATTACTGGGTTTGAACTACGTCTAACACAATTTCCCTCTATCCAAGTTCAGGCTAAATTCGGCATCACGTGGCAGCTCTCCGCGGCACGCCGGCCGTCTCCCGGCGAGCGTTGACGAGCCATTCTTCTCCCCCAATCATCCGTCTGAATAGCGCGCGCCCGCACGTTCATATTTTCACGTTCTCGTCCGCCGCCATACGACCATCAAAAGCAATTGTCTAAGACACTTGGTGCGCGGCGGGGGCGACACCGTCGCATAAACACGCCGCGGGAATAAGCTGCCGGAGCGCCACCACCGTCCGCCGCCACGGCTATCGTCCGGTACCGCTAGCGTCCGGCACCGTCCGTCGCTACCGCTACCGACCGGCACCGCTACCGTCCGCCGCCATCGCTACCGTCCGCCGCCATCGCTACCGACCGGCACCGATACCGTCCGCCGCCACCGCTACCGTCCGGCACCGTCCGCCACCACCGCTACCGTCCGGCACCGTCCGCCACCACCGCTACCGTCCGGCATCGTCCGCCACCACCGTCCACCGCCACCGCTACCATCCGGCACCGTCCGCCGCCACCACTACCATCCGGCACCGTCCGCCGCCACCGCTACCATCCGGCACCGTCCGCCACCACCGCTACCGTCCGCCACCGCTGCCGCTACCGTCCAGCACCGTCCGGCACCGTCCGCCGCCACCGCTACCATCCGGCACCGTCCACCGCCACCGCTACCATCCGGCACCGTCCACCGCCACCGCTACCATCCGGCACCGTCCGCCACCACCGCTACCGTCCGCCACCGCTACCGCTACCGTCCAGCACCGTCCGGCACCGTCCGCCGCCACCGCTACCATCCGGCACCGCTACCGCCACCGCTACCGTCCGGCACCGTCCGCCGCCACCACTACCATCCGGCACCGTCCACCGCCACCGCTACCATCCGGCACCGTCCACCGCCACCGCTACCATCCGGCACCGTCCACCGCCACCGCTACCGTTCGCCACCGCTACCGCTACCGTCCAGCACCGTCCGGCACCGTCCACCGCCACCGCTACCATCCGGCACCGCTACCGTCCAGCACCGTCCGGCACCGTCCGCCGCCACCGCTACCATCCGGCACCGTCCGCCGCCACCGCTACCATCCGGCACCGTCCACCGCCACCGCTACCATCCGGCACCGTCCACCGCCACCGCTACCGTCCGGCACCGTCTGTCGCCGCCCTGCCGACGCCGTTTGTGTGTCGAAAGCCGGAACGCTCGCTTCCTGATTCCAATCGCGTCTTTCGTCACGGCGGGGTCCACTGTCGTTGACTACACACCGCGCGACCCTGTGACCTCGGGCCGTTGGCGAGCCCGCGCACCTTCCATCATCTATTGGGCCAGCCGTGTGAGTCGGCTGGCCCTGCCGGCTCGCCCACACCAGCTCTTGGACCCCGAGAGACACTCGCGTCGGCGCCTTGTCTCGGCATTTTTCACCCAGCAGGCTCCGCACACGTGCCGTGAATGTGCGCAGCGTGAGCGACGCGAGAGAAAAAACTCCAGCACAAGAAGGCACGCGCGTCATGCACTGCTGTTGTTCTCTGTTCGCTGACAGTTCCGAGAGAAAATATCGGCGCGTGATGAGAGTCGACATGTGGCCTCTTCAGAACTCCGGCCTCTTCATAAGTCCCTGCAGGTTGCGGATGTAGGATTTCGGGTCATCGCGCTCGACAGTCTGGCAGCCAGTCGCTGAGTGGGCTGCCATTCGGCGGCCGAGTCCACCACTGAATGGTACCTGTCCACCACTGAGTGGTACCTGTCCACCACTGAATGGTACCTGTCCACCACTGAATGGTACCTGTTCACCACTGGATGGAACCTGTTCAATACTGAACAGTACCTGTCCACCACTGAATGGTATGTACCTATCCATCACTGAATGATACCTGTCCACCGCCGAATGGTACCTGTTCAACACTGAGTGGCACCTGTCCACCATTGAGTGACACCTGTCCACCACTGAATGGTACCTGTTCAACACTGAATGGTACCTGTCCACTATTGAGTGGTACCTACCCACCACTGAATGGCACCTGTCCACCACTGATTAGTACCTGTACACCACTGATTGGCACCTGCCCACCACTGAATGGTACCTGTCCACCACTGAATGGCACCTGTCCACCACTGAATGGGATCTGTCCCGTCACTGCCACCGAGTAGAACCTGGCCACCTTTGAGCTGCCGAGTCGGACTTGTACACCAGTGGATTATGCCCGGGCTGGGGTGGGGGGGGGGGCGGTAGGGGAGCGCGTGAGCGCCTCTGTGCACCGACACACCGGCCATGCCCAGGTCTGACGATGGCCACACGGCATGGCGCAACACCAGCACTGGCCCGACGCTCAGAGTCGCAATCAGTGCGAATTCGGCGGCACGTAGCGCGGCGTCGCCGGCGCCTTTATTAATGAAAACACGACGTCACCAGCATGCCAGACTTTCAGACAGGGAGGCGAGACTTTCAGCAGTGTCGGCGTCGCTCGCAGGCGAGACTTTCAGCAGTGTCGGCGTCACCAGCAGGCGAGACTTTCAGCAGTGTCGCGTTGCCGGCAGGCGAAACTTTCAGCAGTGTCGGCGTCGCCGGCAGGCGAGACTTTCAGCAGTGTCGGCGTCGCCGGCAGAGGTCACGCGGCGGGCCGCCGGTGGGCGGAGAGAGTGGCAGACTGACAGACTCATCCTCTGGCCCGGCGGTCGCCGCGCGCGGATGTGGCCAGTGCGGAGGCGTTCATATTTTTCAAAGTTCACAATTTCTAACGTTTATAATTTCGAAATTGGAAGTGAACTTCCAAAACAGCCGGGATATGAGGTGTTCATGCTTTCCAAAGTTAAACGGCGCGTCGTCAGGCGGACCATTCGGCGGACCATTCGGCGGACCATTCGGCGGACCATTCGGCGCACCATTCGGCGTACCAGGCGCACAGGGATCCCACTCCGACACACCGAGCAGCTGCTCCACCGACGAACTGACTCCCACACCGGCCGACTGACAGACCGGCCGGCTGGAAGCTAACACACTGACACGCCAGTGAGGTGGAGCCTGACAGACTGCGGGCTGTCGAGGCCAATCGCCACGGAGAGGTCAACATTACACCTGGCCAATCGTCATGGGAAAAAAGCAGTGACACGCCACAGCGTGATCGCCAAATGAACAGATCGAGCTGTTGGTGTAACGACTAACAAACGCCAAATGAACAGATCGGGCTGTTGGTGTAACGACTAACAAACGCCAAATGAACAGATCGAGCTGTTGATGTAACGACTAACAAACGCCAAATGATCAGATCGGGCTGCTGGTGCACAGACTAACAAACCGCCACACCAGCACACCGCGACACCTACACAGAACCTCTAGAAGACAGACCGGGTAGACCAACAGATGACCACTTGGACAGAAGGAGCGTGCTCAGTCGACTGGTGACGTCACCGGGGAGGGCCAATCATACGACAGACAGGGGACGGGTGCCGGTCAGATTAGTTCCATTCGCATTCCAATTTGACGGCCACATGCATAAACAGACATATATTAGGCGCCGGCATGCGCCTTAGACAAGCATTGAGGCGGACAGTCGACGGAAATATCGGCGGTCGTGTGGAGATGCCGATGAAGAAATAGTCAGTCTGCAAGCACGCATATATTTCACTGACATAAAGGCCGGCGGATAAAAGTTATGTCCTCGTAAATAGTGCCACCAATTAGCCAACGAACCCAATAAAAACCGCCTGTCAAACAGCGTTAAGCTGCATGTCCATTCACGGATATCGATTTATTGCATTTGGAGGCCTTGCTACCACCATGTTGGTTTCGCCCCCAACAATACAATTTTACATTGAACTCTTCGGGAAAGACACCCCAGCAAAATCAGCCTCGGCCCTGGCATTACCTCCACGTGTTGGGCCTCCAATTGTCTTCGGAAATGTGCTGCCCCATGTGGATCGCAGCGTGTTGGGTGGTCCCAGTGTGACCGCTGACCGCCGGACGCTCAGTCGGGGGTCGACGAACGCCAGGCGCAGATGGGCGGCGCCCGGGTGTGGGCAGCAGATGGATGCCGGGTGCGGGAGATTGGATCGAAACGTGTTTGCGTGATAATTCGGCCTGATGAGGGGCGTGGAAAATGCTGAATCATTGCGCCGGCGAGCGGAACCGACGCACAAGAAAGCACGGACGAATACATTAAACACGGATGAGCCGCCAGGCATAGGCGGAGTTTCCGATCTCTCTCGAAGGGTTGAAGCGCCTTCCACTGTTCAGTCGAGCTTCGTTGGTAATTACAGGTTTAGCCCGGGACCCTATGGCGTGACCCATCTCCTGCCCTTCGACTTGATCAGATACCGGGCGGCTACGACAAAGACAACGGAACGTTTCGGAGGGAGGCCGACGTGCATGGCGCATGCTGTGCTCAAATGGTACAAGCCAGCTACTGCAGTTAAGGGAGCCACTCGATCAAACATTAAATACGATGCCCGTTTTCCACCAGTGTGAGCAGGTGACCTTGAGTGACCATTTTCCACCATAAGCAGGCGACTGCACGCCAGTGGACAGGAGTGTCGTTATTTTCTGGTGACCTTTGGTGACCTGTTCTTGCTCCGGTTTGGTGGGGTGGACTGGTCTTCGAGTCAAATCACTTCGGCCAGTTCTGGTCATTTCGAGGCTATGTGATGAAGGAGATGGAGGAACTAGTGAAGCGATAAAGATGTCAATGATATAGATAGAGCGGGGCAGGATGAGTTAGTTAGTTAGTTAGTTAGTTGGATTTAAAGGGCGAGGACGATATTTTGCTACCTCGTGCAATAGTTCCTGTTCTGGAAAATGTTTCGTCATATTTCGAGACACCGGCCTGTGGTGATGCCTGCAAGAGGTGTAACCACACCTCTTGCAGGCATCACGACAGGCCGAATTGGGACCTTCAGTTTTGGGCGTTTCCATCACTTCAGAAGGGGCGACACTGTGGAGGACTCGGATCACATAAATGGTTCTAACTTGTCACTGCACGTCCAGCATAACGCGTTTCATCTTTGTACATCAGCTACATAAATGATGAGAAACCGACGCTAAAGCATACCAGGAACAACACAAAGGCGGCGAAGGCACTGGGAAGCATTTGCAATAAAAACACCGCGCTTAGCTCCAGAGTTGAAACAAAAAACCCAGCCCCCCAGGGGATCATCGCGCAGACCGCTCCCGTGCGTTTAACGATCAGTTTCCGGACGGGCGCCGCTCTGCCTACGCGTCGCATCACGAGTACATGGCCGCTGAGCAGAGGGAGGGTGGAACGAGGGCGGGGCGCCGCCAGAAGTTGGCCACAATTTGCATCTGATTCGTCAGGCCCGCCGGCCGTCCCGTCAGAAGGTCGGGCCATTTGATCCGTCGGGCCATCTGACCCGTCAGGCCATCTGATCCGTCAGGTCCACCAGCCGTCCCGACAGAAAACCGGGCCATCTGATCCGTCAGGCCCGCCAGGGGTTCCGTCAGAAAGCCGGGCCATCTGATCAGTCAGGCGATCTGACCCGCCAGACCCACCAACGGTCCCGTCAGAAAGCCGGGCCATCTGATCCGTCAGGCCCACCAGCGTTCCCGTCAGGAAGCCGGGCCATCTGACCCGCCAGACCCACCAGCGGTCCCGTCAGGAAGCCGGGCCATATGATCCGTCAGGCCCACCAGCCGTCCCGACAGAAAGCGTGATCACGCCGTCTTGACCCATTGGAACCCATTGGATAGGACCAGCTCGGCTGCGAGTGTCCGTGCCGTCTCGACGTGAGGCACCCATTGGACAGGACCAGCTCGGTTGCGAGTGTCCGTACCTTCTCGACATGAGGAACCCATTGGATAGGACCAGCCCGACTGCGAGTGTCCGTGCCGTCTCGGCGTGAGGCGCCCATTAGATGGGACCAGCTCGACTGCGAGTGTCCGTGCCGTCTCGGCGTGAGGCACCCATTAGGTGGGACCAGCTCGGCTGCGAGTGTCCGTGCCGTCTCGGTGTGAGGCGCCCATTGGCTAGCGCCAGCGCAGCAGGCGTGACGCGATGTTTCCTTGTCCCGAGTTGGGCGCGGCTGGCTGGACCCGACCCGAGCGCAGCAGGCGTGACGCGCTGCTTGCTTGTCCTGTCTTGGGCGCGGCTGGACCCGACCCGAGCGCAGCAGGCGTGACGCGCTGCTTGCTTGTCCTGTCTTGAGCGCGGCTGAACCCGACGCGAGCGCCGCCGCGTCAGTAGCATGCGCCAAACATCCTGTGTTTACGGCTCGCCATCGGTTCCGCTCGGTCGTCGCGATGCCAGGGCAGCCAAGCTGTGCCTCCGCCGGCCGACAGATGCGGACGAATCGCCGCCGTGAACTCGTCTGCCCCGAATGATATTGAGGAAGGTCGGCACACCGAGCACAGCCATCGTGTCATGTCCGGCGAGTGGCATGCCCGAGGAATTCGACAGATCTGCATTGTTCTGCGGCACTTATAACAGAAGCCGACGCCAAGCAAAAACGCTCGCCCGTAAAAACGGGCGTACAAATTTCATGGACAAGACAATGCGCCGCCGGCGGTCAAGCCAGACGGTAAAACAGGCCTGTAAGTGCATCAAATACCGCCAGCCTGCGCACAGACTCGTGATCGTCATGTTCTAATGACTGGGATAAACGCCGTCAAATTAGTCCAGTATTTCATCTCGTGCCTTTTTACCGGGCATAACCATCCAAAATATTGCCGGGAGCACTGGTGGAATGCGGTAGTGGGTCATAGTTTAAGATCCCGGCCTGGGCATCCATTCAGTGGTTACACTTGTATTGCCTTTAAAATCGATGGGTGGTGAAGATTCAGTGTCACGCTACATGTTGAGAGCTAATACAAGTCGGAAGGCTCGCACTCCTGAAGATCCTGTGTAGTGGAGAGTAGATATGACTAGTGTTGAGCATACCTAGTGCCAGTGTTCATCTACGGGAATCCGTGACAGCCTGATCGTTAGGACCCACAGTCCCGAAACCAGCTGTAGGGGTTCACCGGAACCTCATGCTACTTCTAGAAGCTATAAGACTTCGCATGATTTAAAACACGATCAAACATCACCCATATTGTGTAGACGTACTGGTCAACGCAGAAAATGGAACAAAATACTGAGGTTTTGCTGAAGATTTTCCGAATTAATTCCTGCAAAACAACTGGAGTATTTTAACTGGTAAACTTTATGCTTGTCAACCAACACACTCAATTCTTATGAGGAAGTAATGAAAAAGTCTCGTCTCAAATAGCTTATTGGGTAACAACCATAGAACAGCTTCTAAAATTAAATAAAGTTCAAATTACGCAAGTTGTGTATATGATGGGTGCGTGAAAAATACAGCACTGTTCTACAAAGCACGCCTTTTATATTTTATCAGTTTATGCTTTTTCAAACTTTTCTCCTCCATTCTTACCTAGGTTATCAAATACGAAAAAGACAACAAAAAAACATGTGTTTATCAGGGGATGAGCGTTCAACAAGTATGCGGTGTAATGATGCAATGCTGGAGTTACCAGCCCATATAGGGATTAAATAAACAGCAACAATGGCGATACATTGCCAAATCGGCAAGACACAGCCAGAAAAAAGGCTACCCATGGCCATCCAGCAGATGGTATTCAGATCGACTTATCAACACAACTAAGTGGTCATTTTTTAGAAAATTCGAAGTGTCAAAGCATCAGAGACATGAGTAGTGATACAAAGAAAAGCATTACATAATTAATAATATATAGGGAATTGCGAGGCTTTAGAACGCAGAAATTACCTCGAAAATGTTACGCCCACAATATGAGAGAACTTCTCCAATCGTATGTGCGTGCGTGGCCGAGTGGTCAAATGACCTGACTCGGCCCCGGACGGGAGCCACGTTCGAGTCGTGGGCTCGGATCCGCACGTCTCCGAGACTATTCCCGACAGACGCACACCATCACCAACACTTCGACAAACACTGATCCGGCGGTAATACACCTAATAAACAATCTGGCACATTCAATCGGGTGAAGTGAGACTTTTTGTGGCTTAAATTCAGACATACACGCGTGGTGTCTTGTCTATGCTTTACTTCGGTTGGTTATTGGCTTTACGACACGTCGACCGTTGAGTCATATAGCGTCGCCAATCTCTCACGCCGATTGGTCGCGGGCGAAGAGCAGCGACACTATGCTTTACTTCAGCAACATCGGTTCGAGTTTGCGAATACATTAGCCATATTCCGGTGACCGAGCGCTGGACGTGACATGATCATCGCAGTCATCGCAGTCGAGAAGCCCAAACAAGTGCCTAGTTAGCATCGCAGTCGAGAAGCCCAAACAAGTGCCTAGTTAGCATCCGTAGAAGCCCAAACAAGTGCCTAGTTAGCATCGCAGTCGAGAAGCCCAAACAAGTGCCTAGTTAGCATCGCAGTCGAGAAGCCCAAACAAGTGCCTAGTTAGCATCGCAGTCGAGAAGCCCAAACAAATGCCTAGTTAGCATCGCAGTCGAGAAGCCCAAACAAGTGCCTAGTTAGCATCGCAGTCGAGAAGCCCAAATGAATGCCTAGCTAACGAGCGGTAGTTATGTTGGGTGACACTGGTTGCTTTAATAATCAGCTGATAGAGGAGTGACCAGTTGTGACGCCACCATCGGCCATTATAGGCAGGCTAAGGGGGTTCGAAGGTCCAGGGCCCTCGTTCGATTCTCCGACATGTTATGCTTTCCCAGTTTCAATTTTGTGAATCCCGGTAAAGACGTGCTTAGCCATGGCCATCTTTAAACTGTGTTTGCAAATTAGCCCATTGCACATATAACTTATGAATTGTCTACCACTTGGCCTAGCACTAACCTTTTACAGTTATATTATAGAGCAACGACACAGATTGCTTATTGGTTCTAGGATTGGTTGGTTATTGGTTTTACAACTCATCGACCGTTGAGTCGTGTAGCGTCGCCAATCTCTCACGCAGATTGGCCTCGGGCGAAGAGTAGCGACAGGTGAGACTCGAAGCCACAATCTTTCGACTGTGAAACTGGCAACTTACCCCTAGTCTTCTCGTCCCCACTGGTTCTCGGAGTTTCTCCATGGGGCGCAGCATATGGTACGTGTGTACTCTTTGCCAGACGGTTTCACTGGACGTGGCACACGCTCTCCAACCGGTGGTGGTGGCTATTGGCTTCACGACGCGTCAACTGTTGTCATATAGCGTCGCCAATCACTCACGCCGGTTGGTTGCAGGCTAAAAGTAGCGACAGGTGGGACTCGAACCCACAACCTTTCGGTTGGGACACGGGCATCTCACCTCTCCAGCCGGGTGTGATGTTGCGTACCGTTCTGGGAAGGATGGGCCCCTGATCGATGATGTTCATCATTCCATCCCAGCAAGGCCATCGGCATACACCGGGTGGGGCCACGTTTGAACGCAGTGAAAGCTTACTGCCTGATTCCCGACCGTTTCAAATGTTTTGTTCCGCCCAGAACCAATCTTCAACCAACGACCAATACCACCGTCCGCGTCGACCAGCGCGGAACGCGGCGCGCGGAGACTGCAACGCTTCGTATTCAGTACGAGGAAGCATTGGCGACCCGATTTTTGCACAAGCCAATAGCGCGAAAAAAATCGGCCAGCTGCTGTGCGGGCCGCCGCACGAGGTCGGACCAATCTTGGCCACAGCAGGGCACCGGATGGTGCGCTACATCTGACTAATCATCACACCCGTCAATAATCCACCCACTGCACTGGCATTGCGCCGGTGTGCAAGCACACGCAAAACAAATCACGGTGATAACTGAAGCTGTGCCTAGGGCCTTCGGCCGGGAACGTGCGTAACGTGAGTTATGCGCCACGTGTTAATGTGTTATGTGTCAATGTGTTCAGTGCGCAGACATGAAGTGATGCTCTGTTGTGCAGCTGCATCTTCGCAACAGGCAGGCGGTTAGCATGAGAGGAGCATATGAGGATCAGAACGAATTTTCCTCGGTGGAAGAGAAAAGCAAAGCAATTACATCCCGCCGTAAGTGGCATCGATTCAGCTTCAGTACCTTTCTCGCCAAATAAGACACCACAAGCTGAGGAAAGCCTGGCGCCATGAGCTCGATTAATTTTAGAAACAAATGAAGCTTCCAGTTGTCGGCACGATCCGCGGAGATCACGGCCCGATCGCTTGAACAGCTATCGGGTTTTTCCACAACACATTAGACCGTTAAAGTCACTCAGACACTGGCCAATCTCTCACGATAATTTATCACCGAGTGAAAATGCGGCAACTAGCGAACCCCCGGCTCAGCCGCTGTAGTCCCAACAGCCCTCTGTCACACAATTGGATGAGAAAACATCATGTCCCGTGAAGGCTCAGACCGAGCCGACTCCTGTGGAGGAGTCGGATTACATCACCCCCGTCGAAGATGGAGCAAACCTCCTCGTCCCGCACGGGATTAGCCCAAACTTCCTGTCTGAGCACGGTAAGGGCAGACTATCCTGTGTCATACAAGATCAGAAGAGATCGGTTCCCTCCGTCCCCCGTTGCTCGTGAATGGTCAACAGAGACATCATGTCTCCCGTGTTGAGTTTGAGAAGACACTCCATCTCTCGTGGATGGTTAGATAAAACGCGTCCTTCCTAGTCCTGGAGAACCAGACGACCCCCACCCACCCATCCCATTTCTCCCCAAGTCAGATGGCCCATAGCCGTCTCCGTAGGGGGCCAGACGATACACTTCCATCTCTCACCAGGTGAGACCGAACTCCCACATACTTGACCTAGCTATCCCACGCCTATGTCCATAACTCAGCATGGATCAGACGGGGGCAGCGCCAGCGCGTGCTTGTAAGTGGGATCGTTTGATTGGTGAGTTGGTACGGCCTTTATGGCCGGAGCCACGGACCAGCGCAGTGGGACCGGCAGAGGGGTGAGAGACCGGCAGAGGGGTGAGAGACCGGCAGAGGGGTGAGAGACCGGCAGAGGGGTGAGAGACCGGCAGAGGGGTGAGAGACCGGCAGAGGGGTGAGAGACCGGCAGAGGGGTGAGAGACCGGCAGAGGGGTGAGGAGATGGGAGAGTGGTGAGGAGCAGGAAGGGGGTGAGGACACGGCGAAGGGGTGAGGACCCGGTAGAAGGGTAAGGAGACGGCAGAGTGGTGAAGAGCCGGCATAGGGATGAGCAGACGACAGAGGGATGAGCAGACGGCAGAGGGATGAGGAGACGGCAGAGGGGTGAGGAGATGGGAGAGTGGTGAGGAGCAGGAAGGGGGTGAGGACACGGCAGAGGGGTGAAGACCCGGTAGAAGGGTAAGGAGACGGCAGAGTGGTGAGGAGCCGGCATAGGGATGAGCAGACGACAGAGGGGTGAGCAGACGGCAGAGGGATGAGGAGACGGCAGAGGGGTGAGGAGCCGGCAGAGGGGTGAGCAGACCGCAGATGGATGAAGAGATGGCAGAGGAGTGAGGAGCCGGCAGAGGGGTGAGCAGACTGCAGAGGGTAAGGAGACGACATAGGAATGAGGAGACGGCAGAGGAGTGAGAAGCCGGCAGAGGGATGATAAGCCGGCTGACGAACCGGAAATCTGTAGAGGGTCGGCAGAAGTGACGAGCCGACAAAGGGGACTGGAGAACCACCAGTGGCCACTCAAGTGAACCCCGAACAAAAGAACGGGTGGGTGAATGGGCACACTTGCTATTGTGCGACACAAGCCGAGAACAACTGGGGGCGTGTGGGGAGGGGCGAGTTAGCGATGGTCGTGGGGGTGACAAATCACTGACCTTCGCCTCGACGGTCGCCAGATGGGACAGGCCCGGCTGCTGTTCGGACTTGACTGAGTTGGCTCCGTTCAGCGACAGGGTGCTCTGCAACAATCGCCAGACAGGGTTATCCGGGTGCCCGGTCACGCGGCTGGGGCCAAGTGGTCGCCTGGTTACACGTCCGAGCTGCATGGTTACCGGGTCACACGGCTGGGCCACGTGGCTACCTGGTTACACTGTCGGGCTGCGTGGCTACCTGGCTACACGGCCGAGACACGCGGCTACCTGGCTACATGACCAAGCATGCATGGTTACTCAGCTGCACGGGCACAGTTGCATGGCTACCTAGTTGCATGACCAGGGATACATGGCTACCTGGTTGCACGGGTGAGGCTACATGGCTACTTGGTTGCACGACTGGCGCAACATGGCTACCTGGTTGCACGGCTGGTTACATGGTAATACAGCGAGACGCCTTCCGTCTCTAGCCGCTATAGAGTGGAGTAATGATGAAATCGCCAGGGAAAAAACGTCTATGGCAAAATAACTCAACAGGAAAGGGTACAGACCAACCGTCCAGGCTTGGTAACGCAAGTCAGCCAAAGTAGTTGCTGTTGCCGGCACACGATTTTAAACACAAGAGGAGTCAGTGAGTAAATTTACGCCAGAGGCCTTCAGTATTGGGCTTAACTAGACTGCGAATAATTATGCAATATTTTATCTTATCTTTGCATGTACTGTGTCTGAAAACCACTGTAAAATATTCAAAGGACGAATATCAACACCGGGCGCCGTGTCTGTGCCACTCACATTACCTACTAGACTGTAGAGCGGACAGCGGCGTAGGTACCACTGGAGTAAGCTTTCTGTACTGCTGCTTTAGTCGACATTCACAAAACATATCCATATCTGGGAATCAGCAGAATATTGCATCCCACCGGCAAGCAACCGCTTCCCCGGCTTAGCCTGGTTGTCGGGGAAGTCGCTACTGCTCAACCCGACCAAGCAGGTGTAGCGCAGACTGAGGCGGACTGGGGTAGAGGACGTAGTAGGGTAGACTGACGCAGACTGAGGCGGACTGGGGTAGAGGACGTGGTGAGGTGGACTGACGCAGACTGAGGCGGACTGGGGTAGAGGACATGGTGGGGTGGACTGACGCAGACCACCAGGGTAAAGGACGTGGTGAGGTAGACTGAAGCAGACTGAGGCGGACCAGGGTAGAGGATGTAGCGAGGTGGACTGACGCAGACTGAGGCGGACTGGTTTAGAGGACATGGTGGGGTGGACTGACGCAGACTGAGGCGGACTGGGGTAGAGGACGTAGTGGGGTAGACACGCAGACTGAGGCGGACTGGGGTAGAGGACGTAGTGGGGTAGACACGCAGACTGAGGCGGACTGGGGTAGAGGACGTGGTGAGGTGGACTGGCGCAGACTGAGGCGGACTGGTTTAGAGGACGTGGTCAGGTGGACTGACGCAGACTGAAGCGGACTGGGGTAGAGGACATGGTGGGGTGGGCTGACGCAGACTGAGGCGGACTGGGGTAGAGGACGTAGTGGGGTAGACACGCAGACTGAGGCGGACTGGGGTAGAGGACGTAGTGGGGTAGACACGCAGACTGAGGCGGACTGGGGTAGAGGACGTGGTGAGGTGGACTGGCGCAGACTGAGGCGGACTGGTTTAGAGGACGTGGTCAGGTGGACTGACGCAGACTGAAGCGGACTGGGGTAGAGGACATGGTGGGGTGGACTGACGCAGACTGGTTTAGAGGACGTGGTGAGGTAGACTGACGCAGACTGAGGCGGACTGGGGTAGAGGACGTGGTGAGGTGGACTGACGCAGACTGAGGCGGACTGGGGTAGAGGACGTGGTGAGGTGGACTGACGCAGACTGAGGCGGACTGGGGTAGAGGACGTGGTGAGGTGGACTGGCGCAGACTGAGGCGGACTGGTTTGAGGGGTGGGTGGATGCGCAGACTGAGGCGGACTGGGGGGGACGTGGTGAGGTGGACTGAGGCGGATGGGGTGAGTGGTGAGGTGGACTGACGCAGACTGAGGCGGACCAGGGTGGTAGTGAGGTGGACTGACGCAGACTGAGGCGGACCAGGGTAGAGGATGTAGCGAGGTGGACTGACGCAGACTGAGGCGGACTGGGGTAGAGGACATGGTGGGGTGGACTGACGCAGACTGAGGCGGACTGGGGTAGAGGACGTAGTGGGGTAGACACGCAGACTGAGGCGGACTGGGGTAGAGGACGTGGTGAGGTGGACTGGCGCATGTAAACGTGGGAACTAACATGGTTTCTACGCCTTCGAACGTATTTGTACATTAGCCTCTAAACTAAGAACGATAGAGTGATGAAACCAAGACAATTGGACTTTGAATGACAAGACGAGTAGTCATACTTGACCAGATGACGTCACTCACTTTTAGAGGCATACTTTTCAAACGTATCATTCAATTCCAGAATGTGTACATTACTGGAGTAAAACCTATCGTTGAATTCGAATTCAGCAACAATAATCACCATAGAAATTGAATTGCTCTAAATAAACGTTTATTTGGGTCAAGCCAGGTCACCTGGGTAGTTGCCCTATAATGATTTCAATGGGTGTAGCAATTAAAATACATGTAAAGCACATGTGCACTGGTAAGATAACATGTGACATCATTCAATGGTCAAAAAATGATTATCATTATCAATGCAGTCATTCGTCATTTCGGGGTAGAGGGGTGGTGCTGGAGCACATCTCGGGTCCTACCTCAGTGGTCCGACCCGATAATGACCTGACACTCAATAGAAAACACAATAGAAAACATGATCACCTGACCATCTGACACGACATCGATCTGGTACTTTGGACACCAACGGAAAACATGGTCCTCTATCACATATATTCCAGTTTTTGCGTTGCACATTTAGGCTGATAATTGTAAACATGGAGATAGCAATTACACGTGATTTTGACGAGACGTCGCGACCTGACCTGACGTCGCTTTTTTGGTCAAATGCCTACTCATCAATATTCGAATCGTGTGCCCATCTTCAGACTTAGTTTTCGATAGCCCTAGTAAAATTCCCCTAAAAACCATACTTTTAGAAACGGGCGAATTGAATTTGACCTCGTCTAGCTCGGTGACCCCGAATGATTCCATAAATATTTGTAATCAATAGATCCGCTGTTCAATTGTCAGAATGTAGACCACGGTTGAGCGCGGTATCGCAGCGCGATTGGGAGTTATCCCGGAAAAGCAGCAGGGGCAATATTTTCCCCACGGCAGTTTCAGGGTTAAGACGAGACACGTCACAGACCACATCCCGGGCGGTGACGGCTTGGCCAGGCCGCTCAACGAACTGTCACCTACCCCGCATATTCTGACGTGTTCAGTGTTCAGCATCACCGCGTTCGCGCTAGTTCAGACAGCGCGGGCGGCAGCTCCGACCGTTCTGGTGACAATTCGACCGGTCGGGTGACAGTTCCGACCGGTCGGATGACAGTTCCGACCGTTCTGGTGACAATTCCGACCGTTCGGATGACAGCTCCGACCGTTCGGATGACAGTTCCAACCGTTCGGGTGGCAGCTCCGACCGTTCGGACGACAGCTCCGACCGTTCGGACGACAGCTCCGACCGTTCGGATGACAGTTCCGACCGTTCGGGTGGCAGCTCCGACCGTTCGGATGACAGTTCCGGCCGTTCGAGTGACAGCTCCGATGGTTCGAATGACTGCTCCGATCATTCGGACGGCAGCTCCGACCGTTTGGGCGACAGCTCCGACCGTTCGGACGACAGCTCCGACCGTTCGGACGACAGCTCCGACCGTTCGGACGACAGCTCCGACCGCGACGGTTCGAGCGACACCCCCGACGGCTAGAATCGTGTATGTCACCAGTGCCGGAGTAGCCATCCTTCTCAGCCCGCGGCCGCTGCCGCCGCCTCTGCCACCGCTCCCAAATACCCATGAGATGGATTTGTCTGCTGTCGTGCCAGCTCTGGGCGGCGAGTCTCATGGAGGAGGCATTAGTCCGGCCCGCTGTGGCGGCTGCACGCGCCAGTGCACCAACTCTGGGCGTGACGAGCTCCGAATCAGGACAGAGGCGACGGCGATTTAATGCTCGCGGCGGAGCGCGACCGTGCCAAAGCCAATGGAAAGCTGCCGCGCCAGTCGTCCAGGGCAACTAACTCAGGATTAGCGTCTCGGCAGACTCAGACCCAGGTCATCCACCATCCGCGCTATGACGGTGTTTGATATGGAGCGTGACAAAAAGTCTGAATTTAATATGGAGCCGCCCCGTGGAGCTAGGACAAAGCACACACGTCTTCCAGGCGGTTCAGCATTTCCTCCCGACAGCAGGGTAGATATATGGCAGAGTCAGATGCTTGATCCGCCAGCTGAGCTCGAACACCGAGACTTCTGTGTGCACGCTCGGGTGCCCAAGAATTATAGCAGAGAAACACATCTCTCCAATATTGGAAAGCAGGCGAGAGGCGCCGCTATTGCGAAACATTCTCCACCTGAACGGCTTTCAAGTGTATTATTACGAGTCAGGCTGAAAGCCGAGAGCACTTCCTTCAACTGGAAGAAAAAGTCAGCTTGGGCTGTCCGCTCCATGCTCGGGACGGTCTGACGCTTCCGAGAGGCGCTTAAGTTCGCAGCTACGTATCCTGGATGTAAAAAGTAAACACGAACGTGTTACTTCACATCCAAGACGTATGCATTGTATTTTGCAAGGCAGTGACCGGTTTTTTCTCCTGTCCAAATTTGCATGGCGTCATGCTTTCGAATTTACCACTTTTATCCAACGATTTTGAACCGTTAATTATTTTAGCGAGGAAAATGATCACGCAAACGGTGCCTAACTAATAATCTCCCTGGAATAAGCTACGATGTGGAAAATGATGTGTATGGCACGTACTGCACTGTACCACCAGCTGCTTTACTTCAATAATGCATGAATTATTGCAGCCATTGCACTGCGTTGCCAAATGTCGTACTGTCAAGAAACATGCACCAAAAAATATGTATGTACCAAGAAACATGCCAAAATACCTCCAAATCTTAACAGATGCAACGTCCTAGGCCTCACGCGAGAGCTGTCCCACAAGGCGTCTCACCGGTCTACACGACTTGCTTGCGTCTCGTCTGTGACGCAGCAGCGCCAGTCTTTATTTAATTCCATTGTCGTATATGAGAACAGCGTTGGTCAGGCGAGGCTGACCACCCGCCTGATTGCCATCGGCGCTATGGAAGCCGGCTCGAAGAGTGTCCGGGTGCGCCGTTGATGCCGGCTCCCAGGTTGCAGACGACTAAGCTTGACAAAGCTCCGCGACTGCACCGCCGCCGGAACTGCATTGCGATGGCGTGGGATCCGGTGCGGAATCCGCCCCCGCCCCCGCCCCCGCCCCGCCCCCGACCGTACCGCCCGCCGGCCGTAAATTAAGATGTCTATCAGCTGGTGATGTTCGGAATAACAAAAACAGGGCGCGTGCCGGCGATCGACTCCGCCCGGGCGGCGTGCCTGCGCTGCCCTGCCGCACCGACCGGGCGCAGGAATTTCAACGCCCACTCGCGATTACTCGCAATGCGAAAATCTCGACATTATCTGCCGATTGGCGATGGCGAGGTTCTCCGAACAACAGCTCTCACGTCATCGCAGTCGGGCGTGCAGGCTTCTCCTCGGCCGGATCACGGTGGCTCGTGCGTCACCGCGTCAGCCTGCCGCCTCGACGTGGTCCGATCGCCGATGCGGCAAACACGCTCCTCCGCGACTGCCAATTACACAAATCGCTAATGAGCATGTGATGGAAAACTGCCACCGCTTGTCGCTGACGTGTTCGTTCGGCAGAAATGACGCCGGGATGTTCGGCAAATTGTGATAACGTGACACGTTTTGCCCGAGCGATCTTACGGGCAGAGCTGCTGAGCAGAGAAGGCAGGAGCACATGGTGCAGAAGTCGTCTGATCTCAGCCAGGAGATACCGACAATTGCTGCCGTTATTTTTGCCTCCAGCTCCATCAACTGCTGTGCAACGTTAAGTGCACTAACATTTGTCCATATTTGGAAGGGCCATCACAAACTTTGAAGGACAGTCATTCAAACAAACTAAACCTGATCACATTCGGTGTGCTAATCCATCTTGCTAATGCCATATGTGGCATATTATACCATAATAAGGTAATAATGTATCATAATACGTGCGTCTACGGACTTTCACTTGTATTCCCGGAAAGGGCAAAACACGGCACAACTTGTCTTCTTTTCGGCATAGCTTTTTCCTCCAGAAATAGCTTTTCTCCCTTTTTAATAGTGCGGAAAAGCGGACACTCGACGAATATGACGAATCAATCATTGCTTGAAGTGTTCGGTGCCAGCCTTCCAGTTTGTTGTTTGTTCTTGGTATGCCTTCCTGCGTATTCAATTTTATGTTCCACATATTTTGACCGATCACGGGATTTCTTCTTTGTTCCCTGCGCCTCTGCCTCTCAATATAGGTGTCCTCGAAATAATTGAACAGCTCAGCCAAACTCGGAATGTCAAACTGGTCAACGATGTCCTGTAACTCATCAAACGCCTCGCTTGCGATTTCGACATCGAGGAGGACGAGGACCAGAAATTTTACAGCGTGTCGAACGTCTCTCATATCCATATAACTGTCCACAAGGCCTACAGCCTGAACTTTCCTCCATACGGCTCGAGCCAAATGGAAAAACAGTCTTCGACAGCTACCTGTGGGGAGGCTGTCTCCGGTGCACACTTCCTGGCAGCTTCGAAATCTATATATAATGCAAAGATTTTGCGCAAGATTTGGACGAGCACGTTTCGAAATGTCCAACAACTTTTCGTAAATTGAGGTGGTGTTGTTGGGAAAGAGCGCATATACACATGGAAAGACGTGACCGGAACGACGGTTGATGACTACATGTAGGTGTACAGTTGAAAAAAATAAAGGGGAGATTTCGAATGTGTCGTCTAACATACAAACGTCATCACGAACCAATTTGTTCAACATAACATCAGATGCAATCGCAATGATCCGGTCGTTTTCGTCTTCCTCGTTGTCGTGTGAATGGAATCATGGTTTTTAGGTCCCGCATTTGATTGTCTTGCATTTCTCAATAATTTCATACCGGCTCTACTCGTTGGGACTGTTTCGTGTCCAATTTCCAAACGCTTCCTTTTCCCACCGATGCGCTGCGATAACGCCTTTCGACTGGGTGCTGATGTAGTTGCTTCGCTGCTTAACTCTACTCGACTTAAGATTCGTCCAGGTTGGTCATGAGTCGCTGCTTGTTCCAAAGCTCCGTCAATTGCAGTTGCAACTTCGATGCGAGCAGGATCCGGCGGGTGACTGTGATTTTGTTTGATAACTTTCCCGCCAGTGTGATACATTAATGCTGCCGATATGGGCCTCTTACAACCCGTTATCTCGCGTTATCGTTATCGTTACTCGTTTCTTACTCGTTATATCTTGGAGAAAAACCTGGTGGAGGCTCTCAAATCCCCCTCTTCCTGGCCCGGCGAGGGTTAATAGCTTTTACCATGAGTCCAGACTAATTGTGTCAATTCTCATTCATGTATTCCAATTAGCATTTGTTGGATCTTAGGAACCGACTTGGAAGAGTCGACACAACTCGGGGTCTGTCCAACCTTGCACGGCATACAAACTTGTTTGTATTTTGCTGGTCACACATCTCGTTCAGTGTAGCTGCGACCGTATATCACGTCGCACATCACCAGAGGTTCCAGTCAGCTGATGAATGTCGATAAGAGTGAAATAAAATTCAAACCGGAAGAAATACGATGACGCCAGGAATGAGAGCTTGATGGCACCACTCTCCTCATCGCCAATGCTTTGTGGACTTCCTCCTTCAACTCTTCCGTCACTACTCAGTCTAAATGAGCAGCTACGCTTCCAAATACGATGAGATTCGGAAAACTTGCCAGAACATTTGTATGTTTTTCGGATGGTTTGGTATGTCGGAAGCCCGCTTACAACAGCAATATTTTCGTAAGTTCTCCAAGTCGCATCGCATTCGAAGCTTAGCTGCTCGTGTAAATTGGATACAGATTTGCGCACTGACAGCAGCCGATGTCCTTCGCTCTTTGGAGCACTAAAAAAACAGCCAACGGACGCCTTGCCGTGATATGGCGCCGTGTTCTGGAACCTTCAGAACACCCATCATGGCTCACTGAGCTAAACTACCATAGCCTACCGCTCCCACTAGCATAGCTTGCCTCTCGTGCTACAAAAAAATCAGCCGTCTGGGGTTTGCATAGTAAAACTTACACTGAGCGTGTGGTATGACGACCGATATAACCCTGTCTCTATGTGATGTTTCAATGATCACAAGGGAATATGCTTGCATTGAGTGATCTGTAAGTTTACATATACGGACACGGCTAAATCGGTCGTGAAGAAAGCTTGTGGATCATCTACAATATACGATTGTGTCAACGCACCACTTTAAACAAACACAAACAGCACCAGCTGAGAGAGGTGGTCGCCCTCAGCTATGTTGGTGAACTCCAGTCAGGCACACGTCCTGATGTAGTAGAGTTCCTCCGAGGGGAGCTGCTACACCAATAAAAATGTTGTGCAACACAGCATAAACTGATTGCGAAACCCACAAAAAAGTGCTAAAATTCCACCCTGTGTTAGCAACATCAACTTCCTTTTACAGTGCGTATGTACACGGGTTATTGCAGCACTAGCTGTTTGGAACTCGCATCAGTGGCCGCACAATGTGACTCAGATCAGTGAGCCATAGAGCCGACCAGTGACGTCACAAAATAGCTGAAGGAATGCAGAACATCACTGAGCTGGTATGACACTAAACGCTGTTCAGCATAATTGTGGTTGATTGGCACTACAGGACCGGAAACGTTTACACCGCTGTCTCACGCACTGATTCAGCCGCGTTCCCGCCACGTGTCGACCAGCTGGCGCCAAATCTGCGCCGGCTCAGTGCTTCATGGCCTAACTACGGGTCCTGTCACAGCAATCTAACTACGGGTGCTGTCACAGTAGCTCCGGTCGAGCGGGACGTGAGTAATCCGCCAGAACTGTTGGTACGCGCGGCTGTCTGAGCGTTTCGCGGAGACGATGACGGGTGACGAGCGTGACTCACCTCCCTCCTCGCGGTGCGACGTCATCGGCTCGATGACGTCACACCGCCGAGGCCGTCCACCGTCGAGTCAGCCAACTGGGGGCGTGGTGGCGGTCATCGCCCAGGGTGGCAGATGGCAGCCGACCCGACCTGACCCATCACCCGTCCACAAACCGGGCACAGCCAGCGGCGGCGGCCTGCCCGCCAGTCCGCGTCTCTGAGAGGTCACCCTACACCTGGTCGGTCTGGTTTGCAGGTCAGAAGTGTCCGGCACTCGTCAGTCGGAAGAGGTGCACTCAGCGGCCGGGACCGGGCGACACTCGGGTGGCACTCGTCAGTCGGAAGAGGGGCACTCAGCGGCCGGGACCGGGCGACACCCGGGTGGTACTCGTCAGTCGGAAGAGAGGCACTCAGCGGCCGGGACCGGGCGAAACTCGGGTGGCACTCGGCAGTCGGAAGAGAGGCACTCGGCGGCCGGGACCGGGCGACACCCGGTCAGTACGGAGCTGCCGCGCCACTCACCATGGACACGCAGCGGTGGCCGAGCATCGCCTCCTCGTCGGCGGACATGGCCGCCGCCGCCGCCGCCGCGCTCTTCTTGGACCTGCGCAGGAGACGGCGCCGCGCGTCACTCTCTCAGCCCAGACACCTCCCCTCCTTCCCCTCACCGACATCAGTGCAGCGGTGGGAATGGTTGCAACACGCGTGGCGAGACGAGCCGGCAGTGGGGCCCGCCGTCTGGGAGCACGGCCGACGGTCTCCGACCGCAGGGGGCACGACACGGACCGCTATCGCCCGGCTGCGGCTGCGGTGCATGCTAACATGGGAGGGCGACGTGACCTTCCCACTCGTCTGTCTCAATCAGTATGCAATAGAACATAACTGCATGCTATTAGATTATGCTGGATGTCATGCACACGCTAGGTCACGAGTAAAGTGCATGCAGAATATGACCCCTTCGTACACCAGAATATCTTAATCAGCTGATTATAACTGGACCATGAGATGAACTGTGATGTGGATCATCGTCGCAATGTCACCGCCAGTAGCATAAATTTGATAACACATTAGTGTACAATGACACACCGTGGTCAAACATTGTGCGCGATATAAACGACATGTCTGGCCATCGCCACAGACGCAATGTGCCGTCTGACATTCTGTTGTGATGTCATGCGCGAGGCACACGAAGGGCATAGACGTACCTGAGGTTCTTCTTGTAGCGACGCAGGCTGATCTCGCTGAAGCGAGTCGGCGACTCGCTCCTGTTGCGACCCCGGATGGCGGCGAACATGGTGCCGGTGGCGGTGTTCCACAACACTCGGCGACGGTTCTCAATCAATCTTCAGCGGCCGACGCTCGGTCCTCGGGACAGAGTCCTCAGACTGACGGCGCTAAAGTCAGAATGTCAGACCAATCGCAGATTGATGACGCAGAGGCCGGACGCTCTCGTGGGTGCTGATCGCTTTGCGAAGTCACTTAGCCTCAGTGGGTTTGAATGTTTCGCTGATCTACTAGTCCGATTCACTGGTCTAATGACCTCTGATGGGATCTGAGGTTCACTACTGCGATCCAATAATCACTGCTGCTCTTTCATGTGCACTTCGTCGCTCGCAGAGTTAATCCTCAGATGTCGGCGATCCGCCGACTCACTCGCACCGCTCCGCTTCGGCAGCACACTTGCCACTCCGTAGCGGTCGGCTGAGTACGGAGTGTGCCACTGAGTACGGAGTGCTCCACTGAGTACGGAGTGTCACGCTGAGTACGGAGTGTCCCGCTGATTACGGAGTGTCCCACTGAGTACGGAGTGTCACGCTGAGTACGGAGTGTCCCGCTGAGTACGGAGTGTCCCACTGAGTACGGAGTGTCCCACTGAGTACGGAGAGTCCCACTCAGTCGCGTGCGTCCGCCGGTCAGCAGTGTGACGTGCCACTGGTGACGTCAGAGGACGCGGTCATGCGCAGCCGTGCCGGCGCGCAGGCAGCCACTGCGCGCAGGTCACGACCTGGGGTCACTGACACGACGCTGGCCGGCCGGCCGGCGGGTACGCGCGCCTCCGCAGCCGCTCAATGCGCCGCAGCGCAGCCGCTCATGATCCTGGCGGCCGGCGCAGAGCGGGCCGGCGCAGAGCGAGTCGCAGCAGAGCGGGCCGGCAAAATCCTCCCAGTCAGGGTGGCGCTGTCGGAGAAAACACGCTCGTTAGAAGTGCACGGTCACGTTGTGATCGAATAGTCGCCCGAGAGCGACACGGGGCGGCGCCGAATGTGTTTGGGCGGCGGTTGTCCTGTGGAGCGAGCACGCCAATTCGCCGACGAGCTCCGCCACTGTCACGGATCGCAGCATGCCTCGATTTGACAACTGGCGGCGCGCAGTGGCAGGAATTTTCCGACGACGCCGCTACAATCATGGGTCCGCCCCTTGCCCGGCCGATGCGGGTGGTTTTCCACACCAGCCGGCACGACACCAGTAGCAGCGAGTTCTCCACGACGCGTGTCCCGCCGGAGCGGTCAGGACATCTGCACCGCTCACCAAAGCCGAACAGGAAACGGCCGAAATCGCCACTCGACGACACACTGGAAAAACCAACGACTGCGCGACAGGTGGGGGAGCAGCGTGCTGCTCGAGCCCGGTCAAGGCGGCGCCGAACACGTGCCGGCCAGTCATTAAGTATTGACGAATTAGCCACAAAACCGTTCCTGTTCGAGCGCGGTGGGCGCCCCGCCGCGCGGCGTAATAACTACAGGTCGGCAAAAAGCCGCACCGAATCAGCGCTCGGAGCACGAGTCTCGAGAGGCGCGGCCGCTTCTGTTGCTCGCCGCAGGCCCGCATGCTCAGGAGTACAACACAGAGGAGTGCCATGAACTGGGAGCAAGTCGCATTCGAAGGAGTACCACGTGAGCATTGGCCGCGAGGGTTTTTCGCTGTTTATTCTTGAGATTGGTCGAAGGACAAATACAGCGCCGAACGTTTTTTTCTTCAAAAAAATGTGAACAACTATGATGAGGACAGAAACCATATTGATCCAATAGTATATATAGCTCATACATATCGATTCAGTTGCATATAATCTAATGTTATCATACATGTTGTTTTAAGCATCATACTAAGGCTCTCATAATATGTATGAGGGCCGTATTACCTTACAATATTGCAAGATATAATTGAACAATGCCATTGTTGCATACTCTCTATGCAATTAGGTGTGCCTCCAGGAATTTTGATAGAGGGACACCATTCTTGAGGGGAGCCATTGACAGATCATTTCAGGGGATGCACTCGCCTGTTCCTGGACGTCTTTTCTACCGAGAGGGCACATCTGGTTGTAAAATTCAAGAAGATGCACAAGAGCGTATCTGGCAGGGGTGTTGTTTATATACTTTTGAGGGAGCAAGTGCTTATACATAGCAATGTTTTTGGTGGTGAATACAAGCTGTGAGGCTTTTTAGGCAAGAATTGCTTCGCTACACCAGTCACTGATGACATTGCAGCGTCAGTGCACAGTTAGCATGATGGTTCTACAGCATAGGACTAAGCATGAAAATGATGAGTTGCTGCGCATGCATAGCATTATGCGACGTCATGTTCTCAATCATTCACATGATATTGGGTACGGAACCAATATTGCGACATCCGTCCCTGGGCTAGCAGCGCTCGCTCGTTTTCCCCTCACACATAGTCCCCCTCGCTCGATCGTTTTCCCCCTATCAGCTTGTGAGCATGGATAACATCACGTCGAGCGGTGCTTCCACCTCACGAGTCCGGACGAAGCAGCACAGCTCGACTCCGAACACCCGGATCACCTAGTATCCGGGCCAGACACGGATCGCGTCGTATGTGCGGCATTCGTTGCAGCCGAATCTGGGTCTGCTCACCAACAAAAGCACCGGCGGCGGCCACCGTCTTCGGCCGGACGCGCTCGTTCAGCCAGTCGACCGACAGGCTCCGACGACCGACAGTCCGTCGACGACCGTCACCGTTCAGCCGACGACCGACAGGTCGACCGGCAGGCTCGGCCGGACGCGCCGACGCGGCGACGAGAGCAGCGCGGCCCGGCGCCGGCGCCGGCGCCGGCCGTCTCGACGGCCCGGGGCAGTCGCCGCCGGCGAACACTTCCTGTTTATTTATTGTCGGGAAGATGCGCCCCGGCCGGCCGGGTTCCCAGATCGGGAGCGGCCCGGCACGCACGAAACAAACGGCCGAGAACAATGGCCGCCGGGTCGGCCGACACGCACACAATCGAGCGGGAAGCGAAAGGTTATCACGCACGGGTGGGTGGACAACTGTGCAGACGCCGACGGGCCTGTCTTACACGTGTGCAGCAATGGGCCCACACGACGGAGGTCAAGTGCGATGGGAAGGCCAGGTGGGGCATTCATCGGATTGTTTGACATGACATGCTGTTTAAAATGCTTTCTGGGACAGATCTGTACGAAATAACTCGTGTGTTCTTGGCTTCGGAAACGACAGGTCGAGATAAACTCAGGACCTTTTTGGCGTTGCTAAATTTGGAGGAAATTCCCGTATTCACCAAAATTTGTCCCTACTCATACGCTACTTATCCCAGTTACGAATGTTGTACAAGGGAGGATTTTCAGCGGATGAACCACTTGCATTACAAAAAAATGGATTGTGAAGTGTTTGATGGGCATCAAAGGTACGCTTTAAAAAGAAAACTCTAGTTTTGCAAAAGGAACTCGCAATGTTGAACTATATGGAAGCAATACTTTGTTGACTCATTAGTGTCAAATAATGTCTGCAATTCAACGAATAGTTTTCACTCCAGTCTACTACGGTTCTCACCAGGCCTTCTTCTGAGGAATTTTAGGGTCGTGACCATTGGTTGGTTGGTTGAGGGATCACCATCCGAGCCAACTAGACTCTACCCCCACCCCCCTCCGCCCCCCCCCCCCCCCTCCCCGGTGATGCTAAGGCAATGGTAAAATGTTGCTGACTCGGGGGCATGGTCATGACTATGGGTTCAACTCCCCCACCCCGCAGTCAATATGTTAGAGGAAGACCTGGTTCTCACCATGGCTCAATAATATGCGGTTTGATTCCCCATGTTCGGATTCCTCGTTTGCAAAAATGGTCCATCGAAGTTTTCTTTTGACTGCGGCCATGTTTTTTACAAATATCAAACATACTTTTGTCGTTCACATCAAAATTAAGTAGATGACGTCAGAAAATATCCCTATGGGGAGGGGTATGTTGGAACATCCCCCTCCCAACTTGAAATTCCCTTTAAAAATGTCCTGCAGACATCCAGGCAGGCAAATATTTATCAGCATGGGCTGTTATTTCTCCGCATAGTCAATCATGCTTGATCAAGTTTGACCTCGCCACGAAATCAGGGTGCACAGTGCAGTATCTCTCGAGTTATTAGCAGCAAGTAAGTAACAAGCAAGTACCAACATCTGCACAAGTAAACAAGCAAGCCGTTTGCACGCAAGCAAGCGAGTCACTTTTAGTCGCCAAGCACCTCCAGAGGAGGAGGTATTCAGTGTGGCTGCGTGTCCAGCAGATGTGGGGCAGCGATCGGAACACTCGTCAGCTGATGTCCGCGCTGTGCGGTGAGGTGGCGTGTCGCGCAGTGAGACGGTGTGTCGCGCAGTGAGACGGTGTGTCGCGCAGTGAGGCGGCGTGTCGCGCAGTGAGACATAGTGTCGCGCAGTGAGACATAGTGTCGCGCAGTGAGTCAGTGTCGCGCACTAAGACGGCGTGTCGCGCAGTGAGGAATTATGTCGCGCAGCGAGGAAGCTGGTGGCACACCAGCCGTCCGATGGTGGCGCCGGCTACCCGACGCAACCTTCGCGCGGCCACCAGCCGCCAAAACAACACGGCCGCACATTCCGCGCATTTGTGACGTCACCGGGCCGACCGACGCGCGCCGTCCGTCGCGGCGCGGCCGGCGGACAGGCGGACTGGGCCGCGCCGCGCCGCGCCGCGCCACCCAGCCGGTCGACGCGATCCGGCGCTGTTTTCCTCGCCGCGTCAAGCATAATTTGACCGCCGTCCCCTCTGCGGCGGGCCGGCGCGTTCCCAGGGAGTGTGGTGACGCGTGACCCGGTGCCGGTCGTGAGGTGGGGGGAGGGCGTGGGAGGAACACATCCCAGCTCATGGTGCCGGTCGTGAGGTGGGGAGGAGGCGTGTGAGGAACACATCCCGGCTCCTAGTGCTGGTCGTGAGGTGGGGAACGGGCGCGGGAGGAACACATCCCGGCTCCTGGTGCCGATCGTGAGGTGGGGGGAGGGCGTGGGAGGAACACATCCCAGCTCCTGGTGCCGGTCGTGAGGTGGGGGAGGGCGTGGGAGGAACACATCTCAGCTCCTGGTGCCGACGGAGTGGTGGGGTGGGAACACATCCCAACTCCTGGTGCCGGCCGTGGGGCAAAGGGGACGCAGAAGGAACACAGCCAAGTGATCCTGGTGCCAGTGGGGGAAGTGGGAGGAATACCGCCTAGTTCCTGGTGTCGGCCGCGAGGTGGAGAGGCATAGAAAGAAATCAGCCCAGTGCTCCTGGTGCCAGCGGGGAGATGGGGGAGGGCGTGGGAAGAAGACAGCCCAGCGGCGCCGGCCGAGAGGTAATGAGACGGGGAGAAACACTGAGCTGAAAGGTGGCTCTGCGTGGTGCTGGGTTACGACCCAGAGCGGGGTTTCAATTACGGTCACATGCCAGTCACGCTTGTGTGCGAGCCAAAGCCGCCGCTGAGCCCCAAGTCGACGGTCCGACCGCTGGCTGACCCGGCCATTGGTGGGGTTACACGACCTGTCGGGCAACAACAGACCGCGCGATCGGGTCACGTGGCCCGGTTCGGTCGCGTGGACGATCCGTGGGGCGGGGTGGACAGGTCACGTGACGCCCATGGTGAAGCGCGCGCGTTCACGTGAGCGAGCTCACGGCACACGCGCCGACGTGGCCCCCGAGAAAGCGGCTTGCGTCCAGTCTCGAACGCGCCCGTGGTCGGGGGGTCATCGGGCGTGTCGCGTACAGCACGGCACGTCGACGTGCACGCTCTCGGAACGGCCGCCGTCTCGGTGAGTAGCCAGCTACGCTACGGGGCTTCCTCCTCACACCACACTACCGGCAGCTACGTTACGGGGCTTCATCCTCTCACCACACTACCGGCGGCTACGTTACGTGGCTTCATCCTCACACCACACTACCGGCGGCTACGTTACTGGCTTCATCCTCATACCACACTACCGGCAGCTACGTTACGGGGCTTCATCCTCTCACCACACTACCGGCGGCTACGTTACGTGGCTTCATCCTCACACCACACTACCGGCAGCTACGTTACGGGGCTTCCTCCTCACACCACACTACCGGCAGCTACGTTACGGAGCTTCATCCTCACACCACACTACCGGCAGCTACGTTACGTGGCTTCATCCTCACACCACACTACCGGCAGCTACGTTACGGGGCTTCCTCCTCACTACGCCACACTACCGGCGGCTTCGCGCCGCGCCGTCTGTCTGTCTCGCCGACTAGGTGCCGTCCACAAGCCGGCGCCTTTGTCTCGGCTCGTCAGTCGGCCGTTCACGGTCGCACGACGCCAGCGTGTCCCCGGGCGGTGGCCGTCGACAGACGTCGCGCCAAGGTCCAGGCGAGCCAGCGTTCCGAGAACGCGGACTGGGAGCGGGCAGGGAACGGTCTGGAGACGGGCTGGGAGCCGGCAGGGAACGGGCAGTGAATTGGCAGTGAATGGGCAGTGAATGCGCATGGGACGGGCAGGGAACGGGCAGGGGACGGGCTGGTTGGTAATGGGCTGGGGACGGGCTGAGAATTGATAGGGAACAGGCTGGGGACGGGCCGGGAGCAGACTGGGAACTGACTGAAAACGGACTGTAGACGGACTGTAGACGGACTGTGAACGAGCTGGGGACGGGCTGGGAACACGCCCAGACCAGACTGAGGGCGGGCTCTGAGCGGCGGCCGACGGTGCCGCTCAGAGCCCGGCCGCCGCGCTTCACACAGGTGGGCCGGAAGGTGCACGGCTGATTATGACCGCGGTGGGAGCGACTGGCCACACGTCCGCCACGGCCGGCTTTGTCCGCCAGTCCACCCGCCCGCCCGCCGGCGCCTGCGGGCGAGGTCTTCCGGCCGGGCACAGGTGTTCCCACGTGGAACGACCCCCGATTCAGCGGCTCGTCTCGTGGGAACGGCGGTAAGCGCGCGCGCTGCGCCGGCGCGTCGGGCATGTGGTCGGTCATGCCTCTGACCGCCCGGCGTAAGGCCGCCCAGTGGTACGAGCCGCGTGCGTGGAAGATGATTTCCATCTGGTCTTCATGAAGAGCCTGTAATTTGGAGACTGGTCTGATTAGTATCGTTAGTGGGGAAGTGGCGCGATGAAAGCACACGCGTGTCTCGACGGCCGCGCTTTAAATCACTGGACGCGCCGATTAAACCCGTCCATTCGTTGCCGTCAACACGAGCTAGGCTTGCCGTCACTCGCGCCCACCAAGCATCTGATTATCGATGCGGTGAAAGGTGTGGTGCATGGCCCTGGCTGGAGCTTCAGCGTGGTAGTACACCGAGTGGGCAGTCAGTGTGCAGCACGTTATCACCCATGCAATCGCGGTGGAAGTGCAGGTTAGCGCTAAATAATGCTGGCACATCACGCTACCTGCTAATTTTACATACGCGTTTCCATTTAAGACAGGAGCCTGTAACGGGTTCTGTTGCGGAGCGAACCGAGGCCTGAATTGAAAAGGGCTGTGAAACGACGGCAGGCGAAACACGATTTCCCGTTGCATAAGCCCACAGTCCGAGGCAAGGTAAGCGCGAAATCGTTCGAAGAGTATGATACGTCATGTCGTAGCTTCATCCCAGGGTTGTCCCAAGTCTACGCTGCTCCCTCCTCGATTTAAAGGCCCATCTTTGCACAGACTGCGGCGAAAACATTACCGAACAGGCTTCCCATTGCCCACCGTCCGGGAGTGGCAGCTCTGACTGACCGCCGGCGGCCGGTGGCAGTTCTGACTGACCGCCGTCCGGGAGTGGCAGCTCTGGCTGACCGCCGGCGGCCGGTGGCAGCCAGCTGCCGCTCCCGGAACCGTTGTCCGATCGGCGATACATCGTGCATTAGCGCGCGCGGCGCCGGCAGAAGGCAGGCGGGGCGCGTCGCGCCACCGCCGCCGCCGCCGGCGGGGCGTGCAGTGGCGCGGCGCGGCGCCGGCCGCCTCACGCTGCGCCGAGGACGGCGACGTGACCAAAACAGACGACAACCCGCCGCTGAAGAGACTGCCCAGACGGTCCCGGCTCATCAGCAGTGGGCGGCCGGGGCGGACGGCTGGTGTCCCGACATTGTCGGCGAAAACGGAGCGCCCGAGCGTAAACAGCCGGTGGCCGTTGTGTGCGCCCGCTTTGTATGCAAATTCCGCGCGGCGGCCGCCCGGCGCGGGTGGGCTGCGAATTTCGCGGTCGGCCACTTCCCTCGCCAGCTGGCCGGGCGCCGCGCGCGCCGTGCACCGTGCATCAGTGTGCACAGTGCACGGCGGCACCGGTTACGGCGGTGGGGCGGCGGCTCGGCGGTTCCCACACCCGCCGGGTCAGGGGTGGCGTGTCGCCGCCGACGCCCCGCGCCGCGGTCTGCCACCGCCGCCGCCGCACCGGCTCGTCGGGTCGGACACACAGCCGGAGCGGCAATCAACTCGTCCAAAACCAACGGTGCGGCGTGCAGGGTCGACAGTGGCGCAGGAGCCGCGCTGCCAACGCTCGGCGCCGGAAGGTCGGGTTCGCCGCCCGGTCGCGATGTGGGATTTTTCGGCGGCCGGACTGGGTCGGCGTGCGACGCTCCACACAGGAATGTCGCCCGAGCGCTCGACTCAGACCGGGTCCAACGTTGAGGCGGTCGAGTCGACCTCGAAATACGCCATCCGGCCCATGCGGTCATGTGCCATGCGGTCATGCGGTCATGTCATGTGTCATCTGGGCCATGCGGTCATGTCTGTCCGCCATGAAGATGACCGTGGCCGAGCCCCACATTCGATCCACTGCACCACCGCCGCTGGACGTCAGGCTCCGATCGTCAGAGGACTGCAACTTCAGATAAATTCTCCAAACCTCCGCGGTTCTTCTGCACCGCGATGTTTCCAGATAATAAAATAGAATGTTATTTGTGTCCTGAAGCGCACGATCGTCTTTCGTCGTTCGGCTATAATTGAAGAAGCCCGGGCTATTTTAAAAACATACAGCTGTGTAGATACTTTTAAAACGCATACAGCTGTGTATACACTCGTCGGCAGACCAGGCACTCGCGTCGTTGCTCTCTTACGCACGCCGAACGGTCACCGAGAAGCAGAAAACACAAGCAGGCAGCCACATTTGGGCACGAGACCCTTCGGTTACAACACAAACGCCCTACCCATTTAGTACTTAGACGGCCATCGGTCCCACACCCTGATGTGTTTAGCTTAACCGCCGACCGTCTGAGTGACGGCTGAACTGAGAGAGGGTTTGATGCAGCACCTGCAGCCGGCGCTTCGGGCCCAGTCTCACTTAGTCAGGTCACGGAAGGGTTCACCCTAATCCGTGAAGCCAGTCTCGCTGGGGGCTCGCTGAGCGGAATTTATGCGGTGGTCTTGACCCAGCAGGCACCGATAGAAGTGAATGTCGTGTAATTGCGCCGCTCGTGTCCTCCGGCTCGACCCATGAATCGCCCTGTCGCCGTGATATATGGCCACATACCTCCAGCGTAGCTCACCTTGCATGGGCACAGCATCTGACGCAATACGGCCATTTCATCAAACTAATCGAGTGCAGTTGCGAGGTAGCGAGAAGCTCTCCATCCCATGATGCCGGCAGCACATGCCCGCGCGCGCACTAACCGCACGGCCGGAACTCTGAGATCGCTCAGCCGGCGAGACGAAGTGAAATACGATCTTATTCGCCCGGAAAACCGTTCCCCGGCTAACGTAGCCTTTAGCCCGGTTAACGTCGCCTCCAACGGGCCGACGGGGGCGCTTGGTCACGGTCACTAAACAAGCCACCTGAAGCCAGCTGACACGGCCGTGGCAACGGCGCAGCGTCCGGCGGCGTCGACGGAGCAGACTAGCGGTCGGCCAATTCGCGCCCGCCCGCCGTCCAGCCCCTGTTGTGCAGCCGGAGTTTGCGCGGCGTCTGCGCCGACCATAGCCGGCACCTGAGAGGCTCGTCTGGCCACTGGCAGCACGACCGAATTAGCGCCCGCCGAGAGACCGTCTCATTCGGGAACTGGGCCAATCCGTTAATGCCGCTCATTTGGGCCGGCCGGGTGCGGCCCACGGCGCTGCGCTGCGCTGCGACGGGCCGCAGCGGCAGCGGGTGGACCCGCTGCAGACCGGCCGGTCGAGGGCCGCTGACCCGACGGAGGGTCACTGACCAGGTCAGAGGTCGCCGCGGCAGAGCACAGTGCAGTGGGTCGGCAGGGTGCCGTCCGGGACGTGGGAGCATAGTGAGAGTGCAGACAAAGTACTATGGATATTGCCTCTCCTGTACCAAACGCAATTGGCACTGCATCGGTGTGGACTAGCTAATTCGCCTATCGGACATGGGTGATCGTCTAACATCGGCTGAAAGGAGTCATTGACGTAATTGCTATGATCATAGCAGTCAATTATATAACATAAAACAAATACACTTTGACTGAACCAATAACGTTGTAACGAAAATTGTCTTGGAAACTCCATCAGACCAGGAGGCATACTATTAGACATTCTGCTTCAAACTAATACAAGCCAACTACGGATGCCATGCAGCCAGGTCACGGCAATTATTCCGTAAGTGCAGGGTTCAGACAACACGACGAAACACAGCGGGTTAACAGCCATCCGTCACCTGATTATGGCATCACCCAGTCCCCATTAAGACCACCGTGGGCCCACCGGTGCAAAAAAACAACGGCAAAGTACAACGACACATAACATTACACCATAGCAGACGGAAATGAGGAGAGGTTTTCAATTCCACTATCTACACCACACCGGAAGGGCTCAGACTTGAGCGGAAATGAGCTCAAGTCGCTTATCCTCAACAGTCCGTCATCAGCACACGTCAGTGGTAAAACACAGCTGAGACTAAACAGCGCCAGTGAAAACAGCGCTGTTCGTTGGAGGGAGCGTGAGCGACAGCAGCCATCATAACAAGCCGACTGTGTACGGCATTGTTGTGAAGGCTGAGCCTTTCCGATGCAGGAGTGTGGCAGCCAACACAGCCTTCGGTTGGTTGGTTGGTTATTGGTTTTACGACACGTCGACCATTGAGTCATATAGCGTCGCCAATCTCTCACGCCGATTGGTCGCGGGCGAAGAGTAGCGACAGGTGAGATTCGAACCCACAACCTTTCGATTGCGAGACGAGCATCTTACCCCCAGACCACTCGTCCCCCAACACAGCCTTCGTTCGTGAACGTGGCAGATGGCGCACTTCACGGACGTGTTGACCGCCGGCTATCGTCCTGTGCGCCGGAGCAGGCCGACTGGTGTCGATCCGAGCACGATCTGGCCCGCGCATCGGCCGTGTCTCAAGGTCATCTACCCGGGCCGTGGTGGTACAAGGTGACTGCTGCCGACCCCACCTGTCCCCGCGCGACTTCCGGCGACGCGGCCCAGTCGTGCGTGGGGTGGGGGGGGGAGGGGAGGGGCAGGGAGTGGCGCTCAGTCGGACTTTAGTACGGAGGCGAGTGACACGAGTGACAGGAGTGACACGAGTGTTCGAATGAGGCGGAGAGGGCAGAATGCAACAGAGCCCTGAGCCGGTACTCTCTCGACTCTCGACAGGATGGACACCGGAGCGCGAGACGGTGAAACAGTTGAACGTTCTGCAGACGACGGTGCGGTGTGGGCGAGAAAGCGGCAAGAGGATGCTGAGGCGACACCTAGACCGTGATAGAATGGCCGGCGACCGCGCGGCTGTGCCTCGGCGGCCCGGTGGATAGGTCAGAAAGTTGTACAGATTTGCTGAGGTTTGAGTGTTTCAGGCAGACCAGGTGGGGGCTTAACTGAATATCTGATTACGCTCGGCACAGGCGGACTCTTGGATAAACTCTGGGGGGGGTGCTACGGCTAGACTGCTGTGAATACCCAGCATGTTCAGGATGGAACGGATGGCGTCACGTTTAGGTCAGACTGGGAGGGTATGGGCCGGGGGAGACAGCAGATGGAGGGGACACGTCTAGGTCAGGCTTCGTGGGTTGTAGGTGCCCGCTGGAGACTCAGCAGAGGGAGGGAACACGTCTAGGTAGGACCGGGCGAGTACGGGTGCCGGCTGGGGACTCAGCAAATGGAGGGGACACGTCTAGGTCGGGCTGGGTGGGTGCAGGTGCTGGCTGGAGACACAGCAGAGCGAGGGGTGAGAGGCCGACACGGACGGATGACTACCGCTGCCCGGCGGACATCAGACAACAGGGAAGGAGGGGGAACAGGTGGCAGCCCAGCAGGGACGCCGGGTGGCCGGTCTGCCGCTTCCGGTGGGGTCAGACGTCACGTCGTCGTCGTCACGGCTGTCGGTGCTGGCGGAACGCACAGGTGGCGCTGAGGAACGCCGCCGGCCGTGACGCGCTGGACGCCGCCGGAGTGACGTCGGAGTGACGGTACGGAAATCAGAGGCGGCTCGGCGCCGCGCATCTCAAACAGCTTGGCCAAGTTGGCGAACTTCAGAATGCGACAGGAATCGAAGCCGTCACACAGCGTGTGGTTGGTTATTGGTTTTTACGACACGTCGACCGTTAAGCCATGTAGCTTCGCCAATCTCTCACGCCGATTGGTGGCGGGCGAATAGTAGCGACAAGTGAAACTCGAACCCACAATCTTTCGATTGTGGGACGGGCAACTTACCCCTAGACTTCTCGTCCCTCGCACAGCATGTGCCGGTAGCTGTGCCACACATTGCTACAGACACCGGCAGATGCTGGCGATCAATTCCGCTGAGCGCGAGGCAGGAGCAAATGACATCAACTGGTTTTGGCGAGTCAAGGTTGTGGCGACTCCAAGGAGAAATGTTGCCCTCCAACGATGGCCAGCGAACCCAGGTCCTCGACGGCAACCGCAAAAAGGCCCCAAATCAGCGCACGTCATCCGCGTGAGCCGCAGCCTGATGAAGCGCCGTCGAGGGTTCCGCACCTGTCCAGCCCAGTAGCGTTACAGCCGGCCCAACGTACCCGCGCCGGATCTGATCGCCGGCTGCGGACGTGTAATCAGTGACGATCGACCTCCACCTTCCCAGCTATCCGTGCAGCGGTAGGCCGAGCCGGCCGAGCGGGCCGCCGGCGATGGACCAGTTCCAGCTGCTGCGGACATGTGCAGGGAGCTGTACAGCTGAGCGGCCGGCGAGTCAAAGATGCACGGCTGAGCAGCAGGTGAGTCAAAGATGCACGGCTAAGCGGTAGGCGAGTCAAAGCTGCACAATTGAGTGGTAGGCGAGTCCAAGCTGCACACGGAAGGCAAGTCAAAGCTGCAGAATTGAGCGGTAGACGAGTGAAAGCCGCACAGCTCAGCGGTGGGCGAGTCCAACTGTGTGTGCAGCTCAGCGACGGGCGAGTCCATGCTGTGTGCGCAGCTCAACGGCGGGCGAGTCCAACTGTGTGTGTGCAGCTCAGCGACGGGCGAGTCCAAGCTGTGTGTGCAGCTCAGCGGCGGGCGAGTCAGCGTGTGCGCAGGGCGGGCGAGTCCAAGCTGTGTGTGCAGCTCAGCGGCGGGCGAGTCCAAGCTGTGCAGCTCAACGCGGGCAGTAGCTGTGTCAGCGGCGGGCGAGTCCAAGCTGTGTGTGCAGCTCAGCGACGGGCGAGTCCAAGCTGTGTGTGCAGCTCAGCGGCGGGCGAGTCCAAGCTGTGTGTGCAGCTCAGCGGCGGGCGAGTCCAAGCTGTGTGTGCAGCTCAGCGACGGGCCAGTCCAAGCTGTGTGTGCAGCTCAGCGGCGGGCCAGTCCAAGCTGTCCACCCGAACAGATCACGCTACGCCGCCAGACCGCAATGCGCTATCGCGTGAGAGCTCGCGTGCGAGCTCGCGAGAATCGCGGATTAGTGCAGTTCTGACGGTGAGGGTGGCATGAGAGGAGCGTTTTGCCACACGAGTGACCTTGCACACGGGCGAGAAGCGCTGGCGTGTGAGTGTGACACGAAACGTCAAGTGGTCGCCGCAGCTGGGGCGCTCTAGTCGAAATGGCAGTCTCCAGAATTCTGCAACCCTGGTTGGTTATTGGTTTTACGACACGTCGACCGTTGAGTCATATAGCGTCGCCAATCTCTCACGCCGATTGGTCGCGGGCGAAGAGTAGCGACAGGTGAGATTCGAACCCACAATCTTTCACAATTACGATTGTGAGACGAGCATCTTACCCCTAGACCACTCGTCCCCTGTTTATCAGCATATTTCCACGGTGTATTGAGCTCATATTATATGAATGCTATGTCCTGATTTCCAAAGAAACTACCTACTCCACTGTGTCTTCATGGCCAGTCGCATCAGCATCACATGCGTGAAGGAGGGCACTGAATACAGTGCCCATGAGCACCTGTTGCAAGCATGATTTCCCATTTATAAGCATGACATAACGACATCGATCGCCCTCCATCCATCTCAATCCCCCCCTCCCCCCTCCCCCTTCTACTACACAGTTTGAAAACAAAATAAAATTATTTGACCTAAAAGGGTATCCACGATATGTTTAAATACATTCAGCGGGGGACTACATCACCAGGCAGCACAGAGGAAGACTTCCACAAATTATTGGTGCTGCCCAGCCAAATTTTGAGCTCATTCTTTCCATGCAACACAATAGGCCTGATGATGAATTTAGAAAGTATTGGTGTTGCATTAGCAACACCGAAAGTACACAACGCGGCACCTCTGCCCGGTAGCCTATTTCATTGACCAACTACGCCTTGACTGAAAACATGTTGGCGTTTAACCGTCCTACACCTCACATTATCCAACCCTTTTACCATGGGTGTCACTTTCTGGAATTTATTGGGGAAAAATGTATCCTTCGATGGCATTTTACTCCAGAGTAAAATTCCATCTAAATAGCCATCGGCTGGGAAAAAAAACTCATTGAGGGAGGTGGGGTGTACTCTAGCGTTCTGGAAGGGCGTCTCTATATGCTCAATGGTTAAGCTTCGGTCTGGTTGGGGGTGCTAAATCAATTATTGGGGGAGGAATTAACAATTGGGGATCACTCCCCCCCCCCCCACCTCCTTAGCACATACAAAATGATGCCCCTACCTTACTATCTCACACATCTAACTCATATCACCCCTTAATCTCCTATACTTCAGTGAGTACATGTCCAATGACATAAGCCTCTCCCAGCATCTAAGTTGTCTAGTCCACTGAGCCTAGTATATTTGCGCTGCAATCTTCTAGCATACCTAGATCCCTTTCTAAGAAAAGGTTCCATGCGTGTACACAATATTCGAAGTGTGGTCGCATGTAGGTAAAGCACATTTGTTTAACTTACTTCCTTTTGCCAGTGATCAGCTCACTTGTGTAGATCCTCGACGCCTAGTATAGCTGAATATGGCCAGGCTGATCGCTACTGTTAGCCATTCCTCTGCTATTGTTAGCCAACTCGATGTCGTCAGCAAACTAAACACCCCATCTATCAGTCCTCCCTTACGGTCGTTCATAAAGATGATGAAGAGAACTGGTCATGGAACAAACCTGTGGCACCCTATTTAGAACATCCTCACGTTCAGATTTACATCCATTTAATGCCACCCCGTTTCCTTTCCCTTAGCGATGCTTCAATCCAGTCTTCAGCTTACCCATCAGTCACTTGCTACTCCAGCTGACGAATTAGACGCTTGTTCGGAATTTGATCAAACGCTTGGCTACAGCATAATTACACTACATCTATCCTCCTTCCATTGTGAACTTCTCTAGCTACATATTCCATGAATACCAGGTTATTTAAGCAAAATCTTCCAGATATAAATCCAGTTTGAGAAATGTTCTGCACCTGGTTCTCCACAGCTTCCATAGTATTGTAAGATCTTCTAACTTGTCCCCTGTCATAGCATAACCTTCAGTGTTTTCACATGTACTTAGTTCTCCTTAGTAGAACTTATGAAAGTTGCTTGCTTAGGGACTTTACTATATTACAGTCCTATTTTGACCCAGTATTTCAGAATCTACCTCCAGTGATTCCACACTACATTTTTGATATTCCTGCCTTTAGAAGCTAAAGAACCTTTTTATGATTTCCCGCTGAACGGTCATCAGATAATTTAATTGCAGCCAGTCTTTTAGATGCCTTAACCTCACCTAACCTTGTTTGTATCAATCCTATATTTCCCCAGGTTAGCCTCAGGGTACGGTCTTTTCGTTTTTGAAATGCCTGCTTCTTTGACACCAGCACTTCTTTTCCTTCCCCTGTCAGCCGCGAAAGGCGTCTAACCTGGTTCGTTCTGATGTGTCTGTTGGGAATGAACCTAGCCTGACGTTGAAACAGTTTATTTTTTAGGACTTCCCGCATTTGATATGCATGAAACCTGACAATAACTCTTCCCATTGAATTATACCCAGAAAGATCTTGGACTGATCATAATTCCCTTGAATACAATGTCGAACAATGTGCCCTATTGTTTCCGACACTTCCAGCATATAAGGAAAACTGTATAATGATGATCATTATCTCATGTCACTCGTATCTTTACATTCTGTCAAAATTTCCCTCATTTGTACCAGAAGTACTAGATCTAACATTTCGCTTCCATTTGTAGGTTCACATATCATTTCAACAAGACATTTCCCCAAATGAGCAATGAAACCTCTTCCTGATTTTGTTAAACTTCTAGTCTTGTCCCTCAATCCCGCTATGTTGAAGTCTCCCAACGATCGACTCTTCTCACACTCCGATTTATCTCTTCCCGCATCAACTTGTCAAATTATTGATCTCAATCTTGGTCTGTTCGCCTATGGTATGCCGCAATCCTAAATGTGTGCTCCCTACTTGTCTTGCATACGGTAAAGCTCGCCGGGAGAGGGGATAAAGGTATAAGTACCTAGCCCCCTCCCTCCAGCCTATTCAGACAATTCATCACACACACATTAAATTAACGCATGGGTGGAGGTTTCGGTGAAGCAGGTGGCGTACAGACACTGCCAATTTTCACAGCACCGCCTGTAGAGGTAAATGCGAAATCTGGTATTGACTTAGCTTTGCAAAACGTTACCACACCAGTGAGACGTCGACATTGCTGAAGGAACACCTGCTTGGCATGCATATAACGTCTGGAAGGCTTCACTGGTTAATTTTATTTAATTGGTTCACACTGAAAAGCTACGCAAGTCGGTACGTCATGCAACAGATACAAGACAAGCTGAATACTGTCCTTCCACGTGATGGCTGTTACACTTTGTGTTTTCACGCTACGGGTACCATCCAGACCATTGCACCGCTGTCCGCTTCCGGCAACCAGAGAGCGTACTCACCAGCTCAGCTTCCCCGTGTAAATCCAGCGAACCGACGCGCACCCACCGACCACGCTCTCGTCCGCACATCTGCGGCTCTGTCTCGCGCTCTGTGCGTTCCGTGACGCCAGCCAGCCAGCCGCCAATCACCGGGCCAGAATCGGTGACGTCAGCGGGAGCCTCCTCCGCTGCGGGCCCTCGGCTGCATCGGGCTGGCAACTACACGGGGCGAGGGGAGGGAACGGTCGGGGATCGCTCCGCCAGGGACGGACCCAGAAATCCGAGTTGGGAGGGACAGGGAGCGGTTTGGAGGGGAGAATCTTCCAAAAGTTCCTCGACTTTTGGAAGGCTTCTCGGATTTGGATGGATCGCGTGGATCAGTCCGATCGTGTTTTAAGCCAATATTTTCGCAATACCTTGCGCCTAGATTCCAGAAAATCTGTGCTTCGCGCTATCTATCCCCAAAACATCCGCAGGTTGGGGGAGGAAATCGCTTTTTCTGCCGCGACATACATCTGCCAGTGCAATCAACTATCTCTGCTTTCGGCCCTGACCGTTGACGACGCCCCAAATGGCGCAGTCGGCGGACGGCGGAGCTGTCAGTGTGCCAGTGACTGAGGCTGACAGGGGCCGGCCCCACTCTGTGACTGAGGCTGACAGGGGCCGGCCCCACTCTGTGACGAGACCGGCGGACCTGTCAGTGTGCCTGTGACTGAGGCTGACAGGGGTCGGCCCCACTCTGTGACGAGACCGGCGGAGCTGTCAGTGTGCCATTGACTGAGGCTGACAGGGCCGGCCCCACTCGGTAACGAGACCGGTGGACGGCGGAGACCAGTGACCGATAAATGGCGGAGTTAACCCCCTCGTGAACGTCTGACGGCGAGACACTGGCTCACGTCAGGCCCATTGTCAAGGTAACAGCGGATTTGTGCCAGGTAAATATGGGGAGGTGGGAGGTGTGGCGGAGTTCAGTGAGGATCGCTATAATATGGGAAAGCGGGAGGTGCGGCGAAGTTCAGTGAGGCTGGCTGTAATATGAGGAGGTGGGAGGTGTGGCGAAGTACAGTGAGGATCGCTATAATATGGGAAAGAGGGAGGTGCGGCGTAGTTCAGTGAGACTGGCTATAATGTGAGGAGGCTGGAGGTGCGGCGAAGTTCAGTGAGGCTGGCTGTAATATGAGGAGGTGGGAGGTGTGGAGTTCAGTGAGGCTGGCTATAATGTGAGGAGGCGGGAGGTGTGGCGGAGTTAAGTGGGGCTGGCTATAACATGAGGAGGTGGGAGGTGTGGCGGAGTTCAGTGAGGCTGGCTATAATATGAGGGAGTGGCAGTTGTGGCGGAGTTCAGTGAGGATCGCTATAATATGGGAAGGCTGGAGGTGCGGCGAAGTTCAGTGAGGCTAGCTGTAATATGAGGAGGTGGGAGGTGTGGCGAAGTTCAGTGAGACTGGCTATAATGTGAGGAGGTGGGAGGTGTGGCGGAGTTCAGTGAGGCTGGCTATAATATGGGGAGGTGGGAGGTGTGGCGGAGTTCAGTGAGATTGGCTATAATATGGGGAGGTGGGAGGTGTGGCGGAGTTCAGTGAGGCTGGCTATAATATGGGGAGGTGGGAGGTGTGGCGGAGTTCAGTGAGGATCGCTATAATATGGGAAGGCTGGAGGTGCGGCGAAGTTCAGTGAGGCTAGCTGTAATATGAGGAGGTGGGAGGTGTGGCGAAGTTCAGTGAGACTGGCTATAATGTGAGGAGGTGGGAGGTGTGGCGGAGTTCAGTGAGGCTGGCTATAATATGGGGAGGTGGGAGGTGTGGCGGAGTTCAGTGAGATTGGCTATAATATGGGGAGGTGGGAGGTGTGGCGGAGTTCAGTGAGGCTGGCTATAATATGGGGAGGTGGGAGGTGTGGCGGAGTTCAGTGAGATTGGCTATAATATGGGGAGGTGGGAGGTGCGGCGGAGTTCAGTGAGGCTGGCTATAATATGGGGAGGTGGGAGGTGTGGCGGAGTTCAGTGAGATAGGCTATAATATGAGGACGCGGGAGGTGCTGCTGAGTTCAGTCAGGCTAGCTGTCAGTTTGAGTCGTTCACAGACGACATCGTGCCCCCAAGCGCGACGGTTCACACAGTGGCGACACAGCCACCTTGCGCCCCGCAATGTCTTACATACATCGGTTCGGTTAGGTGCTGCCAAATGGACTGGCGCTGGGGGGGTCTTTTAACAAAAGTTGGGTTAGGTGGCGAAAAAAGGAGGACGCTGGCGGTGTGTCTCACATCGGTTCGGCTATTGGTGCTGTCATGGCAAATGACACCGACTGGCGCTGGCGGTGTCGTCTCACATCAGTTCGATTAGGTGCTGCCAAATGGACTGACGCTGGCGGTGTCGTCTCACATCGGTTCGGCTATTGGTGCTGTCGAATGGCAGCGCTGACGCTGGCGGTGTCGTCTGACCTTCTCATTTGTGATAATAATTGGATGGTCGATATACTGGGCAGCAATACAAGCGTCAGGAGTGCGGTAATTTGCCGCAATCGGGCTAATTAGAAGTATCTGAACCCAGGGGCGCAGTCAGTATTTTCTTGAGGGGGTGGCCCAACCCCCTACCCCCTAAGAAAAGATACAGAGACCGATTTGGCGCGAAGCGCGCTACACATTTCTGGTTTGAGAAGAGTGAAAATCTCAAGATTTGTCATTTGATCTGATGTATTTTTGCTAATGGGACCCCCCCCCGCCCCGTATACTGCAGCATTATTTGGACAGGTGCAGCCAGAGTTCATACGGATCGAGTTGAGATAGTTCAGCACAAATTATTGATATTGCTGAAGGCTCAGTCTCCTTCACAATCTGCTTCCCACTCGCTGTCGTATGCAGACTTGGTGCATCATTTTCAAATGATTACGTTAAAGGTGCGCAGGGTGCAACACGACCTCATGTTCATCCGCAATGTGTACACGATTGACTCGTCATTCTTAATAGCTTCATTCACTTTGTCTACGCCTGTGCGAGTCGGTCGTCAGCTGTCCCCTTCCACGTGTCCTATGCACGGGTGGGTACCGTGAGGATGGCCTATTTATTTGTAAGAATGCCCGAGTGGAAACTGAGTATTTCAGAAAATACCCGTGCACTGATTTTTAATGACTGTAGATTCCGAGCAAACGTGACTGAATATGTGTATACTCCGTAGTCTATTGATGTCTGCGATTTAGCATATGAAAACCGCGTGTACGTATGTATGCATATACTTCGTCCCATTAATATACTTCGTCTATTAGAAGAACTGCTCGATTGTCCGTCGACGATCGAACAACTAAATACAAAGACACAAATAGAATGCCTGCGCCAAATATCGCCCGGACGATTTCGGCTGTGTTTTACCAGCGTAGTCATTTTGCAGACGAATGGATTTATCCAACGGAGAATTTGAGGAAAGGGGACGTGTCACTTAAGCTTTCGTGAAATGTGGCGGAAGACCCATGGCACTGCATGGAAAGGACTGACCTAAGAACCTTATCGTTCCCCACCTCTCCCCATCAGCCGATAATCTGTGGCGACGCCATCTAATTATCGCATCCATCGCCATTGAGTTGAGTCACTGAGTGGGCCGGCGCCCCGCATGCATCCCAGCGCGTGAGCCGACGCTTCTGCGGCCTCCGCGGCGCCGCAGCCCCCCCCCCGTGGCGCGCGCGGATGGCGCGCATTCTCGCGGCCACGGCGCATCAGTGGCGCCTATTTGTAGCGACACGTTCCCGGAGCTTGGTTAATAAAACATTAGACTGCGGCCATCGCTCACGCCGACCGCGCCCGGCAGACATTAACTCCGCGGCGGCCGGACCTGCGAGGGGGCGCGCGGTCCTGGCAGCACGGCGGCTGGAAGTCCTGGTCAGGGAGCTACCCCACCGAGCGCTCAGCGAGACTTCTGGTGCCCGGCCGTGACCTCCTGGTCTGACGGACGCCTCTGGAATGTGGCTGGAGCCTCTGCAGTCTGGTCGGGAACCTCCGGTGTCTGGCTGGGATCTTCGCGGCCTGGCCGTGACGTCCTGAGTCTGACTGGCACCTCTGGAATGTGGCTGGAGCCTCTGCAGTCTGGTCGGGAACCTCCGGTGTCTGGTCGGGATCTCCGTGGTCTGGCCGTGACGTCCTGAGTCTGGCTGGCACCTCTGGAATGTGGCTGGAGCCTCTGCAGTCTGGTCGGGAACCTCCGGTGTCTGGCTGGGATCTCCGTGGTCTTGCTGAGATGTCGGAGTCTGGCCGAGACCTCCGGGGTCTGACTGGGACCATTGTGGTCTTGCTGAGATGTCGGAGTCTGGCTGGGACCTCGGGGATCTAACTGGGACCATTGTGGTCTGACTGGACCTTCGAGATCCGACTGGGACCACCGTGGTTTGGCTGGATCTTTGAGGTTTGATAGGGACTTTAGAGCCTGGCTAGGGTTTCCGGAAAATCGCTGGAACCTCTGACCTCTGGTGGTGGGCTCCGGTGACCTAACTGTGGCCTGCATGACCCAGCGGTGGCTCTAAGAGTCGAATCATAACCTAAATAGTCTTACCCAAGTGGTTCTGGCCAAACCTCGGAGGGTTTTGCCACACCTTAAGGGCGTCCTCACCAAGAGAACATCTTGCTGTTATAATTTCCATGAGCCCGAGCATGGCCTTTGAGATTATGCACACTACATAGGATCTCAGATCCCACAAAGCTAATGGAACTCTGACGCATGCTCGTAGCATGAAACCTCTGAAATTCACTACACCAAGGTACACAAGGAAGAAGTTGGGGGAAAGGTTTCAAGTCGACTCTTGTTATGCGTGTCCATATTGTAGGGTTGCAATTGAAATGCAAACCGGAAGTTGCGGCTCTGCGTTCTGTATTCCCTGCAACGCATTCACCATCAGGGAGTGCTCCGATTGTTTGTTCCAGCTTCCGAGGTATTAATGAGTGAGCAGGTCATTGCACTTGAACAAAGGGTGTTCATTTCCAGCCGGTGTTTTCCAAGTGCCGCAATCTTTAATAATTGAGCAATCGCAAAAAAAAACATCCGTCTCACACGCTTACATCCTTGTCATAGGCTGATACAGGATGGAAAAATAACGCAGACCAATTTGACCAGCTTCGGCAGGATTTAGATTCTGAGCGTGATAGTTCAGACAGGGCTCAACACTTTGCAAGATTACACAGGATCTATGTGAGAGAGCCACCGCAAGTCAGCCTACCTATTAAGTGTTATCAACCACACGAAGACGTGCAGTGTGAGTTTGAATTGCATTTCGATTTCAGCCGCCTCTACTGATTTATTGCACACCGGCGTGTCGATAACGGTTATATTTGCATGATCTGCCGCACCCAAGAGCAGCAATTCGGGCTGCGCGGGTGCCGTGTAGACGTCGTTGAACTGGTGAGTACTCAGGCCTTGACTTCCACAGAACTGCTGGCCACCATCTCTGTACGCGACGCGGACACACGGTGGTCCTGTGTCACACGGGAGCGCGTGCTGGTGGACCGCCCCCCCCCCCTCACACACACACGTCCTGCTGGTCGTCAGAGCGGCGGGCCGGGAGACAAATAGCCGCGCCCGAGCCGGCTGAGCGGGGCTCGGTTCACGGCTCAGCTGCGCCACGGTCCGCCCCAGCTGCGCCACGGTCCGCCTCAGCTGCGCCACGGTCCGCCTCAGCTGCGCCACGGTCCGCCTCAGTTGCGCCACGGTCCGCCTCAGCTGCGCCACGGTCCGCCCCAGCTGCGCCACGGTCCGCCTCAGCTGCGCCACGGTCCGCCTCAGCTGCGCCACGGTCCGCCTCAGTTGCGCCACGGTCCGCCTCAGTTGCGCCACGGTCCGCCTCAGCTGCGCCACGGTCCGCCCCAGCTGCGCCACGGTCCGCCCCAGCTGCGCCACGGTCCGCCCCAGCTGGCGGGTGCCACCGTCGCCGGCCCGACGCCGGCCCGACGCCGGCTGCCTGCGCCGGCCTCCGTCCGGGCCCTCATTTCACGGCCCGGCCACAGGGCGCGTTACGACCGCGACGGCGGCACGTTCGCGCGGCTTCGGTTACGTCCCACGGCGATGACATCACGCCCTCCCCCCTCCCTTCCCCGGGTGGGATGGCATTGTGATCCGGCCGGTGGGGATCGCTACTGCTCCCCTGCCGGCACCTCTCCGCGCGGGCGGCAGTGCCCCCACCTCCCATCCCCTACTCCAGCGGAACTGGACCGGCCCGGCGAGACGAGACACAATGGACGCCGCCGGTTGTCGGACATTTCACGGCCAGCGATATGACGCACGACGCTGAATGCTGATGCGGCGATACGGCGCTGGTCGGACCCACACGCCAGTGCAGCGTGGAGTGCCGGCGCTGGCCGGACCCACACGCCAGTGCGGCGTGGAGTGCCGGCGCTGGCCGGACCCACACGCCAGTGCGGCGTGGAGTGTCGGCGCTGGCCGGACCCACACGCCAGTGCAGCGTGGAGTGTCGGCGCTGGCCGGACCCACACGCCAGTGCGGCGTGGAGTGCCGGCGCTGGCCGGACCCACACGCCAGTGCGGCGTGGAGTGCCGGCGCTGGCCGGACCCACACGCCAGTGCAGCGTGGAGTGCCGGCGCTGGCCGGACCCACACGCCAGTGCAGCGTGGAGTGTCGGCGCTGGCCGGACCCACACGCCAGTGCGGCGTGGAGTGCCGGCGCTGGCCGGACCCACACGCCAGTGCAGCGTGGATTGCCGGCGCTGGAAGGGCGGACAATACCGGTGTTGACGTCGCGTGGACGGTAGCCGGCGCGGCGCGACGCGCTGGCGAGATGATGCGGCGCGCAGTTCCGGCGCGGGTCGATAGTTCCACCGGTGTAAGCCGATCACCACGTCCGCTGGAAGCGGTGCAGAGGTTGCGGGCAGCTGCGCCGGTCAGGGCACCCCCGAGCGCGGGTCGGTGACGGCGTCTGGCCGCCCTGTCCAGTGCAGATCGGCTTGGCTCTGTAGCGGTGAATTCTATGACGTAGGGGATTCCTAACTTTCGGCAAGGTGAAAGTCATCTTAAAATCCCATCAGTCATCTTAGGAGCATATAGCAACTATACGAATGATTGGGAGTCGCTGGAATCGAATGGACGTCAACACCCAGTGCTGTCGAGGCATATTATGCAACTCTGTGGGATTTGTTTCAACGATAAGTGACAGGGCATAGTGAACAACTACAAATTGGTGAGATATCCTTTCGTGACTCAATAAATGACGGTTATAGCAGCCAGCCTCGTGTCAGCTTTGACCTTGGCTAGTTTTGACCAGCTGCTGTCCTCATCAACATCGCAGGCAATAGTGGTCAATCATCAATCCCGCATGCATCGCATGCGCCTGGAATGTCTCATGTCGAACGACCAACTGCACACAATTAGGACTGATTCACTCTGATTGGCTGTGAATGTGCACAGAAGCTAATCCAACGCCCTTAAAGCCGTGGGATTTGGCCTCCAGATCAGCGCCTCGGCATTGACAAAGCGGAAGAGCTGCATGCGACAGAAATGTCACGTTGCGTCACGTTACGTCACACATGCTGTGGATCAAAACGCATGACGCTACCGGTTCTACAAGTACCCCACTGACCCAGGTGAGTGTCAGACTCAGAGGGGTACCCCACCTAGTCCATCTCAGAATCAGAGGTACACTCACGAAGCAAAGCCATGGTGTCAGACTCAGGGGCACCCCAAACGGTTTAGGTCGGTGTCAGACTCAGGGGTTACCACCAGCAGCTAAGGTCAGTGCCAGACCCAGGGGGCACCCTAACCGGTCTAGGTTAGTGTCAGATTTAGATGGATACACCCACCGGTTCAGGTCAGTGTCGGACTTAGATGGGTACCTCCACCGGTCCAGGTCAGTATCAGACTCAGATGGGTACCCCACTGGTTCAGGTCAGTGTGAAACTCAGACTGGATCCACATCAGTTCAGGTCAATGCCAGACTCAGAGGTACACTCATCGGTCCAGGTCAGCGTGAAAATCAGAAGGGACCCGAACCGGTCCAGGTTAATGTCAGATTCAGAGATACATTCACCTGTTCAGGTCAACGTCAGACTGAGAAGTCCGCTCTGTAGTTCAGGTCAGACCACCTCGACCGAGACTGTTGAACCTCCCGGTCTGCTACAACAGCCTTCAGAAGGTCGTATGTCTAGCCTGCCACTCGAGGGCGTGTATTCTGCTGTTGGTCTTTTTCGGTGGCCATAGGCAGCAGCGCATGCCAGCATAAGGCTACGGCTTACACGTTCAGAAGTTCGTGCAATACACAAAAAGTTTTACTTGGTGCTGCAGCTTCAAATAGCTTGCTATTGTGATGGAGGAAGGCCCTTCTAGTAAAAAAGACGGGAAACTGAGATCTAAAATACAGCGCCCTTACATTTTTCCCGTTGCCATTATAATGGTGATTCGCGTTACCGCGTCAAAAATTAATTGAGGTCCAACCTGAGGTTTACATTAAGACCTGATTGGAGCAATCAGACGTTGCCATGCTGAGAAAGCCTACTAGGAGACCATAGTCCGTTCGAAGCCAAAGAAGACGACGCACTGAATGCCGGCAGATGCACCATTGGTGCAACGGTGTAGACCTCGAAGCAAGCTTCGGAATGGCAAGCGGCGGTGCGCCATGATTTTCGGAACAGAAGGATCGACAGCTACCTCCGCTTCCTTGTGGCATGGTGTGGCGTGGTATGCCACCACATAAACAGTGGTGTGGCGTGATATGCCATTGCATACAAAGGTATTAGCCATGAAGATATAGAGATACAGATAGAGGAACAGGCTAAAGATAGGACTCGACTCTATTTAGCGTACGCACATTTGGCCGCCGTATTGAAGTCAACTCCCTGAAAAGGGGCCGCCATTGTATGTGCACATCACTGGTGCCATTCCCGATGTTGATGTAGTCCATCACCGCCTTATTTTGGTGTGGCGGCTGCCACACTTGCTGTATGAAAGTCCACGTCCATGCATTGGTGGAGTGTTGTGAATAATTACCGCGCGTGTACTAGCCATTGCTGTCATATTGATTTTATTGATGTCGTGCGTGATGAAGGTTTTCCTCCATGCGCTCCATTTCCAATTTTACGATTTGATCAGTTACGAAGTGTCTCCTCAGATGTGTCCGATTTGAAGGCGGAGCCGTCGTGTAGTGCGGAGTGTGTGATCGGTAAGCGCTCTTGACGTCAAGCGTCAGTGCCGCCTGCCGATCGGACGGCGACAGCGCCATGTGTGGCTCTTGTTTGACGTGTGTCGCATTTGTCAGTTGACTGCCACATTCCGCTGCGACCGCATGCAGTGTTGCCATGCAACCACCCCTGTTGCCTCCACGGGCGGAATTGTTCAATTATCAACAGCGTGAGCGTAGCTCTGTTGGTGCACTGGACGGAGGCACCGCTATGGGAGGGTATCGTCGCTTGTCATGCAACCGATGTCGAGCCTACAAGAACGGTACACCTGGAATGAAGAAAAATCGTCGACAAAATGAGTTCTGTCAAGGAGCTGGCTACCGATAATTGGTCACCTGGCACGCGATTTGGCGACAAAAGTCGCGGTCGTGGGCCTTGACCAGCAGTGCCGGCGGACGTGGTTGTGGCCCACCTGTTCAGAGCAAAGCACACATTCAGTGTGGCACTGCGGAATTGTCTACCAAATGACGACTCGAACAAATACAGGTCCAGTTGGTAGGAAAGCGAAGCAGTGCAGTCGACGTGCTCGCGTGGCCGGGGCAGGGAGGAGACGTGACGAGGAGCGAGGAGAGGCGGGCGATGACAGAGAGCGAGGAGAGGTGGGAAGGAGTGGTGACAGAGAACGAGGAGAGGGGGAGGAGCGGTGGCGGAGAGCGAGGGGAGGTGGGAAGGAGCGGTGACAGAGAACGAGGAAAGGTGGGAAGGAGCGGTGACGGAGAGCGAGGCGAGGTGGGAAGGAGCGGTGACGGAGAGCGAGGAAAGGTGGGAAGGAGCGGTGACGGAGAGCGAGGAAAGGTGGGAAGGAGCGGAGACAGAGAGCGAGGAGAGGTGGGAAGGAGCGGTGACGGAGAGCGAGGAGAGGTGGGAAGGAGCGGTGACGGAGAGCGAGGAAAGGTTGGAAGGAGCGGTGACGGAGAGCGAGGAAAGGTGGGAAGGAGCGGTGACGGAGAGCGAGGAAAGGTGGGAAGGAGCGGTGACGGAGAGCGAGGAAAGGTGGGAAGGAGCGGTGACGGAGAGCGAGGAAAGGTGGGAAGGAGCGGTGACGGAGAGCGAGGAAAGGTGGGAAGGAGCGGTGACGGAGAGCGAGGAAAGGTGGGAAGGAGCGGTGACGGAGAGCGAGGAAAGGTGGGAAGGAGCGGTGACGGAGAGCGAGGAAAGGTGGGAAGGAGCGGTGACGGAGAGCGAGGAGAGGTGGGAAGGAGCGGTGACGGAGAGCGAGGAGAGGTGGGAAGGAGCGGTGACGAAGAGCGAGGAAAGGTGGGAAGGAGCGGTGACGGAGAGCGAGGAAAGGTGGGAAGGAGCGGTGACGGAGAGCGAGGAAAGGTGGGAAGGAGCGGTGACGGAGAGCGAGGAAAGGTGGGAAGGAGCGGTGACGGAGAGCGAGGAAAGGTGGGAAGGAGCGGTGACGGAGAGCGAGGAAAGGTGGGAAAGAGCGGTGACGGAGAGCGAGGGAAGGTGGGAAGGAGCGGAGACAGAGAGCGAGGAGAGGTGGGAAGGAGCGGTGACGGAGAGCGAGGAGAGGTGGGAAGGAGCGGTGACGGAGAGCGAGGAGAGGTGGGAAGGAGCGGAGACAGAGAGCGAGGAGAGGTGGGAAGGAGCGGTGACGGAGAGCGAGGAAAGGTGGGAAGGAGCGGTGACGGAGAGCGAGGAAAGGTGGGAAGGAGCGGTGACGGAGAGCGAGGAAAGGTGGGAAGGAGCGGTGACGGAGAGCGAGGAAAGGTGGGAAGGAGCGGTGACGGAGAGCGAGGAAAGGTGGGAAGGAGCGGTGACGGAGAGCGAGGAATGGGAAGGTGGGAAGGAGCGGTGACGGAGGCGAGGAAAGGTGGGAAGGAGCGGTGACGGAGAGCGAGGAAAGGTGGGAAGGAGCGGTGACGGAGAGCGAGGAAAGGTGGGAAGGAGCGGTGACGGAGAGCGAGGAGAGGTGGGAAGGAGCGGTGACGGAGAGCGAGGAGAGGTGGGAAGGAGCGGTGACGGAGAGCGAGGAAAGGTGGGAAGGAGCGGTGACGGAGAGCGAGGAAAGGTGGGAAGGAGCGGTGACAGAGAACGAGGAAAGGTGGGAAGGAGCGGTGACGGAGAGCGAGGCGAGGTGGGAAGGAGCGGTGACGGAGAGCGAGGAAAGGTGGGAAGGAGCGGTGACGGAGAGCGAGGAAAGGTGGGAAGGAGCGGAGACAGAGAGCGAGGAGAGGTGGGAAGGAGCGGTGACGGAGAGCGAGGAGAGGTGGGAAGGAGCGGTGACGAAGAGCGAGGAGAGGTACGGCGGAGCGGTGGCGGAGTCGATCCCTGTCGTGGCTCAGGAATGCCACGCGACTTCCGCCGGGAATGCCCCAATATCACGGCTCGCCGGTACGGCTCGACACCGTGACTGTCGTTGGCACGTGACGACTGCGGCGAGCGCACGCGTCATACCCGTCACATTCGTCACATCTGGCATGCCCGTCACGTCCATCACACCCGCCACAGCCGTCACACCCATGTCATTTGTCACATCCGTCACAATCATCACACAGATCACATCCGTCACCCCTGTCACACTGTTCCTGTGTTTCGTAAGCTCATAGAACGGACTGTGGAACACCAGTTGTATTCCTATATGTCTGATAATCACTTATTTTGATCCTCCCGTCATGGATTTGATTTTGGTCACTCTGCTGAAGCTGCCCTCACCGCTATGTCTGACCACATTATCCTGCCATGGACCAGCATGAGCTCACTCTTCACCATCTTCTCGACCTCTCAAAATGTTTTGATGTTATTGATCACACCAAACTCGTATTCAAGCTTCCGACCATTGGTCGGACCTGGTTCGCCTCCTACCTCTCTGGTCACATCCAATCTGCTTGTGTAGTTGACGGGCAGGGGCGCCGTCACCTCTCCAGGCACCTGCCCAATCCAATGGGCGTTTTCCAGGGGTCCTCTCTCGGCCCCCTCCTGTTCAAATTTGCATAACGGCATCTCTTTATTTGGGGATAAGGCGCATGTGGTACAATGCGCTAATGACAAACACATGCTTGTGTCTGGCAAAATATATTTACTCCCTCATATAATAGCCTAATTAGAGCTTCCTCTTGTTGGTCTCGATCAGTGGTTTCATAAGCATGGCCTTAAAGTAAATACCACAAATCCGAATTGCCTTTGTCTCTCGTTCACATTGTCGCGGTATGACGTCATCACTATCAACTACAGAGAGGACCTTGTCATGAGTGCCAGTGAGGAACCGTGACGTGCTTTTCGACGAGCATCTCATGCGGGACTCCCATATCTCTGCCCTCGTCAAAACGTGTGACGGTATCTGCATTGGTCTGTCCCATGTGCGTCACTGCATTCCCTCGAACCTACTTTCCATTATTGTCAACTACCTGGTCATGTCGCATGTCCGTTGTTGCTTGGCTATCTTTGGTAATTGCTCAAAGACAAACATGAATCGTCTTCAATGCAAAATCTTGCTTTACGTGTTGTTTCAGGCAGACGTAAATTCGATCCATAACGGACGTGCCGGATGAACTAGGCTGGCCCGCTGTCCGTCAACTGTGCGAACGGCACTCCCTCAACTTCCCACACGACATTAAACCCACCGGTGAACCACAGGCTCTTGCTACTCACCTCCAGGCAAACCTTGAACTCGGCTCCCGTACACCTGCCGGGGCACTGGTCTGGCGCTCCCATGTGTGGGACCGAATAGACCAACCTCGAACTCGGCTCCCGTAACACCTGCCGGGACACTGATCTAGCGCTCCGAGGTGTGAGAGCGGAGGTTGGTAAGCGTCGCCTTTATTACGCGAAGGCACACGCTACAACGCCCTCTATCCGGAGGTCAGTTGAGTATGAGCTGTTTACAGCGTGAGGTATGTGATTATAGGCACCTGATTCGTTCTCATTGCGTGTCTTTATGTTGCGCCATTCCGTTTTAGCTAATGCGCTTGTGAATGAGTGCGTAACACATTCGATCTTTCTAGCTGACACACTGCCCAGAATAGCCCCATTTTATCTTGGGATGGCGATCTCATCGTGCAATGCAGCACAATACAATGCATCCGTGACGCAGGCAGGATGTCGGGCATCACACCCATCACATCCGTCACACCTGTCACACCAGCAGGATGTCTGACGTCCCGACGATCACACCTGTCAGGTGTGTCACGTGTGGACAGGTGTGGCAGGTGTGACATCCGTCACACCTGCCACACCTGTCACACAAGCAGGGTGTCGGGCATCACACCCATCACACCCGTCACATCCATCACACCGGCAGGATGTCGGGCATCGCACCCGTCACACCCGTCACACCCGTCACACCTGTCACACCGGCAGGGTGTCGAACCCGGCACGTTAGGAGACCACATCCGGCATATTGTGGTCGGCAGTCGTCACATAATGGTTCACGTTTGAGTCTGAGTAGGGCTGGATCTGAGGTGGGCAGGGTCTGAGATGGGCTGAATCTGAGCTAGCTTGAGTCTAATTTGGGTTTGGTCTGAGACAGGCTGAGTTTGGTCTAGGCTGAGTTTGACTGGATCTGTGTTGGGTTGATTCTAACGCGGTTTTCACGGGCAGACCAACTAAAATCGAATTGGGATCGGATCGGATATGCGTGGTGCAATGGGTTTGTTCAAAGCGTTTGCAAAGGACAAGTCTCGGAATTCTGTTCAAGTAAATGCGGGCGAAATTTGAATGCGTCAATGGATTTAGGAGAATGCTGCGCAACCTCTGCACGTGATTATTTATCACCACACAAGGCATTCTGTATGAGTTATTTTCACAACAGTTCTACTTACGTGAGCATTTCGATGCCTCTTGCTGTCGATCGCTCTAGATGGATGAAAGTCTCGTATGGCCTTCAGCGTGACGGTCACCTCTTCATTCGTCAAATACTTCTTCGTTCCAATTTTCTCCATTGGAATAGCTAAATGAAACGTATTGGAAAAAGCAAAGCTGGATCGTACTCAACTTCTTCCCTTGCAAACTCGCGCCGATTCTACTAATGGCGCTTAGAACTTAATATCTAATCTCGTTTGTTCAAAGCCACAATTTCATGTTCTTGATGCGACGGGCCGGTCTAATATATCATCTAGCTATATTAGACCGATCCGTCTAATATAGCAGATAGCAGATTTTAACATAGGTACGGTAATTTCACATTCGCAGCAGCCTTAGGGAGAGGCGCTTGAGCATGAGCATGCCTTCCGTCTCGCCCAAGATTGTCCAGCACTTCCCGTCCCGCAGTCAGGCTCGGGTGGTGACGGTTTTTCGCCGCGCCGCAGTCATGTGTCACGTTTCCATTAGACGGCGGCACGGTCGGCATCGGGAGAGATCTTCCCAGCCGGTTCGTCGCGGGTCGTGTGCGGCCACAACACGCCCGCCCAGCCTGATAGGGCGATTCGCTTCGCCCATGTGGCACTCACAGATTTTCACTTCATTTTCATGTAATTTTCATTTTCACAGATTTCCACAGATGCGGTGCTCCTAATCGCGCGTAATCCTGCCGGTAATTTGCGCGCTGCCGCTGTGTGGGCGTCTGGGTGGCGTATCAGGTGGCCGGCGCTAGGCGGGAGGTCAGCGCCGAGACCCGGGTCACGCGCCGGAGGTCACGCCAGGACCGCTGTCCGGGTCGTGACGCCAGCTGCGATTCTGCGGTCGGCCGTGTCACAGGTGAGGTCGAGACTCGCACCGTGCTGACGTGGCGGGCGCGACAGTCGCGGCGGCCGACGGCCGACTCGGCGTCACACGTGACGGACATCAGCTGACCCGCGCACGCGACCGCCGTGACGGTGCAGAGAGGCGCCTGTCCCGTCAGGCGGTGGGCCACGCCTGCACCGTCAGCCTGTGGTGACATCTGGTGCGGTGTTTCAGGGCCAGGCGGACAGCGGGGCGGGCTGTGGCGGCCGGAGGCGGCCGGTCTGGTCCTCCAGACACCACGGGCAATGGTGGACCAACAGGGATGGTGGCGTGGCGCCCAGACCCTGACAGTCAGCCCCTGAGGGCCTGCCGCAGGACGACGGCGAGAGACGGCGACGGCCAGGTGGCGACTGGAAACCAGGCTCGTCTGATCTGAGTCCACTACACTCGAGTACATATCTCTGTGAAGAATTGCACGTACAGCTACGATAATCTCCCTTCATAAGACACTTCCGTGAATGGTGTTGAAAGTTCTTGCATCGATATGCGGAGTCAGAATCGAACGCTTTCCACACCGAATGATACAATGTTGAATTATATGATAAGCATTGTTATTCGCATCGTTGCCGTTCCGGCAGTTCGTAGGCTGTTTGCTGCCAATGTGATGGTGGGGAAGGTGGCTGTGAAATATCTAATTAGCCAGCGGATCATCCAGTGCTCTGCTTGGTAGACTAAGAAAGCGGACATACGCGTCAAACAAGTGTCAGTTTCAGAGCTGTAACGTAATTTGAGTCTGGTGGCGCGTGGTCCCGAGCTACCGCAGACGCTGATACACGCTGCGCGCGCTGTTATAGTGGTGTTTTGAAGTGTGCCGCCGCCACGCCCTGTCAAACAGTAGCTCCGGAGTATTCGCCGGAAGTCCCGGCGGCGCCCCCATCCCCTTCCCTCCTTGACCCAGGGAGGCTCCGCCCCGCCCAACACCGGCCGGCAGTGCCGGAAGCTGGCCAGGTGCGGCCGGAACTGGCGGCCCGGTGCTAATTGGCTTCAGGAGGGGATCGCGGGCTTTGTGGGGGTACATCGGCGGCATGGGACCAGGATCGGCCGTCACGCCTGATCGCGCCAGCAAAAACAGTTGTTTGATGGCGATTAGTGCGTCAGTTAGTGATTCTTAACGAACGACTTATCGCTGGCTTTCGGTTCTTGTTGGCCGCTGATCTGTGCGTTCCACGCACGTAAAGCGTGTGGTTTTCTTGATGTTGAGCGCTCCCGGCGCACTTTGCCGAACAGTTATGTAGATCGATTGGTGTCACTGTAAACTGACCTTTTGTGTGACGCAATACCGCAGACCAATAGCAAGACAGGTAATCCCCAGCTGGCGCAAGCCTAGTTATTGAATTTTACACACTTTATGAATGGTGACCTGCTGCACTTGTTGCCATTTGACTGTTCTATCACACCTTGGTCTAACTGCATTCCTCCATACACCTTGGTTTTTCTTGTTCGTGTCACATTCTGGAAATGGCCAAAGTTGGCTGTAGGATGTAAGCAAAGACCTGATACGCCTACAGTTGTGTCAGTAAGCCCAATGATGGTCGAGGCGCCCCAAAGCACAATTAACTAACTAAGTAAACCCAATGCAGTGCTAAATAGTCGAATGACTAGACGGTTTAGCAGTCAACCTGGCATTGCAATTGCGTCATAAATATCCGTACGTAGGAAGCTTCATAGCCATTATGGATCCCCACCCCCAAAAGAGGCCGATGTTTGCCAATATTTCTCCCTAAAACGACATTTTCTCGAAGTCTAAGAACATTGTATAACATAAAGGTGTCTTAAGCAGATCAGACGACTGTTAGCTGTTCAAATTCGATGAGTTTTCGAAATCATATTTCCGTATTCCCCAACCCCCACCCTCAAGCCAGACTTTTGGATCCCCCTGAAGTAGATTGGCTTGCATCAAAGATAGAGTGCAACCAAAGGACACAAAAAGCGCACATGATGACGTACCACTGTATTTTTCCCAGCAGATTTGCCGCAGCCATCGTCACCGCCGTCGGTGGAGGATCACAACCAGTTGGTGAAGTGAGGTGAGCAAAATGGCGGCTGCACGAGCCACGACGCAGGGCTTCAGCGCCGGATTATGCCACACAATTTGCTGCGACATCCGCCACGCCAACGGCATTCAATCGACCCCAACGTCATGTCCAAATAATCTTCAAATAGCCAAAAACTCCCTCTTCAACAGTCCACATATGCTATATGCTATATTTGATATATGCTACCGATGTTTTTTGTTTGTTTGTTTTGTATTGAACGTGACGGAAGCTGTATTTAATTGTACGATGCATATTATACCATCTGATTCCGTAGTCAAGTTACTGGTGCAATGTCCAAATTGTTAAATAATGAACTACTGAAAAATATTAAAGCACTTGGCTTATGATTGAAGATATCAAATTTATCTATATTAATGCTGGGCTATGTCAAAATAAAGAAACATTTAGGCACTTGTCATCGAAGTAACGAAATTGTAGTTGTGTTGTTCCCTTACTGGGAACAACACAAAATTAGCTCAATCAAATTGAGAAATCAAATTAGCTCGGGAATGTTCAGCAGGTAATGCTAAGAGATTCTTTAGTTTCTACAAATTTAAGGCTAAAAAGTGTGGTGTAGGACCACTGGAGGTAGATGGGGAATTAGTGGTTGATGATTGTGATATTGTGGAATCCTTAAGCAAGCAATTCTCATCAGTCTTTACTCAAGAGAATTCTAGTAGAATAGAAACAACTGAATCATATGCCATGACAGGTGATAGGTTGGAGTATCTTACAATAACTACAGAAGCTGTAGAAAAGCAGTTGCAGAATATAAAGCCTAATAAAGCTTCTGGACCAGATGATATATATGCTAGGGTTTTAGTAGAGTGTGCTAAAGCTTTAGCAGTTCCTCTAGGTATACTTTTCAGGCGGTCTATGGAATACTCTGAAGTGCCTGAAGATTGGAGAAATGCAAATGTAGTTCCAATTTTCAAAAAGGGAAGTATGAAGTGTGTAGGGAACTACAGGCCAGTCAGTTTGACCTCAATAGTTGCAAGGTACTAGAAAATCTGGTTAAACAGAATGTTCAAATTCATCTTGATAGGCACAATCTTTTAAGGGATACTCAACATGGATTTCGATCTCGAAGGTCTTGTTTAACTAACCTTTTGGAGTTTATGGAGTATGTTACCAAAGAAGTAGACAATCAAAACAGGATGGATGTTGTGTACTTGGACTTTAGCAAAGCTTTTGATAAAGTTCCACATAGGAGACTAATTCATCAACTACAGCAACATGGGATTGTTGGAAAAGTTCTAGGTTGGATTGAAGCATGGTTGAGGGGAAGGAAACAAAGGGTAATGTTAAATGGATGTAAATCTGATTGGAAGGATGTTTTGAGTGGAGTACCACAGGGCTCTGTTCTAGGGCCACTTCTCTTTATCATCTTTGTGAATAACATTGAGGTAGGGCTGAGGAATAGAGTGTTCAAATTAGCTGATGACATCAAGCTGGTAGGAGTGGCAAACAGTTGTGATCAATCTAGTAATATTGAACTAGACTTGGAGGACCTAAAAAAGTGGGCTGATCAATGGCAGATGTCATTCAACTATGACAAGTGTAAGGTTATGCATCTGGGGTCTGGAGGTGAGACTTTCAGATATACAATGGGAGGGAGGGAACTGGATGTTATTGAAGAGGAAAGGGACTTAGGTGTGTTGGTTTCAAAGACCTTAAAGCAGAGAAACAATGTAGCTCAGCTAGGAACAGGGCACTCAGAATGCTGGGACTCATTAATAGAAGTGTGATGTATAAGAGCAAGGAAGTCATGAAAAAACTGTACTTAGCATATGTGCGACCCCACTTGGAATATTCTGTGCAAGCTTGGAGCCCCTACCTAGAAAAAGATATAGACAAGTTAGAAAGAGTGCAGCGCAAAGCAACTAAACTCATCAGTGGACTAGGTAGCTTAGAATATGGAGAAAGGCTTGTGGCATTAGATATGTACTCACTCAAGTATAGGAGATTAAGGGGGGACATGATTGAAATGTACAAAATTGTTAAAGGACTAGATCAGGTCAATTTAAATGGTGCTCTTCAGTTTAAAGTATCACACAGGGGTCACCAACTCAGGTTAGACAAGTTGAGGTGTAGGACAGTTAAGCGACAGCAGGTCTTCAGTCAAAGGGTTGTTGATCAGTGGAATGGGCTGCCTGCTGATGTTGTGGGGAGTTCCTCATTGAATGTATTTAAAGGTAGGGTGGACAAATTTTTTAGACAGGAAAATCTTGTTTTTGAGTTCTAATTTGGATGGATGGGGTGATATTTACGTTAAATGTGCACGGCACAGACCCCTTTAAGCAGGGGCTATGGTAGCACAATAGGTGTGATGGGAGGAGCTTGCGGTTGTTGAGGGTGTTATGCAATAGCAAGTGGATGATGCTAGATAGGCTGGGATATATAGCTTCCTAGGATCTTGGGATAAGGGATTGATTGGGGTGAGAATATGTACATTTCTAGTACCTTTTCTAGATAGGCTTAACCCAGATGGGCCCCTGTGGCTCTTATTAAGCCTTAACACTTTATGACTTTATGACTTACAAACTGTACTATGCCACATAAGTGGATGAATGTCCGAATTTAAGGATCGGTGGGGCACCGGGTATTTTTGGGTCGATTCTTTCTCTGTATGATTGATGTTAAATTTCATGATTTAAGAGGGGAACCCGATCCCTGTGACTCCCCCTCCCCTCAGCCCTCACCCATCAATGAGCTCAAGATCGACTGAGGTCACTGACCTCGATGTATCTAAGATGTTCTTGGCATCAAAAACGCCTGAGGGCGATTTTAAGGCAGAATTTGAATTCAGTAACTATTTCCTAGCCCAGTGGATTCCACAGCATATTTTTTGCATGCTGGTACCCCGTGGCACAGTCAAGATTTTCCTAAAGGGCCCCGACCCCCCCCCCCACAAAAAAGTGTGAGGAAATAGAGAAAGCTTTCAGCGCGAAACGGGCCGGAAATTTGTGGCTTTGCGTGGTGCAAATCTCAAAAGTTCTGGTTTTATCCAGTGTATTTTTGGCTGCACCTCTGCTGGTGCCAAATTTTGCGTGAGGAAGTTTGCTCTGACCTGGCTCGTGAGCTATGTGCGTGATTACGTCAGGTACGATATTGATTTGTTTCACCTAAGCTACACTCGACTGCTCATCTGCTTTCCTCATCCCACACATTGATCCGCTGAAGCACAGTGATGTGTTCGCCGATTCGGGGTTTTCAGATAAATTTAATCTTTGGCCTGCCATAGGTCACCGGTTGACAAAAATGTAAAAGCGGATGCCATTCTATCCAAAAACAGTCAGCAGCCCAAGAGTGTCGGTCCTACAACAGATCCGTGCTTTGGTTCCATAATATTTTCGCCTTCCACCTTGAATATCAATCCAGTGAGGCGTGGCACAAAGATCACCTACCACAGACAAACGGCCATTTGTGCATTAGGCAGGAGGAAGTGGGAGCACTGCCTTTTATCTGGCGAATGTGTGTGGTGGTAAATGGCGGCAAGTGGTGGTTCACCTCTGGAATGTCGGCCCTTTGATGGCATGCCGACTGCTGCCGCACGTGACTACCGAACAAGAGCTCTTCCAGGCCGGGAGATGGCGGCCACCAGAGCGTTGACTTCCCACAAGGCTCGGTCATTGTCGCCGGGTGGCAACGGCTTCCTCTGTCTGCTGCTCTGACGACGGCATGGACGATGTTTTAGACATAGGCGAGTTTGATCAGATCAGGTGTTGGGCTGACGTCAGAGTCGAACCCGTTCTAAATCGCGTCCCATTCCACACCCAACCGAATAGCGGCACGTTCCGCCTAGTGGGTCCGAAGCCGATCGTACCCCGAACCCAACCATCCTCCCAGACCCGACCATCCCCCCAGACCCGAGCACCCTCTCAGTCCGAGAATCCTCCCAGACCCGACCATCCTCTCAGGCCTGAGCATCCCCCGGACCCGACCATCCTCCCAGACCCGAGCATCCTCCCAGACCTGACCATCCTCCCATACCCGAGCATCCTCCCAGCCCCGAGCATCCACCCGGACCCGACCACCCTCTCAGACCCGAGCATCCACCCGGAGCGTATCCTCCTTCCAGACCCGAGCATCCACCCAGACCCGACCATCCTCCCAGACCCGAGCATCCTCTCAGACCCGAGCATCCACCCGGACCCGACCATCCTCCCAGTCACGAGCATCCTCCCAGACCCGACCATCCTTCCAGACCCCACCATCCTCCCAGACCTGACCACCCTCCCAGACCCGAGCATCCACCCGGAGCGTATCCTCCTTCCAGACCCGAGCATCCACCCAGACCCGACCATCCTCCCAGACCCGAGCATCCTCCCAGTCACGAGCATCCTCCAGACCCGACCATCTTTCCAGACCCCACCATCCTCCCAGACCCGACCATCCTTCCAGACCCCACCATCCTCCCAGACCTGACCACCCTCCCAGACCCGAGCATCCACCCGGAGTGTATCCTCCTTCCAGACCCGAGCATCCACCCAGACCCGACCATCCTCCCAGACCCGAGCATCCTCCCAGTCACGAGCATCCTCCCAGAACCGACCATCCTTCCAGACCCACCATCCTCCAGACCTGTGCATCCTCCCAGACCTGACCATCCTCCCAGACCCGAGCATCCTCCCAGACCCGAGCATCCACCCGGAGCGTATCCTCCTTCCAGACCCGAGCATCCACCCAGACCCGACCATCCTCCCAGACCCGAGCATCCTCCCAGACCCGAGCATCCTCCCGGACCCGACCATCCTCCCAGACCCGAGCATCCTCCCAGTCACGAGCATCCTCCCAACCCGACCATCCTTCCAGACTCCACCATCCTCCCAGACCCGACCATCCTCCCAGACCCGACCATCCTCCCAGATCCGAGCATCCTCCCAGCCCCGACCATCCACCCGGACCCGACCGGCGTCCGGGAGTGGCAGCTCTGACTGACCGCCGTCCGGGAGTGGCAGCTCTGGCTGACCGCCGGCGGCCGGTGGCAGCTCTGACTGACCGCCGTCCGGGAGTGGCAGCTCTGGCTGACCGCCGGCGGCCGGTGGCAGCTCTGACTGACCGGCGTCCGGGGTGGCAGCCTGACTGACCGGCGTCCGGGAGTGGCAGCTCTGGCGACGCCGGGGCCGGTGCGCTCTGACTGACCGCCGTCCGGGAGTGGCGTCTGACCGCCGGCGGCCGGTGGGCTTCTGACCGCCGTCCGGGTCTGGCTGACCGCCGGCGGCCGGGGGGAGCCACTCCCGGAACCGTTGTCCGATCGGCGATACATCGTGCATTAGCGCGCGCGGCGGCGGCAGAAGGCAGGCGGGGCGCGCCGCGCCGCCGCCGCCGCCGGCGGGGCGTGCAGCGGCGCGAGTCGCATGCGCCACAACTGTCTCACGGCAGAACGGCGCCGTGACACGGATAGGTGCGACGTGACGCATGGCTCCAGTCACGCGAGAGACGCGGCTGTGTGTTGTTGGGAAGATGACCATTTGGAGAGAAAGGGTTTAATGTGGTGGCTGTGTGGTGTTATGACACCAGCATGCCTGGAGATATTGTTTATATAAACTGTTAGTGAGAGACAAAAGGTCAATGGGGCGCAGCGGAAGGTGCGGGGCGGGTGGGAGGTCGGCCGCTCGACAGGTGAGCCCATCCGCCCGCCCGTTGCCAGGTATTCCCATGTGGCCAGGGACCTAGAGCAGTGTGAGTTGGAGGTGAGCGTGATGGACGTGGTAGAGTGACGGGAGCGTGGAGTGTGGGGTGGGAGGTGTTGTATAAGACTGCGAGAACGTCAATAGATGAGCGTGAGTCAGCCATCAGTGTAAAAGCATGTTTGTTGGGGTGGGCCTCTTGATGTTCAAAAAGGTCAGTTGAGTTTCGATGGGGGAAGGTAGTCTTTTCGTTTTGCCGAGCTTGGGATATTGCATGTGCCAAAATGGGAGTAGGGGGGAGATTTTGCCGAGGGTTACCTCAGGGAATTTCGGTGCGAGTGTAAGGACATGATTCAGATGAATGACAATATTGTATTTATTTCGGTTATAGGAACGTCGAACAGGGGGGGGGGGGCGGGCAGAGAGTGCAAGGGTGGCGGCCAGTCCGAGCCAGTGCTACCGTTCCCAGCATTGTGTGAGCCGATGGTCAGAGTGAGAGAGAGAGGGGAGGCGGGGGAAGGGGAGGGAGAGACAAACAGCCAGACAGACATATACAGACATATAGACAGAAAGACAGAAAGACAAAAAGACAGAAAGACAGAAAGACAGAAAGACAGAAAGACAGAAAGACAAAAAGACAGAAAGGCTGAAAGACAGGGGTATAACAAAGTGATCCTCCCAAATGTTTGCGGCCTGAGGCAAGAAGGAACATTTTATCAAGTTAAGTTTATCTAGAAGAACAGCATAATTGCACAAACATAGAGTAGAGACCAAATGCATTCATATCTTCTTTCTAATTCTTGGATTTCGGAAAGACTCGTGGTATGCAGAGATAGGCCCTATTTAGGGACTTTTAGCTGCAATTTGTATTCAATGATCAAGTAATAATTAATTAACAATTAAATCATATTTGGATATTTAGCGCAATTAATTCACTCTTTCAGAGTAACTGGACTGATTGTACAACATTTGTGTTCATTACCTCTCGGAGGCATTGGGGATTGGGTGTTGCCATCCACCAGGAGAGTTTCAGGCAAAAGCTGAAAGACGTGCATTGCGTGCATCCTGCAATTTTGCATCGGGGATGTTGCATCTTTTCCTATGTTAATTTGTTTTTGGTGCGGAGAGATTTGCAAGGTAACCTCAACTCACTGACCTAGAGCGTCAGGCTAGCGTGTGACCGTGTACCGATAGATAGGATCGTGTGACCACTTGTGCCGACTTTGGCAAGGCAGATTTTTCGAAGCTATCCTCTGTACGGTTTCATGGAAGTGTTTGAGCCCAGATAGAATATACTGAAAGTCGACTAGCCGGATGTGCCGACATAGGTCAGTGACCTTTGAAATGCCATTCGAGGTTAGTGACTTTCTGATTACCTCTGTGATGGGCATCAACAGTTTCGCAATGATCAGCAATGCTATGTGTCTTTCGGGCATGTGTGTACGGCTATAGTTAATGTTACGAGTACCCGACGGAAGATGATAAGTTTGCTAAGTTTGCTAAGTTTGCCTAAGTTTGCCAAAATCTTAGCATTGAGCTGACCTGGAAGGTCACCTCGTGACCCTTGAGACAACATGTTTGTATTTCAATTTGGGGAACCCGTGAAAAAATGCACACCTGTTTTGGCACGTAGGTCTCGGTCAATTAGGGGCGAAATGGCAAGGGTGTGTGCTCACCATTCAAGTATCAAGGGGGTTCCAAGCTTTTGACGAAGCTATTGCCGGGCTATTGACGGAGCTGAGGATGTATTATTTTCCAAACAATTTACACAAATAATTTGCACATGGGGTCTAAATCCCAGTTTGTTGTTCAATAGGTTGGTAAATATTTACGTGACGATAGGCGTTCCGGGCTCCTTTATCCCTCGCAAGGTTTGCTATAACTTCGGTGAAGCAACTTCTGCCACTAGCTTGACATGTCTTCACATTTCATTGCTTCGAAGGTCAAATTTTACTGCCAGACGTAAAGAGCGCACGTTTCCTATCACCTCGATGTGGTAAGCGTCATACGGGTAGCTTTTGATATATGTTCCATTAATTACAATAATGGCACTATGCGCTGTCGCATTATGCACTGCCGCATTATGCTAGCATTATGCTAATGCCACAACATTAGCCGTTCACAATACAACAATTCAACATTCTAAAGTTCGCCACAAATATAAAAATGGCGATGCTGTTTACTTGTCCTGTCCCCCAGTCGCTCTCCCACATCGCACACACCCAATGTGGTGCTTGGAGGTGTTCCATGTACCATCGATTGAGGATTTTTATATTTCGCTGCAATCTGCTGCCGAAGGAGTATATTAACAACACGCGAACCTACGTGTGTGACAGCTAGTGGTGTGCGGTATATGTACCGCCCCTCACCTCCAATGTCCTCGTTAAGCACACACTAGCTACATTTCCCTCATTGACTTTGTGTCTAACATTGGATGGAGATTCCTCTGCTCTAAACTGCACTCCTGCTTGAAGAAACACATAATCGTTATTGACTTGTCGGAACATGACCTTGCATCGATCGGTATGAAATGTTCTAATGTTAGCATAGGTCATCTGGCTGGAGGAAACTTGGGCGTCTAGATCTGTCAATTTGATCTAACAACATTTCATGGCCGATGTTAAGGATTAGGTTCTCTAAAGCTGGTAGAACAGCTGTGAATTTCTACACGGCCACATTCTTATCATTGTGTCTGGTTTCTCTAGACATGCTACGTGAGTGTGCTTAGCTACATAACCATGGTTCATGTCATGGGGGCGTATGAACGCTGGTGAAAAGAGCCGGTGGCAGCGCCCCGGGACGTGCCATCGGGACGCAGGGGGCAGGCTGCCCACGCCAACCTCAAGAATTTCAACTGGCGTCATATGGCAAATAATGAGTTTAATTTTAGCCTTTGCCTCCCGACTTCCTTCACGAGTTGCCGCCCCTAGCCAGGGCGAATTTGTTTCATGGAGATAATGGCTCCGGTAACAAAAATTGACGGTCATGGCGGCTGGGGGTCTCCCAACAAGCCAGGGTCCAGATACTTATCTTCAGGACATATTTTCAAATTGAATAAGGAAAATGACAAAGTTGCACCAGCAGGATACCAAGCCAGGGATCCGGACCCTGGCTCACCCGCGATTTCCTGCCATGCCATGGATCCCCACCCCTCCACACACGTGTCTACGCCTATGGTTCATGCTTTCGCAAAGCACAGAAGTGCTCAAAGATGCATCTGACATCCAGAAGCACTTCCAGACGTGCATTGTTGACGTGCATTGTCTGACATCCAGAAGCACGTGCATTGTTCTCCACCTCTGCACCTTTGAAGTGATCTGCCCACGGCACTGCTGCCCCGTCGCGCCCCGGTGGAAGCGCGCTGGCAGTGGCTCTGGGCCTCTGGAAATAATTACCGACAACCGATCAATGCACCTTGAGCATTGATTCTCGGAGCTGCCGGTGCACAGCTCGTGCACCTCCCAGAGCGCACGTCTGTGCACGCACCAGCAGCGCTCACGGTCGCGGCCAGACCGATCACCGTGCACGGACTGCACAAGACAGCGCCGACCCGACTGCTACCGCTGCCACGGAGAATGCGTTCCCGTGCCGCTGCCCTGCCGGCGGGCACCCCACCAGGCCGGCGGGGCCGACCGATCCGCACCGTCTGCAGCTCGCTGCGGCCAACAGCCGCCTTTCGCACGGCAGCAGACTCTGCAGGAGGGCTGCGATATCATCATGCACCCATAGTAGTGGCAACTGGCAAGTGCGGCAGAGGCGAAAGGCAGGCACTCAGCTCGGTCATTTGTCTTGGAAACGGGGTGCCTGTATCACTGATGCTTGACGTTTGTCAAGCATGCTTTCCTATGCAGGCAAGCCAAGCAAGCGCTGCAATACAAGATGCTGGTGGGCTCTTCGCAACCCCCGCGCTTTCGTTGATATGCTGTTGTTGTGTGTCTGCTAGTTCTCCATTCTATATCTCAGGGCGCTTGCCTGAAAATTGCCAATGATTTTGTTTCGTCATTTCAAGCATTGGTGAGATTCGCATCAAGGAAATTCCATGTATATCCGCACATCTTCGCCAGTGTCAGATCTCTGGTGGTGTGTGGCCGTGCAGTACACGCATGTCAGAAATAAACCTTCGACACTTGGGACAAGGCATGAACATCCGCAAGCACATGAATCATAATGCGCAGCCATAACCTGCCAAATGAATCCTCCATGCGTGATTTCTGATTTTCACGTTGCCCAATGATGCGAATTCCTTTATAATTTTTCATATTAGCTGGGCTCCTCTGAAAAAGGTGCAGTAATTTCGTGCATGGTATGTAAAATACTATGTTTTTACGAACGAGTTTTATAAAGGAACTTCATAATAACCGAGCCGAAGGCGGGGTATTTATCAGGGGCGGATCCAGGAATTATATCGGTGGCATTTGTTCTGGAGGGATGCCATTTCTCCGCAGGGGCACCTTTGTATCCTGGGGGTGCCATCGGCTGCAACATCTAGTTGAGCGGCGGGGAGGGGTGCATTCGAGCACCCTGGGGGGGGCGCCACACTATCGGTGGCGGGGGCATGTCCCAGTTCCCCCCTTGATTCACCATTGATATATATATATATATATATATATATATATTATCTCTCTCTCTCTCTCTCTCTCTCTCTCTCTCTCTCTCTCTCTCTCTCTCTCTCTCTCTCTCTCTCTCTCTCTCTCTCTCTCTCTCTCTCTCTCTCTCTCTCTCTCTCTCTCTCTCTCTCTCTCTCTCTCTCTCTCTCTCTCTCTCTCTCTCTCTCTCTCTCTCTCTCTCTCTCTCTCTCTCTCTCTCTCTCTCTCTCTCTCTCTCTCTGCATCCATGGAACTCTTCCAAGCGATGGCTCATAAAGTAGAACAGGCCATTACATATGACGAGCTGGTTGGCCGGCTGCGTGGCTTTTTTTGACGACAGCATCAAATTGCTTGACTCAATGACTTCCACAAAGCTGTAATGCACCACAGCCTTGCTACTCAGCAAGCAGCTGAATAAGCCAGACTGTTTCCTTAAGCACCACTTGCTACAAGCACTCTGCTTTGACCCCATTACACCAAGCCACCACGAGTACCTGCGTGTGTGCGTTACACTTGGCTAAGTGCCTTGTTTGAAACTGTCGCTCTGCTCTGCAAAGGGCAAATGCCACTCGATTGTCTTTTCTTTCCCCACACATAAATGAACCGAGTCTAGGAGCCTGCAGTAACAGCTGGGAGTATCATTATCCTGCACCTAGTCATGTCACATGAGCAACAATCTCGTCAACGGCACCGGCGCCATTGCAGCGGCACTAGAACACCGAGGCCGGGCCTTCGTTAGCCGGCGCGCGCGCCATCCATCCTAATCACTGTTGCGCGCGTACACAAATTCCACGTGACCGTGCATGGTGCGGCCATTAGGGCCTGCTCTAATTAGGAGGCCGACCGCCGCGCCGCCGGGGGGTGTTGCCGGGCGGACGGCCGCCGGCAGAGTGCCACCGACGGCCGAGACCGCTTGTATCCGGGCCCTGGGGGGCACTCTGTGGGCACTCTCACTCTCACTGGCAGGCCCGGCCGAGGTCGGCTCGCCCCTCGGTGGGAGCAGCACACGCGTCGCCCGGCCGATGTGTGCATCACCGTGTGTCGTCCATGTGACCTGAGTACGCCGGCGCCGGCGCAGGAGGAGACACGCACCGACGTCGCGCGCAAGGAACGTGAGGCGGGAAAAATCCGCGCGCCACTGTAGCTTCCGCTCACACCCACGTGTGGCCAGCGGCCTGGAGGACGTCGGCGCCTGCGCCGCAGCTCGACGGTGTGCAATCTTGGCCCGGCACGTTCTCTCTCTCTCTCACGCACACACCGGCAATCAGGCGAGCAGTTTCCTGCCGCTCGCTGCGCGTGCGGCAGGCCGTGCGTGTTCAGGCGGTGTAACTGGCGGCGGTGTAGGCGATCTTCACCTCACTCACCTGGCTCGTGCTGTTGTCATCGCTCGCTCAGCGCTTCCGCCTGCGCCTGCGCCAAGGCAGGGGCGAGGTTTACCAAAACAGTCGGTGCCCAAACGACACTTCGTCACACAAAGGTCAATTTGGCGTAGTGGTCGCCTAAGGAATTTATGGCCAAACTACATTGATTCTATGCGTGTGATAAATAACTTCTTCCACTGAATTGATGTATGAAGTAACAACTTTCCACTCAATGCAATATGGTACCGCTTGAAAGGCGCACCTTTTCCCCCAGCACCGAGTAAAGTCCAACTTTGCCGACCGCATCGGCTGCCACGGCAGCCTCTGCCGTCGCCCTCCTAGTCTCCCCGTCACAGCGGCTGACGGCACTGCGGCCGCTCCCACCTCCGCCCTCTCCTCACCACCTCCGCCTCGGCCTCCGCCTCTGATGCGCCGCCTGGGCCGCGGCCGCGCCCGTCGACCGCTTGTTTCCAGCCGCCGATGCCGAACGGCGACGACGGGAAGCCGTCCGCGCAGCACGGCCGCGATTGTCTCCGACGCGAATCAGCTGCACGTGCCCGCCGCGCCGGAACGCGCGCCACGACGGCAGGTGGCGGCGCGTGAGATAGAGCGGGAAGGCCTCCTGCTCGGTCGAGCGGTCTGACACGGACGGCCGGGTTAGCTGCGGGTGGGTGCCGCTCCAGCGCCTGCCGACGGGCTGGCGCGGCCCAGCGGGCGTCAGCCGGTAAACGGGCGGCGCCAGATCGGTCAGCAGGGCGGCAGGCTGTGCCGGTGGCCGAGTTCCGCGGCGACAGCCGGCGAGGTCTGCCGGCGACCGGCACCGGCCAGGCGTGACGGCGTCGACCTCTGCCCGGCACGAGCCGACAGTGGTCCGTCACGGGCGTCACGGGAGTCACGGGTGTCACGGGCGTCCGACTCCGCCGGACACGAGCCGACAGTGGTCCGTCACGGGCGTCACGGGCGCGACCGCCGGACATGGTCCGTCACGGTCACGGGTGTCACGGGCGTCCGACTCCGCCGGACACGAGCCGACAGTGGTCCGTCACGGGCGTCACGAGCGTCACGAGCACCACGGACGTCCGACTCCGCCGGGCACGAGCCGACGATTCTCCGTCACGAGCGTCACCGGCGTCACGAACGCCACGGGCATCACGGACGTCCGCCTCTGCTCGTTGCAGGCTCTCGCGAGATCGCACGCGACTCGTGACTCGTGACTCGTGACGCTCGGTGCCGATTTGCTGCGTGTGTTGTCGAGTGTGCGCCGGTCTCAATTCCCCTGACCCGCCTGCCGCTGCTGGATGGGTGATGCCGGCCTTTCCAAGCTCGGTGGTCTGGTTAGAAACAGGCCGCTGCGCGATTGATGATGATCGAACAATGCACTCCAGTGAGGAACAGATACCTCTGCATCCGCCCCTGACCCCAGGTGCCCTGTATCCGCCCCCATGGAAGGTGGCGCCCCTCCGGCCTGGAAAGCGCGCCCCTCCGTGAAGGCGTCTTTTCCTCCGAAGCGAAGCGCCTCCGGGAAGGTGCACCCCCCCCCCCTCCCCAGGTCCCCCACTCACCCACCGGCGCGGAACTCAGCGTCGATGCTGCGGCACACCGCGCGCCATGGAAGTCCCTTGTCGATGGAACAATACCTGCATGAATGCTGCGAGTTCACGTATAACGTGCCATCACAGCAGAAAACGTGCACCATCGCCGGGCCATCGGGGCCGCGCAGCTATTTCGTCACCTTAACGCGACCCGAAAGGTACTTCCATCTCAACTGCCTTAGGTCACCCGTGAGGTTCTGAGGAAAACTGTGCTGTGGGCAAAAGTTTTCCTGTACCAATGGAACTGCCAAAATGTTAGCTATTTGAGAACCAAACCGGATTTGCATGGTTTGAGGCGTGACAAGCCTTCATCACGTTTACCGAATAGGAAGTTGTTACTGTCAGCATGGGCGATTTGTCACGGATTTGTAGCCTCCTGGATTTTTCTTTTTCAGGCAATGCACGGGACATTTCACCGATGGCTGATTGCATTGTGTCGACATGACAAACACCGCAGCCACCACACCACCGGTGATCCCAGAACAGCCCCACACATACCGGGGGGAGGGGGTCCACCAGTCCACGCTCGCTCTGGCTATTGGCGACTTCATCGTTCACACGCGATGCTGAGCTGGCAGTTGGAGGGTGACTGAAGATCCAGGTGTATAGTGTTCATTTGCTGTGTTTTAGAAGCGGCGTCTATTGGACGAGCAGTAGACGCTGCAGCGTCTTCTCCTCTTCCCGACGTGACGGAGTGCTGAGAAGAGAATGTGGCTGGCGGTCGCGATAGCGCCTGTAATTAATGAAAAAAACATCAGCTTCCTCGAGAGATAACACAACAATGGACACGGATAGCGCCATTGCTCACGACGGTGCACACTGTCTATCCGTACATCAGGCGCGTGTGGTGCGCACAGCGACCCGGTGTGGAGTGAACGACCTGTGAGGACTCGTCAGGGAAGAAAATGCGCTGCGGTCCGTTGTATGTCGCGGTGGATCCGTGGGACCGGAGTGCCATGCAGCACTGCCGCAAGGTCTGATGGATGAAATAAGCGGATTCGGGCAGCGACTCAGTGCCATTAAACCGTGAAGTTACGACACGCCTCTTGCTGACAAATATACATGGAGACTGCTTGGGGATCATAAATTATGACAGATCCAGCTGACCGACCAGTGCTGATGGACAGAACAAATAGCTGATGTGTCTGTTCTGTTGACCGTCGGAAGTTTTCAGCTGGCGTTTCGAAAGATCGGTTGGCTTTCTCGAGAACTTGTGGAGCTCGTTGAACATATTTTGTATTTGCATTACTTGGATACACCCATACTTCGACTGGAAATAAATGACCGACCTGTCAATATCTGTTTTTTTAAAAATATCTAAGCTTTGTTTTCAGGGACATAGTCACACAAAGTACTGAGGAGGAAACACTAGGTGCTCTAGGTTCAGTGCGTCCGAGCAATGCCAATGTCGGAACGTGTCTTGCGTATTAAGAAACAAAAACATTGGAATATCCATCGCACCCTTCTTCCCATTACTGAGCCAGTTCTTATTACGAGCGATGGTGAGCCCGAGCGAGTGTATACAACATAAGCTCATCATAGCGAACAAACTCGCCGGCCTGCCATCGCGATTTTGAAACCTTAATAGCTTATTTTTCTTACAACGCTAAAGTCCTAATTATATGACTTCGATCTAAACCGGGTTTTCTAATTTTGGTTTGTAGCCGTTTTCATCACAATGTACCTAGAAAACAGCGCTTTCTTCAAAGAAAAGGGTTCATGATGGACCTTAGCCGCGGTCCAGCCGGCTCAGCCAGGCGCCGGCTACGTACGTCATACCACGTGATCTGCGCGCTTCAAGGCCGGGCGACCACTCGACCAGGGTCAGTCCGATGGAAGGCGCCGCGCAGAACATTTGTATGCGGGCGTAATCTGAGCGGGAAGACTGTGGACCAAAAAGGGCGGTGACCCGGCGTGTCACTTATGTTCGTTTGACAACTCGGCATAGCGCACTTGAGCTTGAGGTGCGTGCATTGCATTTGGTAGATGAACCCGATTTTTTGCAAACTTTCAGCCAATTTCGACTGGATTGGGTTGTTCTCCATTGCCAGCTGCCAAACTGGCAGCCGATGTGCTCACAATGAGGCTCCTCTGCCTAATGTAGAGTACATGCATCTTAAGTTCGAATGTACTATGCCGAATTGCCGGCAAATATTTGGCTTATTTCCGATATTCGTACGCTTTCACAAAAAGTTGACGCAATGCGGTGCATGTCATCACGGGCTCCGAAGAGAACACAGCTGCGGTCGGTCGACAAGTTCCCTGTCGCCGTACTGGCAGTTAACCTGCGCTCGCTCGTCCAGCGCCCCAAATGGTGCCATATACCGGTAAATACCGATGCTATCGCAGCAATTCCGAATGTCAGCTGTATCACCTGTCGACGTGGAGGTCTCCTGCGGACGTCTCGTCGTACACAGTGTCGTTGAGAACTACGCCTGTATACAAGCCATTGGGAGCTCGTACACAGACCGTACTCGGAATCGCCACGCTGGCGGCCGCGTCCGTGTTCCGTGCGGCGGCCACACCGCGGCTGGTGGGGAGTGTGGCACCACGCGGGCGGCCGCGTCTCGTGCTCCGTGCGGCGGCCACACCGCGGCTGGTGGGGAGTGTGGCACCACGCGGGCGGCCGCGTCTCGTGCTCCGTGCGGCGGCCACACCGCGGCTGGTGGGGAGTGTGGCGCCAACGGGCGACCGCGTCTCGTGCTCCGTGCGGCGGCAAAGCGGCTGGTGGGGTGCGTGGCACCCATGGGCGGCCGCGTCTCGTGCTCCGTGCGGCGGCCACACCGCGGCTGGTGGGGAGTGTGGCACCACGTGGGCGGCCGCGTCTCGTGCTCCGTGCGGCGGCCACACCGCGGCTGGTGGGGAGTGTGGCACCACGCGGGCGGCCGCGTCTCGTGCTCCGTGCGGCGGCCACACCGCGGCTGGTGGGGAGTGTGGCACCGCGACGACGCCGCGCCGCCGCCAGTGACTCCGGCGGGTGACGCGACCGGACGTGACGTCACCCGCGGCGCCGGAGCCACGCCTCGTTTGCCGGCAGGTCCGTAAAAAGGCCGCCTCAGTGGCGTGACGCCTGGACCGCCATCGTCGCCGTCTGTCGCAAAAAAGGGGGTACGAGCTGGGCTCGAGCCGAGTGGTGCTGGAGCAGATTCTGTCGGCACGGCGTCTGTCGACAGGACTTCTGTCCGAACAGGATCTGTCAAGACGGCTTCTGTCGAAACATCTTCGGCCAGAATAGTTTCTGTCGGGACAGTTTTGTAGGAACAAGTTCGGTCAGGAAAGATCCTTTGTCCGAATTTCTGTGGTAGCAACTTCTGTCTGGCCTACACTTCTGCTCATGGCCTACCAACCATTGGGGACTCAGTTTCGTGACTACGCACACCGATCCAATTTAGCCAAAACGGATGGTTTTCCTTATAGATTGCGCTTGGGTTTTTACCTTCGGGTTTTCCAAGCAGCTTGGTTTTTCCCTTCTCAGGTTTTCCCAAGCTCTAACTTGAGCATACGCCTACACATTCAAGGTCGGGCCTGACGCCCACGGCTCGCCCAGGGCGCCGGGCCACCGCTTCGTTCCGGGTCGCAGGTGGCCAGCGGAGCCTGTCCGGAGGCTATGAAGCTGTCCACCTTCCAAGTGTCCTACTGCATGATATGCATGTATGCATGTCTATGTGCATACAGTCTATGTGTCTATGTACATATGTGTCTATGCACATACATTGCATACAGGTGTATGCAATGTATGTACCAGTCCTTTCCGCCGCGTTCCTTGTTTGCCGGCGTCTTTCATCTTTCCTCTTTTGCTTGTTTGTTGTCATCTGATGTCACATAAGCCGGTTCAACGTAACCCTTTCATTAACGTAACAAATCTCTAGCGGATGACACTTTGCCAATGCTAAAGACAAAAAAAAAAGATAATAGCCTGTACGTCATCACCGTCTTTACGAAGCAGTTCCTCCTCGTCGTCAGAGGAGGGTGCCAATCAGCCGAATTTGAGCCGTGTTGGTTCGCGTCGAAGGGGTTCAAGCCAAGGTCAAGCTGCGCATCAGCAAGTCAGTGAAATAGATGGGTGTGTGCCGGGAGTAAGACATGGCCAAGACATGATCCACATAATCCTAATATAATCAGCCGGTTGGAAGTGGCCAAAGTTGATTTGTCACGTGGGATAGACAGGTGTGCTCGACAGATGTCTGCGAGGGTTGTTAGTCACGCTTTTTATTTATGTCTGGTGTTTGTTAATTACGGTAAATTGCCGGGTACAACCGGCAAAAAGGACCAGCTGGCGCATAAATTCTCTCGACCTCCCAACAGCAATTCCACTGCGAACCGACCGACACAAATCGTCTGCTGACATTGCCACCAATATTTTCGTGTGAGGATGCGGTGTTTGTTTCCGATAGACACGAATTCGATTTAAATTGCATCCCGCGACGAACCACAACATCACGTGTCGTGAATAAGAGTACAGTCCGTCAGACGAACTTCAATTACCGCCGGCCTGACGGCTGGTCTTCCGCGCGCCGCACGAAGAAACCGCTGCTGCCCGGGACGAGATTGCCGTCTCGAGGGTGCGAGTGACGCCCGGGGCGGTCTGCCGGCGGAGCGCATTAGGTTCGCGCCGGAGTCGGCGCATTGTGCCGGCCGGTCGTAATGGCGGTGTTTGTGTCTCGCCGTGACGCCGACTGTGGCGACCCGGGCCGCCGCGGGTCAGCGGCCCTGTCGGCCGCCTCGCAGGACCGCTGCTGGCACGGACACGGCTCGGTGCGCTTGGCGCGCGTGCAAGGTGCGCGCGCGCGCCGCCGCCGCCACCGTGTCAAAGACCCCCGGCCATGAACTCGGCGTCGCTCTCTGCCGTGGGCGGGCCGCGCCAAACATGGGGCAACCGGACCGCCGTCTGTCGGCCGGACAGGTGCAGATGCGCCAGTCACAGGTGGCCGCCGGGCTGCCCGGCGCAACACGCCGACACTGAGACAGGCCTGGGCAAACGTAGCTACAACGCAGCTACCCACTGAGGGGCAGCGCCTGTCTTCCATGCCCTAACCTACCAGGGAGGTTGCTGCGAGCAACCGCCCGGGAAATTATCACGTGAGGATCACATGAAGTTGTCTGTCTGGCAACTGGCCTCCGCCTCGTACCCAGATTGTATCGTGAGTTTGCATGTAGAGGAGCTGGAAGTGTGGCCTGCTTCTCAATATTCCAAAACGCGTGGCTGAGCCATATTTCTGGTAAGATACGTGCCTTTCAGCTATGGTCATTGGAGTGCCACCTTTGTATCAAATTAGCCTCGTCCAGGTCGCGTTTGTTGTGCCATAAGAACATACCCGTCGCTTAGATTAGCAAATTTGAGCTGGCCGCTGTCACGTGGTTTCTGCGTTCGTCCTGATGTCCTCCGAAGCTCCTCCCTTCCCATACTGCACACCTCTATTTTCTCACCTCATCACGCCATTATGATCCTCACCAGTGCGTCTTCCCAATCCAATTGACGATGCGCATCTAAGTTCTCGAAGTCTCCGGGTCTCCCCGCCACCGCCTGAGCGCCCTTCGTGGTCACATTGTGCCGCATTGCCCGACTGCCCGCTTGTGTCCGACTGCCCTTCAGTATCAGACTGCCCGCTTGTGTCCGACTGCCCTTCAGTGTCCGACTGCCGCTTGTGTCCGACTCAGTGGCGTCGCCACGAAATTCTTTCAGGAGCAAGGTTGAAAGGTGGCCTCCAATTTGTTAGGGCCTCCTATTGTTTTTAGGCTCTTAGTATGGTTTGGGAATGGGAAACATGATTTCATATTGATGTCTTGTTTGTTCTTGGCATTGTGCATCATTTATGCAAAACCCAATAACATTAATCATTTTTCGCTGAGGACTGAGCCATACCATGGAATAAATAAGAAATATGGGGATAAATACCTAAGTGCCAAAACAAGACAATGTCTTAATGCTTTCTCGACCAAAAGAATCTTCCCACTAGCCTCTAGATTGCAGCGAGCTGGCTGGACTGGTGCTAAGCATATCTTAAAGATATCTCCCATTGATCAACCCACTTTTATGTCCTCTAAGTCTAACTGGATTCTGGGTTCTAGATTCATCACTACTGTTAGTCATTCCCACCAGCTTGATGTCATAAGCAAGCTTAAACGATCATTTCTCAGTCCTAGGACGACGATTTCGCAGGTTCGCGAGAAGTGAAGTGAAGAGGGCAACGAGAAGTTGATTGAGTTGGTTTTCTGGTCGTGATCTTAGGAATTTATTGATTTTTTTATAACATTTGGTGCTGGCTGAAAGGCACCTGGCACACAAGCTAACATAATAAGTACTGAGCGAATAAATTCACGGCAAAAACAAACATTGAACAACAATGCATAAATGACAATGCGCAATGCAACAATGGCAATGCATAAATAATGCAAAACCTTCAAATTCCACGCCGTCACGCCCATGGTTTTCGCTGTGCTGTACCGCTTTATATATGACGTCGTCGAGAAGGTATTGAAGCTTGGAAGCTCTAATCATGCAGGCTGTAATCACAGAAAACAATGGGCGCTATATGACCAACGCAGTCGATGCACCTCTAAACCCAAATAACCAACCAATGACAGAAAACAAGTTTGTAGGAAGAAAATGCATATAAAAACATCATTCCTCCAATTTTATATCGGGCATGGATATTGCTTTGTATGTTTGTGAGGGGAAATTTGCCCCCTCAATGTTGGCTTTGCCCCCATGGGCGTATGCTTCTGGAAATTATTGGTGGACCAGTGGCGTACCTATATTTACGTCAAAGGGGGAGGGGAGCAAACGGATTTGGAGGTGGACCACCTACCCCCATTAAGCAAGTCTCGGATTTCGACCACTATTTTGCCAAAGGGGACCTTTTTAAATGAAGTAATTAGTGACCAACTGAATTGTTCTGTGGAGGGGCCTGATCTACCACTATCGTTTCTGATTCGTCTGATTTCAACCCTAACTCCCCCACCCTTTTCGAAGGTTTTATTTTGGTATCACTTGATCAGTCACCTCACACTGCTGAAATTGCACCTATACAAATCACTTTAAAATGTAAAATTTCCCAATTTCAGGCATTCCAGTTCATAGCGCTCGGTCGCTACGACGCCAACGTTCGTGCACGTGCACGCTCATCTGGCGCATTCGGCGCATTCGCCACACTTCGTGCGATGCTTCGTTTTCTGCCAGGCCTTCTACGTTTTACTAATTGCTGCCATATGATAGACTTGCGCCATATTTGACGTGATGGAATGCTTCGTATGGGCGTTCGCTGCGAAAATTCGATTAATTAAATTCGATCATTAGTTCCCTACTTCCCGCATTTTCTGGTGGTTAAGAATTTCGGATGCCCGCTGAGTTTTGGTGCACCTCATATCTTTGATTAAATATGCTCCCAGATTGGCTACCGAACCGAGCCCCTGCCTCAGTGTTCTTTTTTTGGACCCGTTACGTCTTTCTTCGTCTATGGATGTGTCTTAGAGCTCCAATCCATTTTCGTTAGGGGCCCAACACATTTTTGAAACCCCTGCTCGTTTTAGGATTTGTTGCTTTTTTGTGCACCGAGGATTTTTTTTATGTGTCGGGCCGTTTTCGAAAATCACGATGTGCTTATTTAGTGCCAGGTCTTTTTGTTCGTTTTAGGACCATGTTGCTTTTTGCGGCCCGAGCCTCTTTTTCAGGCCCTTGTGCGGTCTCATGGCCCCTGTGTGCCTTGAAAGCTTGCTATATTGTTTTTTAGAGCTTCCGGTATGTATATTTAGGGCTGCAACACATGTTTTAAGGCCCTGTCGCATTTTGCGAGACTGTGCGCTTTGGAGGGCCAGTTGAATTTTCGGCCCCCGTTGTGCTCTTAGGGTCCCGCTGTGTTTATTTGGGGCCTCTGACGCACATTTGTGGGGCCCCAGTGCGATTTTGTGGCTTTGGTCCGATTTTCCTCGGTCCCAGCGCGACTTATCGCGCCCAGGCGCGTTGTTTCAGGCACCCACCGCCAGTTTTCTGGGCTCAACACGATTTTTGTAGATCATTTCTGATTTTTTTTACAGTCCGAATCCCGGCCTGATTTTTCGAGCACCTGGCCCCATGTTTTTGTATCCCACCTCTATTTTTCGAGCTCCGGTATGTTTTTCGGGGCCGTACGCAATTTGTGAAGGCATCTGGTGATATGGTCGGTGCTCCAGAGCAATTTTCCTGACCCGGACATATCTTTTTTGGAATCCCTCCTTATTTTAGAGTGCCACGGCTTGATTTTTTTTCGGATATCGATGCGATTTTTGGGGTCACACTGTGCTTATGTGGGGCCCTAGATACCAATTTTTGGTAGCCCCGACGTGAATTTTTGATGCCCAAACCAAATTTTTGGGACTACCGATGGAATTTGTGGGTCCCGAGCGCGATATTTGGGGGGATCAGTTCGAATTTGCGGGGCGCGTTGTACTTAGCTGTGGCCCCAACACGATTTTGGCGGTTCCTGTTCCAAATTTTCGGACTTAGGGGTGAGTTTTCTGGGTCCCGCCGTATTTATTTGGAGCCCCCTGCGCAAATTCTGGTGGACCGACTCGAATTACGGTGACTCCAGCGCGACTTTTGTGGGCCCCGGCACGATTTTTGGAGCTTTTCCCTTTCCGGAGGGAGGGGGCATTTGTCCCTTTGATATGCCACTGCGGCCACTGAAGGAGTCTTTCAGCCGATGGCACCTTTCTGAGTAGAAAGACCCTCGGGGAAACTTTTTTCCCCGGACCTGTTCTTAATTTTCCGGTGCTGGGTTCGATTCGATCGAGTCTCGGTGTGAACTTTTTGGCCATGGGGTTCATTTTGTACGTCCTTGTGCGATACTTTTGGGTCCCGGTACGATTCTTCGGCCTCCCGGTGCGATTTTTTTCGGCGCCCTTGCACGTTTTTTTTCCGGAGCCCAACGGGTTTTTGGGGGACTTTGACCCAATTTTTCAGGCTACAGAGTGACATTCCGGTTAAGAATTTATTTTTGGGGTAGCTTTAACTTTTTTGGCCCCGGTGCGACCTTTTGGGCCCCAGTGTGATTTTCAAGGGATGCGACGCGACTTTTCGTTAGTCCAATGTGATCTTTTGGGCCCAACGTCATCTGCTTGGATCTCTATACGCGAGTTGTAGCGGCCTCGGCACTTGTTGGGAGGTCCAATACGTTTTGGGGGCTTTTGGCGTCATTGTTGGGGCCCCAGAATGAGTATCCATATCCGGACTGTTTTTCGTTGCCCCGGCTTAATTTGTTTTGGTCCCAATGAGACTGTTGGGACACGTTACGACCGTCTTGCTCCTACCGTGATTGTCATGGTGCGGGCGTGACTTTTCGGTACCCCCAGGCTCAGCGTGATTTTCAGGGGCCCAGCCGGATCATTTGGGGCCCATATCGTAATTTTCAAGTATTCCGGCACGACTCCTACTTTTTCGTAGGGGCTTCTTCCAGCAAATTATAGGCCTCCTCTCGCGTCTTAGGGGTCTCGTCTCATTTCCTGGAGTCTCTTTACCGGTTTTGGATATCTCCTCGTGTGCCCAACCCTCCTCCATATTCAATGGTCCTCCTCTCCCGTCTTGGAGGGCCTCCTCCTACATCCTGGGGCCTCTTTAACATGGCATGGGGCTTCCTCTCATGCTCCAGGGGTATTCTGTGCCAAATTAGGGGCCTCCTGCCACGCCTTGTGGGCCTCCTCATTTGTCCTGGCAAAGCCTTACCCGTCTTGAGGGATCTTAAATTTTGGAAACCTCGCCTCCTTCGATACATGCTACCACTCCCATCTTAAGGGCCTCCTCTCATTTCCTGGGAACCCCTTCCGGTCTTCGGGGCCTCATTCGGTCCTGGAGACCTACTCCGTCTTGAGGGTCTCCTCTCGAGTCCGGCAGGGGCCTCCTTTTCTCTTCTAAAGGCCTTCTTTTTCAAATGAGGGGCCTCCTTTCACGTCTTGGGGGCCTCTTGCTCTGCGTTTTGATTCGATCTTTGCCCATCTTAAGGGTGGCCTCTTATCTCCTGATAGACTCCTCTTCTCTCCCAGGTGCCTCCTCTTCCAAATTACAAGCACCCTTTCCTATCTCAGTGGTCTTGTCATTTCCTAGGACCTTCTTACCCGTCTTGGAGCTTTCTTTCCCGCCTGGGAGCCATCTCTCTTATCCAATGGCCTTTCTCTCCTATCTTAGGGGCCTCCTCGTTCATTATGGGGTCTCATTTCCAATCTTGTGTCGTCCTCTTCCGAATTTGGTGCCTCCTGTCACGTCTCTAGATCATCCTTTTCTATCTTAGTGGAACCTTACCCGTTTTGGGGCCTGCTTTTGCGTCTCCGAAACCCCATGTCATATTCACTGGCTTTCTCTTCAGTCTTAGGGCCTCCTCTCATTTTCTGAGGCTTCCCTTCCCGTAGTGGGGCCTCCTTTACAATCCTGGGGGCCTCCGTGCCAACTTTTTGGCACTCTTTTTATATCTGCGGCCTCCTATCCTCTCCTAGGTGACTCCTTTTTCAAATTAGGTGCCTCATCGCACGTCTTGGAGGCCTCCTCATCTGTGTTTGGAGCCTCATTATCCTCTTAGTAATGTGTTTTTGCGTCCTAGTCATAAATATTATATCCTAGGGTCCTCCTCTTCCAAAATATGGGCCTCATCTGGCTGGTCTCAGTGGCCTTTTCTCATTCCTGCGGACACCTTCTTCCCATCTTGGGGCCCCCTCTTGCGTCCGGAGAAATCTCTCCTGTCATATGTCCTTATTTTCTATTGTAGGGACTTCCTCTTCAATCTTGGGGGCCTCGTTTTCCAAATTAAGAATATCCTGCCCCACCCATCCTGTCTAACCTGGGTGGCTTCTTGCCGGTCTCGGTGGCATCCTTTTCGTCCTGGGGGCGTGCTCCCAATCTTTGTCCTACGTATCTTATAGAGATCCGATTAGATTTTCCGGGGGCCTCGTTGCCAGTCTTGGGGCCTCCTTGACAGCATAATCTTCTGTCCCGTCGGCCTCCTTGCTCGCCTTTTTCCTATGCACTTCCGGATAGGGACATCCTCAAATTTCGAGGGGGCGGCGCCCCCCCCCAGCCTCACGGCAGGGGGGAGGGACTTCCCCCGCTGCTCCCCCCCGGTGGTGAAGTCCCTGGTTCGACTGCCCTTCAGTGTTCGACTGCCGCTTGTGTCCGACTGCCCTTCAGTGTCCGACTGCCCGCCTGTATCCGACTACCCTTCAGTGTCCGACTGCCCGCCTGTATCCGACTGCCCTTCAGTGTCCGACTGCCCGCCTGTATCCGACTGCCCTTCAGTGTCCGACTGCCCGCCTGTATCCGACTGCCCTTCAGTGTCCGACTGCCCTTCAGTGTCCGACTGCCCGCCTGTATCCGACTACCCTTCAGTGTCCGACTGCCCGCCTGTATCCGACTACCCTTCAGTGTCCGACTGCCCGCCTGTATCCGACTGCCCTTCAGTGTCCGACTGCCCGCCTGTATCCGACTGCCCTTCAGTGTCCGACTGCCCGCCTGTATCCGACTGCCCTTCAGTGTCCGACTGCCCGCCTGTATCCGACTACCCTTCAGTGTCCGACTGCCCGCCTGTATCCGACTGCCCTTCAGTGTCCGACTGCCCGCCTGTATCCGACTGCCCTTCAGTGTCCGACTGCCCGCCTGTATCCGACTACCCTTCAGTGTCCGACTGCCCACCTATCGTGCAGACGTTCCGCGTGTGGCCGGCCAGCCATTCTGAGGGCAGCACGGCAGCCGCTTCTGCGCACACCACAGCGCCGGGCCGGGTACAGACGTGACGGGGCCGGCCGGCGCCGTCCAACGACCCGGCCACCACCGCTGACGTCACGTCACAGTGCGCGCACACACACATACACAGAGGGGCTCAGCCAGGATTTTCTCATGGGGAGCCTCACCAAAAACAAGTGTCATGAAACAGAGACCGCTTTTGGTGCGCTTCTCACCACGACAATTTCTGATCTTGCGTAATGAAAATCTCAAAATTTCTTGTTTCATCTGGTGTATTTTTGGTCGTTAATGGGGGTTGCCCCCCCCCCCCCCGGCCGCGCCTCTGCATGTGGACACCTACACACATGCGCAAACACACACATACAGACATACAGAGTTGGATCCCAATGCCTGGCTTGGGAACGGTTGGGGAGGGGGGGGGGGGCAATTTCAAAACAAAGTATTCGATTTCGAAGAACTCTTAGATCTGAAGAGTTGATATTCGTCAGGTCTGCTTGAGAAAATATTTATATCATAATATGTTTTTTCTCAAATAAAATGTCATTTGAGCGCAAAATTTCAGAAAAATGCATAATGAACATAAATGACATAATATATGGTATAATATAGTATAAGATCACATGATACATTTTAAAATTAGACGATGGTGTGCACAGGATATGTCTTGCGACGCCACAAGGCAGCGTACACAGACCTGAGATGATATCACGTGGTAGTTTGTGCAGATCCGAGATGATGCCACGTGACAGTGTGTACAGATCTGAGATGTTATCACGTGGTAGTGCACAGCAACCTGAGTTGATGTCAAGTCGTGAGACGTATCCTACGTCAGCTGGGTGGGAATTTCCCACCCATAATGTAAAGAAATTATATGTGTGTGTGAATGATGGCTAGTGCGATAAGCGGGCAGTGTGAGTGATAGGCGTGATGGTCCCGCATTTGCCTTCGCACTTCACCATATGTACAACATGAATAAATCCATGTAGTATCGACGTCGTTTGTAAGCGCTTCGTGGCGTCGACCGTAATGATATCACTTTGTAGCGCGATTCCTGACATGCTCTCCCACACTCCCACACTCCCACATTGAGTATCACAGCTGGCATAGAAGCACATACACTAACGGCAACTGACGGCGCAGATTCCCAAACGGGGGTGGCGGGTGGGGGAACAAGGGGCGTACAGCCGGTCGGTTTTTGGCAAACTTCAACAGGTTGCCAAATCCTGGCCGGTACATTTTGGGGGAAAGGTGGTTGAGCGGGAGGATGGGAATGCTCCGCGGTTGCATCGGTAGAAATATTGATTGTCGGTTGGAAGAGAAAACAGATGTTGACTGTATTTAGTGACGATTTTGTCCCGTCCCGAAGTGACCGCTTTCCGCTTCACCGCACAAGGGGGCCATTGTCGTATTGTCCACTCCCCCCCCCCGGAACCGCTTTTGCCAGCGTCTCTGTCGAGTCGCAAGATGGCAGCAGGGGCGGATTTAGGGTTGGGTGCAAGGGCCGAGGCACATGTTTATGCCCATCGGGGCCAGTCTGGGGCTGAAGTACAAAACGTGGTGCAAAGCTGAACTAAAGCAGTGAAGTAAAAATAAAAATAGGAATCAAACATGCCGCTATGCCAGATCCTAAAGCATCCATTTCAGTACCTCTTCTCCTACAGACATTCATGTACTTCCGTGGGGAACGGTTCCTGCAATTTGAACTGTATGTTGGATTAAAAAAACAATATATTGGCTATTATTTGGGCACAAGGGAGTTGTCATTTATGATTTAGTGATCTTACGTGTATTTTTTAATCCAAGCTAAGTGTTACATGAACCAAATTATGTCTGTAGTCCGCATTTCCGTCCCAAAAGATACGAAGTTTATTGGCTCTGATGATGTGGAGACCATCTGGATTGGCTCTGATGAAATTGAGACGATGCAGATTCAGCTACTCCTCACCTTCCACGCCAACGCTGGAGCCGAGGGTGGCTGAGGGGTCGCCGCTAATGACCTGAGGACGCTCGAGAGCGAAGGTCGTGCTCGTGGCCACGGCCGGAAGCCGCCAATTATCTTCAGAGTGTATCTATCTGTCCTTCATTTGGTTAAAATGAAAGGCGAAATGCGTTTGTTTGCCCACTTATTGACACTTCATCCTACACCCCGATTGGCGATAATTTTCCAACGAGTACTTGACACCCGCATCTCGGTAATGTCGGAGGGGTATGATAAATGACCTGGTGAGATGAGTTACGCAATGCATAGATACACTAATTGATCGTCTCTGCGTGGCTACGGCAATAGTGCGTATCCCAGATTGCCAAAGCAGATTGGCTCATGGCCACCCTGTCGTTCCCATCATGTTCATGGAACATCTCTCAATTATCTTATTCACCCAAACTAATGTGCTGAGACTTGCGGAATCACATCCGCTGATCAGGCTATATATGCTGAGACTCGCAGAGTGACATCCGCTGATCAGGCTATATATGCTGAGACTCGCGGAGTCACATCCGCTGATCAGGCTATATATGCTGAGACTCGGGGAGTGACATCCGCTGATCAGGCTATATATGCTGAGACTCGCGGAGTCACATCCGCTGATCAGACTATATATATGGTAAGACTCGGGGAGTGACATCCGCTGATCAGGCTATATATGCTGAGACTCGCGGAGTCACATCCGCTGATCAGGCTATATATATGGTAAGACTCGGGGAGTGACATCCGCTGATCAGGCTATATATGCTGAGACTCGCGAAGTCACATCCGCTGATCAGGTTATATATGCTAGGACTCGCGGAGTCACATCCACCGATCAGGCTACATATGCTGAGATTCGCGGAGTCACATTCACTGATCAGGCTATATATGCCGAGACTCGGGGAGTGACTTCCGCTGATCAGGCTATATATGCCGAGACTCGTGGAGTCACATCCACTGATCAGGCTATATATGCTGAGACTCGGGGAGTGACATCCGCTGATCAGGCTATATATGCTGAGACTCGCGGAGTCACATCCGCTGATCAGGCTATATATATGGTAAGACTCGGGGAGTGACATCCGCTGATCAGGCTATATATGCTGAGACTCGCGGAGTCACATCCGCTGATCAGGCTATATATATGGTAAGACTCGGGAGTGACATCCGCTGATCAGGTTATATATGCTGAGACTCGCGGAGTCACATCCGCTGATCAGGCTATATATGCTGAGACTCGTGGAGTCACATCCGCTGATCAGGCTACATATGCTGAGACTCGCAGAGTGACATCCACTGATCAGGCTATATATGCTGAGACTCGTGGAGTCACATCTGCTGATCAGGCTACATATGCTGAGACTCGCAGAGTGACATCCACTGATCAGGCTATATATGCTGAGACTCGTGGAGTCACATCCGCTGATCAGGCTATATATGCTGAGGCCGCGAAGCCGTTCTCTGCAGTGAGCCGACTCGTGCGGAACTATCAGACAATCACTGCATGTGCTTAACATGCAAGTACGACAGGTGAGGAAGTGGAGTGCTTAACTGTAATGGCCAATATGTACACCTTCCCTCTCCGTCCTGACGAAGAGAGACGTTGACTTCATGAGCACATAGTGAACCTGGATCCTGCTGTGGCATATGGTACATATAGTAATAGTACACTGAATTTCAGTGTGTCGTTGCAGACTGGCGAGGAGCCGGATTAGCGCAATGGTGTCCCGAATGTCTGCAGAGCTGTCACACGCTGTAAACAAGTTCAGCCTCGGATGGGTGCTAATCCAGATGATGAAAAAAGAAACTCCCTACTCCAGCTTGGAGTTTAGGGGCGCATCGACTGCGTCGGTCATGTAGCCTACTCCAGCTTGGTTTAAGCAGGCCGTTGAGTGCTATCTCGGATGCTACACTTCGCATCCATTACATTCTAACATCATGCTTAATTTAAGAATTAATATGGTCTGAAGTAAGGATGCATAGGAATCATAAGCTATGGAACACGAGTGCCTGAAGGTGCTAGAGAAATAGCACCTTTTCTGGTGTTTTTTCTTTAGCATACTAGGGGCGCTGTGTAAAACATAAGTACCTTTAGGATGCTAACATTTCAGTTTTATCCATTAAGTACCCAATTTTAACATCTTAGCTGCCCTATTCAAGCATCACATGCTCCCACTGAAGTTAGAAATACCACCAAATGCTTTATGCTGCTATATCGCACTGTTTTTAGGGTGATATTGCGAAAATTAGCACTACTCCGGGATGGATTGAGGAGGGGGCGGGGTTAAGGCCATCTTGAAATAGTGATTGGTCTCACGAAGGTTCGAAAGTATCCCATCAGGAAACGACAAGTGTGAAGTACCCACTCTCGGGGTACTTCCCCTAACCATGGCTGGCTAATCGGAGCACAAAGTAGAGCATTAGATAGTAGCGAAGTCCAAAGTACCACGAAAACGATAGTAATGCAAATGTTTTCGCAACCATACCGCTCTCTATTCGCCTTCCCCCTAGCCACCATCCACTTGTATATCACACACATCGTTTGACCTATGCATGTATCTCCAGACGTTCGCATACTTCTGGGCGATCTCCGAAAGCTGGATACACTTACCGACACTTCCATACCGCATCGAATGCAACCGAGAAGTGCTATATCCAGACACTCTTTCACACTATGCCAGATGCAGTAGGGAAGAGCAAACCTATATGAGCACCGTACCGGGCAGAACCCGGTTAGTTAGTTAGTTATTTGGGTTTAAAGGGCGCATCGACTGCAATGGTCATATTGCGCCCGGCAGAACCAGGTAGTGTGATGTCCATCAACGTAAAACGACACCTTCAAAGGGCTGATTAACGCCATTCGCACCGCACGGGACACAGTTGGAAAGTGCTACATCTACACAAAACTGTAGCATCGAAAATTGCATGGGGGCTCACGCCGTATGGGGGCTCACACGTTGCTTGTTTCATTTCTGTGGCTTAGTCTGGAAAGCAGTGACAGCTCGTGAACTTTTATCGACACGAAGCTGGAAGCAGTTGGCTTATTCTCTGTCGCTTTCTTTGTCCATCGGTTCGCCGTGTCGGAATGCGGTCCCATCCAAAGCCAGACGGACGGACGCACCGCGGCCCTCCCGGCACCTGCCGGCCGCATCGCCGGGTGCCGACCAGTGGGCTCTGTGTGCACCATAACGCGCGCCAGCGTGCACGGGCGGGGATTTACACCGCGCGGGCACGCCACGTCCAGTTAGGCTGCTGCTCGGCGGCGGCCGACCGAGCGTCCGCGCGGTCACAGGTCAATCGTTGAGGCGCAGCCGGCATGCAATTGGCGGCGATTACGACTGCCGCCGGTCGGGCTGCATGACTGTCGGTCAGCTGTGACAAACACAGCGCAGATAACGCGTGCCAACTGCGTGACGACAGTGGTTAATTGAAAGTTTGTGCTGCTTGCGGGCAGGCTGTGGTGCTCATCTGTGGGATAAGGTGTCGAATGGTGACAGAACCGTCATCCGAGAAATGGTACTGCCTATGGACTCACCTTGTGTGCCTCATGCAGAAGTGGACAGCTCAGTCTTACCTCAATTCTTTGAAAATATGCAGGGTGTTCTTCTGCAAGAAACTTGCGACTTGTAGCTTGTGAAACTTGTGAGAGCAAGGGGAACGAGAGCAAGAGCAAGATGCTTGCGATTGCCAAACTTTGTCTTGCTAATCACCTTCTAACGGGCGTGGAATGTTTCTTCTTCAGCTGGAAATCGACGGATCTCGGAATACTAACAACTATTTTCGGCTGCTGTAATGGAGCTTACAATAACATTTTTAATTTACTCTTCGTAAATCACAGGGCGTCTCTTACAACGTAGGAACGTCATAAAAATTGGACGGGCAAGTCATTTTTCTTGGTTCTTTCTTCGGACGCCATAGTGTTAATGGTCCAGGTTCCAGAGAAGTGAAGAATGGGGCGGATGAATAGTACCTTCGCTCCTCGCCTCCGCTTTTGCGTCCTTTGGTGCACCCTTAGTAGGGGATATTAAGACTGCAGTGGAATACCATAATTTAGGAAGTACAAATTTCTGGCACACGTGGCCTCATTCGAACTCTGACACCTAGCCACAGTGAAGCAGCTGCTGGAATTATTCAAGTTATTGCAAACATTCCATCAGGAACATTGTCTATAAAGAATCTAGAGAAGTCACGAAGAAGAGAAGATGTGCAGTTCTTTTATAGGGTCATAAGGTGCGCATATGATCTAAGATGTTCTGTCACAATCGAGATCAGAATGTCCATAGGTGGCTGCAATACCGAGAGTAGTCCTTGGCTTGGTTGGCGCCTCAGCACCCCGTCCAACACGGAGACACCATGCCGGGCCCAGGAGCCGGTCCGAAGTGGTCTGCCTCTGGGTCGGCGTCGGAAGGTGACATCTGGCATCGGCAGCTGCCCACCTGAGCCTGCCCGCCAATGCACGGAGCCCCTGGAGTGGAACGGATCACCCACTGACCTGGCGCGCACCGGCACCAGCGGACCGGTGACCTGGTGCGGCCGAACTGTGCCGGTGTGGCGGTGTGACAGTGTCGAGACGGCCGGCCGGTCCGTGTTGACAGTGAGACGTTGAGGCCGTCCGAGACCGTGTTGGGATGACACCGTTGACGCTGAGACGAGAGAGAGAGAGAGAGAGAGAGAGAGAGAGAGAGAGAGAGAGAGAGAGAGAGAGAGAGAGAGAGAGAGAGAGAGAGAGAGAGAGAGAGAGAGAGAGAGAGAGAGAGAGAGAGAGAGAGAGAGAGAGAGAGAGAGAGAGAGAGAGAGAGAGAGAGAGAGAGAGAGAGAGAGAGAGAGAGAGAGAGAGAGAGAGAGAGAGAGAGAGAGAGAGAGAGAGAGAGAGAGAGAGAGAGAGAGAGAGAGAGAGAGAGAGAGAGAGAGACAGAGACAGAGACAGAGACAGAGACGGAGACGGAGACAGAGACGGAGACGGAGACAGAGACAGAGACAGAGACAGAGACAGAGACAGAGACAGAGACAGAGACAGAGACAGAGACGGAGACGGAGACAGAGACAGAGACGGAGACGGAGACGGAGACGGAGACGGAGACGGAGACGGAGACGGAGACGGGGACGGGGACGGAGACAGGGACGGAGACAGGGACGGAGACAGGGACGGAGACAGGGACGGAGATAGGGACGGAGACAGGGACGGAGACAGGGACGGAGACAGGGACGGAGACAAAGACGGAGACAAAGACGAAGACAAAGACGAAGACAGGGACAAAGACGGAGACAGGGACAAAGACGGAGACAGAGAAAGGGAGAGAGAAGGAGCGAACGAAAGACCTAGAGGAGAGAGGGTGAGAGAAAGAGAGGGATAGAGAATGTGAGAGAGAGAGAGAGAAAGCGAAGGGTAGAAAGACTTAGAGGAGGCAGGGAGTGAGAGGAGAGACAGAGAGGGAGGCCGGTCTAGAGAGGGACAGAAGAAAAAGAGAGGAAGGCCTCACTGATGCACATTGCATGCAAATTGCATAGTACAATAGCGTCATATCGACGGTGACCACGATGTAAGGCCCAATACTACCCAAGTACTATCTCTAGCCGCCGTATTTCGTAGCCCGAGTTCGAGCTATGGGCACGACATCACTGAACCAGTTGAGGTGCTCAAATAACTAACTAAGAGAGAGAGGGAGGAAGTCGAAGAGAAAGAGCGAGAGAGAGAGAGAAAGGGGGAGAGAGAGAGAGAATGGATGAGAGGCGAACAGTAGGCCAGTGCATGCAGTAGAGATATCAATCCAGGTCAAAGCCCCCAAGGACGCCCCACTTTGGATTTCCATCGGTGTGGATGTGCTCCCGGTCTCCAATGTTAGGCTGGAGCGACATTCATGCCACCGCGCGACTGGACACTCTCCGTATAGAGCGTGCTTTCTTAGCAAACAGCGGCACTCTTTGTTCGCGTTTTTCCCTTGGCAGAAGCGTGGCCACTAGACCGAATCTCAGGAGCCGAAGAGTGGCCACGCGCATGGCCCGCCTCAATGGGCTGACTCGTTCCGTTTCCGGACACTCAGGCACCGAATCGGGTACACCGCTTCACATGGGAGCACTGTCGACTCGCCCGTCGTGGGCCGCCGACGGTCACCCTCGAGATGTCGCTTTATGTGCGCTCGCGGTGTTTGTTGGCATGCTGATCGCTGCTGTGTTTCGCCAATTGTAAAAATTCCGAATGGCATTCATCATTTGTGGCAACGCTTTCCGTCTGTAGTAACGATATAATGTCATGATGCGTGACATCCGCGTAGGCTGTCGTTCTCAAGGTGGCAAAAGGTTATGACCTCCGTGGAATAATGGAGGCATTATCTTGGGAGGTGTGATTGCTGAGCTATGATAGCATGATAGTGATGCATCTTGCGATCAAGTTAATTCCATTATGCTAATATTTTCATGTACTGCCACATGGCGACAAGCTACACCATTCCTTGTGATTTATTTCTTGTTTGTTTTGCGCTTATCATCAGTTCCATGACATAATGTATTCAAAACGTTTTATAGTTCCATGACACTGCTCATTATTAAAAGCACTTTATTGCCTGTGGTTTGATCTGGATGTGCCTGTGGTTTGATCTGGATGTGCCTGTGGTTTGATTCGTGGTCGGATTGTATAAGTCAAACATCGAATTTAACGGACACGAAACCATAATTGATGATCATACCTGGAGTGAAATGACAAATGAGAAGATAGGAAGCGACCCACCATGGGGAATTTTAGCATGTAATTCCATTCGGAAATGAATCTGTTTCTTTTGTGATGTTGGGGCTTTCCATTGAAATTATGCATGCCAAGTATGTGGGTTGCATATGTCAACAGCACCTTTTCCCAGGGAGGAACCGCGTTCAAAGCGATGTAGCTATTGAGAGCTTAGCGGATGATACATGGCTTCTGGAACAAATGTGATGCGTGTTCAAGCTGGCTGAGCAGATGGCACGGGACGATTAAGTTCAAGTTGTCTCGTGAATTGCTTCCATACTCGCAGAAAGCACATTAGTTCTAAAATGGTGTCGAAGTCAGTCGAATAAAGCTTGAGTGACATACAGGGGCGGATTAAAACGAGGCGACTGTGGTGACCCACTTATGCTATTTGAAGGGATTTCCGTGAGCCTCTGCAGTTTGAAATGACCCTTAGCTCCCCAACTCCTTCAGGGACGGCCTAGAAAATGGATTGTCTCCGGTCCTTTTTCGTGGCTAATCTGTGCTCATTGCTTGAGAAAGAGGGAAGAGGTCCCGCTGGATATGCACAACTGTCGTATGCACCCCTAATCATTTCCATTCAGCCACATCCCTCAGAGGCCTCCCTTGGTACGAGTGCTTTAAAAAAACTGAGCCGTATCTCTATTTTGGAAATCCCAAGACCGCCCCTGGTACCTATGTTCAGCTATGTAGCTATGTTCATCGCACATAGAGGTAGACAATATCATCCACCTGTCCACTGGCGTGACCGAGACAGATGGCTATGAATGTTACTGGCACAAACGAAGCACAAAGATCCACGAAAAGGAAATTGCCATTCTTTCAGAAGCAAAGGGAAGAAATAGTAGCTCCACAAAATAGAGCAGGTGAGGTTTACGGATTCAAACTTCTGTACGATTCGGAAGTCTATTTGGAGCTCTAAATTGTCCCAAGATATTTTGCAGACAAACAAGAAATTCGTTTCCTTTGCTCAAGATAGACCTAAGATTTTGTGACTTTTCCCACCCATACCTTAGCAGAAAGCAAACAACTTAAAGCACAGTTGACATATATCAATGGTCTGCCTTTCTTAAGCAAGTTCCAGAAATGCGCGAGCGGATATTGCGTCGATTTGTTGCCGTGACCTTAAGCCTAACACAATAAGACTAGGCTAACACAATATTTTAAGAGCCCCGGCATATATTTTTGATATATTAAACATATTTATATATTTATTGATTATATTGAATATTATGCTGCATATATTTAATAGTTTGAGAGCCCCGGCTTGGTGGAAAGGAGCGCAGTCGAGCCTGTTCAAAAGCGCGGGAGGACAGCCAATGTTATAGGAGGGGAGGGTGCAGACACTGGTCTATACTTAAAATGAGGAAAACATTATACAAATCGATCTTTTTGTTTACGGGGTGTGGATTTCGCTACACGTTCTCATCGGTGGCTGCGATACTACTGGTAGTCATGCTTCTTAAGGCACGAGCTTGGAGTTGATTGCACTAACAGAACACCAACTACACAAAAAAATAATCTGACCAATTATATAACACTCCCCTAGATACCATTCGCACGTCATACGAGCCTGATGGTCGGATACTAGACGTGATTCGATGCCTCATGTTCCAAGGTCTCATTGGGAGCAAGTGGCAGTGACACCTGCTGGAGTGTCAAGGCTCCGGCTCCTGCTGTTGGATATCTTCTTATGCCTGCTGCGCAGTCTCCGGTAACTCTAGCGACGTACGTAGCATTGCAGTCTCCATGAACCGAGGAGAGCCCTCGCACAGTGAGTATGCCAGTATTCGAGCATTCGAGCTCTTGGCACGCATTGTGGGTGGAAAATGGGGCATATTGGTACGACGTTAATTAATGAACATTTGGCGGGAAGATTAATCATGCGCCAAGGTTGGATTCGATATTGTGGAAGGTATCAATAACACATTAAGGTACTTACAGCTACTTAATGACACCTTTCGTCCAGTGCTCACTGTGGCTGGTTATTCTAGCAGGGCTAAGAAAGAAACGAGGAAGGGAGCGCAACTTTAACTTCAATTTGAACAGGTTCTTGAAGATGAAGGTTATGTTTTTTTTAAGTCCTGTCACGAATAATTCCTCATAACGAACTAGCCCGATTGGAGAAGCATTTGACCCACAAAATTGGAGACTCACACCAAAACAACACGAACTGATTACGGTCCTTTTCATCTGGCAACGCGCTCAACCACTATACTCCCATTCCGGTCCGATCTCAATGCAGCCTGGTGTTCTTCAGGTGCCGTAAATTGAACACCACGGGCTGGTTGAAGAGCAGCCTCGACATTACCGCCAAAACTCCCCATTCACATCCGGTTGACAGGGCGACCTTTTCCGGTCCGCCAGACTGAATCACTGCGCATGTCCTTGACCCAGAGACGGATCCAAAAGCCTGGCTTGGGGACAATTTTTTCATCTCCTATTTCGAAAAATTCATCGGATGAACAGCTAACACTCGTCGAGCCTGCCTTAGACAATATTTATGCCACAAAATGTTCTTAGATTTCGAGAAAATGACATTTTAGTGCAGAATTTCGGCATACATCGGCCGAAATTTTGCACTTTCGTCCGCGCCTTTGGATCCGCCAGTGCTGCGGGGAGGGGGGGGGGCGTTGCCAGTAGTTGTTGGTGGCCTATGCTGGATCTACCCCAGCCTGTGGACTTTGTGAACGCATTACCCCAGCCAAGCTCTGCGCCGGTCCATGTTCTCGGCGCTGGCTGACCGGCAGTGGGTCTGCGAGTGTGCCTCGTCTGCCAAGCTCTGCGCCGGTCCATGTTCTCGGCGCTGGCTGACTGGCAGTGGGTCTGCGAGTGTGAACCGTCTGCCAAGCTCTGCGCCGGTCCATGTTCTCGGCGCTGGCTGACCGGCAGTGGGTCTGCGAGTGTGCCTTGTCTGCCAAGCTCTGCGCCGGTCCATGTTCTCGGCGCTGGCTGACTGGCAGTGGGTCTGCGAGTGTGAACCGTCTGCCAAGCCGGGGGCCGATTATCTCCGACGGTGCGGCTGTGGGAGCGGGGCAGTGCGGCTTTTTGCGCTCGGGAGCTGCACGCGGAGCGAATGTAATGGTCGGCTGGGCTCTCCGTGAGCCGAGTGATGCCTTAATCAATCCCACGTGTTCGGTCCCGAGGCGTCAGCGCGGCGAGCCTGAGGTGGTGGCCCACCCAGCGGGCATGGACGGTCTCTGTTGTTTCAGAGCCCGAGGTCAGATAGAATGGGTACCGTGGTCACGCACGTGTGTGCGTTGTTCCTGTTGGTGATGCTGCTTCACATCAGTATGTTTTCTGCTTTGATGTAGCTGTATCTACGCATGTCTGGAGAGGGTATGGTGGACACAGTGGCGTAGCTAGGATTGGTCCAGGGGGCGAACGTCGGAAGAGGGCCCCCTACCCACATAGCCCCTCCCCCTCCCCACACACACTTTTCCTAAACTCCTCGGATTTCGTACGCTTTGTTTTTAAAGTGTCATATATATATATACACACACATATATATATATATATATATATATATATATATATATATATATATATATATATATATATATATATATATATATATATATATATATATATATATATATATACACATATACATAGGCACACCGCGCTAGCGCAGTTAATGCCAGTCCTGCAATCAAGGTCCAACAGTCCTGTAATGAACAGGAAACAACCCACTTATCTGGCGACAACAACCAATAAAAGGAAACCTATTACGAGGAATAAAGGGAAATTAACACATCTCTAAATGGAGGCATGACGACTATTATCTTCAATAAAAATACAATTGCTCATCTCATGGACACTGCTGCTCCTTTATGTTGTCCGCTACCGTCAGAAATAGGTTAATGGGGGGGGGGGGGTGGGGCCCACGTTGTTGCGCCTCTTCAACACATTCATGCTTCCTCAAAATGAAGCGCAAATGCCAACGAAGAAAATAGGTGCGACAGCCATGCGACCCCCCCCCCCAACACACAACGTCCTGCAATTTGTTTTCATCTACTGAACTGGTGTCATCCAGTTCCAAGGCGAATCAGCTGGCAACACAGGAGCGGCCATCATCATGGCTATCGCTGAGCTGTCTGTTCCGCCTTCGCTCGAGCGACCGTGGCTGGTGGGGCAGCTGTGACGACGGGAAGCTGTGAGTGGTGCGGATGCCCGTTCAACCCCAGCTACGCCACTGTTTTTAGCAGCCTAGGGTCCCTCCATGAGCTTAGATATCCTTTACGTAGCACCGGCAGCCCTCCACTTCGGTCCAGACCGTCTCCGTGGCTCGGGGGCCTCTTCCTCGGCCCGAGGCTCGTCGTCAGTTCTGGGCCCGTCTCCAGTCAAAACCGCATGAGTCAAAGCCGACCCAGTGGCCCTGCACGTCCGGCCCGGGCCCCCTCAGTCGGCTCAGAGACCCTCATTAGCGATCCAGTGCCTCCTCTGTCAGGCCAAAGTCCCTCTCTCAACAGCTTAGGTCCCCTCCATCAGGTCAGGGTCCTTGCATGGCTTGGGCCCCATCCGTCGGCCAAGGGGCCCTTTCTGACGTCCTGAGGTCACCTCCGGTAACTAGGGGTCACCTCCGATAACTAGGGGTCACCTCCGTCGTCTCAAGGGCCATCTTTAGCGACCCAGGTCCATTTCCGTCAGGTCGGAGATACCTGTTCACAAGCTTGGGCGCTCTCCATCAGGTCAGGGCCCTTGCTTCGGTTTGAGCCCCGTCGTCAGCACAGGGACCTTTCATTTTGGCTCGGGGGCACCTCCGTTAGCCGGGGGACCTTCCAACCATCCGGGGCCCCTCTGTCTACCTAGAAGCCCTTCACGTTGATCCAGCACATGACCCTAATCATCTGTCCGTGGACACTCTCCTTTGACTCGGGACCCTTTTCATCGGCCCAGGGCCCTCTCCTTCAGCCAGGGGCCCTTTTCGTCGGCCCAAGGGCCATTCACATTAGCCCAGGGGCCCTTACCCTACATTAAGACGCAGAACATAACATCGCTAGAGACAAGACGCAGAGCATAACATTGCTACAAACAAGACACAGAGCATAACATCGCGACAGTCAAGACGCTAAACATAACATCGCCACAGACAAGACGCAGAGCATAACATGCAATGTTGTATTCGGCATTGAAAGCATTCACTGTTAAACCACAACATCAAGCCCTGGTCTATGCCAGCCCTACGCCCCGTGTCGTCCCTATCTCGGTATGAAGAGACAAAGCCAATGGGAGGCCAGCCCGCATTCCTATGTCTTAGCACCATGGTACATCATAGGTCATCTTCACGGCGCTGCCGAACAGACAGATCGACCTCCAGCGCAGACCCACAATTAAACACAGACGCGCAGCACAGGCAAATTCGTCCTCCATCACCACTGGCCGCTTAATTTGCTAGATGATGCTCGTCATCGGTCGAGTGCTGGGCTGAGTTTTCTGATGGATCCGTCGCACGTGTCGTAAGAAATAAACGTCAGAACGAGCGTGGTGCCAGCCGCCCACCCTCGCCTACGTGCCGGCCGGCGGTGATCTGTGACCTGAATGGCTCCCTAGTTTCCTAACGATCGATTGGACGGTCTGCTGCCCACCTTCACTGGGGCTATGGCGACGATCATGTACAAACTTCGCGCCTCAGGAAGTATGTGATAGTTTTATGCTGGGCTATCTTAGGATACGGTTGAAAACTTTCTGGAATCTGGATCCGGGAATTCGTTGTCAACTCGTTTGTGGAGGTAAAAAACTCATTACATGGCGTAATATGTGTATGTAAGGTGCAAACTCACGCGCGTATATGTCAGCTAGATGTACATCAAGTTCCCTTGACAATTTTGTGTACCAACAGTAAATTTGTAAATCATGGTAATATACCTGGCAAAGTATCATCAGTGGGCGAAAAAAAGATGTGCCCGACATATCACCATGCTGCAGTGACCGGACCGTCCAGTGGTTCACAACTGTCGAATGAGTAAGTGTTACCAAATCCGGTGGGGTGAACTACGATGAATGAGTGTGACATTTCAAGACGTTCTGCAGCATAGCCTAAGAGGTCACAAAGTCTGATTTAGAGCTGTGCCTGGGGAAGAGAGGGGAGGTGATCTCTGACGGATGACGTTCAAAGGTCAAACTCGCTCTATAGACGGAAGAGCGAACTGAGCTACGTGCCGCGAAAGGGGGGGGGGACAACAGGACAACAGGTGCCAGACAACACCCCGATCGAAGTGTTGTCTGGCACCTGTTGTTGTCGCACTGACCCACTTCCGGGGTTTGACCATTGACCCCGATGCCTGCATTCATGAATATTGACGCGGTATTGTTTGGCCCGTCGGTGCGGTCATTTCCATGGCAGATCGATGAGCAGGTTACACGCGCGCGCGCCAAGCATGTGGCAGCAGTGCAGCCCGGACGAGCGAGCTCGGCGCCACCAAGCGGCGTATCGGCACACTTGCCGCGTGGGGAGGGGAATAAGGTGCCAGGCCGGTCAAACCCAACCCTCCCACCTGTCGCGAGATGGGGCGGGGCCCCTCTGCCTCACAGCACCTGTTGATCCCGGCTGCTTTGTCGCGGAGACGGCGATGTTTACCGTTCTGTGGAGCAGCATGGTTGGAAGAGTTGAACCTGTCCGAGATGCCAATTCTTGGTCCGGTGACCGACATCGGTTTTGGTGGGCTTCTTCGGGTCAACTGGCCCTGGGCTTATCTAGTCCAACACCTCTGCAGTGCAATCGGATCACGTCTGGTCCTGCGGACGGAGCGAGAGCAGTGCATCCAACGCATGTGTACACATGGAAGGCATACATTTCCTTCCTAGCAACATAGCATGTCACAATTCGCACCTGGAAGCCATCAAACTCAGCGGCACTCCTTCACTTGGATTGTACATTTTGAAGTCGCAGCATGCTGTTTGTATATGATGTGATCTTTATATGGTGTACCTTAACTGCAAAGGTGAGCAAGGCCCGATTTTTCGCATTCACTGGTTGCCAAAAAGAAATCATCACGTTGTTAGCATGATACACCGCATTTTACATCACACCGACCCAAAGCCAACCGTGTGGACAGCTTTAAAGCAAACTGCTTTATTCACATACATCCAGCTTCATATTTTAATTTGTAGTTCACCCCGAGCACAGGGCAATTGCTCACCGTCCAAACTGCATCACACCAAAGTGGCCAACCCACAATTAAAGAGCTCACGTTCACCACCATCCGCCGTCTGTGCGCACACCACTCGGCGCGCAGCACTGCGATCACAGCCGTGTCAGACAGTTGACACACACCACCAGCTGCCTGGGGGCCGGCCGCGGGCGCGTTCGACGATCGACACGGCCGGTTGTTTCACCGAATCGCCGCGCGTTTCAACAGAGGGGCGCCGCCGTCAATTATCCGATTGGTGCCTGACGAAATTTGCCGGGTGTTGTGCCACCAGCCACCGACTGATGAGGGGGGGGGGGCTGGGGGACGTGGGGTCGTCACTCCGGCGCCTGTTGACTTCTGGTGTCGACATGATGAGGCCGGCGAGCACCCGTGGATCGGTGGTCAGTGCACAGTCGAGCGGTAGCCGGCCATTCTCCTCCACTCTGTGCTTGTCGTAAGTTGTCAGCGGATTAATTATGAGCTTCCTGCGGTGGTCGTGCACTTTGATGGGGTAATGTCTGCCTGGCGACATTCGTGATTGACGGGTTGACGTTCGTGGATGATTTGCGTCATTACCTGGCGCCTCTCTGGTGAGATAAGCAGCAGTCCGCGCTGTTTTGTTTTCCTTTCACAGTTAATTTCTAAGCATACAAGCACTAAATTATTATAATTTAGTCTAGATCCGTCAGCATCGCGGCCACGCTGGACTAAAATTATAGCCCACAGCATGTCCTCCGAAGTACGATGCAGCTGCTGCTTATCGCGGCTCACTGCAGTGGTGTCCATACTACGTCACTGCACGGAGAGTACCGGTGGAGCTGTGAACTCCAAAGGATAAATACGTAACTAACATGGCGCAATGCCGCGAATTTAATCCCTGTGTAGCCTTTGTCTACAGGGTTTAATCGTTCTGAAGAGTGTGAAGCATGTCATACAGTGTGCCTTCTATGGCTAAATGTGAGCGACCAAGTGACTGGCATAACAGAATGCACACCACACAAACGCCAAAAACAAAAATAAGTTCGTGAAATTATATGCTAACATTCAGCGTTTGCATGTTTAAAGCCGTGGTTAAAAAAAAACGACAGCCCTGAGCCTCGAACCCTCACCGCCATCAGCACGGTTGCTCCCAGCGCCGATTCCCCGGCGTAATAACAGCTGTTGGAGAGCCGATCCGGCGATAAAGTAGTCGGAACGTTTATGTGCGGGGTGCCGGCCGGTCCTGCCACACTCCAGCCACCTACCGCTGCCCGAGGGTGTCGTGTGTGTGTGTGTGTGTGTGTGTGTGTGTGTGTGTGTGTGCCTCCTGCAAAAACGGGACGCCACAGGCTCCTGCTGGCAGATGTTGGGCGCGGACACGAGCTGATGAGGGCTCCTTCGACTGTGCCGCGCCGCTGTACCCCTGCACCGATCGAGTACCACTGCGCCATTGCTGCCGCGCATGTTTGACGGCCGCTGGCCTTGTGCGCTCAATGCAGAAGCAGCGGATGATATACTCCCGGCTGAAGCTGAAGTGGTGCATGCTCACGTGCACATGACCATGACCTTTGATTTAGGAAACGAGTGGGGGAAGACGACTGAACAGCTTTGAGTTCATGGCGCTTTCGAGCGGACAGCTGATTCCTCACCGAATTTCATGCGTGCCGTCTGGTCGAATCTTTTTGGAGGTGAAATCTGGCCTTATTCAAACTCGGATACCATGCTCTCGTCTTGGCCTTCCGATGCGTGATCAGAAAAATCTCTCCGCTTCGCTCCCTACAACAACAACAAAAAAGAAACGCGTGAATGGTCCGTTGCAGTTGGCAGCCAGAATATTGACTAAGAAAATGAGTGCTTTAATCATTAGCGGTACCAATCCTCTCGCTTTGACATCCCTAGCATAGAGTGGTTGGGGACCCGGTGTTGTTACACCAGGTGCAATATCAGACAGATTATATCTCACTGCATCGGATGCCATCCAAAACGATCGGGTTTCATTAATTTAACTGCAGTAGCAAGGCAATCAGGTCGCATTACATCAACTGCGGTGTCCAAGTCAACCGATCTCAGTGTACTACAGACGCAGTCACAGCCGAGGCGACTTAATTGCTCCGGCCGCCGTATGCTCATGCTCATGACAGGATGCACGAGTGAAACTGTGCAGAGACACGCTCAGCTGGGGATTCTCAGGTCTCGGCGTCGGCTCCTGACCTGATTTGCCTGACTCTCAGCAGTCGGCTGCGGCAGCTGCAGCGATAACTGGCGGTGACACTGCCCCTAGTCCCGAGCTGAACAATGAGTCAACGTCAGAACAGACAGGCGGAACAGAACTCTGGCTGGCAAAGTAGCCGGGCGCAGTGTCGACGCTGGCTCACACTTGTGGAGCGTGGCAGCAATGCTTCAGCAGTGACACTTACGAGTCACGTGTCCGCCTCAGTGAGGTGCAAGATAAATGTGCCTATTCAAGTAATGTACCACGCCTCAGGGTCGCAGTTTCCTCGATGGCAGAAGACACATAGACAGGCTTTCTCGATGACAAACCTGAATGGATCCACTTCAGTGTGACAGACATGTCCCCTCTACTGCTCTACGACTCTACTACTTCTCCCGCTCTCTCTCTCTCTCTCTCTCTCTCTCTCTCTCTCTCTCTCTCTCTCTCTCTCTCTCTCTCTCTCTCTCTCTCTCTCTCTCTCTCTCTCTCTCTCTCTCTCTCTCTCTCTCTCTCTCTCTCTTTTCTCTCTCTCTCTTCTTTTCTTCTTTCTCTCTCTCTCTCTTCTCTCTCTCTCTCTCTCTCTCTCTCTCTCTCTCTCTATATATATATATATATATATATATATATATATATATATATATATATATATATATATATATATATATATATATATATATATATATATATATATATATATATATATATATATATATATATATATATATATATATATATATATATATATATATATATATATATATATATATATATATATATATATATATATATATATTATCTCTCTCTCTCTCTCTCTCTCTCTCTCTCTCTCTCTCTCTCTCTCTCTCTCTCTCTCTTCTCTCTCTCTCTCTCTCTTCTCTCTCTTCTTAGTTGTATCTCAGTGGTCCTGTTCGTCGCCGCTGATAACATCTGACAACCGAAATACTATTGGTAAGTATAGATAGATAGTATATATATATATATATATATATATATGTATATATATATATATATATATATATATATATATATATATATATATATATATATATATATATGCTTAGCACTGACAATTTCCATACACCAACTTAAGGCGCACACTGGCGAGATGGGTGTGCTCAAGCCTGTACATCATTGCATACCATTGTCGTGCATTGCCATTATTGCGGTCAATTTCTTCCTCACAGTTCTGGGACAGACATAGTCATAGGCATACCAAAGGAGCTAGTGCATTAGACCATCACTGGGGTAAGCAGGTCGGTCCATCAGTTGGACCCACTGAAACGAAGTTTTGGAAGATGCAAATATTTAATCAGAAGTGGATGAATCTGCCCGTGGTCTCCAACCAAGACGGCCTCCTACCGTTCCCCTACAGGTAGCTGTATAACTACATTGTTTACCACTTTACCACATGGAGCGAGCAGCACTGCCATATCATATGCAGTGATCACCCGCTAGATCTGAGTGAAAACGTGGCCACAAACTGCAACGAGAATGAGTGGGTTTGCTCAATTATTCTGCACGAGGCCGTCTAAAGTAGGCACGGCATAGCTCAAGCTCCTCCGCACAAGACCATACCGAGCAGGCACGGTACGGCATCAGCTCTACCGAGCAGGCACGGTACGGTCTCAGCTCTACCGAGCAGGCACGGTACGGTATCAGCTCTACCGAGCAGGCACGGTACGGCTCAGCTCTACCGAGCAGGCACGGTACGGCTCAGCTCTACCGAGCAGGCACGGTACGGCTCAGCTCTACCGAGCAGGCACGGTACGGCTCAGCTCTGCCGAGCAGGCACGGTATCAGCTCTACCGAGCAGGCACGGCACGGTATCAGCTCTACCGAGCAGGCACGGTACGGCTCAGCTCTACCGAGCAGGCGCGGTACGGCTCAGCTCTACCGAGCAGGCACGGTACGGCTCAGCTCTACCGAGCAGGCACGGTACGGCTCAGCTCTACCAAGCAGGCACGGTACGACTCAGCTCTACCGAGCAGGCGCGGTACGGCATCAGCTCTACCGAGCAGGCACGGTACGGCTCAGCTCTACCAAGCAGGCACGGTACGACTCAGCTCTACCGAGCAGGCACGGTACGACTCAGCTCTACCGAGCAGGCACGGTACGGCTCAACTCTGCCGAGCAGGCACGGTACGACTCAGCTCTACCGAGCAGGCACGGCACGACTCAGCTCTACCGAGCAGGCACGGTACGGCTCAGCTCTACCGAGCAGGCACGGTACGGCTCAGCTCTACCGAGCAGGCACGGTACGACTCAGCTCTACCGAGCAGGCACGGTACGACTCAGCTCTACCGAGCAGGCACGGTACGGCTCAGCTCTTCTGCTGGTGGTGTGAGCAGTTGGCGCGCTCACCACTGATTCTGCAGGTACGACGCACGCCGTCTGCCTGACGGGCCGCCAATTTCGCAACACGCGCCGATGCTGCAGCGCGGCAGCCGACGGTGTGGGAGAATCGGGGCGCCGTCTCCGCCCGAAGCATGAGCAACAACTCATCAACGGCGGCCCTGCGCAGGGGAACGACCTCGCTGCCGCGGTGTCGGCTCGTGAGAGGCTTCATTGAACACGTTCTGGTGCTGCAGCATCGGTCGACAAGTGGTTTGCTGATGATCGGGCGTCAGCTGTGGCGGGGCGGTTACAACACAGCCCGCGGAGGAGACTGGCGTGGCTCCCGTGCGGGGAGGGGTGGCGCCGACGGGTACAGCGTTGTCCAGACTCTGGCGGGCGTGTGGCATTAGGCATTACCACGAGCACGAGCTGCACTTCCAATAGTGGGACGGGGAGGAGTCGGAAGGCAATTACACTGTGGTGGTGGCGTCTGTTGGCTTTGCGACGCGTCGACCGTTGGGTCATTCGCCGTCGCCAATCTCTCACGCCAATGGGCCGCAGACGAAAACTAGCGACAGGTGGGACTCGAACCAACAGCCTTTCGGCTAGGAAACTGGTATCTTATCCCTCCGGTACTCCCCCCCCGACAATTGCGCTGTACACTAATGTTCGTCTCGTGATGTGGAAGTTCAGAAGTTAGCGGACACGTTATTCGATTCATCCACACCCGCACTTACCCCGCTCACTGTACCGCCTCTGGCGTATCCAGGTTGACCTCCATGCCCATGGTTTTCTGCGACTAAAAAGCAAGCTCCATGTGGATGGAACGGCTGTGCTCAACGCTCCAATTGTTGCTACGCTGCTATAGGTTTTGGGCGAACAGGGCCGTGAGACTTGGTCCGACAGGCTCAGCGTTCCCATGTGCACAGCAGAAGGATCGACCAGCGCTCAGGTTTGATAAGCCTCCACCACATCGGGTATCTAGATCCCAATGTTGAGCGAAGGAAAAGTCAACATACATTTAAAAAATGCATGAATTATATATGGTATATTTACGTAGACATATATATATATATATATATATATATATATATATATATATATATATATATATATATATATATATATATATATATATATATGTATATATATATATACATATATATATATATATATATATATATATATGTATATCTATATATATATATATATATATATATATATATATAAATATATATATTTATATATATATATGCAAGTATATGCATATATTTATATTGAGCCACGGTACCAATCAAACACACACCATTTCCACGGTTCTCCGCCGGCTTTCGTCAGTCAACCAGTACCACGTAGCGAGGTTTGAGCTAGGTTCTCTGAACCCACCCACCCACTCACTCGTCGCATCACTTTTATATTTAAGAAGTAGGGGAGATTCGGGTGGTACCGGACACTAAATCCAATCCCCTATGTCTTGCGTCTTGGTGGACCAAAATCAACAAGGAAATACTCTCACGATAGGCTGAAGTCTTTCATTCATATTTTATCTCATGAACATTACATTGGTCTTCGGTTGGTTTCACCGCTTTTTTCTGAACAGCTCGAAATCTATAACACCGGACAAGCGTCACCAATACCGGACTTGCCGTCCGATGCAATACCAGCCTGTTTCACACCACCAGAATGCATGGCATTCGCCCAGAGATGTAGGAACTATGAGGCAGGCGGCGGTCCTAGTTTGAAACACGTGGATCATAGCGCTACATTTTGTCCGGAAAATTAGCATGACCAACGAACGCCGATTACAAAAAAAATGGCGTGAAAGTCAGAGGCGTCGGGTTAAGGGAGACAGGGCGGGAGCGGCAGTGTCCACCAAAAAGGCATGAATTTTGTATTAACCCTATGGCGCTGCATGGTAAATATTGGCTCCAAAATGAGTTATGCCCCCTGGCCAAACGAGAATCCAGGCAGCTACATCAGAGACGATGAAGCTGAGCTACAAATCGACAAAGCAACAATCACATATGTTCGACGAGTTCCAAGATTAAATGTCATAAAGAAAAGGACTAGGTGAAACGCTGTAACATAGATACGTAAAAACATGGGTTCATAAATGAATTAACCTGTCAGAGTATTCGCTTTGAATAATGATCAAAGGCAGAGGCGCAGCCAAAGAGCCTTCTCCTTTTCTTAGCCCAAAATTACACTAAATTAAGCAGACATTTTGGGATTAGTACAACGCCAAACGATAACTTTTCCGAGCACTTCGCGCGCCAAAAGCGTTCTAGGTAAAATATCCTTTTTGTGGGGTTGGGCCCCTTAAGAAAATAAAGTTCTGGCTGTGCCACTCATCAAGGGTAATCTAAATGACAACGGGTTCAAGCGTTTCCAGCTGCATGTCTTTTGCTCCTGATCATGGTCGCGGTGCCAGGGTCTGCGCAGCCCCGATCCATGTGCCAGGTCTGCAACAGATGTCGCTAGGCGTGTGCAAAATATGTCGTCAGACGGGGAAGGAACATTGGCAGAACAGCAGTCATTGCCAGATATGAGTGACGGATATCGCCAGATGCGGGCGACGATGTCAGTCGATGCGCGCGGCAGATGTGACGGGCGCCACCATCCGTGCGCGACGCCTGTCCCGCCTGTCCCGCCTGTCCCGCCTGTCCCGCCTGTCCCGCCTGTCCCGTCTGCCCCAGCGTGTCGCGGTCGCTGACGCAGCGATCTGTCGCCTGGCCGAGACAGTGCTGGTCGTTGCCGGCGACAGCAGAGCTGTCACGCATGTCCGACTAACGGACGGCGGCTAGCTTGGGAGCAAGCGCAGCCTCCGCCACCACCGCCGCCGTGCAGCCCGCAGCTATGTCTGCGGCTATGTCCCGAAGGCAGACGCAGCCCGCAGCCCGCAGCTATGTCCCGAAGGCGGACGTAGGTCGACGGTGCCGGTCATTCGAGCTTGCTCAGTAGTCGGGAAAAATTGTAGGGATCTGTTTAAATAGGATATTGCGAATCAATAGCAACTTTGCAGCCTATGAAGTTCACAAGCTCCTGCTAAGCGTGTGAAGTCACTCAGGCAGGGGCGCAGCCAGGATGTCCTGAATTTGGGCTGATGAAAAGTACAAAAAACGTCGTGGTGCGAGAAAAAAAACAGAGATCGCTTTCGGCGAGCGAAGCGCTCTGGAAATTTATGGTTTTGTGTGATGAAATCTCACCATTTCTTAGTTAATCTAGTGTACTTATCGTTGCAAAGGGGGCCAGGCCCCCGGACCTCCCTGGCTGCGCCTCTGCACTCAGGTCTTTGTGTGCAGTCGATATCTCTTCATAATACGATCGCCTCCGGTTAAGCATGCAATGTACATCCAGGTACTCCTGACTATATTTCAATATTCGCTACTGGATTGGTGTCATCATTAAATCCATTCATAATTGCTTCACTGAGCTTCAATGAAGTCAGCGATAGCTTGGGTATTGTAGCGATCAATTGGACTGTCTCGTTTTGTTGTTTCTTTTTCAACGCCAGGTTCCACACATGAACTTATATTTGTGTGAAATTTACACCAGTACTTCCCAAGATATATGTCATTGGGGACTTCACCACAGCAAAAGCGTGGGGGACATCAGAGCTTTGGGTCTTGTCATGCAACACCTACATAATTTCACAATTTTTTAAATAAAATAGCTGCAATATTCAATTTCATAGATATTGGTATGAAATGTATTAAATTATGAAATAATGTTAAAGTTCATCACCATCGATATCAAATTTAACATCTGCCACCTGATCTCCAATCATGGTGCAGCTCCTTGTGCTGTAGTTAGTGCAGTGGCAAGTATCCGAAAATTGGCATAGGCGGGCGCAAGAGCCATTTTGAAGTCGATTTTGTCATGCAGGGCCCATTGGGTCACTGATAGACGGGTTCAAAGTTTGGGGGCACTACACGTCTGCTCCCCCCCCCCCCCGGTTCTTAGGTTTATGGCTATGCTGACTAACTGCACTTGAAGGAACAGGCTTGACTGGCTACTCGGGGTAGGTTAGACTGCCCGGGACTGACACCGGGAGCCTGCAAAATCTCTGACAGTCTTGAAGGAACAAGCTTGACTGGCTACTCGGGATAGGTTAGACTGCCCGGGACTGACACCGGGAGCCTGCAAAATCTCAGATAGTCTTGAAGGAACAAGCTTGACTGGTATGGATCATTAGCACATACTGAGCTCTACATGGGTGCCGTTTGACAGCTGGCTGGTATGGATCATTAGTACATACTGAGCTCTGAATGGGTGCCGATTGACAGCTGGCTGGTATGGATCATTAGCACATACTGAGCTCTGAATGGGTGCCGTTTGGCAGCTGGGTGGGACGGATCATTAGCACATACTGAGCTCTGCATGGGTGCCGTTTGACAGTGGTGGTGGACGGATCATTAGCACATACTGAGCTCTGAATGGGTGCCGTTTGGCAGCTGGCTGGTATGGATCATTAGCACATACTGAGCTCTGCATGGGTGCCGTTTGACAGCTGGCTGGTATGGATCATTAGCACATACTGAGCTCTGAATGGGTGCCGTTTGACAGCTGGTTGGGACGGTGGGTGCAGGTGGGGGTGACTTCGTGTCAACGGTCGAAGGATTTGCGGTGTGCGTGCGAACGAGCGATGAAGGGCGCTGACCCGTTCCCAGGCGGGAGCGAGGTCGCAGTGACGAGTACAGGTGCACGCGTCTCCGAAACCACACTCCGTCGACTCACACCATCATGACGATCTGACAAGCAGTGTTTGTGTGGTAATGTGCCTTACAACCAATCCCCATGAACCGCGGCAGGGCAGCAGTGCGGCAGTGCGGGACACAGTGCAGCAGTGCTCAAAACAGCAGTGCAGTTTTGCTTTCGATACTCGGAATGATGTGCCTATACTTGCCTGCCTGCGACAGGCACCGAACACTGTGGCACGATCGGCATTCCGTGCCAATTCTGTGTGTTAGTTTTGCGACTGCAGTTTCAATTGCGATGAACATTAACAAACATACGGACCAATGTAGCAGTTAGTAGGCTTGGAGTTAGGTCACGGTCGACTGGGAGTTGCGTGACGGTCGGCTGGACGTCACGTGACGGTCGGCTGGACGTCGTGCGACGGTCGGCTGGGAGTCACGTGACGGTCGGCTGGGCGTCACGTGACGGTCGGCTGGACGTCGTGCGACGGTCGACTGGGAGTTACGTGACGGTCGACTGGGAGTTACGTGACGGTCGGCTGGGCGTCGTGTGACGGTGGGCTTAGTGTCACACGCGGCCGTCACAGGCAGTGCCGCACCTGTGGCAGCTGTTTGTCACTGCTGTCGCGATGAGTGGGTGGCGGTGAGGTGATCTGATCGAATCTGTGTCGATGACACGGCGCGTTTCCGACCGAGTCTTCATCGACCTTATTCGCCACCTGCAGGGCGACCAGTTTTTGCTAGACATTTCTACACACACCTCAGCTGTCGTGACTGCGAACAGAGGCGCAGTCAAGTGGGTGTGGGGTCTCTCCCCTTGGTCTCGTTTCAGCTCAATCAATGGAGGAGTCTCGGCGTTTTTTAGACCAAGTTGGGAGCAAGAGGGATCTCTGGAAGCTGGAGAGACCACGTGATGCTGGAGGGACCCTTGACATTGGAGGGGCCATTTGAGGCTGGAGTGGCCCCTCGGAGCAGGTGGAACCTTTGAAACTGTAGTTACCCTCTTAGCCGCATGGCCCCATGGAGCTCGATTGTCTTTGTAGGAGTTCGATGGCTTTTTGAAGGAGAAGGTTACCTGGGGTTCGATGGCCATGGGAGATGGAGAGCCCTGGACATGGGAAAATTTAAGGAGCGTCTGGGATTTTGAAGATCCCATACAGCTGAGGAAGATGCCCTGGGAGATGGATGCCTCCGAGAATTTGGAGAATTTGGGGGCCCTGAGAGGTGGGGGAGTCCAGAGAGTTAGAGGACCAGCTGGTCCGACGCAACACACCAGCCTGCAGGATTGGTCCGAGGCAACACACCTGCCTGCAGGATAGGTCCAAGGCAACACACCTGTCTGCAGGATTGGTCTGACGCGACACACCTGTCTGCAGAATAGGTCCGACGCGACACACCTGCCTGCAGGATTGGTCCGACGCGACACATGGACCAACGCACACACCTATTTGCAGGATAGGTCCGACGCGACACACCTCTCTGCAGGGTAGGTCCGACGCAGAACACCTGCCTGCAGAATAGGTCCGAGTCAACAGGGTTATTTCTTATTTGAGCTTTAGAGCGCATCGCGTCATTTGCCGTATGTCGTCCACACATCTGCTTAGAGTGTAGGTTCGAAAAAGCACACCTTAGGTACAGCATAGACCCGATGTAATGTTGTGCTAGAGTGTGATTGCTAAAAACAAACCAACATCTGGATCGTGGACGTTCGAGAGCATTGTGCAGCATCCCAGTACTCCGGCAGAGCACCACGGGATTACGACGCCTCAGCGTGGCACTGAGGAACAGATGGTGAGGTTCCGGCTACGGCACAACCACCGTGTGGGGTGAAATGTGTCGGCATTGCTGGGCACCATCACTGCATCACAGTGTCGTGTCGCAGTACTGCGGCGCAGTATCGTGGTGTTCGGCACGGCGTTTGGGTATGGCGGCGCAGCACCACGATGTTTCAATGATTGATAACATTAATATCGCACAGTACGATTATTCCGCGCACGTTATGGTGGCGCTGCGGCGCAGTATGGCGGCGCAGTGTCACCAGATGACGCCGCGAGGACCGGACCAGGTGTCACACCAGAGTGGCAGCAGCGCGGAGGTGAGCGAGGCAGCCACATCTGTGTGGTGATGACTGTCAGTGGGCAGAGGGTCGGTAGACAGAAAGACAGAACTCGGTTGTCACAGTGTGTCAAGAAGAAAAGAAATAAGAGAAAAAATGAGAAAAAGGGGAAAAGAGAAAAAGAGATACAGAGATGAAGACATCAAAAGAGAAGGAGAGAAATACAGAAAAAGAACGAGAAAACGAGAGACAGAACGAAGGAGAGACAGAGAGACAGAGAGACAGAGATACAGAGCGACAGAGAGACAGAGAGGCAGATGCAGAAACAGAGTCAGAAAGTCAGAGAGTCGGAGAGTCGGAGGCGGAGAGGCGGAGGCGGAGAGACGAAAGCGGAGAGACAGAGAGTGATGAAGGTGAAAAGAAACTAGAGTGAGGAGAAAGGAAGCCTTAATGTAGTGGGGAAAAGAAAGAGCTAAGAAAAAGAGGAGCGGAACTGAAGCGTTCCCACACCATGCCTTCTTATTCAGCGCTGTTGTTTATTCGCGGTGCTCAGGCTGTCGTGGAAGAACAATTAAAAGCTGCCCGTGGTTATATTTAGCACCAGATTTCCCTTGCTTTTTCGTTATTCGTAGCTGGCTGCCCGTTTTACGACGCTAAAACATTCATGAAGCAAGCATTGCAGCAGCAATACGGGAAACTGTGGCCGGGGCGACGGCGGCGGGCGGCGGACGGGCGGCGTCCGCGGGATGTCATTCGTCACGTCTGGAATGGCCGTCACGGAAAGAGGGATGGAGAGAGAGAGATGGAGAGAGATAGATAGAGGGAGAGAGAGAGGAGGAGACCGAGACCGAGACCGAGACCGAGACCGAGACCGAGACCGAGACCGAGACCGAGACCGAGACTGAGACCGAGACTGAGACCGAGACCGGAGACAGAGACAGAGAAGAGACAGAGAGAGAGACAGAGACAGAAGAGACAGAGACAGAGACAGAGACAGAGACAGAGACAGAGACAGAGACAGAGACAGAGACAGAGACAGAGACAGAGACAGAGACAGAGACAGAGACAGAGACAGAGACAGAGACAGAGAGAGAGAGAGAGAGAGAGAGAGAGAAAGAGAGAGAGAGAGAGAGAGAGAGAGAGAGAGAGAGAGAGAGAGAGAGAGAGAGAGAGAGAGAGAGAGAGAGAGAGAGAGAGAGAGAGAGAGAGAGAGAGAGAGAGAGAGAGAGAGAGAGAGAGAGAGAGAGAGAGAGAGAGAGAGAGAGATAAATGCGATGAAATGCTTATGCATGCATGCCGGACAGTAGAACGAGATAGGATGTTCCAGACTACGGCGAGCCAGTCGTCAGTCGTTTGGTGCGCGCCTTTCCTCACGTGAACCACCTAGCTGCGGCCCAGCCCCGGGCGGAACTCCCTCGGCTTTGCCATGGCTCTCGTCGGCAACCGGCCAACACCTGCGGCTTTGCACTCGCATCTGGACAGCCTCAGAAGTGACCACGACTGACAGGCTTCACTTGAGCAAAGAATTGTGGTTCCTTGTCGACGTGGAACTACACGTGTTATTCTGAGCTTTTACTGATATTCCCATAATTTACTTTAATTTACGTCAGACTTCCTCCTGTTTGACTTGCATGCCTCGACATGGCCACGGAAGTACGCTCTTGTTCTTTGCAATACCGTAAATACATTTTAGGCGTACTTCGATATTTGACTACATTGCTGAATGACATGCAATTCGATGCAACTGTTGCGAATGAGTGGTTGACGTTTATGCGTATGCCCTAAGCACCCTAACCCCTGACGTATACATATGCCCTAACACGGGTGTTGATTTCTGAAGGTTATTTGAGTGGGAGGGGGCAAAATACATAACGGCAATGGGCATGTTGGGGGCACATTCCATAGGGCCCCATGTTAAAATAAATTAAAATTATTGGGGGGGGGGGGGGGGGGGAAGCCAGCATTGAACATGGGCACTTGCCCCCTCAAAAGTATGTCAAACAATTCCCTTGTGCCTTAAACAAGAGCGATGCATGGATGCGAGATAACATTAATTGGATAGGTGCCTGCTTCCCGGTTTGTGATGCATTGCAACTTCCAGCTAAATTCCTTGACTACTTTATAGTGCTGATTAAAAAAAATCATCATTAAAATAGGCGACTAATGACCACGAAACTTTGAGTTTCGTGAAGAAAAAAGATTAAATTATTAATGGGGCACTGCCAGCACCAACCTATTAGGACAGCATGCTTCAATCTAATGCAAAATTGACGGCGGCGGCGGCGGCCATACTTCCTATTTAGACATGCATGTGAGTGCATGTCAGGATAGCGATTTCTGAAGGTTATTCGGGAGCGGGAGGTAATACGTGGAGCTAATGAGCGGGCCCAAATCGATTAGTGGGTTCACCCCACATGGTTCCATGTTAAGGGTTGAACTTATTGTGCGGATGGAGTAAGCCAACATTGGGAGGAGACAAGGCACCCTCAAAAGTACACAAATCGACACCCATGTGTGGATGCATAATGCATGTACACACTAAGAGACCTAGAAAACCTCCTGCTCTTAAAATTATTTTAGAATGAACTGGAATATGAATAATTTTACCATCAGTACCTAATTGATAAACACCCAAATTCGCTAATTTCAACTTGTCTGGATACCTGCTCATAGTCGTTTTAAAATTCACATATTCGGTTCCGAATGCAGGGCAAAGGCTCATCAAATTTTGCTGAGGAACACTGGATTGCTGAGGCACACATGATAATGTGTTTCTTTTTAAAATGTGTAACTTTTCCCTTTTGGAGAAGTGATGGGGACCAGTGGTCGGACAGACAGGGAGGGAACTGCTCGGCCAGCCCAACTCGGTGCCGGGCTGGGGGCTGTGCACTTGGTTCAGGACCATTGTAGCGTCATGATGCCTTCCAAAGGCCGGCTCGTACTGCGCACCACGGAGCGCGTGCTCAAGTTATGCTTCTTTCTCCGATCCGTTGATCTGGCGGCCGGCAAGAGGGCCAAGTCGAGGAACGAGCTGCTCCAGCTCGTCATCATTGAGATGAGGACGCTGTGGGTCATGGTCAACATCGAGACTGCAACAGCCAATAATTTGAGGACCAATGTGGAGAGGCTGCTCACCGAGTACCAGACTGTCGCGAAGGACAGCCTGCCAGCCAGGCACACCGTGATAGCCGACATCAAGAGGAAGGAGTGGGAGGTCAACTTGACGAAGATGATTGACTGTGCCTCCCTCAGGCGGAAGAGGTGCTGATGAAAAACCGAGGAGATGAGGTTCCTGCAAAGGTCACAGGATCGCCAGGCCGGGTTGGATGTCGGTTAAGGCCAAGGTCAAGGGCAAGGTCAAGGGCAAGGCCGGGCTGGATGTCGGTCAAGGGCAAGGTATATGTAAACAAAAAGTGAAAACGAAGTTGAACAGAGGAGTGAGAAGAAAAATATCCACAAAGCATGCAGGTGGTGGTTGATGCACCATGCACCATGCAGATGGTGCTTATGGATATTGAAGATCTTCTTTAATCGGTACGCCATATATAAGCACTGCACAAAACTAATCCTTCCAGCTTCAAACCGTAAGTTTGACCAGGTTACTGTGGTGGATAGAGACGGACACTAACAATGGCAAATGCAGAAGGGTTGGGACAATTCGAGAAGGGGTGGGTATGGGAAGATATTTGCATACAATATTTATAGCCTTTGAACCACGTGATCATAAAATATGCCATGGGCCGAATTATAGGCCCTAAGAGGAGTTTGCTTGGATCCCTGAACAGAAAGAAGGAAGCGAATAAGCGCACAATTGAAGCTAAAAAGGGAGAAAAAAGAAAGAAATAATTTCAGGATAAATTTCACCCTGACTTTGAGACATCAAAGTCCGCCAAGAAGCACAAGAGGAGCGACAACTTCACCCTCGATATCCCCAAGCCACCCTTCAATTGATCCATTCCTGACCTCCACCTTCGACAGACTGAAAATTTCAAACAATGTGGTTGGGTTGATGAAGAACCTGTTAAAGTCGGTCTCCTCACCATTCACCTTGCCGGATTTATCCAAAGCACCGGACAATCCAAAGGCCTGGATGTTGGTAAAATTCAGTCCGCTGAAGGTGGATGTCACGGTGGGATCATTAAATGGATTAAAGGGATCATTAAATCATTAAACGAAGGGATCATTAAATCATGCTCCTCTTGATTTGATGCCTCGAAGTCATGATCAAAATTCTTGTTTATCCTCCAAAGCTTTTGAATGCAAGCCACACTTGCAGTTCCTTAGCATGCATCAATCGTGCAGGGGTACAATTAGTCAAAGCAAAATCCACTTAGGGCCTGTAATTCGGTTCATCCTGTATATTTTATGCTCACATGGCCCAAAGGTTATGATTATTGGTTCAAAATATCCTCCCATCCCCCACCCATCTCGACTTATCCCAACACTTCTGCATGCATCATTGTTACTATACTATATCAACCACAGTAAGCTGACCAAACTTACGGTTTAAAACGGGCAGAATTGTGCAGTGCTTATGAATGGCATACTGAATAAGGAATTTGTGCAGTATCCATAAGCATATATGTACACCTTCAGACATGCATATATATATATATATATATATATATATATATATATATATATATATATATATATATATATATATATATATATATATATATATATATATATATATATATATATATATATATATATATATATATATATATATATATATATTTTTATATATATTTTTATATTTATATATATATTTATTTTTATAAAAAAAAATTAAAATTTTTTTTTTTATTTATATATAAAAAAAAAAAAAAAAAAAAAAAAAAAAAAAAAAAAAAAAAAAAAAAAAAAAAAAAATATATATATAAAATATATTACTTTTGCCCTGCTAATCTTGCAGTTCGCGACTGAAATATCGTCACAAGGTGGCAATATCTTCCCTCGAGCTCCTTAGTCGACCGTTAAGAAAACAATATTGGCTACTCCAGTGGGCGCTCTCGCCTTTCGAATGTGTGGTGCGCTCGGCGACGCTACAGGTTGGCACCGACACCAAGACCACTAGACAACGCATCACTGGCGCATTTGCGTCACACCCGGTGCCAGCGCGGCTCCAGTAGTCGCGTCCCCCCCCCCCCGTCCCCACCCCTCACCCCTCATTCCACCCCCACCTCACGGCCAGACCACGACACAGTCACGAGTGTCGCTTGAGAATCCAACGCGACGCGGTGGCAGCACTGTTCTCGCAATGGGCGCTGCCCGGGGGCGAGCTGGAACATTAGCACAGCCCACAACGATCATAATATCCATATGATGACTTGGGGCTCGGGCGACTGTAGATCGCTCTCCTCATCGGCAGTTTCCCGATGTTCGGGAGCCTCATTGGCAGTTCGGCAGCCACAATCACTCGTCGACAGGTGCACTTCATTTTCCACATTCATGCATAGCCGCATTCCACTTCATCTCAAGATCGTGTTAAAAGGTTACAGCAAAAGTCCATTACAGTCAATCGATTGCATTCCAACTCACCATCTCCACTGGTGTAAATCGAATCCAATCGCCTGGCCAGTCACGCGTGCGCAATTTGCTTCAGCAGCTCATGCTGGCAATGCGCATGGCGCACGCAGGATTTTCGTATGGGGAACATTCCCCGTACGATCCCCATCTGTATTCAGCGAAAAAATGTACTATTATTCAGTGCGGCTTTTCCGAACAAAAACACCCATGACATCAGGTCTATGGAGAATGATTCCCATAGACCTGATGCCATGGGTGCCTTTTTTACGGAAAAGCCGCACCGAAGAATGGTAAATTTTATCGCTGAATAGCTCGGGGTGGGGACGGTTAGACCAGGCATGATGTTCTCGGAGACCTTGTGAAAAAGCGACAAAGAACGACAGTCGGAAGAAAAAAGGAAAAGTCGCCGAAGATGGTCTTCCCGAACACGCCTAACATCAGCTGACGGGGGCAACATCTCGATGTGTTGTGGTTAGCTCTTCTGAAAAGGCTGCTATACGACATACATTTCTCAGTGACAATAAGCTTAAGCTTAAGCTTCATGGTGTGGGATAAAAAGTGACAAAAGTAATGAAAGTCTGTCCTTGCGTCAATTTGTTGTGGGTGCATCTGAACTCCGGAGATCTCGTCAACCTCCGCACTCCCTTCAATTATCAACAGTCGAACTATTTGTGCCGAGCATTTTCATCGTCCACCATTGCACAAAATGCGGCTGCCGACTTGGAGTGAGAACGAGCCAGCTGCCGCATCACACCACATGGCGCTGACGTCCGGCACAGCGCCGTGGAAGGGAGCCGTTACGTCTCGAACACGGCAGCAGCTCCGCAGTTGAAGTGACCGCAATGGGTCATTGCCAGATCGTTCGGCGGCCTCGTGATGGAGCGCGGGAACTCTCTCCCGACCACTCACGGTGCCGAGTCGTCACGAGTACGCCGCCATGCGCAGTGTTCGTGTGCGTATCTCCGCACCTCGATCACGCATGTGGCGCGCGCTGCGGCAGGAAGTGAGGATTGATCAATGTTGCTGAGTTATATAGATATATACATGGGTGTTGGTTTACATACTTTTGAAGGGGAAAGTGCCCCATCGATGTTGGCTGTGCTACCCCTCTCCAATCATTCAAACTCTTCACATTGGACCCTATGGAGTGCACACCCCGCCCCCAGTCCACTTGGGCCTGCCCATTGGCTCCATGTATTGTGTCTCCTTCTATTAATTTTCAGAAATCAACACCCCTATGTGTGTATATATATATATATATATATATATATATATATATATATATATATATATATATATATATATATATATATATGTGTATATATATATATATATATATATATATATATACATATACTAACATATATATATATATATATATATATATATATATATATATATATATATATATATATATATATATATATATATATATATATATATATATACATACATATATATATATATATATATATATATATATATATATATATATCAGGAAAATATTATAGTATTTCCAAACAAATTCGATCCACCATGTAACAGGCGCCCGATAGGCACTATTTAATAGTATCAGGGACCTGGATTGCTCTTTTATAACCATTTTGCTCCAATCAAAATTAAGGTAAATATAATGTTGCTTCGGGTTCAAAGATTAGAACGTGAGTCTTGCCCTTTAGAAATTGCATCAAACGCTTTGTTGGATTGACGCAATCCCCTTGCCTAACCGAGGAACTGCCATCGTGTCTTCTTGCCGCACACCCGCAATAACGGGCCAAATACTCACCAGAAGGTAATCCTACGACACGAAAATCGCCGGGAAGTTCGGCAGCCAACGTGCTGGCTCTGCACATCTGGGCGGCGGCAGCAAGCAGCACAAATGCGGCCCGTCACGTGAGCCGTCGCCACCTGTGTGGCGTATGCGCCGCGTCACGCCCGCCGCTCCTCGAGTCACGTCACATCCTGTCGCGTCACGCCGAGCGCGGGTCAGTCGCGCCCGTCATCGTGCAGCTGTTCTCGGCTCCAACGTATTGTTCCCGCTAAATATATAAGCCGAGGGAGTCATCATCGCCTCAGAGCGACACTCAAGCATCCGGCGACATGTTCCGACTAGCGCTGTTGGCCCTCTGCCTGGTGGCGGTGCTTGCACGACCCCCGCCGTCCTCGAACTCCGGCCGGGACCCCGTCGGCATGCTCAACCACATGAAGTCTGGCCAGTCATCTGAGGACAGCAGCTCTGAGGAGTCCAGCTCTGAAGAGTCTGAGGGCAGCAGCTCTGAGGAGTCCAGCTCTGAAGAGTCTGAGGGCAGCAGCTCTGAGGGGTCCGAGGGCAGCAGCTCTGAAGGGTCTGAGAGCAGCAGCTCTGACGGGTCTGAGGGCGGCAGCTCTGAAAGGTCTGAGAGAAACAGCTCTGAGGAGTCCAGCCCTGAAGGGTCTGAGGGCAGCAACTCTGAAGGGTCTGAGAGCAGCAGCTCTGAAGGTTCTGAGGGCAGCAGCTCTGAGGGGTCTGAGGGCAGCAACTCTGAAGGGTCTGAGAGCAGCAGCTCTGAAGGTTCTGAGGGCAGCAGCTCTGAGGGGTCTGAGGGCAGCAACTCTGAAGGGTCTGAGAGCAGCAGCTCTGAAGGTTCTGAGGGCAGCAGCTCTGAGGGGTCTGAGGGCAGCAACTCTGAAGGGTCTGAGAGCAGCAGCTCTGAAGGTTCTGAGGGCAGCAGCTCTGAGGGGTCTGAGGGCAGCAACTCTGAAGGGTCTGAGAGCAGTAGCTCTGAAGGTTCTGAGGGCGGCAGCTCTAAAGAGTGAAGGCAGCAGCTCTGAAGAGTCTGAGGGCAGCAGCTCTGAAGGGTCTGAAGGCAGCAGCTCTGAAGAGTCAGAGGGCAGCAGCTCTGAGGAGTCTGAGGGGAGCAGCTCTGAAGAGTCTGAGGGCAGCAGCTCTGAAGTCTGAGGGGCAGCAGCTCTGAAGAGTCAGAGGGCAGCAGCTCTGAAGAGTCTGAGGGCAGCAGCTCTGAAGTCTGAGGGGCAGCAGCTCTGAAGAGTGAAGGCAGCAGCTCTGAAGAGTCAGAGGGCAGCAGCTCTGAAGTGTCTGAGGGCTGCAGCTCTGAAGTCTGATGGGCAGCAGCTCTGAAGAGTCCGAGGGCAGCAGCTCTGAGAAACCTGAAGGCAGCGCGTCTGAGGAATCGTCTGAGATCACATTTCCCGGCAAGAAGTTCTAACTTTATCGTGGACGCTGTAAGTTCTTTTCACAAGTAGACCATTGCCATGGGATGACATGGTGCCAGGGGAGACGGGCCTGTCAGTGGCGAACAATAATGTGACACCCATTCGGTCGCTCTACCTGTTCGCTGCCATGCCGTGAGACATGTCTCAATGTATCTCGCCTGTTTCCCGTTGTTTGACTTCGTTATGCTATTGCTTTTTTGAGCGTCAATAATACACCTTTAAACCCTCCGCCTTCTGTGTTCGACCATAAGAGGGGCAGGCGACCAAGCGACCTCCGCAGACGTATTCTTATGGTAACAAAACTGCATGTTGGCATCCCTAACCTGAAGCTTCAAATTAATCTAGCGTGTTACGGGTATATTGAATTGCCTATCAGAAAACATACACTAGAGTAGCAAAACATTGCACTTTACATCCATGTGGTTGCGAAATATTGTAGCATTAACAGACATGAATAAGCCTGTGTTCAAGGCCATCCGGTCAAAAACAGCATTCACGGAAGTCCGATAGAATCTTGATTCCGGTGCTCGGAGAGTCAGCCATATTGTACCTGTGCATATATATGTATATATATATATATATATATATATATATATATATATATATATATATACATATATGTATATAGATATGTATATATATATATATATATATATATATATATATATATATATATATATATATATTTACTAATTCAGTCATAAAGTCATAAAGTGTTTAGACTTAATAAGAGTCACAAGGGCCCATCCAGTTAAGTCTGTAAATGGAAGATACCATAAGCCTAGTAAAAAGACCCACCCCAACCATCACCACATCCTAAAGGAACCATCCACCAACATCCTACACACCTATCAGTGCCTATCTACCCTAGCTATCCAGCCCTATTCCCTTGAGCACTCTTAACACATGTGGATTAAATGCCTTACCAATAATTTTCCAACTGTATCCATGCCTGCTTAAAGGGGTCTGTGCCGCGCACACTTACTTAGCATAAATCTCACCCCATCCATTACTAATGAGAACTCAAAAACAAGATTTTCCTGTCTAAAAATTTGTCCACCCTACTTTTAAATACATTCAATGAGGAACTCCCCACAACATCAGCAGGCAGCCTATTCCACTGATCAACAACCCTTTGACTGAAGACCTGTTGGCGCTTAACTGTCCTACACTCAACTTGTCTAACCTGAATTGATGACCCCTATGTGATACTCTAAACCGAAGAGCATCGTTCAAATTGACCTGATCTAACCCGTTAACAACTTTGTGCATTTCAATCATGTCCCCCCCCCCCTTAATCTCCTACACTTGAGTGAGTACATATATAATGCCATAAGCCTTTCTCCATAATCTAAGTTACCTACTCCACTGATGAGTCTAGTGGCTTTGTGCTGCACTCTTTCTAACATATCTATATCTTTTTTTCTAGGTAGGGGCTCCATGCTTGTACGGAATATTCCAAGTGGGGTCGCACATATGCTCAGTACAGCTTTTTTCATGACTTCCTTGCTCTTATATCTCACACTTCTATTAATGAGTCCCATCATTCTGAGTGCCCTGTTCCTAGCTGAGATACATTGTTTTTCTGCTTTAAAGTCTTTTGAAACCAACACACCTAAGTCTTTTTCCTCTTCAATAATATCCAGTTCCCTCCCTCCCATTGTATATCTGAAAGTCTTACCTCCGGACCCCAGATGCATAACCTTACACTTATCATAGTTGAAAGACATCTGCCATTGATCAGCCCACTATCAAGATGAATCTGAACATTCTGTTTAACCAGATGCTCTAGTACCTTGCAAACTATTGAGGTCAAACTGACTGGCCTGTAGTTTCCTACACACTTCATACCACTGGCGGATCTAGCCCACCGGTTTGGGGGGGGGGGAACTTTCGATTTTCGGCGTCAGCCCCCCCCCCTCCCCCCAGTGGCGTACCTAGGAATTGCATCAGGGGAGGGGTCGAACGGATTTGGAGGGTGCCCATTCTCCCACTATTTTTGGTTAAAAGCACCGGATTTCGACCACTATTTGGCAAAGGGGCCCATTTTTAAGATAATAATTAATGACAACATAATTTCCTGTGTATGAGCCACAGCCTACCTCCACCGTTTCTAAGTTACCGGATTGTTGTTCTTGTTCACCAAAACGTTCACGTTCACGTTCAACGTCTTGTACCACGTCAACGTTCGTGCACGTGTACACACTGGTGGATCCGATTTTGTCAACTCTTGCTGTAAGCAGAACTTGAGCAGCATGGAACCCTCGATGTGTGTCAGAATCTACTATGCTACTATATTGGCTTCCAAACAATTATACAAAAATACCTTTAAAATTGGAGATTCTTTCATTCCGACGTTATTTTTTAACCTCGGCAAAGGCTACTGCATTTTAATTTAGTTTACTTCCGTTGGTTTCGGGGGGCCAAAAGACACTATGACCCCCTTTTAAGCGCTTCGGGGGGGCATGGTCGGAATGGCCCCTCCCTGGATCCGCTAGTGCTTCATACCTCACTTTTTGAAAATTGGTACTACGTTTGCAATTCTCCAATCTTCAGGTACTTCAGAATATTCCATAGACTGCCTGAAAATGATACCTGGGTGAACTGATAAAGCTATAGCACACTCTGCCAAGATCCTAGCATGTATATCATCTGGTCGAGAACCCTTATTAGGTTTTATATTCTGCAACTGCTTTTCTATAGCTTCTGTAGTTATTGCAAGATCCTCTAGCCTATCACCTGTCATGGCATAACCTTCAGTTGTTTCTATTGTACCATAATTATCTTTAGTAAATACTGATAAGAATTGCTTGCTTAGGGATTCCACAATATCACAATCATCAACCACTATTTCCCCATCTACCTCCAGTGGTCCTACACTACACTTTTTAGCCTTACACACACACACACACACACACACATGTGCATATATATATATATATATATATATATATATATATATATATATATATATATATATATCATATAGTATATATGTATATATGTGCATATGCATACACGTATGTACGTATATATGTATGTATATATCTATATTATCTAATCATTTAATGTAATGTTATTATAATAAGTAATAGCAAGACATGCGACATTTCATTAAACGTGTGTTCGAAGCAACCCGGAAAGGAAGGAATCTACGATAAATATTTGCTGGCCAGAAACGTTCTATCCAGTTTGCCGTTCGAGATCATTCGGACGACCAGAATTCCTCTGACGCCCGCAGATTCCATCCCGAACGCGCAGAACATTCTTAGGATACCTGGTCGGTAGCCACGATCTTTGCGCTGTGGTTTTTTTAAAAGGTTATACACCAAAGAAGGCGCCCCAAATTATCCCACCACCCCCAAAACGGGGGGGGAAAGGGGAGAAAAAAAAAAAAAAAAAATTTTATATATATATATATATAAAAAAAAAAATAAAAAAAAAAAAATTTTTAAAAAAACACACCTAAGCAATTTGGTTCCGGAGCACAAACATAGCACCTCTTGACAAAACAGTGATTATGCTGATGACAAGACTGGTCAGTAGCACGCCGATATATTGTTATACTTTGGGATTGAAAGGGCCTAGATAGAAATCCAGATTTTGTCTGGAAGCCATCTTCATTTCAAGTATAATCTTTGCATCTATGCTACAAGACACAAATAGCGCTCACATAAAAGCCACGATCATTCGTCGACAAGTACACTTCACTTTGCATATTCATGCATAGCCGCCAAGATCGTGTTAAAAGGTTACAGCAAAAGTCCATTACAGTCAATCGATTGTATTCCAACTCACCATCTCAACTTGTGTAAATATGATATATCTGGGCATGAGGAATTATTGGTTTCCTTTTTGCGTAGTTAGTGTCACAATATACGCAAAATGCGCCGAGACAGCAGGTCGCGCGTCTCAGCAAAAGATAGCGACTGACGAGGCGAAATCCTTGTCATATACTACTCATCGACTCCGGTGAGCATGTATTATGCACTGGAAAACACGACCCCTCACCCCCACCCAGTGGCGTCGCCACGAAATTCTTCCAGGGGGGGGGGGGCAATATTGATAGGGGGCCTCCTGCTCCCGAAAGGGGGCCTCCACTGTGTTAGGGCCTCCTATTGCTTTTTTAGGCTCTTAGTATGGTTCCAGAATGGGGAACATGACTTCATATTGATGTCTTGTTTGTTCTTGGCATGGTGCATCATTTACGCAAAGCGCAATAGCAAGAATCTTTGTTTTTCCGCTGAGAACTGAGCCATACCAGGGTATAAATAAGCAAACGCACTGGCGGATCTAGCTCACCGGTTGGGGGGGGCAACTTTCGGTTGTCGGCGTCAGCCCCCCCCTCTCCCTCCCCCAGTGGCGTACTTAGGAATTGCATCAGAGGAGGGGTCGAAGGGATTTGGAGGGTGCCCATTCTCCCACTATTTTTGGTTAAAAGCATCGGATTTCTACCACTATTTGTCAAATGGACCCATTTTTTACAATAATTAATGACAACATAATTTCCTGTGTAGGGGCCCCAGCCTACCTCCACCGCTTCTAAGTTACGGGATTTGTGTTCTTATTTACCAAAACGTTCATGTTCACGTTCAACGTCTTGTACCACGTCAACGTTCGTGCACGTGTACACACTGGCAGATCCGATTTTGTCAACTCTTGCTGTAAGCAGAACTTGAGCAGCATAGAACCCTCGATGCGTGTCAGAATGTACTATGCTACCATATTGGCTTCCGAACAATTATAAAAATACCTTTAAAATTGGAGATACTTTCATCCCGACGATATTTTTTAACCTCGGCAAAGGTTACTGCATTTTCATTCAGTTTACTTCTGTTGGTTTCGGGGGGCCAAAAGACCCTTTTAAGCGCTTCGGGGGAGCCATGGCCGGAATGGCACCTCCCTGGATCCGCTAGTGAATGTAGCGTGTCTCTTCATCTTAGCAACCCCAACACCAACATACGAAACATGCTGCTGAACTGGGCTCAACTGGTCACTCTCACAAAACATCCTATTCAAATTCCGCTTCCGAAATCTGGCTGACTGGGTCCGCTTGCCCGTTCCTGGCTAAACAAACTTCATGAACTTATCTGACGAAGGAATAATGAAACTGCTGATTTCGTCATCTCTTGCTGTAAGCAGAACTTCAACAGCATAGAACCCTCGATGCGTCAGAATCTACTATGCTACCATATTGGACTTCCAAACAATCATAACAAAATACCTTTAAAATTTGAGATTATTTCACCCGCAAAGCTATTTTTTAACCTCAGCAAAGGTTACTGCATTTTAATTTAGTTTACTTTTATTGGTTTGGGGAGGGGCCAAAAGACACTATGGCCCCCCTTTGAAGCGCTTGGGGGGGTGGGGGGGGGTGGGGGGCATGGCCGGAATCCCCCCCCCCTGGATCCGCCAGTGCCAGTGACGTACCTATATTTGCGTCAAGGGGAGGGGGGCAAACGTATTTGGAGGGGTCCACCTACTCAATAAAAAGTCTTCCGATTTTGACCACTATTTTGTCAAAGAGGACTTTTTATCTAAAAAAAAGTGGTGACCAACTAAATTATCCTGTCGAGGGACCTAATCTACCACTATCGTTTCTGATTCGTCGGATTTCAACCCTGGCTCCCCCATCATGTTCGAATGTATTCTTTTGGTATCCCTTGATAAGTCACCTTGCACTGCTAAAATTACACCTACACAGATCACTTTAAAATGTAAAATTTACCAATTTCAGACATTCCAGTTCATAGTGCCCGGTCGCCACGACGCCAACGTTAGTGCATGTGCACACCCATCTTGCGCATTCGGCGCATTCGCCACACTTCGTGCGATGCTACGGATTCTGCTGGGCCTCCTACGCTTTGCTAATTGCTGCCACATGATAGACTTGCGCCTTATCTGACGTGATGAAATGCTTTGTATGGGCGTTCGCTGCGAAAATTCGATTAATTAAATTCGATCATTAGTTCCCTACTTCTCATACTTTATGATGAAGAAATGCGGATACCCGCTGAGCTTTAATGCACCTCATATCTTTGATTAAACATGCTTCCAGGTTGGCCACCGAACCGAGGCCCTGCCTGAGTGTACTTCTTTGGACCCGTTTCGTATTTCTTCGTCTACGGATGTGTCTTAGGGCTCCAATCCATTTTTGTTCGAGGCCCAATGAATTTCCGAAACCCCTGCTCGTTTTAGGGTTTGTTGATTTTGTTGTGCACCGATGATTTTTCTTAGTTGTCGGGGCGCTTTCAATGATCTCAATGTATTTATTTAGTGCCGGGTATTTTTGTTCGTTCTGGGACCATGTTGCTTATTGCGACCCCAGCCTCTTTTCAGGCCCTTGTGTGGTCGCATGGCCCCTGTGTGCCTTGAGAGCTTCCGATGTTTTTTTGTGTGTTTTTTTTAGAGTTCCCGCTATATTTATTTATGGCTGCAACGCATGTTTTAGGGCCCTGTCGCTTTTTGCGAGACTGCGCTTTGGAGGGCCAGTTACATTTTCGGTCCCCGTTGTGCTCTTAGGGTCCCGCTGTGTTTATTTGGGGCTTCTGACGCACATTTGTGGGTCCCAGTACGATTTTGGGTCTTCGGTGCGATATTTCTGGGTCTTAGCGCAACTTATCGCGCCCAGGCGCGTGGTTCCGGGGACCCAACGCCAGTTATCTGTGGTCAACGCGATTTTTGTGGACCTCTTCTGAATTTTCTTTAAATTCCGAATCTCGGCCTAATTTTTCGAGTCCCTGGCGCCACGTTTTTCCATTTCACCTCGATTTTCTTCGAGCTCCGGTATGTTTCTCGATGCCGTACGCGATTTTTCAAGGCATCTGATGATATGTTCGGTGCTCCAGAACCATTTTCCTGACCCGGACTTTTTTTTTTTTAATCCCTCCTTATTTTGGAGGGCTCCGGCTTTCTTTTTCGGATAGCGATGCGACTTTGGGGGTCACACGGTGCTTATGAGGAGCCCTAGACGCCAATTGTTGGCAACCCCGACGTGAATTTTGTATGCCCAGACCGAATTTGTGGTACAACCGATAGGAATTATGGGTCCGAGCGCGATATTTGGTGGGACCGGTTCGAGTTTGCGGGGCGCGTTGTACTTAGTTGTGGCCCCAACGCGATCTTGGCGGTTCCTGTTGCAGATTTTCGGGCCTCGGAGCGAGTTTTCTGGGGCCCGCCGCATTTACTTGGACCCCTACGCGAATTCTGGTGGACCGACGCGAATTTTTGTGGCCCCAGCGCGACTTTTGGGGGCCTCGGCTCGATTCTTGGGAGCATATCCCTCTCAGGAGGGAGGGGCATTTGCCCCTTTGATATGCCACTGCGGCCACCGAAGGAGTTTTTGTTCAGCCGATGGCACCTTTCGGAGTATAAAAGCCCTCCGGGTAATTTTTGCCGGAACTGTTCTTAATTTCCCGGTGCTGGGGTCCATTCGATCGACTCTCGGTGTGAACTTTTGGACATCGAGTTCTATTTTTTAAAAGGTCTTGATGTGATATATTTGATGTGATAGCCTCCTTGACAATCCTGTAGGCCTCCTTTGCAATCCAGGGGGCCTCCTCGATAATCCTGTGGGCCTCCTTTGCAATCCTGGAGGCCTCCTTAACAATCATGTGGGCCTCCTTTGCAATCCTGGGGGCTTCCATTGTAATCCTGTGGGCCTCCTTTGCAATCATGGGGGTCTCCTTTGTAATCACGGGAGCCTCCTTTGCAATCCTGGGGGCTTCCTTTGCAATCCTGGAGGCCTCCTTTGCGATCCTGGGGTATCCTTTGCAATCCTGGGGCCTCCTTTGCAATCCTGTGGGCCTCCTTTGCAATCCTGTGGGCCTCATTGATAATCCTGTGGGCCTCCTTTGCAATCCTGGTGCCTCCTTTGTAATCCTGTGGGCCTCCTTTGCAATCCTGGAGGCCTCCTTGACAATCCTGTGGTCCTCCTTTGCAATCCTGGGGGCCTCCTTTGTAATCCTGTGGGCCTTTGCAATCCTGGGGTCCTCCTTTGCAATCATGGGGGCCTCCTTTGTAATCACGGGAGCCTCCTTTGCAATCCTGGGGGCCTCCTTTGCAATCCTGAAGGCCTCCTTTGAGATTATGGGGCCTCCTTTGCAATCATGAGGGCCTCCTTTGCAATACTGGAGTCCTTTGCAATCCTTGGGGCCTCCTTTGCAATCATGGGGGCCTCCTTTGCAATCATGAGGGCTTCCTTTGCAATCATGAGGGCCTCCTTTGCAATCCCGGAGTCTTTTGCAATCCTTGGGGCCTCCCTTGCAATCCTGGGGGCCTCCTTTGCAATCCTGGGGGCCTCCTTTGCAATCCTGGGGGCCTCTTTGCAATCCTGGTGGCCTCCTTTGCAATCCTGGGGGCCTCCTTTGCAATCCTGGGAGCCTCCTTTGCAATCCTGGGGTCCTCCTTTGCAATCCTGGGGGCCTCCTTTGTAATCATGGGGCCTCCTTTGCAATCCTGGGGGCCTCCTTTGCAATCCTGGAGGCCTCCTTTGCAATCCTGTGGGTCTCCTTTACAATCATGGGGGCCTCCTTTGTAATCACGGGGGCCTCCTTTTCAATCCTGGGGGCCTCCTTTGCATTCCTGGGGGCCTCCGTGCCAATTGTTGGCACTCTCTTGATTTCTGGGGCCTGCTATCTTCTCCTAGGTGACTCCTTCTTCGAATTAGGGGCCTTCTCTCACGTCTTGGAGGCCTCCTCTCATGTCTCGTCGGCCTCCTTGCTCACTTTTTTCCTGTGCATTTCCGGATAGGGGCCTCCTCAAATTTCAGGGGGGCGGCGCCCCCCCAGTCTCACGACAGGGGGGGGGGGCGACTGCCCCCCTGCCCCCCCGGTGGCGACGCCCTTGCCCCCACCCCATCGAAGTTCTCCACCCCACACAACAGCATCTGCGTCTGCTCCTTCTCGAGTGCTACTTCAGTCATGTGCGCGTCACGAAGCAAGTTTAACCGAGGTTTAAGCAAGCAGCCTCAGTACGGAGCAGGCAAACTCCAGCTGGCTCGCGCTAATTGGAAGTTGGGTCAGATGTGGTTTTTGTGGATATTTGGCGTCCACCGGGGCAGGGGCAGCATGTCGCGTCGGCAATTACCATGCTTAAACTTTAATTTGGTAGTCACCAGGGGTATCACATCAGTAGCTATCAACAGTAAAGAACGCCACGCGCTGATGCAGTGGCACACCCAGGCGTCCAGTTAAGCCATGGCGCCGATGGCGCCTCTGAGGAATCTATACTTCTTATTGAAGAAGATAAGTCTTCTGGCGTTTGCTATGACAAATCGACGAGAAAACGGGAGGGTCTAAAATGCCCACTTCTTTTGCCAGATGGACGATCTCAGTCATTACGAAGTGGATGTCGATGAAAGTTGCAGTAATAGATGTTTTATAATTAAAGTAGTGGCTTTGACCTACAACCGTAATGAATATTTTCCTTAAATGTCTTTAAATCGCCCCCAAATGGCGTTGAAACGCTGTAATCACAATAGAAAATGCCCGATGGACGATCTCAGTAACTACTGTGCCGATTTTCGTGAAAATGGCTCTAAAATAAACTTCGACATCGATTTGGGGATATTTGAGACATTTCCATCCGATATAAATAGGTAGAAATTCACGAAATGAGGGATTGAAATTCGAAATTTGCCCGATGGACGATCTACGAAAGTAATTTACAGAATTGCGCCAAGCACACACTGATCAATGTCTTTTCACCGTATTAGATCAGTTGAGGCAGTTAAGATAAAAATTAACATATGAAATGTAGAAATTCATCAGATCACAATTCAACTAGAGATGGGTTACATCGCAAGTCAATTAGAGGTGGGTGATGGATTTGTTGTGTTGACCCATCTCTACCTTGAACCCATCTCTAATTTCATTTTCTACATCTAACACCACATTTCATATGTAAATTTTTCTCTTAACTGTCTCAACTGATCTAATACGGTGAAAAGATATTGATCAGTGTGTGTTTGGCGCAATTCTGTAAATTACTTTCGTAGATCGTCTATCGGTCAAATCTCGAATTTCAATCCATCATTTCGTGGCTTTCTACCTATTTATATCCGATGGCAATGACAACTGGCCCGAAATCGATGTCGAAGTTTATTTTAGAGCCACTTTCACGAAAATCGGTGAAGTAGTTACTGAGATCGTCCAGCGGGCATTTTCTACTGTTGTGTTTACAGCGTTTCAACGCAATTTGGGGCGATTTAAAGACATTTAAAGGAAAATATTAATTACGGTCATAGGTCAAAACCACTACATTAATTAAAAGACATCGATTACTGTACCTTTCATCCCCATTCACTTCGTAATTGCTGAGATCGTCCATCGGGCAAAAAAGTGGGCATTATAGACCCTCCCCGAGAAAACTACCAATTTGACCTACAACTTTTTCATTGGTTAATCCCTGAGTTTTTCATCGATTAATCCTACCCAGTTTTTTCACGAACTTCCGTCTCCTACGCACCTTCACTTTCCGAGATAATTTTTCATTAAATGCCTTTGTCCCTTACAAAGTAATATAAACTTTCTAAGCTTAAAACCATGGTTTCGTAATTATATAATTATAATTGTTTTCCTTGGTGTCACTATATAAGCGGTTGAAGATGGAATTAGGAAATAACGGGTTAATTTTTATGTAAAACGCTGAGTCATTCCATGCCTGTCGTGCATTTAGCCGCCTCGATAGCTCAATTGGTTAGAGCGCTGTTCTTCACTGGTCTCCCTGTACTGGCAAGATACGGTTCGAGTTGCTCACACGCTCACATTCAGCCCCCGGCTGGGAGGATCCAGTTGGCAGCTGGCTTGATGAGGCCGACGGCGAGCTACAAGGGCGGCCGTGTCGGTGTATTGACGGCACGCTAGACTGTCGGTAAAAATTATGCCAGCGAACTGGAATTCACGCATCGGGTGGTGCGGCCAGGGTTCACGCAACAAGCTCTACTTAGCAATACAACCCTGGTCCATACAGCCACCCATAGCACACCATAACATAGCACGAATTTGCACCAAATTCCTTAAAATGGAATACAAAATGAAGATTTGCCTCGGAACAATAACAGTTAAAAATATCTAGAAACTAGTAAATTATCCACAGATTCTAAAGGCAAAAACACAAAAAAAACGCTTCAACAGGTTAAAGCCAATATGTCACCACTAAGGATATGCATTTGTGGTGCATCAGCACAGCTATAGCTTGCGAATACTTGAACTGAATAGAATGTCAAGATCTGGGGAATGTGTGTAAGTAAACTATAAAGTATCGTACTGAATGGATGAAATGAACAAAATCATTATATATACATCGATGAGCTCACTGTCAGTGTTTGATTTTCCTAATGCACACATGTACGCACCAGCAAGAGAGCACGTGCGATCATAGCGGCGGTTTATTGCATATTCACAATTTCTATGCATAATAATATTTATATGTATGGCAATAGCTTGCCCACCGCGCATAACCACACATATACACCACATCGCACCGGAAATAAATCGCTACAAATGGAATGATTTGCGCGCACGCTTATCCACATACAGACACCGCGCAGCCACGTCATCCGTCTACGACATATCCACACACATAGATACATTGTCCCACCGCACGCCCAAGTCGGGCATTTCGCCGGCCTCGTGCTCGATTCGGAGCCATCAGCAACCCTCAACCGTGCGGCTCAAATGGTGGAAGGTCTTCGGAACTCCCAACTCCCGAGCTGCATGAGGACGACGCAGCAACAACGAAGTTAACTAGACACCAACTCACAAGCACGAACGACTGGGCAGCTGGCTGGGGAGTAGTTCCCCATTCGGCCGTAGCGCGGCGCCAGTGGTTGCGGTCGGCGACCCCCGGTGAGGAGATAAACGGCCTAGCTGTTGTCTGCGGTGGTTTTGTTGTCGCGCGGGTAAAACTCGGCGATGGTGCCCGCCGGGATTCGCTTGAGCATCTCCTTGGGGAAAATACGCAGCAGTTGCCAGCCGATATCGAGCGACTCGAACACGGAGCGGTTCTCGTAGTTGCCTGAAAACCCGACGGCAGTTCAAGGGTCAGCCGACTGCACGGAGGGGATGTGGTCGTCCTGACGTTGCAGGAGAGACCAGCCACTCCGTGCTGCGGGACTCTGCATGGCGGGATCTCCTGTCAGCTGTGAGAGCACACCCAACATACCCCGCAACATGCAGTGTCCCGCACGCTTGAATGGCGGAACTCGGACTCGGGCCGTTCAAGCTGTAGCCTGATAGCCGAGAAATACTCTGCAATGGTGCAGAAGCCATCGACATGGCTGAGGATGGCTCGTGGTGGCTGAGGATGGCTCGTGATGGCTGGGGACGGCTCGTCATGGTTGGCGACGGCTCGTGATAGCTGCTGGGAACAGCAGGCAGGATAGCCGAGGACGGTTGACGGTTGCTGGGACCAGGTAGCGATGGCACGGGTCGGCTCGTGATGACTGGGAACGGGTAACGACTGCTGGGGTCCAGCAGCGATGGCTGGGGTCGGGAATTGATGGCTGGGGACAGGAAGTGATGGCTGGGGACAGGAAGTGCTGACTGGGGATGGGAAGTGACGGCTCGGGATGGGAAGAGACGGCTGGGACGGGGAGGGATGGCTGGGGAATGTACCGATAGTTGGAGACTGGAAGCGATGACTGGGAATGGGAAGTGAAGGCTCGGGATGGGAAGCGACGGCTCGGGATGGGAAGCGACGGCTGGGACGGGGAGTGATGGCTGGGGAATGTATCGATAGTTGGAGACTGGAAGTGATGCCTTTGCCATCGAAGTGTTGCAGTCGGACGGCAACAAAGGTGGCGCCACCAGAGCAGTGACAGGTCAGCAAATAACAACCGGATCAAGTTCAGACATACAGCGTACATAAAAATACTGTAGATGGGAATTCATATCCAAATAAATAATATGATTCACCCCTACCTCCCACAACTATAGAAGTACATCAAACATAAAGTCCCGCTATTCTGCATTCTATGGACACACATGCTAACAAGCTGAGACAAATTCCAGAGTTAGTTAGTAATTAGGGCTTTAGGGCGTATCAACTGAAAATTCCAGAGAAATATCAAGGAAAAAGCATCATTCCTGGCAACAGTACAGTTGCCAGCACAGCAACACATCGGTTCAAATCAGCACGACAGGGTGGGGAGCAGTAGGCCGCCATGACTCACCCTGAGCGATGAAGTGCTTCTCGAATTTGCTCAGGAACTCCAGGTAAAGCAAGTCATCGGGCGTCAGTGCCTCCTCTCCCACCACGGCCTTCATCGCCTGCACGTCCTTACCGATGGCATAGCACGCGTACTGAAACACAGGCAGAGTACCCCTACTGAAACACAGGCGGACCATGCGTACTGAAACACAGGCAGAGTACGCCTACTGAAACACAGGCGGACCATGAATACTGAAGCACAGGCGAAGTACGCCTACTGAAGCACAGACGGACCATGCATACCAAAACGCAGATGGAGCATGAGTACTGAAACACAGACAGAGCATGTTTACTCAAACTAAGGCAGAGCATGCATACTGAAACACAGGTAGATCATGCATATCGAAATACAGACGAGGCATGCTGACTGAAACACAGGTAGATCATGCATATCGAAATACAGGCGAATCATGTGGACTGAAACACAGGCAGACCATATATGATGAAACAGGCGGAGCATGCGGACTGAAACATTGGCCGCCTCTAGCATCCCACCGGTTGACAAGAGGCCCCCGCGCCCAGTATCAGTTGTATCACAATCCCATCAGCTTACAGTCACCCTCCCCCCCCCTCCTCCTCCACTATATCATCAGCTGATTACAGTCACCTCCCCCAGCCTCTCTTCAGTTTCCTCAGTATTCCAGCCCAGCTTTCCACAGACCCTCCACCCCCACCCCCTCCACCCCTCCACCGTCTCTCGCAAGTTTCCACATTTCGACAGCTGACTACGCCAGCATCCAATACATCACCATCCACCATAGTATATCTCACCAGCCGTTTATAGCCCTCCTCACGACTCACTATCTCACTGGTAGGCTACAGCCGTCCGCAGCCTCTCACCAGCCGTCTCAGCATCTCATCAGCCGTTTACAGCCCCCTCGCGATTCACAATCTCACCAGCAGGCTACAGCCTCTCACCAGCCGCCTCAGCATCTCACCAGCTGCCTCAGCATCCCACCAACCGCCTGCAGTCTCTCACCAGCCGCATCAGCCTCTCACCAGCTGGTTGGAGACGTCGGCGTGATCCTTGCGCGTCATGCCTTCGCCGATGGCCGACTTCATGAGTCGGCTGAGCGACGGCAGCACGTTGATGGGCGGGTAGATCTGCCGGTTGTGCAGCTGCCGGTCCACGTAGATCTGACCCTCGGTGATGTAGCCCGTCAGGTCGGGGATCGGATGGGTGATGTCTGAAATCGAGCACCAGTGGCCGTCAGGTCAGCGGACGTGATGTAGCCAATCAGGTCAGGGGACGTGATGTCAATCAGGGCAGGGGATGTGATGTAGTCTGGGGACGTGGTGTAGCCAATCAGGTCAGGGGACGTGATGTCAATCAGGGCAGGGGACGTGATGTCAATCAGGGCAGGGGATGTGATGTAGTCTGGGGACGTGGTGTAGCCAATCAGGTCAGGGGACGTGATGTAGTCTGGGGACGTGATGTAGCCAATCAGGTCAGGGGACGTGATGCAGTCTGGTGACGTGATGTAGCCAATCAGGGCAGGGGACGTGATGTCAATCAGGGCAGGGGACGTGATGTCAATCAGGGCAGGGGACATGATGTAGTCTGGGGACGTGATGTAGCCAATCAGGGCAGGGGACGTGATGTCAATCAAGGCAGGGGACATGATGTAGTCTGGGGACGTGATGTACCAATCAGGGCAGGGGACGTGATGTCAATCAGGGCAGGGGATGTGATGTGTCTGCAATCAGGGCAGGGGACGTGATGTCAATCAGGGCAGGGGACATGATGTAGTTTCAATCAGGTCAGCGGACGTGATATAGCCAATCAGGGCAGGGGACGTGATGTCAATCAGGGCAGGGGACGTGATGTAGCCAATCAGGTCAGGGGACGTGATGTAGCCAATCAGGTCAGGGGACGTGATGTCAATCAGGGCAGGGGACGTGATGTCAGTCAGGTCAGGGGATGTGATGTAGCCAATTAAGGTCAGGGGACATGATATAGCCAGAAATGTCAGGGGACGTGAAGTAGCCTCACGGCCGGTGTGGGAGGATGTACACAGCACTGGTGATGGATGACCAAGAGATGGAACGTCGACCCCCCCCCCCCCAATTTGTCACTCCTCCAATAACAGGACCACGGAAGACGCCACAATGATTTATGTTGTTATGAGAATTATGAGACAAGATGCAACGAGATTACCGAGGCAATGTTCAGAACTGATCGCCAGTCGAGCTCGAAAACGCAAGCAACGTAGCGCGAAACAACTCTAGGCATCAGAAGCTTATCGGTATAAAATAACATCCACGGTCATCACACACGCGAAGCTGCACTCTCCGCGTCCGTCGCGCCAGCCATCGCCTCACCCCCCCCCGCCATGGTGCCACAGTCCAGCCGGCCGCGCGTCGTCACGCGACCGCGCCGCGCCGCGCTCACCGTCGTTGGGCATGGTCAGGATGGGGATCTGCGTGATGGAGCCGTTCCTGCCCTCGACGCGGCCGGCGCGCTCGTAGATGGTGGCCAAGTCGGTGTACATGTAGCCGGGGAAGCCGCGCCGGCCGGGCACCTCCTCGCGCGCGGCCGACACCTCGCGCAGCGCCTCGGCGTACGACGTCATGTCGGTGAGGATGACCAGCACGTGCTTCTCGCACTGGTAGGCGAGGAACTCGGCCGCCGTCAGCGCCAGGCGCGGTGTGATGATCCGCTCGATGGTCGGGTCGTTGGCCAGGTTCAGGAACAGGCACACGTTCTCCATGCTGCCGTTCTCCTGTTCGGGTGAAGGCCGAGGCCGGGCGAGTGTGAGCGACGGGCATCAGCACGGGTGAGGGTGAGCGACGAGCATCAGCACGGGTGAGTGTGGGCGACGGGCATCAGCATGGGCGAGTGTGGGCTACGGGCATGAGGACGGCTGAGTGTGGGCGACGGGCATGAGCATGGGTGAGTGTTGGAGTTTATGGGCGCATCGACTGCGTCGGTCATTTGAGTGTGAGCGACCGGTATCAGCACGGGTGAGTGTGGGCGACAGGTATCAACACGGGCGAGTGTGAGCGACAGGTATCAGCACGGGTGAGTGTGGGCGACAGGTATCAGGTGGGCGACAGGTGCTTTTCTTGGGGGCTGAGAGGAGTCGTGCACGCGTATTGCATACAACTAGGCCATATCGCGCCTGCTTACGACAATCAAAGAAGACACTGAAGACACCGTGGAACACAATTCTGGTAGACAGTTGCCATATGCTAGTAAAGCAGTTGTGTTTTCCTGGAATCAGTCCCGCTGCAGTTCCTACCTCGAAGTCCTGTTTGAAGAAGCGGGCCGCCTCCATGTTGACACCCATGGCAGAGAACACGATGGCGAAGTTGTCGTTGTGGTCGTCCATCACCGACTTGGAGGGCAGCTTCACCAGACCGCCCTGGCGACAGATCTGGGCGGCGATCTGGACAGAGAGGAGGCGGGTCAGAACATCAAACATCACTGACTGAGATCAATAGTGACAGATCTCAGCAGGAGGCCAGTGACAGAGACAGAGACAGAGACAGAGACAGAGACAGAGACAGAGACAGAGACAGAGACATAGACATAGACATAGACAGGGAGAGGGAGAGGGAGAGGGAGAGGGAAAGGGGGAGAGGGGGAAATGGAAAGGGGGAGAGGGATAGGGGGAAAGGGAAAGGGGGAGAGGGAGAGGGAGAGAGAGATAGAGAGGGAGAGGGAGAGGGAGAGGGAGATAGAGAGGGAGAGGGAGAGGGAGAGGGAGAGGGAGAGGGAGAAGGAGATCGAGATGGAGATGGAGAGGGAGAGGGAGAGGGAGAGGTAGAGGGAGAGGGAGAGGGAGAGGGAGAGGGAGAGGGAGAGGGGAGGGAGAGGGAGAGGGAGATGGAGAGGAAGATGGAGAGGGAGAGGGAGAGGGAGAGGGAGAGGGAGAGGGAGAGGGAGAGGGAGAGGGAGAGGGAGAGGGAGAGGGAGAGGGAGAGGGAGAGGGAGAGGGAGAGGGAGAGGGAGAAAGATAGACGAGAGGGAGAAATATAGAGGAGAGGGGGAAGATAGAGGAGAGGGAGAAAGATAGAGGAGAGGGAGAAAGATAGAGGAGAGGGAGAGAAAGGAGAGGGAGAAAGATAGAGGAGAGGCAGAGAAAGGAGAGGTAGAAACAGCGAGAGGGAGGGAGAGTGGGGGACGGGAGTGTGAGATATAGGGGAACGACAGAAATAGCATCAATAAATATACGAGAATAAAAACCATGCATAGTAATATGGAGTAATACACATAAAACCAGGGAAAACTGAACATAGAGGAATGGACAAAATAGCGAACAGTACAGTGACTGAACAGGAACAACAGAAAGAGGACCACGGAGAGCAGGAGAGCGATACAGTGTGCCACAGGCGCGGAACTCGCCTCGTTGTGTGGCAAACCGGCCGCCGAGAAGATGGGGATCTTCTGTCCCCGAGCGATGGAGTTCATCACGTCGATGGCGGAGATGCCGGTCTGGATCATCTCCTCGGGGTAGATGCGCGACCAGGGGTTGATGGGCTGACCTGGAGACCGCGTGCACGGCGCGTCAACACCGGCCGGAGGTCACAGTCCGAGGACAGCCGGGTCGCGTTCGCTAACAAGCCGCACCGCCGTGATGGACGAGCCGCCAACACGCACGGCGGCCGGCCGGTCAGGCGAGGCGGCTCGTAAACAGAATGCTCTCCATGTCGCCTAAAGGTCGAGCGCGACCGTGCCGCAGTGCTGTCGCCGGCCCGGCCGGTTGCCAACGAAGCACGAACGGATCCCACGTCGGGACCCACAGGCCTGGGGATAATCTGGGCGGATGTTATGATCACGATGTGCATTCCGAAGGTGGTGGCTTGAAGCTAATCATGGGTTCACCTCACCAAATATGCTCACATTGTCATAACACTAGCCCCAAACAGTCAGTGCAGCTACAATCCGGACCAGGGTCGAAAACAAGAGCTTGGTCCTGCATTGTACTCACATCCAGCATGTCATCGTCTTTAGAACATTATCTTCTAAGGTTTGTTTTTCAACCAAAGGTTGAGCACCGCTTCTTGACGATATAATAGTGCAAACGTATGGCCCTTTAGCACAACCGTCCGGACATGCGGGTTCTTAAACCCCGGATTACATTCAATTAACGGTACATGAATACATATGGAAGGAAACTGTGGCTGCATCTCTACTTGCTTTGTTCAGCTCATAACGTCTAATCCCGTTTTTCCTTAAGAACAAACCAAAATTAAGTACCTACCCTAAGGTGAGAAGTAAAACAACTGCAATGTAGGACACAAAACGGGAATTATCCTTCCCAATTTAGCACTTCCAAAATTATGCTCTGAAAACACAGGCATTCGAACTTCTAGATACAAATTATGAATGTGAGATAGTATTGTTGTACGGTAACCGGGCCTATGATAAGCGGAGCTTGTTGCATCGACCCTGGATGCACGAAACGATTGGGAAATTTCAGTTCAACGACATAATTTGAGCCCAGAGTTGAGCGTGTCACCAATGCATCGCCACGGCCCCGGTAGCCGAGGGCTCCCGGGCGGTTGCCAGCCGAACTAGGCGGGTCATAACGAGCGCCATGTGGGACTCCACCCCACTCCCCACCACGGAGACGCGTTTCAAGCCAGGCGCTCCGTGACGGCGCAACCTGACAATCAAACGTCAACGTCGCTAGCTATAAATCCAATCCACGGTACGGATCCTTTGTGTCACGTTGCCTGCATACACACGTCCTCAATTACTGAATGCAGTAGCAACATAAGTGCACTAACAATGGATGGGCACCACTAAATGACAAATTTTGCAGCTCAACAGTCCGCCGACGTCTCTCCGCGTCAGAACCAGCGTCTGAAGTTACCCTGGATGTCGAGGAAGTCCTCGGCCAGCACGGGCGGCCCCTTGTCGATGGGCTTGCCGGAGCCGTTGAAGACGCGCCCCAGCATGTCCTCGGAGACGGGCGTGCGCAGAATGTCGCCGGTGAACTCGCACACGGTGTGCTTGGCGTCAATGCCAGAGGTGCCCTCGAAAACCTGCTCACGGGATTCGATGTATGTAGTGGTGCAGAAACACGGTGGATCAGTCAACATACAGCAGCTTCCACGACTGCAACTCCATACACATTTATCTAGAAATGGGCCTTGTATGCATTTGATTATCACCTCGGTAATGGATACAAATCGAGCGCGACACGTGAAGGGTGGCAGGGAGACACTGGATCCGACAAAATGTGGAGAAACTTCGATATTGAGCCTTGCAACGATGTTTTTTATCCGAAAATGGCTTCGCCCACCAACACAATTGAAAAACCTGTCGGCACCGGTACCAAAAGCGTTCATTGGCTGGTTATTGGGCTCAAGAACAACAATCACAAATAAGCCTAAACTGGTCATCTAATTAGTCATAATAAGTCATAGAAAGGGCTCAGGCATCGCTGGATTTTGTTTCAGCTTCTGCTACCGCGTGGAAATTCTTGCGAGACTGACAGAATATAATGCAGTTTGCAGTGCAGGTTTATTATGAAATGAAACCGATGTGCATAATACACGAACGAGGAGCATGTGTCATGTTGCCTGCAGACACAGGTGCTTAATTACTGGGTGCAGTAACACAATAAATACACTAACAACAGATGCGCACCATGAAGTTACAAAGTTTGTAGCTGAATAATTATTGGGTGCTGAAATGTACATATAAAACTTTTTCCATAATGGATCCGAGCAGTAGTTTTCACAACAAAAGGAAATGATGGGGTGGAACAGACTGAGCGGCACTGCGAGTTTGACCCTTCGCCAGGCCAGACCGGTGACCTCAGTGGACGGGGGAGGGCGAGGGCGGGGCAGCATACGGCCGTGTTGGTGTGTGTGTTGGCAGAACCGGCGACCTCAGTGGACGGGGCGGGGCGGCAGACGGCCGTGTCGGTGTGTGTCGGCAGGACCGGCGACCTCAGGGGACGGGGCGGGGGCGGGGACGGCAGACGGCTGTGTCGGTGTGTGTGTCGGCAGGACCGGCGACCTCAGTGGACAGGGGCGGGGGCAGCAGACGGCCGTGTCGGTGTGTGTCGGCAGGACCGGTGACCTCAGTGGACGGGTGCAGTGTGGCAGACGGCCGTGTCGGTGTGTGTCGGCAGGACCGGCGACCTCAGTGGACGGGGCGGGGGCGGGGACGGCAGACGGCTGTGTCGGTGTGTGTGTCGGCAGGACCGGCGACCTCAGTGGACAGGGGCGGGGGCAGCAGACGGCCGTGTCGGTGTGTGTCGGCAGGACCGGTGACCTCAGTGGACGGGGGAGGGCGGGGATTGGGGCGGGGGCGGGGGCGGGGGCCGGGCGGGGGCGGTGCGGCAGACGGCCGTGTCGGTGTGTGTCGGCAGGACCGGCGACCTCAGTGGACGGGTGCAGTGTGGCAGACGGCCGTGTCGGTGTGTGTGTCGGCAGGACCGGCGACCTCAGTGGACGGGGGCGGTGCGGCAGACGGCCGTGACGGTGTGTGTCGGCAGGACCGGTGACCTCAGTGGACGGGGGGAGGGCGGGGACTGGGGCGGGGGCGGGGGCGGGGGCGGGGGCGGTGCGGCAGACGGCCATGTCGGTGTGTGTCGGCAGGACCGGCGACCTCAGTGGACGGGGGAGGGCGGGGGGCGGGGGGTGGGGCGGCAGACGGCCGTGTCGGTGTGTGTGTCGGCAGGACCGGCGACCTCAGTGGACGGGTGCAGTGTGGCAGACGGCCGTGTCGGTGTGTGTCGGCAGGACCGGCGACCTCAGTGGACGGGTGCAGTGTGGCAGACGGCCGTGTCGGTGTGTGTCGGCAGGACCGGCGACCTCAGTGGACGGGTGCAGTGTGGCAGACGGCCGTGTCGGTGTGTGTCGGCAGGACCGGCGACCTCAGTGGACGGGTGCAGTGTGGCAGACGGCCGTGTCGGTGTGTGTCGGCAGGACCGGCGACCTCAGTGGACGGGTGCAGTGTGGCAGACGGCCGTGTCGGTGTGTGTCGGCAGGACCGGCGACCTCAGTGGACGGGTGCAGTGCGGCAGACGGCCGTGTCGGTGTGTGTCGGCAGGACCGGCGACCTCAGTGGACGGGGGCGGTGCGGCAGACGGCCGTGTAGGTGTGTGTGTCGGCTCACTGACCTGCACGACGGCCTTTGATCCGCTGACCTCCAGCACCTGACCCTGCCGGTCGGTGCCATCGCCCAGCGTCAGGTTGACGATCTCGCCGAACTTGGGGAACTTGACGCCATCGAGGATCACCAGCGGACCGTTGACACCGGACACTGTCTTGTACGCTGAGGACGCACAACAGGATTGTCGCAGATCATCCACCAAACGCAGACGGGCGCAACATGGCCGACGTAGTCGGTTGGTTATTGGGTTTTACGACACGTCGACCGTTGAGTCATGTAGCGTCGCCAATCTCTCACGCCGATTGGTCGCGGGCGAAGAGTAGCGACAGGTGAGACTCGAACCCACAGCCTTTCGATTGTGAGACGAACATCTTACCCCTAGACCACTCGTCCCCGACCGACGTAGTCAACGCGCCCTAAAACACCAATACACCAATACACCACCACCACTACCAAACACAGATATACTGTGAACAGGCAGGAGACGAAAATTAAGTTTTCAATAAATATCCAAAGTATTCTCATTATTTCCGCCAAGGCCAAATGTGCGCAAGCGTACGCTGTGAAGCCGAGAGGAAGATATTCCTATGAAACCTCGGTCATGTTTGATGCTCAGATAATTATTTAGCGATAAAGAAATGACTACGCTCATCCAGCTCTGCGACCAAATGATGCTCTTATGGCGTTAACGATCGGGTGAAAATTGAGCAACAGCATAAACATTCACTGTCTTAGTACACAGAAACAACAGCATTGAATTTAAAAATTGCATAACGGCCATAATGCAACTAACTAAAGAAAGGCAACCTGTATGCATCTCCATGGCCTTTATATTCGTTCCGCAAGAGCCCTTGCCAATTTTAAACACAGCCCATTTCACTCATGATACATACATCACTGCTTCCTCACACAGCATTCAACAATTCAACAGCCTTGCGTGGGCTTGCAACATGTCATCAATGGTAGGCTAAGCATCCACATTGAACTGTCTGTGATCCATCCAGTGACATTACAATAACACTGCTGAGAGACAATTTGATTTTCAAGTGGCTCCAAGTCACATCTCAGCTGCCCTCCCCACACCTTGACTCAAACCTCATTAAGCGAATCTGACATCCTGCTACGTTGTCCTCTTCCTGCCAATCATTCGTCGTTGAAAATCTTACATCCCCCACCCCAAAGAACGTCTCCAGTTGGGATACCCTGCGTAGCACTTCCCGAAAGACAGGACTCGAAATTATGAATGTCCATTATTTACTGGATACCAGAGCAAAACATTAGGTTTCGTTAAAATCAGCACATCAAGCATAGTTGCAATGTTTCTGACATGCTTGATGCTATGTGCAAGTAATTTGTATATGTACTAGTTGAAGTTATCAATGATTATTCTTGTACTAGTTGTAATTTTCAATGATTCTTCCTGTAATAGTTGCAATTATCAATGATACTTCTTGTACTAGGTGTAATTATTGATGAGTAAATAATATGGCCGCCATTTTTTTACTTTGCTCAGCTGGCTTTCTGCCTTTCACAATAAAACTGATTACACTGTGAACAATGCAGGTATATTTCAAGCCGGTACCACGCAAAATACCCTGCTTATAATCAGTTTGATTGGAAAAAAAGGAAGTTAACCATCAATATGATTGACACATAGCTATGAAACATGCTTAAGCAATGCTATGCATGAGGTTGCAGAATTGAAATACAATATTCATGCAATGCATAATGGGTGTTGTTGCCATCGCTCAAAATAGTCATTATAAATAATGTATATTCTTGTGTATATATGTATGTGTATATATATATATATATATATATATATATATATATATATATATATATATATATATATATCGCTATACATATACGCACACACGCACGTGCACGCGCACGTGCGTACGTGCGCGCGTTCGATCGTGCGTGCGTGAATGTGTGTTTGTCTCATGTAATGAAGTCTGAGCTCACACAGCTTTAGTTAGCTTTTTAGCCCCACCCTGGTCAGATAGCAAGTTAGTATGGACCCTGCATTGCAACCCTGTTCAACATCTGCTCAGTGTATTTACATGAGTCCCTTCATATGCTTTTCCTGAATATCCAGCAGACACTGGCAACATTTCACACTTCGAGTGCACAATGCATTTTTGGTGCAGAGCATCTTGTGAATGTGATAGGGCTAATGTAACATTAATTGGAAACGTGAGTTCCAGCTCTGCCTCACCTCCCTCCCCTAGGATCTCAGCTGATATCTGCAAACGCTTCCACGTCTTGTGGCAGAGACCATTATATGATTTAACACAAGCTATACAGAGTAAGACAAACTGGGGACGACGCCGGGTGAGTGTCTCACCGAGAGTGGGTGAACAGTTTATCATAGGAGATCACGTGTCTATCAAACACCTACCCACACAATTTCCTCTCGCTTCAAATACATTTAGTGAGAACACAATAAGCCAGGCTTTGAAATGAGAGAAGGAGTATGCTACCAAACAGAAGCCAGCAGCTGAATGCCACGAAGCCAAGGCCGAAGTCAGGAGCTTAAAATGGTATGAAGCCAAAGCTGATGCCGACATACTCATGGCTTCGCGAAGTATATTTGTCACATGTAAACAGCTAAGTTCAAACACAACAGGCACACACTGACCATATAAGCTCACAAATGTATTTAATAGTGCAACTCACACAAATGTGAATAGTCTATTGTGCATACAGTTTTCCAACTTTCTCTTGATGCCTACTAGATTCGGTATCACTACATGTTTACACAGTGGACTAAAAAGCATTGTTGGTGGACATCAGTGTTAACAGTTGGACAAATAATCCTGTGGCAGTAACCTCTGGTTACACCAAGTAGGGTGCAAGCAAATAGGCTATCTGGATCAATGCAGTAATTGTCATTGAACACTTTCCAATACTTAATCGAATCTGCCTGCAGAAGCTGGCCCTGAACAGAGCACAGATTGGGACACTGCAGCTTACCAGTGGAAGACATATCGTGAAGTGAATCAATCTACTTTGCAAAGCTGTGTTGGACATACTTGAGAATCTGCAAATCTTGCACATAGCCAGTGTTCCATAGACATCCATCCTCGATGAGTGTGCATACATGTGTGGTGAGCAAGAACAACATAAATTGATGTATTCTGCATAGTTCTTAAGGTAACTGAGTTCTTGCTCACTTTGTGAGCAACTGACCAAATATGTTTTTTTGAATTTAGGGTCCTTGTGCAAAGAACATCCAAGCTACCCTGTAGCTGCAATAGGAACATCAGCAAGAGTATATATTGCTGATGTAGCATGTCAAATTGCAATGCAACACATTTATCATAGGTAGGCCTGGGAACTGGATGTGCCATACAGAACATCAATATCACTGGACAATTGCTTCAGAAAAAGCAGTGGCTGTTGGAGAATGGTGGCCATACGAGCATATAGCCTAAGATCATCTGAAAATATGTTGTGCTTGCAGGACAGGCTTGAAGCAGTGTTATTGTTATGCATAAGAAAGAAACATGGTCCTCATACAGAACAATATAGCATGTCACTCACTGCATTTCATTGGTGGCTAATCTTGTCCTTGACTGATACTATCATTGTCCTACCCCTCAGGAAAGATAAAATCCACACCAACAGCTGTCCATCAACACCAATACAATGATGGATTGCAAGAATTTCATCACACATAACAGTAAAAGCTTTACTGCCATCAAAGGGGATATCATCCACAAGATCACACTCATCAAATCTCACAAACACTAAATGATGAACAGGAAGAAGTTGATTGAGAACATACTTACATAATCTAAACCCAAACTGATGATCAGCATTGAGTTGTCATCAAGAAAGGCATTCAAGTGTCTAGTATTAATATGCCCCAGTGTTATATCACAGTTATCAGACCCAGGCCTATAGCATTGTGGGTTGCATTCATACCTGTTCATAAATAAGGGAATGACTGCTTACATTCAGCAGGAATGTTACCTTCATAGTGAATGAAGAAAAATAACAAATTTGGCATGCAAGCACATTTGCCCAACTCTTTATTAAGTATGGCAGTCAGCTTGACAAGGTGCACTGGATCACGCAAAAAAGGTTCGCCAACAAATGTAGGTGCACAAGCTGTTGGGAGAAAAATCATGCGAAGTGCAGTGCAAAAAGTTGTTAAAAATAATATTTGTGGCCATCCAGCCCCTAAAATATCAATATAAAAGCTGTTATTCTGCAGAAAAATAGAATACAATTTGTTCTAGAGATAGCAAAGAACTTAAACCATCTAGTATCAACATCATGTGGCAATGAAGAAGACGCTTTTGAATGATTTCCAATAAAAGTGTAGCACCTTCCAGCTGCTGGGCTTTTATGGTGAATCATCATTTTCGTTTTGTTTTTGCTACTTTTCCCTAATCCCACAAGCACCAGCTGTATGCAGGTGCACCACTTGATTGTGCTGACCACCACAACTGGCCAGGCACAACAGTGCACTGGCCAAGCTTCTTGGATACACCTGCTGTGTCCAGTGAACAAAGGGCATGCACAGGATGAGACATGGCTGAGATTGCCATACTCTGCATACTGTGAAGGCTGGATATCTATAATAGTTTTATTTTTAATGTTCTATTTCTCCCAAAAGCACACTTGTTTTGGCATATAATTTACCTTAGAACATCATGCTAAGGAAGTGGTTTTGCTTAACTGATAAAATGAATGGTCGACATGCCCTTAAAGCACAATAACTAATTGATAAAATGGCAAGTTACCACTTTATGATAGTGCTGTCTTGGCATTTCTGCATGGTTTTAGTTCATACCTGGAATGTTTGAGTTTAAGCCAAGAATGACATGGAAGGATCTAAAATGACTCAACAAGGACCAAATTGCTGCTGTAGATCACCTTTTGACTTCATATGTAACATTTGTTTCACCTGGGTCACCCAGTATGCATGTATGCACACATAGGTAGGTACCTAGCAGTGGTGGGCACGGTTCCACTAATCTGCAAACTATAATTAGCAAAGCTAACTTTTAATTAGCAGTTTAGCATTTCCGGTAACTCCGAAAACTTTTTGGGGACCAATTAGCTTTTGCTTACATTGCAACTTTGCTAAATTGAGTTCTACTCACTTTAAGTCTGTTAGCATTTATTTTTGTCACCAGTAAATTAAATTGTATTGCCTTGGAGCAGCTGATGCTATAGCAGTGCCTTTGGTGGCTGGCCACCACATCACAGGAAGTGGCAAGCTGCCAGCATGTTCGTTCCTGTCTGCTGTGAGTTAGTGAGTAAGCTAACTGGGCTTTAGGGCACTTTGACCAGGGTTGATCATTTGTGCCCCGATTGCTGTGAGCATGTCTGCAACAGTCAGTCTGACATGCTGTTGGCCAGGCTGTCACAATGCTGGCAGGTATCACACAAAAAGTGTGGGCCCCTCCTAGAAGACCAGGAGTGCCAGCTGGCCACTACATTCCACCTTGGGGGCTTTAGGGCACTTCGACCAGAATTGATCATTCGCGTACATTCCACCTCAGGTTTCACCTATTCTGGCTGGAGAAGCATAATCACAGCCAGCTCAGCAGGGTAAAGAAGGCCATGGAGACCACCATGGAGACAGCCCTGATGGCTGAGTGAGACCAGTGAGGACAGCAGCACCACCAGCAATGAGGATGGGGAAGATGACTTCTTCAGCAGCATCATTCAGCTCCAGGATAGCAGGAGCCACAGGTCGCAGAAGTCCCAGGCACAGAACTTGGTGAAGCCCAAACTGGAGGCTAGCTCAAAGACATCTCAACTGATATCACCTTCTTGGGTGAGCAAGCGTTGATTGACCAGTCATCAACTACACTCCAGACACCCAATCCAGTGCTGCAGTCAAGTGCCCATTATCCATAGGCAAGGACACCTAGAGGGCCACGAGAGCCACCCTGTCAGATGCCAAACTTGAGAGGCTGATGTTCATGAAGAACAACCAGCGTCACATTGAAGCGATAGGAAGGAACAGGCCAAGCCAGGGTGAATGCATTAATTAGATTATTTGTTATTTTCCAAGTGTAACTTTAGTTCTTAATATTTTTTAAAAAATTCATTTAATAATTATTTCACTGTAAATAGACAGTATGTTGATTGCTAACTTATGTTTATTTTCATTGGTTCATTTAATTATTGAGGTACACCTCAATTAATGACTTGACTCAATTAATGAAATGACAATTTATGACTTTATGACTTTTTATTACCATCTGACCTTGGCATTATGTACCTCTTTGGAAAGTGCCTGCAACCAATCAGCGTGAGAGATTGGCGACACTACATGACTCAACGGTCGACGTGTCGTAAAAACCAATAACCAACCAACCTCTTTGGAAAGCACAATCTCTCAGCTACAACATATTAAACTTCCAGCTCTCTGGGTCTGTTTTGAAGGGTTTTAGTCAAAAAGCAAAAAACAAAACTAAATCAAAATTAATATAGCAATAGTTATGAGTTAACAGTTATTGTTACCTTCTGCTAAATTGTTTAGCAGTTTATCATTTTAGTGTTATCAATGTTCACTTTTGATTAACTGTATCAGATTAACGGTTATCGAAGCTAACTTTTTGGTTAGTGCCCTCACCACTGGTAGGTAGGGGTACCCTTACAATGCTTTTTTAAGCATAAATGAGACATCAAAGTACTCACTAATTCGAGGCTGAGTAATGTAGTTTCTTGTGACGGCCAACGTGTGCTCAACTTGAGCCTGCTGTGAGCTTATAAAAGGCATCTTTCCCAGGGCTCAGGACGTCACCCTGAAAACAGACGATACATTACCGACAACACACCATGCACCAAATACAAGTCAAATTAGGCCAGGCTTCGGCTGCATATACACACTGTAACTCCATTAACACACACTCCGTCTCACCAGACGCAACCCGTGAGATTTGGAAGCTTCCTGTCGCAGTTTCCTCGTAGTCGTAGCAGACACCAGCAGCGCCGAAATACGCGACTATCGTCAGTCAGGGGATCCAGCGGATCAGTCAGGTGCTTACATGGCTTTACTTCAGACAGAGTTACTTCTTTTGCTCAATATTTGATTTTTGTACACTTTGAAAATGGAAGTACTGAGGCAAACATTCCTTTGACTTCAATATCTCAATTTTTACATCAAAACAAAACCTATTTTAAATAATTACAAAAATGAAGTACATCTTCACCCAAGTTAGTGATGTCAATTTTGGTGGGTACTTCCCAAAATGAAATACTGCGAAATTCAACCCATAATATATAATGTCATCAGCGTGGTATACAATACAATGGTAGCATGGGCATGACAGCATTGAAGAGGAAAGGGTGCACAAAGATTTGCGGATTGCAGCATAAGCACGATGTCGCTTCCTGGAGAGAAATGACTACAAAGGATATTTGCACCCTATCCCTTTCTCCACCCATCTCCACGATCGTTTACATACATATACCGCAGTGGCGGATCCAGGAGGAAACTAGGAGATTGCAGGGACGGATCCAGGAAAGGTCATTTGGGGGAGGGGAAGGGTACTCGACTGGAGGGACACATGTCTTCCAAGGGGCGCTACTGCAAAAGTGCCTGGACCATTCGGCACATTTTCAACCTTCGACTAAAAATACTTTGCGCAGGGAGGGGGGGAGGTGCACTCAAGCAAATCCACGGGGAATTTTTTTTTATCTCAGGAGGGTGTCTTTTTCTTTCAAGGAGGCACCAATTCCTCTCCGAAGGGTGTCTCCGGCTGAAAATCCGTTGAACGGGCGAGGGAGAGCTTGCAATAGAGATTTTCTATACAGGCCTTTTTCCCGGCCGGAGGGGTGCCATCTTCCATGGGGACAGATCGCCACCAGTGCCCCCCCTGCAGCCGCTCTTGGGGCATATCCCCACCCAAATGAGATATGAGATTCACCGCCTCTTCGTGAAATGGCTGGTGGTCCGGCACGCATCGAGCTGACGGACGACGCTCGTCCGCAAGCAGTCACAGCAGCTCGGCCCATCCCCTTCACGTGGCAGGATGATATCCATCAGCAGTTGGATAAGCTCCTGGAGCAGGGTGTTATCGTTCCCGTGGATTATCCCACCGACTGGTACCACCCCATCGTCCTAGTGGCGAAACGAACAGATCCTGCCGGCAGCCATGGGTCATCAGTGCGCCTGACTGTCGACCTCACCCGCTTGAACAAGCACGTTCGGCGTGGCGCCCACCCTGTGTGCACACCGCAGGAGACGGTCTCCACCATCGGTGTCGGGGCGCGTTACTTCACGAAGCTCGACGTCCGATCGGGTTACTTCCAGGTGCCACTAGACCCCCGTGACCAGGACCTCACCTGCTTCATTACGCCGTGGGGTCGGTTCCGAATGCTACGACTGCCTCAAGGTCTCTCCGCCAGCGGAGACGAGTATAACCGGTGAAGTGACCAAACCCTCTCCGGCATCAGTCGTACGTGCAAAATCGTTGACGACGTGCTGGCACACGACTGCCAGTATGCAGAGCACCTGCAACACGTGATTCAAATCTTGGAGCGGTGTGACGCAGCCGGCATCACGCTGCACCCCGGCAAGCTGGTGTTTGCCGCGCCGTCGGTTAGCTACTGTGGCTACGATGTGACCGCCGATGGCTACACAGTCGACCAGCGGAAGGTCAAGGCCATCGCTGATTTCCCCCACACCTGCCAATCTCATCAATCTGCGCAGTTTCATGGGACTATTGAACCAACTTCTCCTTCCTGCCTAAGCCTTCTCATCTGGCACTGCGCTGGCGGCCGAGCCGCTGCGCGACCTGCTGCGGCCCCAGAACATATGGGTATGAACCGAGGCTCACACTCGGGCCTTCGAGGCAGTGAAAAGGACGCTCGTCTCACCCACAGTGCTCGCGTACTATGACCCGCGACGACCCACCACCCTGCAGACCCACGCCTCTCGGTTGCACGGCCTTGGGTACGCCATTCTCCAGCGTCACGACGAACAGTGGTGGCTGGTACAATGCGGCTCACGATTCCTGTCGGCCACAGAATCACGATACGCCGTCATCGAGCTGGAGCTCCTCGCTGCGACCTGGGCCGTAAGCAAGTGCCACCTGTTTTTGGCAGGCCTCCGGTCATTCGACGTCCTCACCGATTACTGTCCGCTGGTGCCCATCCTCCACCAGAAATATCAGCCGGAGATCGACAATCCCCGGCTGCGGCGCCTCCGCATGAAGCTCCTGGCGTGGCAAGCATCACTGCATCCCAGACTCTCTCTCCAGAGCCCCCGTGGATGACCCCACACCAGACGACGAGGAAGCCAAAGATGATGTGACTCATCAGCTCCACAGCCTCGTCGTGCGCTCTGTGACCCAGCTGGATCCAGACGGAGCCAGGGTATCTCCCATCGAGAATGCCACGCTGGCCCGCGTCCGCGACGCCGCCCGCGCCGACGCCGAGTATGTGGCGCTGTGCGAGGCCGTGACAAACGGCTTCCCTGATCAGAGATGTGATCTGGCCGCTACCCTGAGGCCATACTGGGGCGTGCGAGATCGCCTGGCCGTTGACGACGGCATCCTGGTATGTGGCCCTCGTCTGGTCATCCCCAGAAGCCTCAGAGAAGACTCTGCAGCGCCTGCATGACTCACACCAAGGAGTCGAACGCACTCAGCGCCGCGCACGCCAGTCTGTATACTGGGCCGGGATCGACCGCGATGTTGCCGACACCGTTGGCTCCTGTCAGGCATGCCGTGAGCGGCTGCCTCGCCAGCAACGAGAGCCACTGATGTTTGACCCCCCGCCGAGCCGAGTCTTCGAGTCTGTATCCACAGACTTCTTCAGTCACGCAGGCAAGACCCACCTGGTGCACGTCAATCGACTCTCAGGGTGGCCCGCATTTGTGCACTGCGCCGGCGACGCCACCGCCCGGACTCTACGGGACACATGCGGGAAATCTTCGCCTCCACCGGTATTCCCTGCGTGCTACGTAGTGATGGTGGCCCGCAGTACACTGCCCATCTCACCAGACTTCTTACGGCGCTGGGGCGTGACACATCACATGTCTACCCCCAGTCCAATGGCCACGCTGAGGCGGCCGTCAAACTGGTGAAGAGACTGGTGCAGAAAGTGTCTGTAGCGGGTGACCTTGACTGTGATGCATTCGTCCGTGGTCTGTTATAGATTCGCAACACCCCGCGAGCGGACCACCGGTCACCGGCTCAAATCCTCTACGGCCGTCCTCTGCGCTCAGCGGTTCCCATTCACCACAATGCCTTCGCACCTGAGTGGCAGCGAGCCGCTGACGATTGTGACGCCCGCGTCGACTCGCTCCGGCAGGCGGCGCGTGACCGCTATGACCGAGCGGCCATGCCACTGCCCAGCCTGCGTGTTGGGGCCCACGTATCCCTTCAGGATCCCTCGACCGGATTATGGGACCGGCGAGGCACTGTAGTAGGTGTAGGCCGACGGCGTGACTTCTTAGTGAAGCTTCCCAGTGGCCGGATCATTGGCGCAACCGCCGCTTCCTGCGCCTATTCCGCCCGCTCGTGTCCGTGTGCACACCACCGTGTCCGTCCGCGTCGCCCAGTCAGGCCGCGCCGACCCGCTCGCCGCGCACAGTTCGCTCTGCGGACGAGCTGACCGACCGCCGGTTACCGCCCCCACAGCCACCGACCCTTCCGGCCCCCCGCCGTAACGGCAGGCGTTCTCACCGCCCCGCTCGCCTCCAAATCGACCACAGCCTTCCCTCTTACGGGTAGCATTCACGCACTCGCCGGTACGATGTCCATGTTGTGACGCATTGTGCTGTAGACCGAGCTGCGGCGGCAAATTGTTAGGAGTCGACACCAACAGCCTGTCGTCGTCGTCGACTCGGAGGGGAGGTGGGAATGTGGAGTAGTCGTTGGCATATAGTCTGGAACCTGACCGTGAACTTGGAGGGAAGGTGTTGTGCGTGTGTCGCATGTGCGGAGCGCGGACCGGGGTTTATGGTTATGGCACCACGGACGCGCGACCCACTCCCGACTGTTCGCCCCGACAGGACCAGTCGCGTCAGAGTAAGGCGCGTGCATAGTCAGATCGTGTACAGTGAATATAGAGACCGTGATCTATCAGTGCATTGCTAGCAGAGCACTGAACAGAGCGTGCACCACCACAGTATACAGAGAGCACACTGATTCCATACTTTTTAATTCGGTTCAGTGGTGTGATCCGATACCCACCGCACACCGTCAAGCAGTGTATGACATGTGGAAACGATCAGAAACTTGATGCTTACATGCCTACATGATATGTGGGAATACAAGTGACTTGAAGAAAAAAATGGCTTCCACTGGGAGCCGAAACGAAAATTTTGATACCCCAGAAAGTGTAGCGTAACAGTGGCGCACCACAAGAGATACGTGTGCTGTCCACGCCAGGATATGGGTGCCCCTAAGATTGCCAGAGAAGTCATCCAGATGAATGCGTCGCTGACATGTTCGAACCAGCGCAATGTCAGTTTTATCAGCTTTAATCTTTAAACCGCAAACCATGCGCCAGCAATTTCAAGGGTCGTCTCCATACTTGCGATTTGAGGCCAGAAAGGTCGCTGGGAGACTACAATGAATGAACTGCGTATCGTCGGCATTCATAGCAACCTTGCAATTAGCAACATGGGGTGGAAAATCGTTGGCAAATAACAGAAACAGAGCTGGTCCCAGCAGCGAGCCCTGAACCATCCCGTAAATCAACAGCGCACAGCTGAGACCACCCTGAACGCACTGAGATGGCCCGCTTGGCCAATTTTCGAACTGCAATGCGAATCTATGCCGAATCAGTCAAGTTTTCCAATAAGCTGACACAGAGTGTATGAGTATATGTTTGACAGAGTCGAAAGCCTTTGAGGTATCTACAGTGGTAGCACATGATATCGGACCGTTTTCCATGTTATCCATCAGCTGACAGGTGACGTCCAACATCGCAGTTTCAGTGAAATGTCCGGCTGCCGTGCTGCTCTCTGCATATAATGTTGTTCTAAACTAAAAGCAAGGGCGTCGCCACCGCCCCCCCCCTGCCGTGAGACTGCCCCCCCCTGAAATTTGAGGAGGCCCATATCCGAAAATGCACAGGAAAAAAGTGAGCAAGGAGGCCGACGAGACATGACAGGAGGCCTCCAAGACGTGAGAGGAGGCCCCTAATTTGAAGGAGTCACCTAGGAGAGGATAGGAGGCCCCAGAAATCAAGAAAGTGCCAACAATTGGCACGGAGGCCCCCAGGAATGCAAAGGAGGCCCCCAGGATTGCAAAGGAGGCCCCCAGGATTGCAAAGGAGGCCTCCAGGATTACAAAGGAGGCCCCCAGGATTGCAAAGGAGGCCCCCAGGATTGCAAAGGAGGCCCCCAGGATTGCAAAGGAGGACTCCAGGATTGCAAAGGAGGCCCTCAGGATTGCAAAGGAGGCCCCCAGGATTGTAAAGGAGGACACATGATTGCAAAGGAGACCCCCATGATTGCAAGGATTGCAAAGGAGGCCCCCAGGATTGCAATGGAGGACTCCATGATTGCAAAGGAGGCCCTCAGGATTGCAAAGGAGGCCCCCATGATTGCAAAGGAGACCCCCAGGATTGCAAAGGAGGCCCCCAGTATTGCAAAGGAGGCACCCGGGATTGCAAAGGAGGCCCACATGATTACAAAGGAGGACCCATGATTGCAAAGGAGGTCCCAGGATTGCGAAGGAGGCCCCCAGGATTGCGAAGGAGGCCCACAGGATTGCAAAGGAAGCCCCAGGATTGCAAAGGAGACCCACAGGATTGCAAAGGAGGCACCCAGGATTGCAAAGGAGGCCCTCAGGATTGCAAAGGAGGCCCTCAGGATTGCAAAGGAGGCCCCCATGATTGCAAAGGAGGCCCCAATACGGGAAGGGAGACCCCAGAAAATGAGAGGAGACCCTAAGACGGAAGAGAAAGCCAGTGGATATGAGATGAGGTTTCGGAGACGCAAAAGCATTCCCAAAAACGGGTAAGGTTCCACCAAGATAGAAAAGGATGATCCAGAAAAGTGGCAGGAAGCACCTAATTCGGAAAAGGACGATATAAGATTGTAAATGAGACCCTATGATGAACGAGGAAGTCCCTAAAATAGGAGAGAAGGGCCATTAGATAAGAGGGATGGCTCCCAGGCGAGAAAGAAGGCTCCAAGACGTGTAAGAAGGTCCCCAGGAAATGACAAGGTAACTGAGATAGGAAAGGTTGCTTGTAATTTGGAAGAGGAGGCACCTGAGAGAGAAGAGGAGTCCACCAGGAGATAAGAGGCCACCCTGAAAATGGGCAAAGATAGAATCAAAACGCAGAACAGGAGGCCCCCAAGACGTGAGAGGAGGCCCCTTATTTGAAAAAGAAAGCCTCTAGAAGAGAAAAAGAGGCCCCTGCCGGACTCGAGAGGAGTTCCTCAAGACGGAGTAGGTCTCCAGGGCCGAATGAGGCCCCGACGACCGGAAGGAATTCCCAGGAAATGAGAGAAGGCCCTTAAGATGGGTGTGGTAGGTAGCAGGTATGGAAAGAGGCGAGGTTTCCAAAATTGAACATCCCTCAAGACGGGTAAGCTTTGCGAGGACAAAGGAGGAGGGCCATGAGGCGTGGCGTGTCCCTAATTTGGCAGAGGATGCCCCTGGAGCATGAGAGGAAGCCCCATGCCCTGTTAAAGGGGCACCAGGAAGTGGGAGGAGGTCCTCCAAAACGGGAGAGGAGGACCATTGAATATGGAGGAGGGTAGGACGCACGAGGATACATCCAAAACCGGTAAAGAGGCTCCAGGAAATGAGACGAGACCCCTAAGACGCGAGAGGAGGGCTATAATTTGCAAGAAGCCTCTGCAATGATAGGAGTCGTGCCGGGTACTTGAAAATCACGATATGGGCCCAAAAATATCCGGCCGGGGCCCCTGAAAATCACGTTGAGCCTAGGGGTACCAAAATGTCACGCCCGGACCATGAAAATCACGCTATGGGCACGATAGGTCGTACCGTTCCCCAACAGTATCATTGGGACACAAATGAAGCCGGGGCAACGAAAAACAATCTGGACATGGATAATCACTCTGGGGCCCCAACAATGACACCAGAAGCATCCAAAACGTATTGGACCCGCACAAAGTGTCGAGGTCGCTAAAACTCGCGCTAGGGATCCCAGGAAATTACGTCGGGACACAAAAGATTACATTGGACTAAAAAAGTCGCGTCGCAGCCCTTGAAAATCTCACTAGGGACCAAAAAGGTCGCGCCTGGACCCCGAAGGTTGAAGAAGAAGAACCTTGGGTTCTTTTACGACGTATTCAACCGCTAGGTTATATAGCGTCATCAACCTCTCACGCCGATTGGTCGCGGGTGGACTCGGTAAATACCGTCGGTTGTGAGATTCGAACCCACAATCTTGCGATCAAGAGTTCGATGCTCTACCAACTGAACTACCGCGGCCCCGACCCCAAAGGTTGCAGCTGCCACAAAAATCAATTATCAACCGGAATGTCACTCTGCGCCCCCAAAAATCGTGCCAAAGTCCCCCCAAAACCCGTTGGGCACTGGAAAAAAACGAATCAGGGCACCGGAAACAAATCGCACCTGGAGACCGAAGAATCGTACCGGGACCAAAAAATATCACATAAGGACCTTTAAAAAAAAATAACTCGATGTCCAAAAGTTCACACCGAGACTCGATCGAATCGACCCCAGCACAGGAAATTAAGAACAGGTCCAGAAAAAAATTACCCGGAGGGCTTTTATACTCCGAAAGGTGCCATCGGATGAAAAAAAAACTAAGGGGTAAATTTCCCCTCCTCCTAAGAGGGATATGCTCCCAAGAATCGAGCCGAGGCCCCCAAAAGTCGCGCTGGGGCCACACAAATTCGCGTCGGTCCACCAGAATTCGCGTAGGGGCTCCAATTAAATACGGCGGGCCCCAGAAAACTCGCTCCGAGGCCCGAAAATCTGCAACAGGAACCGCTAAGATCGCGTTGGGGCCACAGCTAAGTACAACGCGCCCCGCAAACTCGAACCGATCCCACCAAATATCGCGCTCGGACCCACAATTCCCATCGGTAGAACCAAAAATTTGGTCTGGGCATCAAAAATTCACGTCGGGGCTGTCAACAATTGGCGTCTAGTGCCCCACATAAGCACCGTGTGACCCCCAAAGTCGAATCGGTATCCAAAAAATAAAGTCGGAGCCCTCCAAAATATGGAGGAATTCAACCAAAAAAAGTTCAGGTCAGGAAAATGGTTCTGGAGCACCGAACATATCATCAGATGCCTTCACAAATCGCGTACGGCATCGAAAAACATACCGGAGCTCAAAGAAAATCGAGGTGAGATACAAAAACTTGCCGCCAAGGACTCGAAAAATCAGGCCGGGATTCCGAATTTAAAGAAAATTCAGAAGAGATCGACAAAAATCGCGTTGAGCCCAAATAACTGGCGTTGGGTCCCCGGAACCACGCATCTGGGCGCGATAAGTCGCGCTTGGACCAGAAAAAATCGCACCGAAGCCCCAAAATCATATTGGGGCCTCACAAATGTGCGCCTGAAGCCCCAAATAAACACAGCGGGACCCTAAGAGCACAACGGGGACCGAAAATGCAACTAGCCCTCCAAAGCGCAGTCTCGCAAAAAGCGACAGGGCCCTAAAACATGCGTTGCAGCTCTAAATAAATATACCGGGAACTCTAAAAGAAGAAGAAAAAAAAACACCGGAAGCTCTCAAGGCACACAGGGGCCATGCGACCGCACAAGGGCCTGAAAAGAGGCTGGGGCCGCAAAAAGCAACATGGTCCCAAAACGAACAAAAATACCGGGCACTAAGTAAACCGTCGAGATCTTTGAAAGCGCCCCGACAACTAAGAAAAATCATCGGTGCACAAAAAAGCAACAAAACCCTAAGACGAGCAGGGGTTTCGAAAAAGCGTTGGGCCTCTAACAAACATGGATTGAAGCCCTAAGACACATCCGTAGACGAAGAAATACGAAACAGGTCCAAAGAAGTACTCTCAGGCAGAGCCTCGGTTCGGTAGCCAACCTGGAAGTATGTTTAATCAAAGATATGAGGTGTATCAAAGCTCAGCGGGTATCCGCAATTCTTCACCATAAAATATGGGAAGTAGGGAACTAATGATCGAATTTAATTCATCCAATTTTCGCAGCGAACGCCCATACGAAGCATTTCATCACGTCCGATATGGCGCAAGTCTATCATGTGACAGCAATTAGCAAAGCGTAGGAGGCCCAGCAGAATCCGTAGCATCGCACGAAGTGTGGCGAATGCGCCGAATGCGCAAGATGGGTGTGCACGTGCACTATCGTTGGCGTCGTGGCGGCCGGTCACTATGAACTGGAATGTCTGAAATTGGGAAATTTTACATTTTAAAGTGATTTGTGTAGGTGTAATTTCAACCGTGCGAGGTGACTTATCAAGGGATACCAAAAGAATACATTCGAACAGGGTGGGGGAGCTAGGGTTGAAATCCGACGAATCAGAAACGATAGTGGTAGATTAGGCCCCTCCACAGGATAATTCAGTTGGTCACTAATTATTTTATTTAAAAGGTCCCCTTTGACAAAATAGTGATCGAAGTCGGAAGACTTTTTATTGAGTAGATGGACCCTCTCCAAATACGTTTCCCCCCCAACCCCCTCCCCTTGACGCAAATATAGGTGCGTCACTGGTCCCCCAATAATTTTCAGAAACATACGCCCATGCAGCAAAGCCAACATTGAGGGGGCAAGTTCCCCCTCACAAGCATACAAAACAACACCGATGCCTCATATTAAATGGGATGAATGATGTTTTTAAATATATTTTCTTCCTACAAACTTGTCTTCTGTGATTATGTAAGACGGCTTACATTTTCAATACGGCGTTTCTTGCGGTCGCCATGCGGCGGCCCGACCCGCGAGACATCCAGCCGCCGCGACCGGAAATGCGCACACCTAGTGTCAACAGCAGCCACTTTCAGTGCTACTGCCAAAAGCAAGCAATGACTTCCGCCTAGCCACAGGGTATCAGCCTGACCCAGTAGCCTAGAAGCAGCCACCGCTGTGGACAGCCGGAACCGCCAACCGCGAATCAGCGGCCAGCAGTCACCAGTCACCAGTAACCAGGCACCAGCGTCACCAGCCGGCACCATCAGCCACCAGCCAGGCCACGGGGCACAAAGAGATGGCGTGCGTTGCCTGACGCCTGGGGCCGGACGCTCCCAGGGGCGGCGCCATTTATAAGCGCCACCCCGGGGGAAGTCGAGGCACACCACCCAAGAGCGTCGTCGGAGGCACACCACCCAAGAGAGTCGTCGGAGGCACACCACCCAAGATGGTCGTCGGGAGGAGACCACCCAAGACGGTCGGGAGCACACTGCCCTAGAGAGAGCAGTCGAGACTCTTGTGAAGTGCAGTGAATGTGGACCATGATGAGTTAAACTGTGAATTTCGCTCACGTGCGGGTCGACTGGACCACCCCTGCCAGACGGCGAAACGAAGCGGACAGCGCGAAATGTGAGTGAATCAGGCCAGGGAGTGGCGATGTACCCTTCACCCATCATGCAAACCATGTGACCCGTCCGCCACCGGTTTTGTGTACGTGATGGTCAGACCCGCGGGGTATGGGTAACCGTTTGCCCCGGGAAGGGTAAAGTGTAGGAGCGAATTGTGGCGAACAAGGTTTTTATGGAGCATGGGTTCAAGGTTGCTGCGCATGATACATGAATGTTTATAGTTTAGAAATTAGTGGTCTAAATGAATACATAACCACGCACGCACATTACTAATGCGAGTTTAGACGACGGGAGAACCAGCTGGTTCCTGAAGGACGTTAATGCAGAGGGCAGATTTTCTGGCTCACTACAGTCAAATACCCCCCCCTTTTCCGTGGGGAATGAAAGTAACGTAGATCGGCTGGGACCCCACGTCACTCAGTGGATAAGATGTGCATACGGTCAAGGTGGAAATACCCCCGGTCTCTTCCCCACTGTCGCTCTGTCCTTCTGTTTCTCCGTACTCTCTCTCTCTCTCTCTCTCTCTCTCTCTCTCTCTCTCTCTCTCTCTCTCTCTCTCTCTCTCTCTCTCTCTCTCTCTCTCTCTCTCTCTATATATATATATATATATATATATATATATATATATATATATATATATATATATATATATATATATATATATATATATATATATATATATATATATATATATATATATATATATATCTCTCTCTCTCTCTCTCTCTCTCTCTCTCTCTCTCTCTCTCTCTCTCTCTCTCTCTCTCTCTCTCTCTCTCTCTTTCTCTCTCTCTCTCTCTCAAGACATGACCAGACAACCCCTATGACCCCCTCCAACTTCCCCTCCAAGATTTAACTAGACACCCCCTGCCAACCCCCCCCCCATCACCTCCCTCTCCCCATCCCCTCCCAGACAAAAACCCGTACCAACCCCTCCCCCATCCACCCCCTCTCCACCCACACCGACCCCGCCCCCGACCTCGCCAAACTACAATTACAGCCTGCATGGTTAGAGCTTCCCAGCTTCAATACCTTCTCAACGACATAATTTACGAAACGGTACAGCACAGCGAAAACCATGGGCGTGACGGCGTGGAATTTGAAGGTTTTGCATTATTTATGCATTGTCATTGTTACATTGTTGCATTGCCATTGATGCATTGCTGTTCAGTGCTTGTTCTTGCCGTGAATTTATTCGAGGAGGATTTATTGTATTAGCTTCTGTGCCAAGTGGCAATTGCAGCCAGCACCAAATGTTATAAAAATAAATAAATCCCTAAGATGACGATCAGAAAACCAATTCAATCCACTTCTCGTTGTCACCTTCGCGAAATTGTCGTCCTTGGACTGAGAAATGATCGTTTAAGCTTGTTTATGAAATCAAGCTGGTGGGAATGACTAACAGAAGTGATGAACCTAGCTATATTCAGTTAAACTTGGTGGACATAGAAGTGGGTTGATCAATGGGAGATATCTTTAAGATATGCTCAGCACCAGCCCCACCAGCTCGCTGCAATCTAGAGGCCAGCGGGAAGATTCTTCTCGTCGATAAAGCATAAAGATATTGGTTTGTTTTGGCACTGACGTATTTATCCACATTTGCTTATTTATACCCTGATATGGCTCAATTCTCAGCGAAAAAAAATGATTCTTGCTATTGCGTTTTGCGTAAATGATGCACCAGGCCAAGAACAAACAAGACATCAATATGAAATCATGTTCCCCATTCGGGAACCATACTAAGAGCCTAAACAGCAATAGGGGGCCTTAACACAGTGGAGGCACCCTTTCGGGGAGCAGGAGGCCCCCTATCAACATTGCCCCCCTGGGAGAATTTCGTGGCGACGCCACTGACTAAAAGGTCATAGGTTGGTCACATACTAGATACTACCCTTTCAGTCACCTTAGCAACAGTTGGAGTACCTTGGAGACCTCGTGGCCATATCCCCATTGCTAACAGCCCTTATACCCCAACTTTTGGATTCACCCCCGCCTGATAATATGGCCTTGTCATCATGGGTGTAAACACTGGGGGGGGGGACATGTCCGCCCCCTCCCAATTTCTGAAAAGTAGCGATTTGTCCCCTTCAATTTCTTTCGTGTACCCCCAAGCCTCAGCTACCTGGGTATGATCGCTGCAAAATTATACTTAATCATTTATAAAGTAAAAATATATATCTGAGAGAATCACCAAAAATACTAGAAGCCGATCTAGCCAATCAACGGGCTTCCCGGGCTATCTGTCGTCACAAAATCTCCGAATGGTAAATCAGCAAACGTTCGAAATTTCTGCACCCAGGCCATTCTTAAATAACATGAACCTTGACCATCTTGTGTTCTCGCTTGGGTGGAAAATTGTGCTTGCGAGGCAACAAATTTTCATTATCGCAAGACCGTATACGTCTTGGGTCGCATTCCCTGCGCATATATTGATATATCTTGAGGAAACGTGACTGGGTGTCCTTGAGTATCTTCAAGACCATGGAAGGGAGTCATGGACCAAGTTGACGGGGCGTCCAAGTTGCTCCGGGCTTGTGACGTAGCCAATGCGATACTCGGCAGCACCTTGCGTGCAATGTCAAGCCAAAACGGCCAATATTTTCCACGGCTTTACGCAGGCAATGTGTATTGTATGTAGGCAAATTTGACATCATGCGAATGCCTGAAGAATTCTACATACGAATCCGGATCGCTTTTACTTGCATCGCCTCGAAAAAGTATGTTTCCTTGCCGGTAAACGAGGACACTACACAAAACCGGCCGGCCGACTCCCGGAAGGCGGGGCCTAAAGTCGTTGCCATGACGACCGGCTGTCCCTCAAGGCCAGTCGTGCGCCGTGCCTTGACAGAAAAGGAAGCTGCTGTTAAATGAAATTGCCAGGAATCTGCTAGATTTGGAATATTCTACTATAGGATTCTATAATCTGCCAGATGTCCACCAGATTCTAGTAGAATATCGCATATTCGAGCTGTGACGTCACCAAGGCACGGCATATACTAGATCTGAGAATATACTAAACTTGGTTGTACCCGTTCTTTAATATACTCTGTCATGGACAGCCTTAAGCACGTGCGTCAAGTCAACGTAGTATTCGTATTCGTATTCAGCGACGAGTTCGCAGAGGCGTATTGATATTGGCATTGGCATTCAGCGACGGGTTTATGATCGTTCGAATCAATTACCACAAATGCTTGCACTAAACACGCTGGAAGCAACTACATAGGTTTCACATTACCACTTGAATGGTCAAAGTCCAACGCAAACCGGTTTCTTCGGTCGTCTCCCATTTTGTTTTCGTTTTCACCAAAACCTGCGCAAATCTGGCCACAGGCGATAAGCTGTGATGAACCATCGTGTAACATTTCAAACCGGGACATGTCTAGGTTAAACTTCCAGGTCAAAGGTTAGCTTTATTTATTAGATGGCGATATTGAAGCGATATCGACCGAACGCACGGTTCGATTGCTATCGATCCAATTTCCATCAAATGGGCGTCATTCGACGTGCTTGTTATCAGTGAAAGTTAAAGTCATGTATTGGGGTACTTCCAAGTGGTGGCTGTTCTGCGTCCAGACAATATTGCGTGAGCACATCAGGTGAAGAAAATTGCATCAGAGACATCTCAAGAGCATACAGCTGGATTTACCCTCTTTGGCACCAAGGCGTTATTAAAATAAGCAGTGAACTTCCAGATCATTCCTTCAGATTCGATCATAACTCCCAGACAATGGGCGGCCGGTAGATGGCGCCGACGATCGCAGTTCGCCGGCCGGCACCCGTCACTGAGAGCCAGAGCGACTCGACTGCAGAGTCGGCGCCGCCAATGTCCAGTCTCGTGACTGTGATTGATGGTGATGTTCTTGCGCCTCTGCAGCTGGTGGCTGTTCGGCAGCTAGTAGGCATGGTGATAGTTCTATATTTGTTTGATGATTTATTGGTTGCTTGCGCTGATGATGAAATTAATACGATGTTTCCTAGTTCTGAGATAAATCTACGAAACGGCAAGAGGCGGCCGGGGGTCGCTGTCAAGCGCTCGTAATCCGAACGCCCCCAAAATAGGTGGTCATGTTGTTTTCATAAACATAGAATGGACGCTTCTTGTGATAGACATCACGTTTTTTCGCTCGAAGAGGGAAATGTTGGCTTGGAAAAGTTCACAAAATGCCAGGTGTCAAGTCATATTTCGATGAATTATGTAAAAAATGATTTACTTTATCTTCGGCGTTCTTCTGCGTACTTCTCCTTATACATCGTGTAGTCGCATCAATATGATTATAGTTAAATTAACTTCAATTTGTATATATACACCTGGCCCACTAAGTTACAGAAAAGGTAAAAAACGATCGCGAACAGCGAACACCAAAAAACACATCCACCACCTACAACCGTTCGAGATAGCCCTCAGTTATGCGGCATCAGAAAGCTAAGCAATCGAATTGTTGTTCAGGGGCAAAGGTCGAGCTGATCCTTCAGTCGCCTCATTTTTTTCGTTTTCGCTCAAACCTATCCAAATCTGGTATCAAGCGATAGCCAGCGATGAACACTCGAGTAACATTTCAAACCGGGACATGTCAAGGTGAAAGGTTTGATTGAGTTTTTCGATGACCTCGCGTTTCATTGCTATGGCTTCAATTTGCAGAAAATGGATGACATTCGACGTCGCTTGTGCGGTGTCAAAAAATTGATAATTCGTAATAATCTCCACGGGTTAAAATTCAAGCTGATTTCTCCGGTCGCCTTGCTTTTTTACACCCTGGCCTAACCAGATCCATTATCAAGGGATAACCCATGGTGAACCCTCGAGTAACATTTTGAAACCTGGATATGTCAAGGTCAAGCCTCAATGTCAAAGGCTAGTTTGAATTTTCCGAAGTTTTCGCGATTCGTCGCTATGGGTTCAATTTGCACCAAGTGGGTATCATTCGACGTCGCTTGTGCCGTATTATAATGTTACAAAATCGAAGTAATTTGGTCAAAGGTCAAAGGTCAAACCGACTTCTTTGGTCGTCTCACTTTTTTTCTTCGCCCTAACCTATCCACATATGGTATCAACCAGTAGCCTGTGGTGAACCTCGAGTAACATTCCAAACCGGAACATGTCAATGTCAAGCCACAAGATCGAAGGTTAGCTTAAATTGCTCGAAGTCCTCGCGCCTCGTCGGTATTTCTTCAATTTTCATCCAGTGGGTGTCCTTCGCCGTGCCGTGAGATACTCTAGCAAACGTTCAGAAATCACGTTAATTTTAAAAGTCAAAGATTGAACTATTTTCCTCGATTGCCCGGCGTTTCTTCGTTGTCTCCCAAAGCTACCCGTGTTTGGTATCAAGAGATAGCCCATGGGCAACCCTCGAGTAACATTTAATCCTGGGACATGCCAGGTCAAGCCTCAAGGTCAAGGTTAGTTATGATTTTTCAAAGTCCTCACGTTTCGTCACTATGGCTTTAATTTGCATTATGTGAGTGTCATTCGACATGGCTTGCCGTATACGGTATCAGAATGCTGACATATCGAAATAATTTCGAAGGTGTCGAAGGTCCGGTATATGTACAAGGATTGAGTTTAGGTAATATGACTAGATTTGAACCTCCTATTCCTATTACCTACACTCAATCCTTGTACATATACCGGACCTTCGACACCCTCGAAATTATTTCGATATCTCAGCATTCTGATACCGTACGGCAAGCCACGTCGAATGACACCCACATACTGCAAATTAAAGCCATAGCGACGAAACTCGAGGACTTTGAAAAATCATAACTAACCTTTGACCTTGAGGCTTGACCTAACATGTCCCAGGATGAAATGTTACTCGAGGGATGCCCATGGGCTATCTCTTGATACCAAACACGGGTAGCTTTGGGAGAAAACGAAGAAACGCGGGGCAAACGAAAAAAATAGTTCGACCTTTGACTGAAAATTAACGTGACTTCTGAACAGTTTGCTGGCAATTATATCCTATATGATTAGGAGCTCCCCCAATAAATCCGTCATTACCTGCTCGAACGGCGCTCTCATCGCTGGTTTTTAATTTACACTGCCACATTGCTGTTCCGGACTTATCAAATATAGAACTTATTTCAATTTGTCCGCTTTCCTCTTAATGGTTCAACGGAAGTTGTCAAATTTCCAAGAGAAGCCACACGTGAATGCGCTCTCATCGCTGGTTTTTAATTTACACTGCCACATTGCTATTCCGGACATATAAAATATAGAACTTTTTCAAATTGTCCGCTTTCCTCTTAATGGTTCAACGGAAGTTGTCAAATTTCCAAGAGAAGCCACACGTGAATGCGCACGATTTTATAACCAGCCGGAGTTCATAACCGCGAGAGAGCAATGTTGTAATCAGGGGTGAATTCAGGAATTGTCATGGGGGGGGCACTTGTCTGTAGGGGCGCCATTTCTTTAGAACGGCGAAATTGCTCGAATTGCTGAAAGGTACGAAAGCACCTTTCAGCCTCTGGCTGAATTTTTTTTTAGAGGGGGCAGGTTACACTCGGTCCTTCCCGAAGGGACGCCTTTCCTTCCAAGGGGTGCCTTTTCTTTTATTCCTTCCAAGGGGATACCTCTGGCTGAAAAATTCGAGCGGGACACTGAAACCTTATCAGAGGGGCGCCTTTTCCCGGCCGGAGGGACGCCTCCTTCCATGTGTGTGGGGGGGGGGGGGCACATGCCCCCAGTGCCACTCCCTTTATCCGCCCTGGTTGCCATTCCATCGAATTGTGTCCCCGTAAAACTGGAAAGCATGGGAAAGGTTGGTGTAAGTCTATATTTACTACAACAAAACCATCGTCCAATATTTTTTCCTTTTTTCCTGCTACAAGAGGGCAACGCTTAACGTACTTACATCATTGCTCTATGGTGATTGTGAAATCGGGCCCAGCACATACGACATCAAGCTAGATGTTGGTAGGCAGTGAAAAGGAGTGAAACTTGGTAATTTTGGCAGAACTTTTCGTCCCCAAAATATTGTTTTTAACAATGGTAAATCTGAAAACCAGCCATTGAAAATGAAATGGCTGAAATCCAAGGATTTTTTTTTGTTGGGGGGGGGGACGCGGGCTGCCCCTCTATCCTGTCCAAGCTTACCGCGTCCCTGGTTTGCCCCCCCCACCAATTTCGAAACCGTGGTTACACCCATGCTTGCCATGGACCTTGTGAGATTTTTGGTAGTGGAGGGGGACGAGAGGGTTTTAAGCAGATTTTTACCATGCAACGCCGCAAGCGTAAAGCTAACTTCCACGAAGTTTCCAGGTAGCGTCCCCTCCCGTCCTCAGCCACGGTGACGCTCATAGCACTTGTTACGGGCGACAATGAAAATCGACCGTGCGTTGGCTTGTCGCTTTGGTGGCCACTTCCAACTCAATTGCTACTTCAAACGGCTTCCACTTAACTCGGAGTGCAGACTCCGCGCGTGACCGAGGGCGTTCGACGTTCCGTCCGCGGACATTCCGAACATTGATGCAACTCGACACGACATCGGACGCTGGCCCAGCGCATTCCAGCACCTACCGTGGTCCGCTCCAGACGAGCGCTCGCGCCGCCGCTGATGGCATGTGGCTACCGCTCGACGCCCCCCACCCACCCCTCCTCCCCAACCCCACCACAGCGGCGCGATCGCGTTGCACCGGTCCGGGGTTTCTTCCATCGGCTTATTTGTGTTTGACGCGACGTCGATCGCACGCTGTGTGCGCTCGGCCACTCTGTCTGCGCCGCCGATTCGCCGGCGCTGCTGACGAGACGGACTAACGACCGTCTCCGCCGCTGCTCCGCCAGTCGGCGCGACACTCGACCGCAGGAATCGACCCGCACGTGGCGGATGCGCTCCACACCGGCGCCTACCTCGGACGGGGGGTGATGATGGTGGTGTGGCGGTCTTTGTGGCTGCAGTGTGTCAGGCGGGCGCAGCCACGCCCCGCGGGGTCGTCCGCCAGCGCGCCCGCTGGGTTTCCCGTCGGTCGGCCATCAGTGATATTGTACATGATGATGGCCGCCATCATCATGGCATATAATTTATAATTGCGTAGGTGTCGTCGTACGCGTGCACGCTGGCCCCCACTCTGGGTTCGGATATGCAAATGCTCGCCGGCATTGCAAGTGTGAACATTGGAAATGCTCATATTTTTAAATAAGGAAGCTGCCGCGTTGATTTCGCTTCGGATGATATTAAATGTTTCTTGTTGTGTATCTTAATACAGTTTTGAACCTCATCCGACCAACGTGCGGTCATGAGTGAGGGGGCCGTGGCCTCTCACCCATGACCGCGTCCCCCTTTCCACCTTTTCAGTCAAGTCGCATTTCCCACTGCTGAAGCATTGCTGGGATAGGGGAGGGCTCGAAAGGCTGAGATTTGGCCCCACGTCTTAGTCAATTATGAGTCAAGCCTTGCTATGTGCGGCTCTGTCTCATAAGACAATAATCCACTCCGACCAATCGTTCCCTATAATTGTGACTCATCTGCAGTGACGGATCCACGGGATGCATTGGGTCATGCCCCATGGGCCCCGAAGAGGCTCGGGCGAGCAGTTGAACACGTTTAGTCCCAACATAGGGCATGACGACACACACAAACAATTGGACACTTCGAGCTATGGCACACGATTCTAATCAATATGGTTACAATGTAATAAAGTCGGGAAATGCTCAGTGCGCCACTACCCCCGCTCCCAACCCAACACAAGGAACATCGGAGTCCAAGGGGAACCGAACTTTCGGATGCCTCCACCCCGTCGGCCAAATCCTGGATCCACCACTGTCTATATGTGCCGGAATCTCGCCGAGCTGAACGATCCGGTCCGCGTACCGACCACGTCTGATGGTCAGCTCAGGTCGACTCAGGTCACCGTCCTAAATGCCACGCGCGGAAGGGCGCCGGCACCGGGAGTAGTAGCATCCGGTCTTGGGGGAGGGGGCCTGCAGACAGCCACGGCGCCCGAGCCGGCGCACGCCAGCATCCGCCGCACCTCAGACGACCGGCGCCGACCACTGGCCCGGCGGTGGGCGAGTCCAATCGACCTGGCGCCGGCCGACCACCTTTCCGGCGCGGCGCGCGCGTGTTCGCCGTCATATCGGCCGGGATCGGCTGGCGCCGACACGCGGAGGCCGTTTATTCAATTAGCTGGCCATTGGCGGGATTGCGTCGGTACCTGTGCCGGCGTGGTCGGCGCCGCGTGCACGCCGAGATTGGCGGGGCGCGGCGGCGCCGCTCGGACGGCGGGAGGGGGCGATCTGACGGGGATGTCACGCAGCTCCAGCAATCAATCTGACGGGGACGTCACGCAGCTCCAGCTCTCAATCTGACGGGGATGTCACGCCATACCAGCACTCAGTATGACGGGGATGTCACGCAGCTCCAGCACTCAATCTGACGGGGATGTCACGCAGCTCCAGCACTCAGTCTGATGGGGATGTCACGCAGTTCCAGCACTCAATCTGACTGAGGTGTCACGCAGCTCCAGCACTCAATCTGACGGGATGTTATGCAGCTCCAGCACTCAGTCTGTGCTGCCCGAACGAGTGTAGATACCGACGCAAACGGTAATGATGTGCAAGTGCCACAGGACGGCTGGGTGCCTAAAAATATAGCCAACAATAATAACCAGAAAATCTACATTTGTCGTTCTTTCCTTCTTACCCATGGCCGTTGCACATCCTTAAGACTGCGGTAAGTTGAGTCACGGCTCGTCCCTGCCCCATTCCAATGGCTCAACTTTCCTCACCCACGCAATTTCTGACTTCATCGTGATCACGTGATTTCGTGAGCGACATTCGAGTCAAAACTGTTAAGCTTGTGTTGAAGACGACACACGAACAGACAACCTCATACTAGTGGATAACTTACAGCTGTAATTGTGTAGTGGAAAATAGACAATACGCTGTGGACTGAAATATTCCTTGCAAACTTTTAAAAAAAAAAGAAGAAGATTATTGTACTCCGCCCCGCAGCCCTCCAGGCGACCGCCTTGAGGGTCCCGCGAGGGCCCCTCAAGGTGTCGGAGCAGGGGCACGCAAGGGCCCCCTGGGCCGACGTGAAGGGCCCTGGACCAACACAAGGAGCCCCTAGACCGACGAAAGGGGGCCCTGGCTGACGAAAATGGCTTCGGCCGATGAGAAGGACCCGGAGTAAACAGAGACTGCTCCTGGGGAGATGTCGAGGGCCCTTGGCTGGGCTAATGTGAGTGGTTTCTAGATCGACGGAGGTGCCCCGGATCGTTGGAAGGGTCTCGGGCTGACGGAGAGGGCCCCGAACCAATATGAAGGGTACCTGGGCTGATGGAGGGGCCCAAGCCGAAGAAAGGACCCCTGACCTGATGTACGGGGCGCAAGCGTTGGAAAATGTCGCATATATATGTAAATATAGGGACTCTTTGAAAGTGATCGAAATCCGAGGAGTTTAGACAAGTGGGGGGCCCTAAGTGGGTATGAGGGGTGGGGGGGGGGGGAGTTCTCTTCAGATGTTAGTCCCCGGGACTAAATCCTGCCTACGCCACTGCGCTCAACTATTTTTTTTCAGCTGACGGCGCCCCTCTCCGGAGAAAAATGTCGTAAAGACATCAATTGCCGGACACCCATAATCAATTTTACAAAGTGACACTCATGCGGTCAAATCCTGGTTGCAAAGCATTGATGCCATTTTAGGCGTTGGGCAGTGCACCCCCCCCCCCCCCCTCATATTTGTGAGCCAGAAGCGCCCCTCAGAAGGCAAAGGCCCCTATCCAGGTATTTTCGTAGCGGAGTCCCTCCGGACATGTGTCCCCCCCATGACAGTTCCTGGATCCGCCCCCGAGAGGCCTCCTTCAGTTTGAGTGTTGCTCTAGTTCATTATTTAGCAAACTGCTCCATCCACCAAGTCTCCCAGGCAACCCTCTCTCCAGTCAGAGGGGGCGCCGCCGAAAAGTGTGGGGAACTAGTTCCTCACCTCCCCCACCCCTGCCAACTACGCCCATGATCACAGTATCTCCTTGTCGAAAACGTAGGCCAAGTTGGGCAGCTTCCTTAATGTGCGGATGCAACGAATGTGAAACAAATCCACAAGTTCGGCCTTAGAAGTTCGGCTTCGTATAGACGTGCACCGAATTGAAAGGATGTGGTTAAGCAACCACACGTTTTAGTGGCTTTCGTGGCTATTCTAGTGGCACACGTTTTCACTTAGTTGCTGCCCCTGCAGCAACTAAATGAAATCAAACCCTGAGCTCCGCCAAGTACACGCCGACAGAAAGGTTTCGTCTCATCTTGACCCCAAAGGCTGAGAAAGGCTCATTCAGCTCATGCTGGCCCCTTGCCACATTACCGCGTGCTGCAACCTGAACCAAACAAATTAAAACCAGCGCCGGTTCAAGTCCCGAGTGTGCGTTCCACAAACTGACAATCGCACTGCTTCCAGTAGCCGACGGCTATTTTGAGGACTCGCTGGCGGCTGTTCGCGGCTTCCCGACAGCTACAGTGTCAGGCGTGCAGACATGTCCCTGGAAAACCGCCAAACTTTGCGCCGCCCGTGGCCGATTCGGCGCCCAAGTGAGCTCGCGCCCAGCTTTGTGGATGCTGCCGAGAAGCAAACAACAATAAACGTTCGGTCAGCGGTCGTCCGCACCGGCCGGGTGGGGTGGGGCACCGAGTGACGGCGGTCAAAGTTCAGTGACCCTGTTGTACCGGCCGCGACCTCGGCCGGGTGGTCAGTGGTCGTTCGGTGAGGAACATGCCGACCGTAGTCCGGCTGTGGTCTGGCTGTAGTCCGGAGGGTCCGTATTGCCATCGCCCCACCCGCGGTGCACTTTGTGGCGGTGTAGCAACTGCGGTACACGTTCGTGGCGGTGCAACAGCAGAAGTGCACGTTGGTGGCGGTGTAACAGCAGAAGTGCACGTTCGTGGCGGTGTAGCAGCAGAAGTGCACGTTTGTGGCGGTGTAACAGCAGCGGTACACGTTCGTGGCGGTGTAACAGCAGAGGTACACGTTTGAGGTGGTGTAGCAGCAGAAGTGCACGGGTGTGGCGATGTAACAGCAGCGTGCACGTTTGTGGCGGTGTAACAGCAGAGGTACACGTTTGAGGTGGTGTAGCAGCAGAAGTGCACGGGTGTGGCGGTGTAACAGCAGCGTGCACGTTTGTGGCGGTGTAACAGCAGCGTGCACGTTGGTGGGGGTGTAACAGCAGCGGCACACGTGTGTGGCGATGTAACAGCAGCGTGCGCGTGTGTGGCTGTGTAACAGCAGCGTGCGCGTGTGTGGCGGTGTAACAGCAGCGTGCGCGTGTGTGGTTGTGTAACAGCAGCGGCACACGTGTGTGGCGGTGTAACAGCAGCGTACGTGCGTGTGGCTCTGTAACAACAGCGTGCGCGTGTGTGGCTGTGTAACAGCAGCGGCACACGTGTGTGGCTGTGTAACAGCAGCGGCACACGTGTGTGGCTGTGTAACAGCAGCAGTCCGGCTCAGCCGCACGTTTATTTGGACGATCGTCACGCCGCTATATGCATGTATCGACGGCCATTATATACACAGCTCGGCGACCGACTCGGGTGCCAGAGGCGGCCGACGGCTGGCCGCCGGCGCAAACTGCGTGGCCGGGCCGGCCCCGACTGCATTCTGCGTCTGGCCTGTCGACACTGGCGCGGCCCCCGGCGCCGGCTGGCGCGTGCCGGTCGCATGCCGCTACGGTGATGCTACCCGGTGGGTGGGTAGCGGTGCGGGTGGTACGATGGAGCTACCCGGTGGGTGGGTAGCGGTGCGGTGGTGGTGGTGGTGGTTAGTTTCACGACGCGTCCACCGTTTTGGGTCGCGTAGCGTCGGCAGACTGTCATGCCGATGGTCATTGGTCGCGGGCGAGGAGGAGCGACAGATGGGGTTGGATCCGACAACTTTTCGGATGAGAGACGGGCGCCTCTCCCATCGACTACTCAGCCCCAAGTTGCCGGGTAAATGTGTGCCGCTTCTCACACGGCGGCTTGAAATCGAGTGCCTGCACGTTTGCTCGAGTGTTCCAGACCGTCGACTCGTTGACTCATTGACTCAGCTTGACCTTCAACAAGCACAAGCCGCTGGTGCTACTGCCACTGAGGAGGTATGCACGGATTCGAACAAAGTTAATGGTCAAACAGCGGAATGCGGATGTCTGGTGAAAAATTGATCAGTGCATTCCTCGCGGGACGAATCGGTCTCAATCCCTGCTGTTATTTAATTTGTCGGTTAGGTAAGTATGATTCAAGCATTTCCTTTCACTGTCATAATTTTGCTTCTTTCACTGGAGTTCATTTCAGAAGCAAATGCATCCCACTGGTCCCGATCCCCAATACATCCCCAGAATCACACTGAGAGTTGGGACAGAGGCGGTCATATCAGAATCAAGACGCCAGGGAGATGAAGCAACTTATTCAATCGGAAGGGATAGTTTTCCAATCTGGGTCACGCTCGTCAAAAATCGAGGCATAGGGCTGAAAACTAACTTTGGTTCTATTTTACGGCCGATTCCACCGCTGAACTATGCACACAAATCCATGTTTGTGGCGATCTAATTCGCAGGTGGGCCGTGAAACACGGTAGTCTATAAGATTCGAGCGAGGCCTCACACGATTAAACCATACATTTTCTGACATCGATCACGCCGGATCAGATCGGCCAACAGAGCTGCTCCACGTGCACAGACAGGTGCTGTCATGTTGTTTCTTCGTTTTTGTGGGGACAAGTGCCCCTCAATGTTGACTTTTCCCCCGCCCCCAATAATTCCAACGTCTAACATGGAACCCTATGGTGTGTGCTCCCCCCCCCAATCCATTTGGACTCGCCCATTTGCTTCCATGCATCGCACCCCTCCCCCCCCCATAATCGTCAGGAATCAACGCCCCCTGGTGGCTGCACTGATGACGGATTATCAGGCTTCGCGTTTTTCGACATTCGCAATGCAGGCGGACAAGTGCGTGACCTTTGTATGGCACGCAGACATGTGGCATGTGTGTGGCAAGCAGAGGCGTGTGGCCTTCGTGTGGCATGGAAAAACGGAACTGGGCTCCAATTTCAGCGTTGTCTCAGCAACTACCCAGATCTGCAGGCCTGCTGTGACTGCTCACCCTGTGTCCGCCCATCCGCTGTGACCGTCGTGTTCACCCTGTGTCGGTCCGTCCCCTGTGATCGTCGTGTTCACCCTATGTCGGTCCGTCCCCTGTGACCGTCGTGTTCACCCTGTGTCGGTCCGTCCCCTGTGACCGTCGTGTTCACCCTGTGTCGGTCCGTCCCCTGTGACCGTCATGCTCACCCTGTGTCGGTCCGTCCCCTGTGACCGTCGTGTTCACCCTGTGTCGGTCCGTCCGCTGTGACCGTCGTGTTCACCCTGTGTCGGTCCGTCCCCTGTGACCGTCATGCTCACCCTGTGTCGGTCCGTCCGCTGTGACCGTCATGCTCACCCTGTGTCGGTCCGTCCCCTGTGACCGTCGTGTTCACCCTGTGTCGGTCCGTCCCCTGTGACAGTCATGCTCACCCTGTGTCGGTCCGTCCCCTGTGACTGTCGTGCTCACCCTGTGTCGGTCCGTCCGCTGTGACCGTCGTGTTCACCCTGTGTCGGTCCGTCCCCTGTGACCGTCATGCTCACCCTGTGTCGGTCCGTCCCCTGTGACCGTCGTGTTCACCCTATGTCGGTCCGTCCCCTGTGATCGTCGTGTTCACCCTATGTCGGTCCGTCCCCTGTGACCGTCGTGTTCACCCTGTGTCGGTCCGTCCGCTGTGACCGTCATGCTCACCCTGTGTCGGTCCGTCCCCTGTGACCGTCATGCTCACCCTGTGTCGGTCCGTCCCCTGTGACCGTCATGTTCACCCTATGTCGGTCCGTCCCCTGTGACCGTCGTGTTCACCCTGTGTCGGTCCGTCCCCTGTGACCGTCATGCTCACCCTATGTCGGTCCGTCCCCTGTGACCGTCGTGTTCACCCTGTGTCAGTCCGTCTCCTGTGACCGTCGTGTTCACCCTGTGTCGGTCCGTCCCCTGTGACCGTCATGCTCACCCTGTGTCGGTCCGTCCCCTGTGACCGTCGTGTTCACCCTGTGTCAGTCCGTACCCTGTGACCGTCGTGTTCACCCGGTGTCGGTCCGTCCCCTGTGACCGTCGTGTTCACCCTGTGTCGGTCCGTCCCCTGTGACCGTCATGCTCACCCTGTGTCGGTCCGTCCCCTGTGACCGTCGTGTTCACCCTGTGTCGGTCCGTCCCCTGTGACCGTCGTGTTCACCCTGTGTCGGTCCGTCCCCTGTGACCATCGTGTTCACCCTGTGTCGGTCCGTCCCCTGTGACCGTCGTGTTCGCCCTGTGTCGGTCCGTCCCCTGTGACCGTCATGCTCACCCTGTGTCGGTCCGTCCCCTGTGACCGTCGTGTTCACCCTGTGTCGGTCCGTCCCCTGTGACCGTCGTGTTCACCCTGTGTCGGTCCGTCCCCTGTGACCGTCGTGTTCACCCTGTGTCGGTCCGTCCCCTGTGACCGTCGTGTTCACCCTGTGTCGGTCCGTCCCCTGTGACCGTCATGCTCACCCTGTGTCGGTCCGTCCCCTGTGACCGTCGTGTTCACCCTGTGTCGGTCCGTCCCCTGTGACAGTCATGCTCACCATGTCCGTCCGTCCATCGTTGCTCTATTGTCACGCTCCTCCATCCACATTCATACCATCACAATTTACACATGGGCGAATATTACACCCGGTTCAATGGGCGAATACATTATTACCCGAGGTGCTACATCTACAGCACCAGCTTTGTCTCAGGGAACACTAGGTTCAGATTCTATCGATTTGTCTATACATCATGTTGTATCATAGTTCGCAACAACAGTTCTCTATACGTCACATCATGGACGTAACGAGCAGCACCAACATTGTTGGCCGTCTTCCAACCACCTTATAGGGCTGCAATAACTGACTAACTCAGCGTTTCGTAACTGACACGCTCTGTCTGTGTTAACCGACACACGCGGTCTGTGGCCACTGACACGATCATTCTGTGGTAGCTGACAAGCGGTCTGTGTTAACTGACACACTCGGTCTGTTAGGTGACACACTCGGCCTGTGGTAGCTGATACGCTCGGCCTGTGTGAACTAATACTCTCGGTCTGTGGTAGCTGACAAGCGGTCTGTGTTAACTGACACACTCGGTCTGTTAGGTGACACACTCGGCCTGTGGTAGCTGATACGCTCGGCCTGCGTGAACTAATACTCTCGGTCTGTGGTAACTAACACTCTCGGTCTGTGATAACTGACATACTCGGTCTGTGTTAACTGACACACTCGGTCTGTTAGGTGACACACTCGGCCTGTTGTAGCTGATACGCTCGGCCTGTGTGAACTAATACTCTCGGTCTGTGGTAACTGACACTCTCGGTCTGTGATAACTGACATACTCGGTCTGTGTGAACTGACACACTCGGTCTGTGCGAACTGACACACTCGGTCTGTGTAAACTGGCACGCTCGGCCTGTGGTAGCTGACACACTCGGCATGTGGTAACTGACACGCTCGGTCTTGTTAGGTGACACGCTCCGCCTGTGGTAGCTGACACGCTAGGTCTATGGTAGCTGACACACTCAGTCTGTGGTAGCTGACACGCTTGGTTTTGTGGTAGCTGACACGCTATGTCTGTAGTAACTGACACACTTGGTCTGTGTTAGCTGACACACGTGGTCTGTGGTAGCTGACACGCTTGGTTTTGTGGTAGTTGACACGCTATGTCTGTAGTAACTGACATACGCGGTCTGTGATGACTGACACACTTGGTCTGTGTTAGCCGACACACGTGGTCTGTGGCAACTGACACACTCGGTCTGTGTTGGCTGACACTCTCAGTCTGTGTTAGCTGGCACGCCCGGTCTGTGGTAGGTGACACTGCGGCAGACCGACAGACGTGTGTCAGGCTGACGGCCGCTGACGCCGGCCGGCAGTCGGCCCTCACCACGCGAGCATTGTCCGTCACCGGCGCGCCACGTCCGTCACCGTGTCGACAGCTGACCATAAACAGTCAGCTGACCGCCGCCGGTGGCGTCAGACCCGTCTGTCGGCGCTGTGGTGTCGGAACGGGGGCACCGCCGTCTGCTGCTGCGGAGTCTGACCGCCGTCTGCTGCGGCGGAGTCTGACCACAGTCTGCTGCGGCGGAGTCTGACCATCGTCTGCTGCGGCGGAGTCTGACCACCGTCTGCTGCGGCGGAGTCTGACCACCGTCTGCTGTGGATGAGTCTGACCACAGTCTGCTGCGGTGGAGTCTGACCGCCGTCTGCTGCGGCGGAGTCTGACCACAGTCTGCTGCGGCGGAGTCTGACCACCGTCTGCTGCGGCGGAGTCTGACCACCGTCTGCTGCGGCGGAGTCTGACCACCGTCTGCTGCGGCGGAGTCTGACCACAGTCTGCTGCGGCGGAGTCTGACCACAGTCTGCTGCGGCGGAGTCTGACCGCCGTCTGCTGCGGCGGAGTCTGACCACAGTCTGCTGCGGCGGAGTCTGACCATCGTCTGCTGCGGCGGAGTCTGACCACCGTCTGCTGTGGCGGAGTCTGACCACCGTCTGCTGTGGATGAGTCTGACCACAGTCTGCTGCGGTGGAGTCTGACCGCCGTCTGCTGCGGCGGAGTCTGACCACAGTCTGCTGCGGCGGAGTCTGACCACCGTCTGCTGCGGCGGAGTCTGACCATCGTCTGCTGCGGCGGAGTCTGACCACCGTCTGCTGTGGATGAGTCTGACCACAGTCTGCTGCGGCGGAGTCTGACCACAGTCTGCTGCGGCGGAGTCTGACCACCGTCTGCTGCGGCGGAGTCTGACCACCGTCTGCTGTGGATGAGTCTGACCACAGTCTGCTGGGGCGGAGTCTGACCGCCGTCTGCTGCGGCGGAGTCTGACCACCGTCTGCTGCGGCAGCGTCAGACAGCACCACCCGGCGGTTGGCCAGGCTCCTGCTGCAGTGAGTCCCCCAGCACCGGCAGCAGCGCAGTGGTGTTCAAATTTGACGTTCCAAGCACAGCTCTTTTCTTCATTGTGAAAATCCCGATAGATAGCGTGTGTCGTGTTCGTCGCGTGGACTGAGCCTTAGGCGTCATGCACGTCGTGCAGGCCATGTCTTCAAAATTCGCTCGAAGTCCATTCAGTGCAAGTCCAACAGTGCAAGTGCACCGCACGGAGCTAGTGAATAACTCAATAAATTGTTGCAAGTGCTGACTCACCGTCGCCAGCGTCAGACGTCCGCAGCCAGGAAGCCACACCCAGGGGGTTCCGCCTACATCGCTACCTTGCCGCCTGGAGGGGAGAACGAGATCCGGGAGCCAGCGGCGTCGGTCCGCGGTCTGGTTATCGGTTAACGGGGTCTGCATGGGGAGGCGGTAACCTCGTGCATAGCACGCTCATCTCGCAACAGTTGAGGTCTCTGGTTCAACCCTCAGGACCCGCGCGGAATTTCGCCTTCCCCGACGCCACTCGGCGTGGGTGGCGACGCTAGCCGACGCATGTTCGGCTGTGCGTCGTAGAAGCGCCAGGTCTTCAGGTGCTTGTACATCTGCTTTCGTTTTGCTTGGTTTGCTTGTTTTGCTTCCCGGCGCAGGCGCACCAGAAGACACCAATGTCTCCTGGTGAGCGTGCACCTCACAAGCCCATCCACCTGCACGTGCACACGATAGGCAGTGATCGGGTTCCGCGTCACTGCAGGCTGCAGCCTGGGATGTAAGGCCGTGGAGGTTTCGAGTTCGGAAGGAATGTGGCTCGCTTATTGTTTGTTTTGCTTTGAGAAATTGACGTCGCCAGGGTCCAAGGGCAAACCGGCTGTTTGATGCCACACACGGTGCGCTAACCAAACAAATGCCGACGACAATTAAGCCGATCACGGCAAGCTACCACGAGGACGAATCAACACGCCGGAAGCCTGGGTCCGTCCCGCACCGTGCGCGACGGTTCGCCGCCAGCGCGCACCGCGCCACCGCCCCAGCCAACAGACACCGCTCAGCGTCACAGTATCAAATGTATTCACCATATATAAAATTTTGTACATAACACAATATCTGTGGCATCACACGGGGGTCGACGGGCGCCCGCCCGGCTGACCTGACTGCGCCAGAGTCGGCGACAACACCGGTCCAGCTAGCTGCGGGGGGCGGCCGCCTGTCGCGACAGACACCGCCCCGCCCACCAGCCCACCTCGCCCAAGGCACGTCCAAGGAAGCACCGGTTAACATGCTGGCGCGCGGCCGCCGGCCGCCGCTTCGTCTGACGGTAAAACGCGCCGCGCGCGCGCAGCCTCCGCCGGCCACTGCGACATGCGAGCGGCGCGGCCGGCGCGCACGCCGGGCAAGAAAACAGCTCGCCGCTCTGCAATTCGGCTCGTTAATCCCGGAGGTGGTGTTCGCACGCCGACACCTCACGGCGGCATTTCGGTTTCCATTCGACTCTCCGGGCGACTGGACTTCCACACACACAATCAACGCGAAACAGGTAACCACGTCTCGGTGTCGATTTTCGCTGCCTTTTGGCCGTCAAGTGTCGAACTACGTTCGTGAAGCTTGCAATGCAACGTCGTCGGGTCAGAGGTGTTCGTAGCATTAGTGTTGTCGTGACCGGACGAAGACGGCGCCATACACTTCCGACAAATTGCGACGGCGCCCGGCTCGCCCGCCCGGCTCGCCTGCCCGGCCCGGCAGCGCGGCCCACACGCGCACCCACCGACTCTGACTAGTGACGGCGACGGCTACGCCGCCGCGTCGGCGAGCACGGCCGCGCCGCACAGCCACAGCTCCAGCCAGCAGGGACACTCGGCGGCGCTGCGCCGGCTGTAGCGCGGCCCCCAGCCCTTGGCGAAGCTGACCGTCACGCTGTTCATGTTGCGCGGCCCGTCGCGCGCCTGCGGCTGCCACAGGCGCCGACACAGCGCCGCCACGCGCGGCTCGTACACCAGCAGCGAGAAGCCGGGCGCCACCTTGTGCACCGCCTCGGCGCACGACGCGTCCGGCGGGTCCAGCGTCGGCGACGACACGAACAGCGGCCGCTCGCTGCGGTTGTACAGCCACACGCCGTCCTCCTCCAGCGTCAGCGTGATGCCTGGCGACGAGCGCACACGTCAGCAGCGGCAACAGCAACAGCAACAGCAACAACACGTCGGCCGGCAGTGACAACACAACTCATCACACGCCACCACCGTCTACCGAGCAACGAGACACGCCATCTGAAAGCCACACGATAAATTAACGTTCGGAGAAACAAAGAAACATGTACAGGACTTGTATACTTGCACAGGAGTGTGCGAGAGCGACAGGCGATATTTGCAAGCATCGCATATTTTTGAACAAAGACGGATATGGTAGGGACAATAAGTGGAAATACATCATAAACAAATGAACGACTCCGAGCCGCTCCCCGACGCTCCCAACACAGCTGTCTCCCGACGCTCCCAGCACAGCTGCCCCCGACGCTCCCAGCACAGCTGCCCCCGACGCTCCCAACACAGCTGCCCCCGACGCTCCCAGCACAGCTGCCCCCGACGCTCCCAACACAGCCGTCTCCCCGCCGATCCCAACACAGCTGTCTCCCCGCCGCTCCCAACACAGCTGTCTCCCGACGCTCCTAACACAGCTGTCTCCCGACGCTCCTAACACAGCTATCTCCCGACGCTCCTAACACAGCTGTCTCCCGACGCTCCCAACACAGCTGTCCCCCGCCGCTCCCAACACCGCTGTCCCCCGCCGCTCCCAACACCGCTGTCCCCCGCCGCTCCCAACACCGCTGCCCCCGCCGCTCCCAACACCGCTGTCCCCCGCCGCTCCCAACACCGCTGCCCCCGCCGCTCCCAACACCGCTTCCTCCGCCGGTGTCCGGCCGGCCGTACCTTTACCGATGTGCTGTCGCGTGCGCAGCACGTCCGGCTCGGGCTGCGGGTTTTGGCCGACCACCGAGCTGAGCGCCAGCCCATCGCCGCGCGGCAGACTGTAGAAGACGTTCTGTTGCGGCGCCCGCACGCTCCAGCCGCCCACCTGGCCGACGCGTCGCCGCCGCTCGAAGTACACCAGCCGACACCAGGTGCTGCAGCCGCAGCCTGCAAACGCCAGCAGCGAACACGTCAAAGCGCTGCGGCGCGCAGAGCAGCGCACATCAGGTTCCACAGGGGGCCCTCGGGTCTCGCAACTTCAGCCGCCGCACCCAGTCCGGCACGGATGCGCCAGTGTCTGACCACGACAGCTGCACCACCACGACAGCTGTCGTGTCTGACCACGACAGCTGCAGCGACCTGGGAGGCCTCGACCCAGAGGTCGGCACACTCGCCGGTGTCTGACCACGACAGCTGCAGCGACCTGGTAGGTCTCGACCCAGAGGTCGGCACACTCGCCGGTGTCTGACCACGACAGCTGCACCACCACGACAGCTGCGGCCTGACCACGACAGCTGCACCCCCACGACAGCTGTCGTGTCTGACCACGACAGCTGCAGCGATCTGGCCGGTCTCGACGGGTCGTGTGTCTGACCACGACAGCTGCAGCGACCTGGTAGGTCTCGACCCAGAGGTCGGCACACCGCCGGTGTCTGACCACGACAGCTGCAGCGACCTGGTAGGTCTCGACCCAGAGGTCGGCACACTCGCCGGTGTCTGACCACGACAGCTGCAGCGACCTCGATAGGTCTCGACCCAGAGGTCGGCACACTCGCCGGTGTCTGACCACGACAGCTGCAGCGACCTGGTAGGTCTCGACCCAGAGGTCGGCACACTCGCCGGTGTCTGACCACGACAGCTGCAGCGACCTGGTAGGTCTCGACCCAGAGGTCGGCACACTCGCCGGTGTCTGACCACGACAGCTGCAGCGACCTGGTAGGTCTCGACCCAGAGGTCGGCACACTCGCCGGTGTCTGACCACGACAGCTGCAGCGACCTGGTAGGTCTCGACCCAGAGGTCGGCACACTCGCCGGTGTCTGACCACGACAGCTGCAGCGACCTGGTAGGTCTCGACCCAGAGGTCGGCACACTCGCCGGTGTCTGACCACGACAGCTGCAGCGACCTGGTAGGTCTCGACCCAGAGGTCGGCACACTCGCCGGTGTCTGACCACGACAGCTGCAGCGACCTGGTAGGTCTCGACCCAGAGGTCGGCACACTTGCCGGTGTCTGACCACGACAGCCGCAGCGACCTGGTAGGTCTCGACCCAGAGGTCGGCACACTCGCCGGTGTCTGACCACGACAGCTGCAGCGACCTGGTAGGTCTCGACCCAGAGGTCGGCACACTCGCCGGTGTCTGACCACGACAGCTGCAGCGACCTGGTAGGTCTCGACCCAGAGGTCGGCACACTCGCCGGTGTCTGACCACGACAGCTGCAGCGACCTGGTAGGTCTCGACCCAGAGGTCGGCACACTCGCCGGTGTCTGACCACGACAGCTGCAGCGACCTGGTAGGTCTCGACCCAGAGGTCGGCACACTCGCCGGTGTCTGACCACGACAGCTGCAGCGACCTGGTAGGTCTCGACCCAGAGGTCGGCACACTCGCCGGTGTCTGACCACGACAGCTGCAGCGACCTGGTAGGTCTCGACCCAGAGGTCGGCACACTCGCCGGTGTCTGACCACGACAGCTGCAGCGACCTGGTAGGCCTCGACCCAGAGGTCGGCACACTCGCCGGTGTCTGACCACGACAGCTGCAGCGACCTGGTAGGCCTCGACCCAGAGGTCGGCACACTCGCCGGTGTCTGACCACGACAGCTGCAGCGACCTGGTAGGTCTCGACCCAGAGGTCGGCACACTCGCCGACGGGTCGTGTGTCTGGCCACGGCAGCCTCAGCAGCCTGGGATGCGGTGCCGCCGCCGCCATCAAGACGCGACCGCCCCAGAGGCGCCACGCCCCCAGGACAGAGACCCCCCCGGAGGTCGGCACACTCGCCGGCGCAGTCCCGACGGCACGGTGCCGGCGAAATTTTATGGCGGCAGTGGGGGTCCGGTCGTTGGCCGGTATATATCTCATCGGCCGGCGCCGGCGGCGACAGCGGCGGCGACAGCGGCGGCGACGGCGCCGATCCGCTTGACCAACCTACTGTAGACAGATAGACAAGAGAGTACAAAGGAAAATGGAGAGTACAGAGGAAAATAGAGAGTACAGAGTACAGAGTACAATGGAGAGTACAGAGTACAGAGTACAATGGAGAGTACAGAGTACAGAGGAAAATGGAGAGTACAGAGTACAGAGGAAAATGGAGAGTACAGAGTACAGAGTACAATGGAGAGTACAGAGTACAGAGTACAGAGAGAGCGAGAGAGAGAGCGAGAGCGAGAGCGAGAGCGAGAGCGAGAGAGAGAGCGAGAGCGAGAGCGAGAGCGAGAGCGAGAGAGAGAGAGAGAGAGAGAGAGAGAGGAGAGAGAGAGAGAGAGAGAGAGAGAGAGAGAGAGAGAGAGAGAGAGAGAGAGAGAGAGAGAGAGAGAGAGAGAGAGAGAGAGAGAGAGAGAGAGAGAGAGAGAGAGAGAGAGAGAGAGAGAGAGAGAGAGAGAGAGAGAGAGAGAGAGAGAGAGAGAGAGAGAGAGAGAGAGAGAGAGAGAGAGAAAAAAGGGGGACAGAGACCAAGAGATGTAGACCGAGAGACAGAAACCGAGAGAGAGGCGAGAGGCGAGAGGCGAGAGGAGATGTAGAGGCGGCGGAGAGTTAGATACAGAGAGCGACAGAGGCGGGGAGAAAGAGGGAGGCACCGAGAGCGAAAGAGAAAGAGAGAGCGCGAGGGCCACACTGGCGCCGAGGGCGATGGATGAGAGGACAGGCGGCGGCGGGGCGGCGGACGCGTAATTCGGGTCGGCGCCGGACCGCCCCCGCCCCCGGCGCCGCCGGGCCTGGGACCACAGCCGTCGACGCCGCCGACGCCGCCGGCGCCGCCGCCGCCGCGCCCGAGAGACGAGCCAAAACGACGGCAGCGACGCGAGACTGGCGCCATCCCGAGCCGCCGACGCGACCGGCGGGCGTCAGCCCCGCCCCGTCAGGTGGGGTCGACGGTGTCGACACAGCGGCGGACCAGCACACACACACACACACACATACCTGACCGCGCCCAGCCCCGGCGGACTGGCCGGAGCCCAGCCCAGCACAGCACACACAGACGACCGGCTCCGGTCAACCCACGTGGCAGCGACGACGGCAGCGACGACGGCAGCGACGACGCCGACCGTACCGACACACTCAACAGCCGACCGAACTGAGGGGCCTGACGAAGCCTGCGAGGCTGACTGAAGCCGTGAGGGCAACAAGTCCACCACATGACTCACGTGGCCGCAGGATAGAGGCGGGCCACACATGGTCAGGGCAGAGGTCAGGTCAGGTCAGGTCAGGTCAGGAGCGGGCGGGTTACGGGTCGAGACGGGGCAGATCAGAAGCGGGTCAGAAGTGACTGGTGCCAGTGGGTCGTGGTAGGGCGGGTCAGGGCGGGTCAGGGCGGGACGGGGCGCGGCGCATGGCTCTGATGGCGGTGGCGTTGGCGGTGTGTTTGTTTGTTTGTTTATTGTGGTTTAGGGGCGCATCGACTGCAGGTGGCGGTGGCGGTGGCGGTGGCGGTGGCGGGGCAGGATGGGATGAAGTGGATCAGGATGCGTTGATCAGGTCGAATCAAGGCAGGTCACCGCTGGTCAGGACGGGTCATCGCTGGTCAGGGCGGGTCATCGCGGGTCAGGGTGTGCCAAGGCGCCGAGGTAGGTGTGGGACGGCCGGCAGCGCTCCAGCCGCCTGTTTACACTCGCCCACTGACATGTTTAGTCAATTACATACCGACGACCGGCTGAAAAAGGCAGCCGCCGCTGGACCGGTTCTGTGGCGATCACCGGCGAGCACATGGAGCCCCACTGTCCAGCTACACATGGAGCCCCACTGTCCAGCTACACATGGAGCCCCACTGTCCAGCTACACATGGAGCCCCACTGTCCAGCTACACATGGAGCCCCAATGCCCAACTGCACATGGAGCCTCATTGTCCAGCTACACATGAAGCCCCACTGTCCAGCTACACATGGAGCCCCACTACCCAACTACACATGGAGCCCCACTGTCCAGCTACACATGTAGCCCCACTGTCCAGCTACACATGGAGCCCCACTGTCCAGCTACACATGAAGCCCCAATGCCCAACTGCACATGGAGCCTCATTGTCCAGCTACACATGAAGCCCCACTGTCCAGCTACACATGGAGCCTACTGTCCGTAAAGACAGTAGGCACTCACAAGCAGGATGATGGCAGAACCCAGCCTGCTTGAGCGTTGTATTCCACGCATTAATTCTGGAGGCGTGCTGTACTACCAGAGAGCTCTTCACGACTGTGACGTTACGGGCGGGCCACATCCATACTGGCGGCAACACGCAAGGATCAACCTATTGCATCTACATGTAGAGGAACAATTTTAGTGTACTGTATTGTCCCAGCACGAGCAGTTCAAGCGCGCCTGCACACAACTCTTTGGCGCTGCTTTGCTGACCGTCGGGAGGAAAATCCTAGCGGCTTAATTCGGCGGCACGAGTCTTCAGCATCGCAAGTATCCAAGGGCCACGGGCGTCGTCGGCGGAAGCCGAGCACTAACGTCTCCCGGAGGTCGGCATAAGGCCGCGGGACTCCAGACCCGAGCACTAACGTCTCCCGGAGGTCGGCATTGGGCCGCGGGACTCCAGACCCGAGCACTAACGTCTCCCGGTGGTCGGCATTGGGCCGCGGGACTCCAGACCCGAGCACTAACGTCTCCCGGTGGTCGGCATTGGGCCGCGGGACACCAGACCCGAGCACTAACGTCTCCCGGAGGTCGGCATTGGGCCGCGGGACTCCAGACCCGAGCACTAGCGTGTCCCGGAGGTTGGCATTGGGCCGCGGGACTCCAGACCCGAGCACTAACGTCTCCCGGAGGTCGGCATTGGGCCGCGGGACTCCAGACCCGAGCACTAACGTCTCCCGGAGGTCGGCATTGGGCCGCGGGACTCCAGACCCGAGCACTAACGTCTCCCGGAGGTCGGCATAAGGCCGCGGGACTCCAGACCCGATTAGGTGGCGAGTTTTTGGCAGAGTGCCCGGCTTCCGTGTGGGCCGGAGCCGAAGGTTAGCAGAGCGGGCGGACGCCGGGCACCGGCCACGTTGTCAGCCGATGCTGCCGGCCGGCACGGCGGCCGAATGCTGCCACACACCGTGTCAGACGCCGGCGCCGGCGTCGGCCTGACCTTCCCACGCACGTCGCGCGCCAGGCTCGCCCGGCATGCGCGTCGGTCGCGTTATCTGATCTGCCGCCGCCAAACACAGCTTCGCCGCCCCACAAGCAGATGGCAGCACTGCGGCGGCGGCAGCACCGGTCCCGGCGGCGGCCACAACCGGGCAGCTTTATGGGCGCTCTAGCTGGTTTTTATGCTGGTTTATTGGAACTCATCCCACCGAAAGGCCGGGCCGGTTTGTCATCACACAGATCACCGCCAAACAAATGATCACCGCAGCTTCATTGACGATGCACACCCTTCGAGAAATGACCGCCGGATACAGGCGAGTTCAAACCCGCAACTCCAATGTTATTGGCTGTGAACAGTTCCATTCCACACAAGAGCAGGGTCTCCCATCACATGCTAACTGGGGGAGGGCTCACTCAGTCAGCTACCCATCCCATTGCCTTAGCATTATTGGGGGGGAGAGGGGGTCGGTCGGCTCAGAGGGTGTCCACAGTCGTCAACGGACTCCCACACCCCACCCGTATTCAAAACACCTTAGTATTTGCCCTGCACATGGTGGAACAATGCTGGAGCCGTAAATAATTATCAGCCCACCAGCTCGACTGGCGGCCGTGCACTACAAGCGTCAACATCCCATCGCCTGTAGTTGGCTCCACTTCCAGTCTCCTCGGGATGATAAATGACCGCCACCACCACGTCAGTTCGATGCACCCTCAAACTCAAATAGCCAACTAGCTAACCAGCTTAGCCAGTAGGTCCATGGGCAAATCCATGCTTCGTTGACATTAAGTATCATTACTGGCAAAGCTCATCAGCGAAATTGACGCCGGAAATCGCATGTAATTTGGTGCACGCCGTATTACCTGATACCATTACACCGAACACGTGGTGTTCGAGCACGACGAGTGGTGTAAGAAGCGATACATGTGCGCACGTCAATCTTAGTGCAGTGAAGATATTGGGGCTACCGGCGGGGTCAGTGACATACCTGCGGCACTAGCGCCACAGCCATTTTCACATTTCGTCGTTACGTATACGGTTGATTCCTGGACAGAATGAGCCCCGCCCCCCCCCCCACACCAAAAAAAAGAAGAGAGACATTGTCGTACCCACCTTTCACCTGTACTGCTCCACCATTCGCTTGGTGCTGCTCTTGATACGGCGGGTCCAAGGGTTCACTGTCCGAGACACGACATCCATACAGAATGGTTGCTTATAAATATGTTCAGCATCGCAGGTCGTTGGCTCAGCGCCAAAGCATTCCAGCTTAACCATACTGCCCATGGCTACAGTAAAAATAATCCGACCTCAATTGGTGTTAATCATTTTACACCATGCCATTCCTGCCGCCCACGTGCCCCATCAAACACACGACGCGGCGTTCTGCGAAGGAGACCGTTCCGCGCCCAGTGACGGCCGACTCCGCCGAACGGAGCGTCACAGTCGGCGGCCGCGCTCCCAGCGCGTGCCGACGCCGTCACGTAACGGGCTCGGCCGACGAGCCGTCGCGGCGGAGGAATGTGCCACACGGCGGCCGCGGTCGGCGGCGCCGGCCGGCCAGACGACTCCGCGGCGCCGCTGCACCGCCGACGGTCACCGGCCGTCGACAGTGCGCACGAAATGTCGGCCGGCCGCCAGCCGCCGCTGCCGCTGTGTTGGACAAGGCTGAGGCGGCCGGTGTCTCCGCCCGACATGCCGGCGGCGGCCGGCGGCGACATCCAGCCAGCCGCCGCTGCCGCTGTGTTGGACAAGGCTGAGGCGGCCGGTGTCTCCGCCCGACATGCCGGCGGCGGCCGGCGGCGACATCCAGCCAGCCGGCGCGGCGGTGGCGCCAGGGCGGCGCAATTGTAGCGCAAGAGTGGCGCAATTGTGGCGCACGGACGGTAGAATTGTGGCGCACGAGTTGCAATTGTGGCGCGCGAGCGATGGACTTGCATGTGCCCGTCAGCGGTAGACGCGGCGGATACCTCTAGCGGTTGTCCGCACCGACAGCAGCACCACCACTGGCAACACGCTACCTACCACCTTCTGACGGCAGCACCACCACTGGCAACACGCTACCTACCACCTTCTGTAGCAACGCGAAGTATGTCCACCACTGACAACACGCTACCTACCACCTTCTGACGGCAGCACCACCACTGGCAACACACTACCTACCACCTTCTGACGGCGGCACCACCACTGGCAACACACTACCTACCACCTTCCGACGGCAGCACCATCACTGGCAACACGCTACCTACCACCTTCCGACGGCGGCACCACCACTGACAACACGCTACCTACCACCTTCTGACGGCGGCACCACCACTGACAACACGCTGCCTACCATCTTCTGACGGCGGCACCACCACTGCAACACGCTACCTACCATCTTCTGACGGCGGCACCACCACTCACAACACGCTACCTACCACCTTCTGACGGCAGCACCACCACTGACTGGCAACACTACCTACCACCTTCTGACGGCAGCACCACTGGCAACACACTACCTACCACCTTCTGACGGCGGCACCATCACTGGTAACACACTACCTATCACCTTCTAACGGCGGCACCACCACTGGCAACACACTACCTACCACCTTCTGACGGCGGCACCACCACTGGCAACACACTACCTACCACCTTCTGACGGCGGCACCACCACTGACAACACGCTACCTACCATCTTCTGACGGCGGCACCACCACTGGCAACACGCTACCTACCACCTTCTGACGGCGGCACCACCACTGGCAACACACTACCTACCACCTTCTGACGGCAGCACCACTGGCAACACACTACCTACCACCTTTTGACGGCGGCACCATCACTGGCAACACGCTACCTACCACCTTCTAACGGCGGCACCACCACTGGCAACACGCTACCTACCACCTTCTGACGGCGGCACCGCCACTGGCAACACGCTACCTACCACCTTCTGACGACAGCACCACCACTGGCAACACGCTACCTACCACCTTCTGACGGCGGCACCATCACTGGTAACACACTACCTACCACCTTTTGACGGCGGCACCACCACTGGCAACACACTACCTACCACCTTTGACGGCAGCACCACCACTGGCAACACACTACCTACCACCTTCTAACGGCGGCACCACCACTGGCAACACGCTACCTACCACCTTCTGACGACAGCACCACCACTGGCAACACGCTACCTACCACCTTCTGACGACAGCACCACCACTGGCAACACACTACCTACCACCTTCTGACGGCGGCACCGCCACTGGCAACACGCTACCTACCACCTTCTGACGACAGCACCACCATTGGCAACACGTTACCTACCACCTTCTGACGACAGCTCCACCACTGACAACACGCTGCCGACCACCTTCTGACGCGTGGTTCTCACTGGCGCCGTGGAACAGAGCGGGAAAACGTGAAGTACACACCACTTTCCTCACCTCTCCATATCGGGTTTTGTGGTGATGTGCCCAGCGTAGTGCTACACCAAGCCCGGGGGAAATTTTCTCCCATCTGAGTGGGCACTTATTCCCACCAACACACAGACACCTCAACACAGTGAGATAACGGTGATTCAACACACCAAACCCTAAGCTTGAGCACGGTGCAGAAAAGTTCAGATTAGGATAAGGAACAGGCACCTAGAATACGATGTTAAAAAAAGTTTGAACGCTTCAGCACAAAATGACAAGACAACACCTACAAACACGAATAGCCCTCAGTGTAGCATCCCAGCACAAGAACAAACAACGTCCCGGGTCGAGGAGTCATTTGCACAGTTTCGTTCCGTACAGCATCTGCTCCTCCAAGCTTCAACAAGAGCAGATGGCACCGCAGCTTTTCACACCCAACCCTCAGCTTATAATTCAGCGTTGTAGACGTAAAGAAAACCATTCGAAAGCCATCGATACAAATTACATTTCCTGTCACAGCTAATCTCCACTACCTGATAAAACACATTACACATGCAGCATAAATGCTTGCAATCAATATCAGGACATCCATACTGATTGCACTTCCCTTTCGTGAACTCTCGCAGTGCGCAATCATTTTCTATCGCTCGCAACGCGGCAGGGAAGAGGCTAAGTTGACCTTGTGGAAGTCAGTTTCACCCTCTTCTGACCACCTGCTGTTCTAAGCAAAATTGTGAGATGCGATAAACGGTATCGTGTCGCCTGCATTCTGCAAGCTTGACCGTCTCTTGCCTTGTCTGTCATGAATAAAAAAAAATGTTTCAATGTGCATCTGAAAACTGGACTGAGTCCAGATCGTGACCTGACGTTGACCCACACTAGCTCCGCCGTCTCAAAAGCCCAACACATATTTATATTGTGCAAGGTGCACAAAGCATGTGATGGAATGCATGCCAAGTTTCAAAGCGAGAGCATGGACGGTGAGATGGTATATCAAAAAAGCATTGGGTGGAGGAGGGGGAGGGCAAAAATTCCTTCGTTCCCACACCCCGCCCCGCAATGCGAGGGCCAAATTTCCTTCACATACTCCACCGCCAAAACCGAACCAAAGCGCTTGTGCTCCGACGCAGCTACGTCAGCCGGCACCTCTGACAGGCTCACCTCTCCGTGCTGACCCAGACAGTTCCACCCCCTGACCAGGGTCACAGCACACGACTCCAGCCCAGATCCACCGGCACACTGTAGCGTTGACACTCGGCCGACCCTCTCCCATCGGCGCTGTGTGGCGCTGACTAATTGTATGTTGAGCTTTAGATTAGCAGCGGCTATGTGCCTGACGCAGTGTGCCACAGCTGCTGGTCCGGCTGGGCCGGTATGTGATGCCCGTGACCCCAGCCGACCCTCCGAGTCAGGCCTGCCGCCGCGACGCTACACGGCCGACCTGACCCGACCCGACCCGGTCCCCCACGACGCCGCGTGGCGGTGGAGAGACGGCGACAGCGGCCCCGCCGGAGACTAGCGGCGGGTCACCGTGACCGCGCGCGGCCACGTGATCCGCGCGAGGCCACGTGATCCGCGCCACCACGTGGTCCGCGCGACGAGGACGACGGCGGCGGGGGCGGCACACCGCGCTGCAGTGGGCGCACCACGACGCCACATCGACCCCGTCAGGTGTGGCGAGCACGCGCCGAGTCGCCGGGCACGGCGCCGGCGCCGGCGGCTAATGGAGCCGCCGGCGCCGGCCCGACGACCTCCCGCCGGCCGCCGCCGACCTCGGCGCACCTGCAAACGAGCCAGAGATCCGGCCGGCCGGCCGGCCATCGATCCGCAGCGACCGCCGTCGAGAGAGCACGTGCCGACCGACCCCATCGTACTCGAGCTACTATTACCGATCAATGGAGCGGGGTTGGCATCTGGCCGCGCCGGCAGATACGTGACACTTGTTTACACGTACGGCGGCGAGCGTGGCGCGACGGGGCGCTGCCGACGCAGTGCGACGCGGCGCGGGCCGGCACCGGCACCGGCACCGGGGCGGCGCCGCTTCGAGGTAAGGCGGACCGGACCGGACCGGACCGGGCGGTCGCCTCATTCACGGGCGCGCCGACCGCTGACGCGGCGAGATCGGTATCTCGACCGAACCGGGCCGCGCCGGCACTGTCCGTGACGTCACCAACGGACGGGGGGAGGGGCTGTCGGGCCGTCGCCGCCGGAGGGGGCCGGTCGCCTCTGCTCTGCCGGCGCCGCGACCATCGATCCCGGCGGCCCTTTTTGTGCACGCAGCCGCGCCGTGCCCGCGGCGGCGCTGGCCGGCCGCGCGGGCGGCCTCGAGCGGCGACGGCGGCGGCGGCGGCGCGCGACCAGACGGCGCCAGCCACGCCGCGCCGCGCCGCTGCACGTCACGCGGCCCGGCCCGTGTGGCCACCGCCGACGGGCGTCAGGTGCGCGGCGACAGCAGCGGCGCCGTCCCGCCACGAGGTGCGCCGCGCCCGTCACAGCGCGGCCCGCAGCTGCTGCTGGGCGGCCCTGGCCAGTCCCAGTCATATCGAAGGGACGGCACCTGCTGCTGGGCGGCCCTGGCCAGTCCCAGTCATATGGAAGGGACGGCAGCTGCTGCTGGGCGGCCCCGGGCAGTCCCAGTCATATGGAAGAGACGGCAGCTGCTGCTGGGCGGCCCTGGGCAGTCCCAGTCATATGGAAGAGACGGCAGCTGCTGCTGGGCGGCCCTGGGCAGTCCCAGTCATATGGAAGGGACGGCAGCTGCTGCTGGGCGGCCCTAGCCAGTCCCAGTCATATGGAAGAGACGGCAGCTGCTGCTGGGCGGCCCTGGCCAGTCCCAGTCATATGGAAGAGACGGGTGTGGGGCCCAGTCCCAGTCATATGGAAGAGACGGCAGCTGCTGCTGGGCGGCCCTGGCCAGTCCCAGTATATGGGGGGCGGCCTGGGCAGTCCCAGTCATATGGAAGAGACGGCAGCTGCTGCTGGGCGGCCCTGGCCAGTCCCAGTCATATGGAAGGGACGGCAGCTGCTGCTGGGCGGCCCTGGGCAGTCCCAGTCATATGGAAGAGACGGCAGCTGCTGCTGGGCGGCCCTGGGCAGTCCCAGTCATATGGAAGAGACGGCAGCTGCTGCTGGGCGGCCCTGGCCAGTCCCAGTCATATGGAAGAGACGGCAGCTGCTGCTGGGCGGCCCTGGCCAGTCCCAGTCATATGGAAGAGACGGCAGCTGCTGCTGGGCGGCCCTGGGCAGTCCCAGTCATATGGAAGGGACGGCAGCTGCTGCTGGGCGGCCCTGGGCAGTCCCAGTCATATGGAAGGGACGGCAGCTGCTGCTGGGCGGCCCTGGCCAGTCCCAGTCATATGGCACGCCAGCGCCGCCGACGTCCTACCCACAAGTGGTTCAATGGCCGCACAGTCGCCATATACCACCAAAAAAGGAGACACAAGTAGCCACTCAGAGCACGTTCACCTTGTTTCCAAGAGTTGGCACGCCTTCGAGACGGATACGCAATGCACATGATACCTGCTAGATACAAAATTGCGATTTTAACATTTCAAGAATTCATTTTTATGTTCCTATGTAATGTATTTCGGATCCTCCCGAGCAGGGTTTTTCAGTTTCCGTCACAGAAGTGCACTAATGTGCATCACAAACCATCATCACAAGCATACACGACAACAACGAGTGGTATCACAGTGCTCATGTACGCGATGTTCCGGAGGCCGGAAATTAGAGCCCGGACATGCGCAGCATGGCTGAAAGCCTCCGTCTGAAAACAGTGTAGCCACCTGAGTTCCTCACATCTGGAGGCAGATTGTTCCACGTCCGGCAAGCTCTCGGTATGAAGGAGCGGCGCGCGAATTCTGTGCGGCATCGTGGTACCTGGAGGTCACCGTTAGCCGTGGCCCTGGTGCTCCGTTGCGACACAGTTGAGCGACAGTTTAGTTGACCGCGAATGAATTCTGAGCCAGTGAACTCGTCCTAAAGGATTAACTAATTTGTATGTATATACTGTAAGTAATAGAGAACACATTCACAGTTGTAAATCACACGGATTTAAGCCTTTTCGCCCCCACTGACTATAAATTGTGTCCCTCAAAAGCACTCCGCTCCAGGAACTTCTTCAGTAACTTATCATGAAACTCAGCATTGCATTAATGACCCGGATTGTGACAGATTTTCAGCCCACCAGCCGTACGCACAATCGACGCCGCACGCCTAAAAACTGGGTCTACAACAAACCTGCCGACCTGGCTGTCCGGAGCTGCGGTCGACCCACACTCGGCGGCCGGCCGCACCCGCACCGGCACACACCCGGCTGGCCGCGGTGCGCCGTGTTCGCCGGCAGTCCGCACCAGAAGGCGGGCAATTAGGCGTGCTGTGGCGTCGGTCGTGCTGCACGCTCGGGTGACCCGTTTGTGCTGTGTCGCCCGCCATGTGCCAACCAGGTACGCCCGGCACGGAGCGCACGGCGTACGGCGCCAACAAACCAGTCAAAGACACTACCGGCAACACCGCGGGAAACACGAATGGAAGCACGGACGGACGGACGGGACGGGACGGGACGGGACGGGACGGGACGAGACGAGACGGGGACGGGGACGGGGACGGGGACGGGGACGGGGACGGGGACGGGGACGGGGACGGGGACGGGGACGGGGACGGGGACGGGGACGGGGACGGGGACGGGGACGGGGACGGGGACGGGGACGGGGACGGGGACGGGGACGGGGACGGGGACGGGGACGGGGACGGGGACGGGGACGGGGACGGGGACGGGGACGGGGACGGGACGGACGGGACGGGACGGGGACGGGGACGGGGACGGGGACGGGGACGGGGACGGGGACGGGGACGGGGACAGGGGACGGGGACGGGGACGGGGACGGGGACGGGGACGGGGACGGGGACGGGGACGGGGACGGGGACGGGGACGGGGACGGGGACGGGGACGGGGACGGGGACGGGGACGGGACGGACGGCTCGAAACTGCAATGGCTCGGGACAGTGGTGAAGAGACGGGGGGGGGGGGGCTTTCCCAGACTCTGGATTGGCTGTACAGTGCACCCCCGTGTGCGTGGCTTGGAAAGACAACTGACTGATGTCACCCACCCCTCGACACTGATCTAGTCCCGCACTCCCGGCAGACGCGACTTACGATTCTGATTTGAGATGTATATAGTAGTGGCGGAGTCGGCCAATTTCCCCTCACGGGGCCGCGCTTTTACAATTTTAGGAGAAAGCGGTGGGCGGAGATCACAATTCTGGAGCGATATTAAACACAATGTAATCCTCTGAATTTTCTAAAAATCCCCAAGTGCTCGTTTGAATGTCATTATCACGTGTTACATTTCAACTTTTGGAGATTACATTTGGTGCATGTTTTCAAGCGTGCGATGCATGTGCATCCTCAAAAGTACATCAGGCTCCACCTTTTCCTCCTGGTGTGGTAAGGCGCACCACCTGCACACATGACGCCATATATGGCGCCATTATCAAAAAGAACAACGACTCGCTACAGAGTTCGCAAGCCGACAAAACATGCTCGCATCGGCCACAGGAGACGCAGCAGGTCCGCTCCTCCTCTCATCCACTGGCGGATCTAGGGAGAGGCCATTCCGGCCATGGCCCCCCGAAGCGCTTAAAAAGGGGGGCATAGTGTCTTTTGGCCCCCCCGAAACCAACAGAAGTCAACTAAATTAAAATGCAGTAACCTTTGCCGAGGTTAAAAAATAGCGTCTGGATGAAAGAATCTCCAATTTTAAAGGGTTTTTAAAAATAATTGTTTGGAAGCCAGTGGATGAGAGCATGTCTACTATGTACTAATCACACATAGTAGATTCTGACACACATCGAGGGTTCCATGCTGCTAAGTTCTGCTTACAGCAAGAGTTGACAAAATCGGATCCGCCAGTGTGTACACGTGCACGAACGTTGACGTGGTACAAGACGTTGAACGAGAACGTGGACGTTTTGGTAAACAAGAACAAAAATCCGGCAACATAGAAACGGTGGAGGTAGGCTGGGGCCCCTACACAGGAAATTATGTTGTCAATTATTTATTTTTTCTTTTCTTTTCAAATGGGCCCCTTTGCCAAATAGTGGTCGAAATCCGGTGCTTTTAACCAAAAATAGTGGGAGAATGGGCACCCTCCAAATCCGTTCGACCCCTCCCCTGATGTAATTCCTAGGTACGCCACTGGGGGAGGGGGAGGGGAGGGGCTGACGCCGAAAACCGAAAGTTGCCCCCCCCAAACCGGTGGGCTAGATCCGCCAGTGCTCTCATCTGTGCAGATTTCTTCCTATCGACAATGCTCCGCACCCTAACACACAATTAGCACATTTAAACTCTGTAGCGTATTAACACCAACGCCCGCCTACTTTGTTCATTCATTATTGAGCTGCTTCACGATACAGCAACTGCAAACGGCTTTCAAAGGCCGCGCTGCGGAGCCGGAGACGAAGTGAGATCATCTCACTTCGTCTAACCAGAGCGCCCGACTGACAAGCCTGGTACGACTGGTACAGCCGGGGAGGTACCTGACGTCGTACGGCGTGGTACGACTGGTACAGCCGGGGGACACCTGACGTGGTACGGCCTGGTACGACTGGTACAGCCTGGGGACATCTGCCGTGGTACGGCCTGGTACGACTGGTACAGCCGGGGAGACACCCGGTCGTGACACTGGCGCCGCCGGTACAGCCGGGGAGACACCAGACATACCGCTGGCGCGGCCGCTACATCCGGGGAGACACCCGGTCGTGACACTGGCGCCGCCGGTACAGCCGGGGAGACACCAGACATGACCGCTGGCGCGGCCGCTACATCCGGGGAGACACCCGGTCGTGACACTGGCGCCGCCGGTACAGCCGGGGAGACACCAGACATACCGCTGGCGCGGCCGCTACATCCGGGGAGACACCCGGTCGTGACACTGGCGCCGCCGGTACAGCCGGGGAGACACCAGACATGACCGCTGGCGCGGCCGCTACATCCGGGGAGACACCCGGTCGTGACACTGGCGCCGCCGGTACAGCCGGGGAGACACCAGACATGACCGCTGGCGCGGCCGGTACAGCCGGGGAGACACCCGGTCGTGACACTGGCGCCGCCGGTACAGCCGGGGAGACACCAGACATACCGCTGGCGCGGCCGCTACATCCGGGGAGACACCCGGTCGTGACACTGGCGCCGCCGGTACAGCCGGGGATACACCAGACATGACCGCTGGCGCGGCCGGTACATCCGGGGAGACACCCGGTCGTGACGCCGGCGCCGCCGGTACAGCCGGGGAGACACCCAGCCGTGAGACTGGCGTCGCCGGTACAGCCGGGGAGACACCCGGCCGTGACACTGGCGTCGCCGGTACAGCCGGGGAGACACCCGCCGTGACACTGGCGCCGCCGGTACAGCCGGGGAGACACCCAGCCGTGAGACTGGCGTCGCCGGTACAGCCGGGGAGACACCCGGCCGTGACACTGGCGTCACCGGTACAGCCGGGGAGACACCCGCCGTGACACTGGCGCCGCCGGTACAGCCGGGGAGACACCCGGCCGTGAGACTGGCGTCGCCGGTACAGCCGGGGAGACACCCAGCCGTGAGACTGGCGTCGCCGGTACAGCCGGGGAGACACCCGGCCGTGACACTGGCGTCGCCGGTACAGCCGGGGAGACACCCGCCGTGACACTGGCGCCGCCGGTACAGCCGGGGAGACACCCAGCCGTGAGACTGGCGTCGCCGGTACAGCCGGGGAGACACCCGGCCGTGACACTGGCGTCGCCGGTACAGCCGGGGAGACACCCGCCGTGACACTGGCGCCGCCGGTACAGCCGGGGAGACACCCAGCCGTGAGACTGGCGTCGCCGGTACAGCCGGGGAGACACCCGGCCGTGACACTGGCGTCGCCGGTACAGCCCGGGAGACACCCGCCGTGACACTGGCGCCGCCGGTACAGCCGGGGAGACACCCAGCCGTGAGACTGGCGTCGCCGGTACAGCCGGGGAGACACCCGGCCGCGCCGAGCGGCGGCCGTGCGGCACCATTCAGCGGCGGGCGACGCCGGCGGCGGCCGCCGGCTACATTCATCAGCGGCGCGAGACATCGCGGCGTCATCGGGCGGCTGCGCCGGCCGATGAATGAGCGCGATGTCAGCGGTGACGGACAGCCAGCGGTGCCAGCGGTCACAGTTGCCGCCGCCGCGGCCGCCGGCCGGCGCGCGATAGCCATACGTCGCGGGCGCCGGCGCCGGCGCGGCCGCCGCCGCCCTACATGGCCGCGCCGGACGGTTTCGCACGGTCGGCGATGCCCAGATGTCGACGCCGGCGCGGCGGCGGCCGCCGCCGCCGCCGCCGCCGCCGAAGCGGGGCAGTGGGACAGGCGGCACGGAACGGGCCATTGTGACGGACCGGCGGCGGCGGCGGCGGGGGCCGTCACACGCCACCTCCGCGGCCGCACGGTGTGACAGGGCGCCGCGGCACGGCCGAGCATCCCACCGTGACCGCGGTGTCCGTGGGCGTCGGCGCGGGTGTGGGGGCCAACACACGCGGCCGGCACCAGCGCCCGGTGCCGGCCGCGTCTGACCCGTGCTGACGTCATGGCTGGCGGCGGCGGCGTGTGCATCCAGGGCAGGCGGCGAGCGACGCCGCGACAGGCGACGGCAGGGGAGCGGCGCGCCGGCGCCGCCGCCGCCCCCGCCCGGCCGACCGGCCGCAAACCAGCAGCTGACTGAGCCCGACGCCACGACCGCATGAATGAGCCGGGCGGCGGCGGCGGCGGCGGCGGCGGCGGCGGCGGCGGCGGCGGTGAAAGTGCGCCGGCGCCACGCGAGGCGACCGCGGCGCGGCGGTGGCGCCGGCGCGCCTCTGTGGGCCGCCGCCGCGGCGCGATGCCGCCTCGATAGGAGGCCGGCGGCGGCGGCGGCGGTGCTGAGGGCCACGGCCGGGCCGGTGACCGGCGACGGCCGCACAGCCAGTGCACGCCGTCCACGGCCGCGCCACTTCAGAGGTCGCCGGCCGGCAGTCTCAGACCACCGGCGCAGAACTCACCGCTGGCCAAAGCGGCGTCACGTGACGCGGGGCTCGTCGATGCTGCCGTAACGACGGCACGACACGCATGCACGTGCGCGCACAACGCAACACGCAGCACACGCCGAGCATCAGACAGTCGCCACACGTCACAACATCAGACAGTCGCCGCACGTCACAGTCGCCACACGTCAGCGGCTGGCGACCACGCCACGTGACCGTATCCCCAGTCGTTCAGCTGACCTCAGGTCACGCTAATGACATCACCCGGCCACGGTGATCCGCATTCCCACGCGAGCGAGACAGTTCCCGGGGCCGGGTGGCGCCAGCGACCCCGTCAAGCCTGCCGCCTCAGCAGCCCCCCCACCGACCGGCCGGCCGGCCGCCAACCGGACACTGACATCACCTGCTCAGGAAATGGGGCGCCGCTTCTGGTCCTACCTGTCCCCCCCCCTCCCCCACTGCCCGCATCGCACATGGCCCGCCGCAGGTGAAGGCGGAGGTGGAGGGAAGATGGACGTGGAGGGGAGGTGGAGGGGAGATGGAGATGGAGGTGGTGGAGAGATGGAGGAGAGGGGAGGGGCAGAGCACGATGCACACGCCGCGCTGAGGCGTGAAGGTCACACAGTCAATACGAGCGCCGGCAGGCATTCATATCAGTCTGGGAGTCGTCACCGTTACAAGGCTCTGTCTGGGAGGACGTCAGCACAGTGGCGCTCGACACGTCAGCACAGCGGTCCGCCTCGACGTGTCGATTATCATGCAATGCATGACACCGCAAACGCAACTCCGTCCGCCGGATGGTGCTGCTCTCCGTGTCGTCAAACGTGCAGACACTGAAATCACTCGAAGAAGATGAAGTCTGGCCACCACGCGGGGGTCGTGGTCAGCTGATCAAACGGCGACTCCCCGACACGAGTCAGCTGACACGGCACGAGTCTCTGACTGACACGGGTCGGTTGACCCGCACAACGACACGAATCAGCTGACCCGCGTGCTGACTGGAGTCGGCCGACCTTGACCGTGTGCCACACCTGCCAACGTTGCGGCCACCGCGGCGCAGTCGACGCGCGGTGTTGCCTCAGCCAGTGCCGACGGCCGGCCGCAGCGGCGCCACGACCCCGCCGAGCATGGACCGTGACGAGGTCCATGTCCGGTGACAGTGGGTAGTGCCAAACACCACCTCCGCCGCTCCCATCTTGTCTCTCGCCGGCCATCCACCCAGTCGGCCGTGACGTGTTCGGCGAGGCCCGCGGCCGCCCGGCTCGTCTCTCGACACCGCGCCAACAAGCCGCCGACCACGTGACCAAGCGCAGCACGAGACGAAAAGCACCTTCGTCTCCGAGCCGTTGGGATTTAGCACAGTGGTACACTATTTCCATGTCACGCTGCACCGGCTGCATCGTGTCACGGCTTCCGCGCCAAACAGCTTAACGTCCCCGAATTTGGATTCCGTCGTTCTCGGAACGTCGAAGCGCAGGACTTTCCAGCCACGAATGTTTGGCCCGAGCACAGTGCTCTCGCAGTTTTAATCTCCAACTGCGCCGCCGGCGCCGCCTCTCGGCCCCGCAGACAGCCAGCGCGACGGCGCGACGCGAGCGGCCCAATTTGCCGCGTGCGTCTCCATCAGCTGTGCGACGCACGGCGTCGGCGCCGGCCGGCGCCAGTAATGCTATGCGAGCGCGGCAAGGCTCGTGCGGTTGGCACTCAGCCAGGGCCGGCCGCCCGACTGGCGCCAAAGCCGGCCGGGCCGCCGCCGCCGCCGCCGCCGCCGCGCCGGCCCGGCCCCTCGCGCGCGGCGACCGCCGCCACTGGATCCGAGACAGCCGGCGCCCCCGCCGCGGCCGCGCGCACACACTCTCCCACACAGACATACAGCCGCGCCGGGCCGGCCAGAGATGTCGCCGATACGTGCGCACCGGCGCGGCCGCCACAGCGACAAACTTGTGACAGATGGACGCATGCTGATCAACGCCGAAGACGAGCCGCCGTGGACGTCCGTCGGCCAGCTCGGGATACAAAGTCTACCATGCAGAGTGGACAGCGGCGGGCACCTGCGCAGACATCAGTGCAAAACCAGAGTGGCACCGAGGGCCGGTCGTCGGGGCCGCGGCGGGCTGAACACACACAAAGGCGTGCAACTTAAGACAATGTGATGATAAAGCATCCATTACGGAGAAAAAGTACCAGTTTGCAAAACAGGGTCAGCTACCCAAACGAAGAAAGCGGGGAGGGGGCTGCCGCCACGACTCGTCGCACGGCCGGCGCCACTTCTCACGTTCCTCACGTCACGACCCAGACATGGTAATCGTGGCGACAGGGTTGGAAAAGTAGGCCATTCCTGGATTTGTCGTTCATAACAATAGCATGGCCAAAAATTCCCTGCACCTGTTATCGTTGAAATGTTGCATGGCCATCTTTAGCCATAACTGCAAGCTGGATGCTCTTTGCTACAATACCCAACTTCACAGTCACGCACAAAAGGACTTCCTAATGTCACAAACAAAGAAAATCGTTATTTCCAAATGCAAGATCTACAAAAAAAATCATCTCCACCTTCGTGAGCAAAAAACAACAACTCCAACCCTGCGTGGCGCACAGGACCATCGCAGGCCACAGCGTCCGGACACCGGCGCCACGAGGCCCGCCGCAGCAGGTCGGAGCCGTGCCACCTGGCCGCCAGACCGACATCCGGACCGGCGTCACGAGGCCCGCCGCAGCAGGTCGGAGCCGTGCCACCTGGCCGCCAGACCGACATCCGGACCGGCGTCACGAGGCCCGCCGCAGCAGGTCGGAGCTGTGCCACCTGGCCGCCAGACCGACATCCGGACCGGCGTCACGAGGCCCGCCGCAGCAGGTCGGAGCTGTGCCACCTGGCCGCCAGACCGACATCCGGACCGGCGTCACGAGGCCCGCCGCAGCAGGTCGGAGCCGTGCCACCTGGCCGCCAGACCGACATCCGGACCGGCGTCACGAGGCCCGCCGCAGCAGGTCGGAGCTGTGCCACCTGGCCGCCAGACCGACATCCGGGCCACGGCGTCCGGGCGGACGTCACGAGGCCCGCCGCAGCAGGTCGGAGCCACTACCTGGCCGCCAGACCGACATCCGGGCCACAGCGTCCGGGCGGGCGTCACGAGGCCCGCCGCAGCAGGTGGGCCACGGCCGCCAGACCGACATCCGGGCCACGGCGTCCGGGGACGTCACGGGCCCGCCGCAGCAGGTCGGAGCCACTACCTGGCCGCCAGACCGACATCCGGGCCACGGCGTCCGGGCGGGCGTCACGAGGCCCGCCGCAGCAGGGCGGAGCCGTGTTACCTGGCCGCCAGACCGACATCCGGGCCACGGCGTCCGGGCGGGACGTCACGAGGCCCGCCGCAGCAGGGCGGAGCCGTGTTACCTGGCCGCCAGACCGACATCCGGGCCGCTTCCGGCGCACTTAGCCGCACTTCCCGGTGGAATCCCCGCCAGCCCCTGACGGGGCTGGGGGATGGCCGGCCGGCCGTTCCGGCGGTGAGCACGCGGTGCCCGCAGAGAGCCGCGGCCACTGCACTGGCCAGCTAACGCCCAGAGTGTCCGGCAGCGACACCCTTCCGGTCACCGGTCACCGGTCACCGGTCACCGGTCACCGCCGGCCCCGAGGACACGAAGGGCCCGCTCATTGGCACAGTAGGCGGCCGCGGCCCCCGATGGCCCGAAGGACGCGAAGGGCCGCACACTGGCCCAGTCGGCCGTGGTCGCACAGTCCATACGGTGTGGACGAACATCACGGTAAGCGGGCGGGTAATCTAGCGGTAAGGCGCCCGTCTCCCAACCGAAAGGTTGTGGGTTCGAGCCCCATCTGTCGCCATTCTTCGCCCGTGACTAATCGGTGTGAGAAATTGGCGACGCTGTGCGACCCAAAACATTCGACGCGTCGTAAAGCCAGTAACCGCCCAATGACGTCACCATGCCGCCCGCACTCTGTCACGAGAGGACGGCCGAGGAGATGACATGGGGTGAGTTGAGGGCTCGTGGGCGGGGAGAGTCGAGTGGGTGACGAAGACGACCCGCGATGTCGTCTTGTGCTAGTCAGCAGCTGTAGACGCGACGGAGTTGATGCGTCACTTGTACTCTAAAGATGAGTCAAATTTACCTACACTTTGTGTGCCAAGTATACGGAAGATTTCGCCCAGCATACCCCACCGCACTGAATTAAATTGACATCGCATCGCCGCTCCGCACTGCTGCCGTTACCTGCACTTCCCTGATTTTCTGAGAGCGCCTGCCCAAATGATAAGTCTTTATTGAATACGGCCATGAACGTACTGCGTGCCCCAACGTGCATCGCAGTATTATTGGAGCAGGACGACAGAAGTGCGCAGTTCCACCCGGCCACAGCCACACGTCGAGGACAAATACAACGATGGCGTCGACGTGGCTGTACAACTACGACTGTGTAAACTACAATATTTCCGGGCGGCGGATACAACAGTCGGCGAGGTCAGCGCTGGGAGGCAGGCCACTGCATGTAAGGAAGGGATTTCAACCACCGCTTGACTCAGCGAATGCGGCAGACGGATGTAAACAGTTTGTGTTTTTCACACGAATTTCATCCTGCTTGGACGGCCAGGGAAATAGCATTGAACACGCAAACGCAGAGAAACACATATTTAAGCATAAAAACCGACTTGCTCTTGCCCGCATAATTAATGAAGGCTGCCGCCAGGCGGTAGCTCATCCGAGGACTGCGGGTTCGGCGCCCAACTCTACGCCCCCCCCAGTAATGCTGAACCAATGGAGGAAATGGCCACCGACTGAGTCACGGCGGTCGTGACCGGGGGAGTGGAGAACACGGCTCCAGTTAGCACGTCAGAGTACGCCCTGCCACCAGGAGAATGCCAACACTGACCACGTAACAGAACACGTTTCACGTCAAAACGCCGCCTGCACTAGCTGACAGCTTAAGACATGTTACACCCATAAGTCACCCTACAAGTGACCAGATCTGCAGGAAAACTGGTGCTAGTTGAACATGACGAACCGCTGAACAAGATGTCTGAATTTGCAACACTTGGAGCGGCGTGCAAATCGTTCCAAATCTCGTGTTCCAACATTCCCCTCATTCCAGGTGTCAGGTACGGGGTGGCGACATACTCTTCCACTCTCGCTCAATCTCTCTATCGCTCTCGCTCTCTCTCTCTCTCTCTCTCTCGCCGCTCTCTCTCTCGCCGCTCTCTCTCTACCCCCTCTCTCCGCGGAACGTGACCACCAGCTGTGGACGTGGCACCTCCCGGAGTCACGTGCCGCACGTGCCGCGCGGCCTCGAGCCGTGCCGGCAGCGACGGCCGGGGAGGGGGGGCACGTTACGACCGACCCACGGAGCAGTCCGTGAGGTCGCCGACCCAAGGTCGCCGGCACGTGACTCACGCCCCCTCCCCACCACCGACACCGTCGGCCCAGTGCGGAGCGGGGGCGGCCCCTGGCGACCGGGGAGCACGCGATCCAACCCCCATCCAACAGTCCGGCCGGCACCGGGGAGCACGCGATCCAGCCCCCATCCAACAGTCTGGCCGGCACCGGGGAGCACGCGATCCAACCCCCATCCAACAGTCCGGCCGGCACCGGGGAGCACGCGATCCAACCCCCATCCAACAGTCCGGCCGGCACCGGGGAGCACGCGATCCAACCCCCATCCAACAGTCTGGCCGGCACCGGGGAGCACGCGATCCAACCCCCATCCAACAGTCTGGCCGGCACCGGGGAGCACGCGATCCAGCCCCCATCCAACAGTCCGGCCGGCACCGGGAGCACGCGATCCAACCCCCATCCAACAGTCTGGTCGGCACCGGGGAGCACGCGATCCAACCCCATCCAACAGTCTGGTCGGCACCGGGGAGCACGCGATCCAGCCCCCATCCAACAGTCTGGCCGGCACCGGGGAGCACGCGATCCAACCCCCATCCAACAGTCCGGCCGGCAGGGGAGCACGCGATCCAGCCCCCATCCAACAGTCTGGCCGGCACCGGGGAGCACGCGATCCAACCCCCATCCAACAGTCCGGCCGGCACCGGGGAGCACGCGATCCAACCCCCATCCAACAGTCCGGCCGGCACCGGGGAGCACGCGATCCAACCCCCATCCAACAGTCCGGCCGGCACCGGGGAGCACGCGATCCAACCCCCATCCAACAGTCTGGCCGGCACCGGGGAGCACGCGATCCAACCCCCATCCAACAGTCTGGCCGGCACCGGGGAGCACGCGATCCAACCCCCATCCAACAGTCCGGCCGGCACCGGGGAGCACGCGATCCAACCCCCATCCAACAGTCCGGCCGGCACCGGGGAGCACGCGATCCAACCCCCATCCAACAGTCCGGTCGACCGAATCAACAGCGACTCAATCGCCGACACATAATCAATGTGCAGGCGCTGTGGAGAGGCGCGGTTGACACACGTGACGTCGGACCACTCCCACCCTCCCCTCCCCTCCTCCGTCAGGGGGGGGGGACTTGCCCGCGACAACACGGAGCTGCTGTACCGGCGCCGCCTGACCCAGTGCTGACCTGCCCGGTCACATCGGCTGAACTGGCGACTGGACTGCCGATCACATCTGCTGAACTGGCGACTGGACTGCCGGTCACAACGGCTGAACTGGCGACCGGACCGCCAGTCACAACGGCTGAAGTGGCGACTGGACTGCCAGTCACAACGGCTGAACTGGCGACTGGACTGCTGGTCACATGGGCTGAATTTGGCGACTGGACCGTCGGTCACATGGACTGAACTGGCGACTGGACTTCCGGTCACATGGACTGAACTGGCGACTGGACTGCTGGTTACATTGACTGAACTGGCGACTGGACTGTCGGTCACATGGACTGAACTGGCGACTGGACTGCTGGTTACATGGACTGAACTGGCGACTGGATTGCCGGTCGTTTGACTGAACTGTAGCTGAACTGCATGTCACAGCGGCTGAAACATAGCTGATCCGCCACCGACCGGAACTCGGCGCAGCTGACCCGAGAACGGTGCATTGCCACTCGGTTTAGATGGGGGCGGGGAGAGGGCGTAGTGAACCCTTGGGATGATCCGTTGATAGAACCCTGGGTTCCCCACTGGTGGTGGTTGGGTATCCTTCGACACGAACCGCGTGGTAGGATGTATCGCTCGCTGCTAATGCATTGGGTTTATCGTTTGGATGCTTCTAGAAAGCTAAAATTGGAGTATCGCCATCATAAACAGCGCCAACTTTTGGCGCCAGCCAGCGGTAACTCCCAATCATAGTGATACCAGCTTTGATGGACATTGGTGACCTCGGTACTGCCCAAGGTCAAACATATGATATGCATTCTTCAAATATTGGCTCGACCCATCCAATGGTACCTTTTCAATGACATTCCAGCTTCTAATATTCAAATCCAATTGAAATTTACACTGAAAGAAGGGGCTGATAATACCAGCGTCTCTCTCTGCCACGTTGAAGTTGAATTTGCCGACCATCACGACGCCGACCGCCCAGACCCTGCTGCAGCCACACCCTGCGCCGGTACCGCCGCGGCCGCTGCGCCGGTTCCGCCGCGGCCGCCACACCAGCTGCCGAGGGCGTCGCGCCGCACCGCGGCGGAAGCGGCGCGCCTCGGCCGGCCGCCGGCCGAATCCCTCCACTCGAGGCCGTTTGTTTTGCACATTCCGGCAGCGAGGGCAAACACGGCGGCATTCCCGCGCCGCCGAACGCCGCCGAACGCCGCCGAACGCCGCCAGTATCGGGGGCGGCCGAGCGGCGACCCGGTGCCGGCAGCCACCGGGTCACGGCCGCTGCCGCACGAGCTGCCCACCAACCAGCGACTGCGGGCCTGACGGCCGCTGACGACTGACGACTGACGGCCGCTGACGACTGACGGCCGCTGACGACTGACGGCCGACGACCGCTGACGACTGACGATCGCTGACGACTGACGGCCGCTGACGACTGACGGCCGCTGGCGGCGCTTCGTCAAAGGTCGCCGGAGAGACTGAGAGACCTGTCTGTTGCCCTGCCGCCGCGGCCGGCGCAGCAACAGGCCGGCCGCCGGCGTGTATTCTCGTCCGTTCCGGGAAGGAGGCTGGCTCGCCACACTGCCGCCGATGACAACGGTGGCGGCGTCGACGAAAGGCCGACCGCTCACGCTGACGGACAGGCAGATGGCGGCCACAACAGACGGCCGTGGCGACACACCGGCTGACCTCCCCCCAGGTGGCGGCGGCGGCGGCCATCAGCTGACCGCCGGTCATCGCATGCCGACACACCATCGCGGCCGCCGCGACAGACAGAGACAGAGACAGAGACAGAGACAGAGACAGAGACAGAGACAGAGACAGAGACACAGAGACACAGAGACACAGAGACACAGGACACAGAGACACAGAGACACAGCGACACAGAGACAGACAGAGACAGACAGCGACAGACAGAGACAGACAGAGACAGACAGAGACAGACAGAGACAGAGACAGAGACACAGAGACACATAGACACAGATACACAGAGACACAGACACAGAGACACAGAGACACAGAGACACAGCGACACAGAGACACAGCGACACAGAGACAGACAGAGACAGACAGAGACAGACAGCGACAGACAGAGACAGACAGAGACAGACAGACAGAGACAGACAGAGACAGACAGACATAGACAGACATAGACAGACAGAGACAGACAGAGACAGACAGAGACAGACAGAGACAGACAGACACAGACAGACACAGACAGACAGAGACAGACAGAGACATAGACAGACAGAGACAGACAGAGACAGACAGACAGAGACAGAGACAGACAGAGACAGACAGAGACAGACAGAGACAGACAGACATAGACAGACAGAGACAGACAGAGACAGACAGAGACAGACAGAGACAGACAGAGACAGACAGAGACAGACAGACACAGACAGACACAGACAGACAGAGACAGACAGAGACATAGACAGACAGAGACAGACAGAGACAGACAGACAGAGACAGACAGAGACAGACACAGACAGACAGAGACAGAGACAGAGACAGAGACACAGAGACACAGAGACACAGAGACACAGAGACAGACAGCGACAGACAGAGACAGACAGAGACAGACAGAGACAGACAGAGACAGACAGAGACAGACAGAGACAGACAGAGACAGACAGAGACAGACAGACAGAGACAGACAGAGACAGACAGAGACAGACACAGACAGACAGAGACAGACAGACAGAGACAGACAGACAGAGACAGACGGACAGAGACAGACAGACAGAGACAGAGACAGAGACAGACAGAGACAGACAGAGACAGACAGACAGAGACAGACAGACAGACAGAGACAGACAGACAGAGACAGACAGACAGAGACAGACAGACAGACAGAGACAGACAGACAGACAGACAGAGACAGAGACAGAGACAGAGACAGAGACAGAGACAGAGACAGAGACAGAGACAGAGACAGAGACAGAGACAGAGACAGAGACAGAGACAGAGACAGAGACAGAGACAGAGACAGAGACAGAGACAGAGACAGAGACAGAGACAGAGACAGAGACAGAGACAGAGACAGAGACAGAGACAGAGACAGAGACAGAGACAGAGACAGAGACAGAGACAGAGACAGAGACAGAGACAGAGACAGAGACAGAGACAGAGACAGAGACAGAGACAGAGACAGAGACAGCCAGCCAGCCAGCCAGCCAGCCAGCCAGCCAGCCAGCCAGCCAGCCAGCCAGCCAGCCATCCATCCAGCCAACCAATCAACCAATCAACGAACCAACTGACGCGTGAATCTGAGGTGGGAAAGGGGAGGGGCGCAGTGAGGCCCTTGGATCGTCCAGGTGAGAGGTCTGGGTGTCCCACTGGCAGTGGCTGCATATCCTGTAACATCTACCTCGTGGTAGGGTGTATAATTTTAAGCATGCCACCTCTTCGAGCCGCAAGTCGTTTGTTGGTCCTCAACAGTGCCACACAGTTTGTCTGTGCACCAGACCTCGTGCTGCCCCTATGGCCTGCGCCGTGGCAGAGGGGGCGGCGAGGCCCATTCGCCCCATCGTTTTCCTGGAATAACCGACGGAACGGGAAATGGGAGCACCCATTAGCTCATCAACTTTACTTATTTGTAACATACATTTCGCAACCTTTTGCCCACAAATCCAAAAACAGGACCAGAATCTGTAAACGCTCCGCACGATAATGTAGCCTCAGTCAACACGAACGGCCGTGTGCCATCGATCCGTTTACTGTTCGGACTTCAGGACGCCGGAAACTTGCCGGGAATCGAGTTAAAAGTGCCACCACACACGAGTAGCCCCGACTATTGTGACGCCCATGATACTTTAGATATTCCCAGCTCAAATACGTTGGGTGCAATCAAGGTTGCCCCGAATCATTGCAACCAGACTTCTTCGGCCGTCTCAAAATGCTCCAAAATGGCTCGATCGATCAGCGATTTTTCTCCAGAACGCATAAACTACTGGTGTTCATGATTCGGACAACTTCCGGAGAAAATGCATGGATTCCGGGACACGGACTCCACCCGAGGCGATTGTGTGCGCAGTTGTGGCAATTGGGTCACCTAATGCAATCATCAAACTCGAAAATAGCTCTTCCTCTTGAGGGACGCGGTCACGGCACCTATCGGAGAAGCGACCCCGCTGCGCGGTACACAGCGTCAGACGCCATCACCTGCCGCTGCCACACCCCTCCCCTCCCCTCCGCCCCCGACCGGGCGCGCCCGTTGTCCTTCGACGGGCGCACCTCGCGCCGCCGCCGCCGCGACGCCCCCCACCCTCCCCTCCATCCTGCGGCGCCACGTCAGCGCCGATCCTCCACCTCCTGCGAGGCCGCCGCGCCGCCGGCCGACGAGCGCGTAATCGGCGCCGTCGCGCCGCGGCCGGCCATTACCCGCCATTACCTGGCGACATCCCCGCCCATTACCGGCCATTACGCGGCGTCGGCCGGCGACAGAGGACGCGGCGCCGGCGGCCGCCGCCGCGACACACACCGCCTGCGGAGGGGCCGCCGAGCCCGGCACTGAACACAGCACAGACAGCACGCACGCAAGTAGCGCCAGACGAGACAGTTAATCGCCAGCCGGCATGCCGGTGGCGGGCGCCCCGTGTGGGCGCCCGCGTGGTGACGGTGACGGTGACGGTGACGGTGACGGTGACGGTGACGGTGCCGGTGACGGTGCCGGTGCCGGTGCCGGTGCCGGTGCCGGTGCCGCCACGGTGGCGGGGCTGGCACGACAGGCGGCCGATCCCGCTCCTCCCCTCACTCAGCCACCTCATTACAGACGTACGAAGCCTACAGACTCCCACAAACGTCGGACATCCAAACCTCCGGACCTCAGGGGCCTCCGGATTCCCCACGTCACGCGAAGCAGACTCCCCGGACTTGCAAATGCTCGAAGCTCGTGGAGCTTGGCGTCTCCAGACTCCACTCTCTCCGGACTCTCCCTCAGCTCTCCAAACTGATATATTCAGATTCAGATTCACCAGATAATCCGGGCTCGTCTGATAGTTTGTCTGCCGTATAGACTGGATTAACAACGCGCCCAATTGTTACTTCGTCTGACGCCTATTTCCTCTCCGGACAACACAAATCACCGGCAGAAGTGTGATTCTCCAAATTTAAGCCAGCATGCGTCTACACACCGAAAATGAACATTTGCCATGCTCTATTTTTGTGCCTTTGGCACGGGGACCGCCGTACCACGGCCGGCTTCTGTGGGATCATATTCCCGTGCCGCTGACGGCTCGGCCGAGACGGCAGAACGAAAACAGAGAGGGGAGGACGCCGCTTACCGTCAAGAGAGAGGGGAGGACGCCGCTTACCGTCAAGACTGGAGATGGACCCGTATTGGCACGTTCCGCCCGTCGTCACCGACTCCGGCTCCGGTGTCTCGGGCTCGTCTGAAACCGGGACCAAACGGTCAAGCCACAGAACTACCCGAAACCCGCCAACGGCACAGACGCGCCGGACCAATCTGAAACCGGCCGCCGCCGATCCACCCAGCTGACGAAACGCGGCCCGAACGGCCACGCGCCAGGTCGTCACCCCCACCAAACCCCAGCCGAGACCGGCTGTCAGACCAACACTTGCCGGCATCAAACCCGGCACCTACCGTCACAGCACAATCAGCTTGTCGACGACTGCCATGACAGCTCTGAAACCTCCCTGAAGCGACCAGCCGCCGTCGGCCGGCACGACCCTCCCGAAAAGACGCCCAGCTATCGCGCATTTTCTATCGGCACGTAGCGGTGCGCGTCCATATGCGGCCCGCCCGTCTCGGCGTGGGCCGGCCGTCCAACACCCCGGCGCCGTAACGCGGCCCGCGGGGCGTGACGTCACCACCCGACGTGCGTGACGTCAAACCGGCCGGCCGACCATCACTCAGACGACTTGAAATCTGGTGACGCAGGTCTTGGCAGCGCATAGCGCGGCAGTGCAGACGAGCGCCGGGCTCGCGCGGCCGACGCCGGCGATGACCCGGGCGGTACTCACCGGCGGCGGGGTTGGGCGGCCGAAGTCGCGAGCGCAGTTTGGCACACACCACCGGGACGGGCACCTCTGAAACAGCGGACAGAACGGGCGGCGGTCAGTTGGCTGGCGGCGGCGGCCGGCTCACAAGCTAAACAGCGCCGTTCTCGGAGGCCGCCTGAGTCACGGCGGCGCGGCCGCGGCCGCGGCCGCTGCCGGACACGGCCGAGCCCTCGTGTCGGCGGCGGCCGCCGATTGAGACGCGCCGGCGAGATGTGTCGCTGGCGCCGGCCGGGCGGCGGCGGCGCGGCGCGCGGCCGGTCGCCTCCCGAGCCCCTCGCGTCTTGTCTCGCGCCTCGGTCGGCCCGGCGCGCCGACGTCCGCTCACCTGGCGGCGCCGCGCCGCCGCCGATGATTGACAGGCAAACACAATGCAAGGCCGCGTAAACAAAGTGCCACGGCGCCGCGCGTCGCCGCGAGCGTGGGAACGCGGCCGCGCGTGGCCACATCGGCGACGGGGCCGACGGCCGGCAGCTGGCGCGATTCCGGCCCCGGTTTCAAGTTCACGCGCTCCCCCCCAGTGGCGCCGGCGCGACCGGCGCGCCGGCGCCTTCCTCTAACGGGCTGCCCGCCCAGAGTGAAGCACTGCGGGTCACGAGCTGATGACGAAACACGTCTGCAAACTCGCCGGCACGTGATTGAAACGATCGTAACACGAGCGAGCGAGCCGGTCATTTGGAGAGGGCGCCCCTATTTCACAGACGTAATAAGGAAACTGAAAAATGATCGTAACACACCGCGCGCTAATAGCGCAGGCTGCTAATTTGAAGACTGCACACCCACTCCTCAAGGACCCGCTGAAGAAATGCAGATGAACACCCGATCATCCCGATGAGTACATGAGTAGGCAACATGTGAAAACACTGAAAATTACTCCAAAGAAGAGGATAAGCTAAAAGATTGCACAACAACAGAAGCCATAGCAAACCATTTGCAGAAAACAAAGCGATAACGATAATACAACTAGCATTCGTAGAAGAGCAAAACAATGTTCAACGGTTGCCCCTTCATATTAAGCCGCCCTGAAAGGACCCACTTACGTACTTCAGGTTATGGTTGGATTATAATTTGGAGTACACCACAATCTACCCCAGGACACATTACAAAGCTATAAATATTGCAGTAACTAGACATCTTGCAAGCACGCTGCAAAACAAGAAAGCGTAGTGTCGTTGCTCGCCTGGAAATGCTACTAATGTGTACGATCAGAGGTCTGCTTCATAAACAAATTAGAACTACGATTCTAAGATGGTTGTAGAAAAGTACGAAGGGTTCAAATTGTACGCAAAACGTAAACCAACCATCATAAAAACGTGTTTGTCAACGTCATAATTTATCTCTTAGAATTCCCTGCCGTCGTAGAAATTCTTCGCAATGACGCCATACATTTATAAGAATAGCCAAGCTATTAAATAGCACTGTGGCTGTAATTGAAGTAGATAATGATACAAGATGATAAACTTCATTGTAATTCCATATTTATGCGAAAGGCGCTTGGCTTTTGCGAATTTTTTAAACCATACCATTTCCAATGTTCATCCGCCACAGCACCTTGCGACAGCGAATCAACGACGAAACGAGATTTTAGCGTATAAACTCGGCGGTGTCTAGTAGTTGGCTAGTTTCCTGATATTGGGCAATATGAATATAAAGCACGATGTACGAAATTAAGTTGTATTTCAAATGAAATCGTGGCAATATCTACTGCAGACTTATTAGTTCGGGTGAACCGATAATATGTACATATTCTGAAATATTTCGATTAATAATGGCTGCTAAGGAGTCAATAATTAAGTACGTACTTGCCTAATACGGGCGAATCAACGAACTTCTATAGGGAGGGGGCACTCGTCTGGAGGATCCCTCCGGCTGAAAATCGAAAATCCGTTGAAAGGGCGGGAGTGCACTCGAGCCCGCCCAGAGGAGGGCCTACTTGTCAGAGGGACGCCAGCTTTCCATAGGTGGGGAGGCACTGGTTTCCCCCCCCCCCCACCCCACCCCACCCAATGCCTTTCCTGCTCCCTGTATCCACACCTTCGAATTAACCAACCTACTTTGAATTACCCCACAAACTGTTGCGAACCGTAACATAAAATTCGGCATATTAACCGAAAAAAAAGGCTAGGTTGGTGCGCAGGTCGGTACTACCCTGGTACAAACCAAAATAAGTCTGGCCACGATCATTCCACATTCATTCTTGACCTGAACGGGTTTCGCGGTCGGTCGACTTGCCTGGTATTCCCTTCTAACCTCGTTAAATCATCACCTTCAAGCAAAATGAGGCCCTTCATGATAAAATATAATACAAATGGTAGAAAACAGCTTATAACAGAGCCACAACATTTATTCGGTGGAAAAATAAATGCCATCCTTTCGTAGTTTTTTCAGACTGAAATGTACGCGTTTGTGCAATTATGGTGCATACGCGACGAACCATCGGAACTATATTCGCTTAAAGTTTCGATTGGCGAGACAGAATTCGGCGATACTGACGTAAAATGTACACGTTAATTACTTTCATTTCGATTGAGGTGAAATGGAATGCCGTACTTTCGTAGAACATCTGCGTAGATATGTCTTTTTGTTGCGAGCACGTTTCATGAAACGGACCTCAGGTCACAACCAAGCTCCAAACAATCAAAGCAGCTGAACTACTATCAGCACCACTGGTGAATCATAAGGCAAAATCAAGCAGACAATCCTCAAAACGGTTGTGGTCGGGAATTTCGCAACTTACTAACTGGGATCGACGGCCGGCCGTCGATCCCAGCCGCCCTTTCACGGGCACCGCCGACCGGCCGAGAGTCCCAGCCGTTCTCACGTTCTGAACGTGAACTCCACAGACCACGATTCAAATCGGCCACGAATAAAGAAACCCACAACGACGGCCCGCCGCATGCACTGCCTATCCAAACGATCGTGCACCGGCATGGTTAATGTAACGAATATGCCGGCGAGATGGACGTCGCCGGGCTCGGGCGCGGCGCGCCGCGCCGGCCCACGTGCGGCGTCCTCGTGCGTGAGGCCAGCCGGCGCCGCGGAAGTCTGGCCGGCCGGCGGCTGGGGGACGACCGCGGCGCCGCGGCGGCGGCACCACCGTGCGTGAGCGACGCACACCTGGCGCCGCCGCCGCCGCCGGGGGGGTCGCCGACCGACTGCCGACGCCAGCCGGTCATCGGCCGGCCGGCGGCAGCGGTTGAGCCGCCGCTGGTGACAGTACCAGGGCCGGCGCGTTGCGACGCACCGAGCAGCTGAGGCCACATGGTGACGCCTGGCTCTCACCCTGGCAGGAAGCGCGGGCACCTCGGAGAACCAAACCCCGTACCTCTGGCATGCGAGACGCCCAGCTCAGCCACTGAACTACCGACACCCCGCGCCAGGGCCGGTCTGTGAGTGAGTCGGCAGGCATGCCGTTGACCTGCTGACCTCTGACCGGCACTGTACCAGACCAGCACCAGGGCCGGTCCTGTGAGTGAGTCGGCAGGTATGCCGCTGACCCGCTGACCTCTGACCTCTAACCGGCACTGTACCAGACCAGTGCCAGGGCTGGTCTGCGAGTGAGTCGGCGGGAATACCGCTGACCCGAACTGTATCAGACCAGTACTAGACCTACTGTCACGACTCATATCACATACACCAGCGAGGACTGGATGACCTCTGCGGTCCACGGAACGAGGCTTCGGAGAACTTCCAGCATGCAGTGCATACCTATGAGACTAGTTGGTCAATGGTGGAATGCAGCCGGCAAGTGATTTTGGGAGCAGTAGAGCATTTGGCAGTAATGTGGCGTGGCAGTAATACTCAACACAAATATCGACGGAAGCGGTAGTCTGTGGCATTAACATTCCGAAACGGCAATGTCGATTTACGTTGTGTCTGGAGCAGTAAAGTCTGTAGCAAAATTGCGTACATTATTGGTGTCGTGAAGAAGTAATTCCGGAAGCAGTGAAGTCCGCAGCGGTCATGTCTACCAACAATAATGTCGATAGCAGTAATGTCGGTGGCAGCAGTGTCGGGTAGAAGCAATGTCAGCAGCAGCAAAGTGTGTAGCACTAATGTTCTGCAGCAGTAATGCCGCGTAGAAGTATTGTCTGTAGCGGTGAAGTCTGTAGCGATAACGCTTTGAAGCAATAATGTCGTGTATCAGTATGCTGGGTAGAAGTAATGTCTGTAGTAAATGTCGCCTAGCAATAATGTCGGATAAAAGAAATGTATGTAGCAGTAAATTCTGTAGCAGTACAGTATACAGCAATAATCTCGTGTAACAATAAAGTCCGGCAGAAGTATGTCGGCGACAGTAAAGTTGGTAGCAGTGATGTGTACCGATAACGTCGGGTGGACGTAACGTCGGCAGCAGTGAAGCATGCGACAGTAATGCCGTGTGGCAATCATATCGCCTAGAAGTGATGCATTTGGCAGCACTGTCGTGTATCAGCACCGCCGAGTAGAAGTGATGCATTTGGCAGCACTGTCGTGTATCAGCACCGCCGAGTAGCGGCAGTGTCCAAAGCCAGTGGCGCAGCCAGGATTTTCCTAAGGGGGGGGCACCCGACCCACAAGCAAATCCGAAGAAACATGAAGCTATGGGCACGCGGTTCGCGGCGAAAATTTAGGGTTTTGCGTCGTGAAAATCCCCAAAGTTATCGTTTGATCTGGCGCATTTTTGTTGTTAATGGGGGGGGGGCAGGCCCCGGGCCCTCTTGGCTGCGCCTCTGTCTAAAGCAGTGATATCCGAAGCAGTGATATCCGAAGCAGTAGTGTGCGAAGCAGCAATGTCGCGTAGCAGCAGCATCGGAGCTGATTTGTCGCTAGTAGCAACTGCGGCAACAGCATTGACGTGCAACCATCTCCCACGTGCCAGGTAGCAAGAGCGGAAAGTCCTGCCGCCCGCACAGGACAGCCAGCTCCATACAGGACAGCCGGTTCTGCGCAGGACAGCCAGTTATGTACAGAGTCCCGTCTCGGATATCTGCCGATCGGCGGCCGTAGTGACGGCAGCCGCCGCCAGTGGCGCCACCGGCGCGAGCATTTTTCTCGCCGCCTTAAAACTCTGTCAACAGCACATTACTGCGGCGGCGACCGTGCCCGGGATGCTCCATCTGTCATCAGAGCCGGTGTCCACCGCGTCCGGGACACTATTTGTGATCAGAACCGGCGTCCGACGTGTCCGAAACACCAGACATCAGAATCCGTGTCCGCCACTTTCAGGACTTTAGAAATGTCACTACCTGCAAGACCCCCAGATTTGGAACAAGCTGACCGATCGGCTATATATATATATATATATATATATATATATATATATATATATATATATATATATATATATATATATATATATATATATATATATATATATATATATATATATATATATATATATATATATATATATATATATATATATATATATAGGTTTAGCGTGAGCAGGTGACGCTGGACCATCAACCCTGTTTACTGTTTAGCTGGACGCCATCTATATTTTATACTTGCATTAGGCTTACAAGTATACATTTGAAAATAGCACCTGAAATGAGATGGATCACCTGGAGCCGTCGGTTAGTTAGTTATCTTGATTTAAGGGCGATTCGACGAAAACCTAGAACCGTCAGAGAATTTGGAAACCCTCACGCCAATTTGCGAGTATTAAAGCATAACAGCATGATGCGGCCCTATTTCAAGTACTTTAGAACTATGCTTCATTTTCGCTCTTCTTTGTTGCTGTACGTCTGATCAAAACTGAAGGAGCGTGTATCATGGAAATTGCGTCTCGACGTTCTGTCAGGCACGACAGCATACGACGTTCTGTCAGGCACGACAGCAGACGCTGGCTTCAATCGGCAAAAGCCGGCTGTGGCCACTGGCACGACAGAACCATCGTAATCCGACCCTTTGTCAGGTCTGCTTACTTCTCCACAGCTCAACACAGTCACGCCTGCCGGGAGCGGCACCTGATGACAGCGCGCCTGTTGCCCGAACGTCAGCTGACACGCAGACCGAGCACTCACATTTCAGCACTATTTATTTATTTATTTATTTATTTATTTATTTCATGATACATGCCCTCCACGTATAGTGGCTGTTATGGACACCGTCTCCACCCTCATGATGCAACACGGGCGAGACACCCCCCGCCCCCTGAATCGCGGCGGCATTATAGCGCAGACGGCACACACACATTCCAGTACTGGCTCCACCATCATGATGCAACACAGGTGAGACACCCCCGCCCCCAAGTCTCGGCGGCACTATGGCGCGGACAGCACACTCACATTTCAGTACTGTCCCCACCCTCATGATGCAACACAGCCCTGTGTTGCATCGGGGGGGTCTCACCTGTGAGACCACCCCCCCCTAAATGGCGGCGGCGTTATAGCGCAAACGGCACAGACACACACACATTTCAATGCTGCCTCCACCCTCATGATGCAACACAGGTGAGACACCCCGCCCCTTAAGTCGCGGCGGCATCAAAGGGAGTGGGTGTTTCAGTGGTTAGTCGGCCTGCCCCCCCCGGTCAGAGCCCGGCGCCAGTGAGACGCCACTGTCTGACAAAGTGGCGGGACATGGTTCATTCTATCTCTGCCGCCACCACATACACACACCGATGACAGAGTTCCGATGTGTGTATGTGTTGCATTATACAATGTTCCTCTCCTCCATCCACCGCGTCACCGGTGGAGGTCAAACTGGCCCTCCAGCCAGCCGCCCCCTGGATGGGATAAAAATGCGCTCCCCGAAGAAAACTGGCGTCCATCACGAGAAGTGTGTCCAAAGAAGTTGCTGGATCCGCCCTTGCTAGGTAAATGTTATGTTGGCTTAGTTATGTTGCAAAATTGGTTGGTTGGTTATATTGGTATCTTGTGATTTAAGCACTGGAAATATATGTTTGGCCACTGAAACAAATCTGGACAAAGGTAGGCATCCGAGTCAAAAATAAAACAGTGGCTAAAAACCGATGTTTTCTTCATCAGGAGGTACCTACCCGTTTTGGCTTCAGATTCTGTTCCGTTTTTGCTTGAGGTAGATTTGTTCACATAGAATTAGGTCGCCAACAAATATCACAGAACGCTGATGTTGCAACATTGCTAATCGCCCATGCCGCGGCAACGTAGTAGGTTATTTTGAAGTAGGTTGTTCCAATCAGGTCAGATCGTTGGTTTGATCTCGTTAGTTCCTACGGCTTCCTATTGAAACTTCAAAAATTGGACCTTTCGGAAGTCGGTAATGTACTTGTGCGAACAAACATTTCAGGATCAACGGAATGAAAATTCAACGTAGTGCAGAATGATATACTGAGTCAATGCAATTAATGTGAGCCCTCTTCATAATATCCGAGCGCTAGCTTTGCGTTCGGCCTCTTTCACTGACTTCGTGACTGGAAAATTCCACCGGTGGAAAACATACGTGTTCGAACCCAGCTGACTGATGCTGTCAACATGTTTGAACGACCAAACGAGCGGTCACGATTATAGAATCACTGTCTTATCTTGCATGTATCTATTGGCTCACATTGTCAGCTGGACTCGAACGCGGCCAAAGGGAATACGTGCTTTTGCAGACCATACCGTTGGCTGTCTTCGGACCGAGCCGAACACGCTCTCAAGACATGTTTGGCCAACAAGGGCATGCGGTCCTTCACAAACATTGCCGTCTGCCGAAGGCTGGAGTGGCCGCCCTCTCCTTCACCGAAGGTTGGGGGGGGGGACGTCCCCTCCGCCCCTCCCCACCCTTTGGAGGAGCTTCTGGCCCCGAGATAGCCTCAGCCAGGGAAGGCGTGCTACATATTAGTTCAGAGACGACAGAGAACTCGCTCTTCTACACAGATTTTTTGCAGATGGGGTGACACTCTTCCTCGGATGGCTAATGTTAACTCTCTCAGATCGAGGAAATGAGGAGAGATGTCCGCTGAAGCGGGAAGCATACCCTCGTGATGGTCTTGAATGCCCCAGCGGTTCACTCTGCGGTGGTCTCGTGGAAAACTGGGCTTCGAATAGCGTCAGCCACCAGAACAAAACCCCGGACACTTTTGGAGGCAGCACGAGACTCGGTTCGAGATGTTCTCGGCGAACCGGCAAACAGGATCAGACGGTTTGAAACGGTGCCGCGTGCACCTAACTGGCGATGGCTCCTCCTAGGCGGAGGCGTACCGCGGAAGGGCTGAAGGGCTCAAGGCTATTTCCTGGACTGGACCGAAGTTGTGATCGGGCCTCGTTTTTGCGACGGCGTGTGGTGGTTCCGCAAACAGCTGAGTGGATGCGCTTGAGTTCTGACAACGAAGCCGGGTTTGGTCGGTACCCCACACTGAACATCTCTGGGAAAAGTGGTCGCCAGCCTATTTCAGGTGGAGTCCAACACCAGGGGCGCAGGAACGACTTTCAAGTTGGAGGGTAGGATCATGTTGAGGACACAGGAATTTCGTTCCGCATCTTGCAAGTTTACAAAAAGCACTACAAGCGCATTTACGGTCACAGGTAAAGACAGGTTATTCGTTTCGTTGACTCGTCCATCAGTACAGCAAAGGAATCGAGTTGATTGCGTGTATCCTATGTCTGACTTGAGTATCAACTTCTCAACATCAAAAGTTCCACCCATGGACCTAAAAATCACAGATGGGTTCCGGACACCAAGGATCCCAGCGGTGGCGACGCCCTTGCACCTCGCGTCTACTATATCTAGCTGTCAATCGCATCTTAGAGAGAACAAAACACAATAACAGGGTTGTTGCCGTTTCAGATAGCTTTGCACCTGGTGGCACAAATACCATGTTTGCAGTGCGCTAAGACGAACGGGATATTTTTCGCCCTTGGATTTTCCTCCGTGATTCCAAACATGGTCTAGTCTACGTCATAAAAGTACCGAATTTAACAACCTGTACTCAACACGGGAGGAACCGACCCTGGCTAAAAAAAAGTACGTGCAAACCAAGTGAAGAAACAGCACATAGCTAAGCCCGCCACATGAGAAAACCACGCCTGGACCACACACGTCAACTGCCCCGGAACTACAGGTTTACGCAACAATGGGACCAATGCTTTCGCCTTTCGGCGATATGCTATGAGAACCTCAACTAGCCACGAGGTACAGTGGCAGGTGAAACTTGCGCTGAATTATGATTGAAGAGAGGCGCAACGGCTGCGCAAGCAGCCGCTGTCACCGGCGCCGGCACACGGCTTTCGTGTAACGCCCGGGGTGGTCCGGGGTGGTCCGGGGTGGCCCGGGGTGGTCCGGGGTGGTCCGGGGTGGCCCGGGGTGGCCCGGGGTGGCCCGGGGTGGTCCGGCGACATGCGACCCGTGGAAACCGAATGAGACATGATCTAGGCAGTGGTGATGACATGACCTGGACGGTGCGGACTGGGTGTGACATGAGTTGGACGGTGCGGACTGGGTGTGACATGACCTGGACGGTGGTGACTGGGTGTGACATGACCTGGACGGTGGTGACTGGGTGTGACATGACCTGGACGGTGGTGACTGGGTGTGACATGACCTGGACGGTGGTGACTGGGTGTGACATGACCTGGACGGTGGTGACTGGGTGTGACATGACCTGGACGGTGGTGACCGAGTGTGACATGACCTGGGTGTGTGGGACCTGGACGGTGGTGACTGGGTGTGACATGACCTGGACGGTGGTGACTGGGTGTGACATGACCTGGACGGTGCGGACTGAGCGCGATATGACCTGGACCGTTGTGACTAGGCGTGACATGACCTGGACGGTGGCGACTTGGTGTGACATGATCTGGACGGTGCTGAATGGGCGTGACATGACCTGGACGGTGGTGACCGAGTGTGACATGACCTGGACGGTGGTGACTAAGCGTGACATGACCTGGACGGTGCGGACTGGGTGTGACATGAGTTGGACGGTGCGGACTGGGTGTGACATGACCTGGACGGTGGTGACTGGGTGTGACATGACCTGGACGGTGGTGACCGAGTGTGACATGACCTGGACGGTGGTGGGTATGACTGGGTGTGACATGACCTGGACGGGGGTGACCGAGTGTGACATGACCTGGACGGTGGTGACTAAGCGTGACATGACCTGGACGGTGCGGACTGGGTGTGACATATGGATGTGACTGGACGGTGGTGACTGGGTGTGACATGGCCTGGACGGTGGTGACTGGGTGTGACCTGACACTGCCGTGGTGACTGGGTGTGACCTGACACTGCCGTGGTGACTGGGTGTGACCTGACACTGCCGTGGTGACTGGGTGTGACCTGACACTGCCGTGGTGACTGGGTGTGACCTGACCTGGACGGTGCGGACTGAGCGCGATATGACCTGGACCGTTGTGACTGCTGGACGTGGGACGTGACATGACCTGGACGGTGGCGACTGGGTGTGACATGATCTGGACGGTGCTGAATGGGCGTGACATGACCTGGACGGTGGTGACCGAGTGTGACATGACCTGGACGGTGGTGACTAAGTGTGACATGACCTGGACGGTGGTGACCGAGTGTGACATGACCTGGACGGTGGTGACTGGGTGTGACATGACCTGGACGGTGGTGACTGGGTGGGATGGTGACATGACCTGGACGGTGGCGACTTGGTGTGACATGATCTGGACGGTGCTGAATGGGCGTGACATGACCTGGACGGGGGTAACTGAGCGTCACATGACCTGTATGGCGGTGACTGGGCGTGACATGACCTGGATGGCCAACAGGCACGGGAGCGCTCCAGACAGATCAATACCTGTCGGCGTGCTGGGCGCGCGGGCGACACTCACCTTGCCTTTGCACCCGACTCCAGTGGTAAGGGTTCACGCACACCGAGCAGCCGTCCTCGGCTGCTCTGCACAGGGCCAGCCTCTTGAGGCGACACTCCACGTCCAGGTCCGACCAGCGGAAGTAGCGACACACCATGGCAACAACACTAGAGGCGGTGGCACATTTCGACCTGAGCTTGCACTCGCTCCGCTTCGGCACCACGACGCACGAGCCCTGCGTGGCGCCGCGGCTCTCGACCACCTCGTGCAGCACCTTGAGGCTGTCCTGGTCCAGCGTGGCGAGCAGGCTGCGGATCGCACGCTCGCGCCGCCGGTCTCCCGCGTTTTCCGTCTCGCGTTCGGTTTCATGGCCGGCGTCCACCGCCAGCCTGGCAAGCCGCTGGATGCGCTTCTGTTTATGAATCGGTAGCATGAATCGCCTCAACATCAGCACCGCACATAGTGTCAGCAGCTCAGCGCGCAGAAACGACGCCACACCGCCCGCGCGCGCTGCCGACTGTCTGTGGCGGCGGCGAGCGAGCACGAGCAGCCCAGTGTGTGGCCGCGGGCGCAGCAGATCCAACTGGGGCTCGGGAGCGGCCGGCCGTCCGCCGGCGGGCGGCCGCGGCGGGCCGGCGCCAGCACTCAAAACAACGGCCAATCAGCGATAATGCCGTAATAGTCGGGATCGTTTCTGGAAAAAGTGCCTATCACCGTCTGCATTGAACAGCGGTTTTCTAAGGCACTTCTTGGTTGCACGATATCCAGCAATTTTCGGCTTACGGATGGTTACCGAGGAAGCATAACCCGCATGCTAAAACTCGCCAGGTGCGGTCTGTACGGTGGCTCGCAGGTAAGTACCGGTCTTACATGCAGATGAGAGCTTCGATGCCGATAAACCGAAATTCAGACGCTGGGTGGGCCGCGATGCGGCACCGTCGATTTGCTCCGCTTTCAGTTGCAGACACGGCAAACCAGCCGCCAATGGAAGACGTAAGAGGGCGCGACCTGGAGCGGGCCTCGTCCCGTCTCTGTCCCGGTCAAAGGTCGCCTCAGGAACTGTAAATGAATCGTGGTGCTTCCAATGTGGTCCTTAAGTCACCAGCATGCTTTTCCGGTAGGTCTTTCGAAACAACATCGTGCTGAAGGTGCTGGATGCCATGACAGAAGAGGAATAAGATAATAATTGTACTTAATTGGAATAACAATTTAAAGGTTCGCTTCTTCGCAATCATGAAGTGTGTCGGCAGTTGGAACTCTGCCGTGCCACATGCTGGTGGCAAGTAGACAGCTTTTATTTGTGCGTACCCTCATGGACAGTAGCAATGCCATTATAAAAGCACTGCGTGAGAGTGATGTAGCTCGGTTGGGTATTATTGCACAAAATCATGCTCGAATTAGGTATGAATATGAACTTGTATCTATGGACTTATCGGTGGCCAGTAAAGCTGACATCAAAAACACATTTAGGTCCCGGCTGGGACGAATTGTACTGGAAAGAGCCGATCGGGCTCATGTGCATGACCCAGGGTAGAACGGGGCAGGTGTGGCACCCTGTGGTTGCTGTCTCAGTTTGGTTGTGCGTTGCTGGCCTGTATGTATGAAGTCATTTTGTGTTGTAGTATGGTAGCCCAGATATGTACCGAGAATGGTGCGAAATAAAGGTCATTATTATTATTATAAAGGTCAATGCCATAGATTGAACTACCAAATAACACAGGCATTGACAATGTAATAACACAATATGGCTAGGCAATAACACAGGCAGGCAATGTTCAGCACAGAAGACAATGAAGACGTTCATGAAGACAAGACGTTCAGAAGACAATGGTTTGGATAGCATTAATTCATACTGATGAGTTCTTAATGGAAGATCATAGTTTCCCCTCGAAAAAGCTCCCAGATTGCTGTCTGGCATAAATATTTACGACCGGAAACGATTTTTGGCAGAGGCTCAACTAAGTTTCATTTCGAAAGGCTTGGGCAGTGCAAAACTTCGGCAGGGTAAAACTAGCTTAGGAGAACAGCTTATGTAGAACGAAATTCGTAATCGACAAAAATCACAAGGAAAGCAAGCTTGTAAAGGCCACAAAGGTGCGTAGGGAAATAAATACTCTGCGGCACGGGAGATACTTCGTGGCCCCGGGGCAAAAGTTGGCATGAACAAAAAAAACGGTTGGCGTCCCGACAAAAAAACGTTCCTCAAAAGCCGCCAGTTCGCGGACGGCAAAATCAAACACGCGTCGAATTCCGTGCTGCCGCCATTGCACACAGGATCACGCCCCATCTACTTGAGGTCTCCAGGACGTTGAAACCGGAACACACGTGTCAAATGTTTGCCAAAGTTGGCCACATTAGTCACTTGACGCACCGGAATGCACTCAGCTCATCAGATAGATGGGCCAGACGCGCCACGTTTTGCTTGATGTGTCGCGAGTTATTCACCAGTGGCAGCGCCACTGGACGGGACGGCACAACTTCTGCTTCCTGGACGTGCAGCTGCTGTTCAGTGCGGACGGCCCACCACCGCTGGGTACTCCGCTAACTGTCCAAAAAACACTCCTGACTAGAAGCTCATCAGTCATTGATGTAGCCGTATTCTGCCGAGCTCTCTGGATTCCGTGAATTTGCCTTTGGACAATGTCTCGGACTGGGGACGGCACAAGCTTTCCTCACAAAAGTTTTAACTTCTACACAGATGAAAACAAGGATATGTCTGACATATTTTTGGGAAGGCAAGTTTCATTTGCATCCTTGAGTGCATGGGCAGGATTTTCCTAAAGGTGAGGCCCGACCAAACAAAAATGTGATGAAACAGAGAAAGCTTCCGGCACGCGAAACGCGCCGGAAATTAAAACAAAAATGGTGTTTTGCGTGGTGAAATACTCAAAATGTATCGTTTCATCTATTGTATTATTGGGTGCTAAGGGGGAGACCCCACCCCCACCAACACCACCACCCCCACTCTCACCCCCACCCCTTGGCTGCGCCTCTGTGCATGTGTACCACGATCCATCAGATCAAGGAAAATGAAATGCCGAAAACAAACTTGAGCACCAAGCATATCCCGGCTCATATCGAGTTAAAATAGTTCGCTTGTGCTACGATGTCTATTTTGATTGGTGGTAGCCTTCCATGAAGTCTGATTTTGACTCGCAGCAGTGTTTCATCGACCCGCGTCTCATCTGATGCGATCTGGGATCTAGTGTTTCTAAGAAAACCAATGCTGACGCTCAGGCGAATTCTTAATCAATACTTTGTTGTCACCCAGTCTGGATGCGGAATTGGACCTCCTGAGAGAATGGAAAGGGATAATGTGGGCTCAGGAAGATGGAGGCATGGGCATAGCAAGGTGTGATGTGTGTTGAATGGCTATGTTTTGTGGAGCAAAGCTTTGCGATATAATTCATATTAGAATGAGAAATTATTCGAAGCAAACTAAGCATAGCAGGTACATTTAATTTAACCTCATTACTAAGTCGTTCAGTTCATACGTCATTTTGGATGCTCAAAAATTATTGCAGGTGATCGGGCATATTGAATATACTGTACTACAGACAACCGCAACATTGGTAGGGTGTCTACTTTTCCAACCCTGCCACGTTCCCACCAAATGAACTTGGACAGTTTGCCCCAGCCGTACAATGATGCATGAAGGCTGCTAGGACTGGAAGCTCTGCAAATTGCCATAGTCCCTTGGAACTTTATATTCCTGCGTACACCCCCCCCCCCCCCACACACACACACATATATATATATATATATATATATATATATATATATATATATATATATGTGAGTGTGCTTGTGTGTGTCGTGTGTGTGTGTGTGTGTGTCGGGGAAGGCGGGGTGCATAAATGTAGAAACATTATCACGTTGAAAAGTTCGCACGCGCAAGTCCGCGTGCGTTGACCATTAGCATTATGGGCGTTGCAAGGAAGGAATCGATTTGAAAAGTGACCTGCCCTGCCCTGTCTGGAATCATTGGGACACTTCTACCCCGTCGTCAGCTAGAGCTCTTGAACTGAGCACTCATGAGTGTTTTAAGGGCACGACTTATCCACCTGAGATGATTATCCCTGAATTTTTACCGTGCAAAACATCGGCTGAGCTCAGCATTCAACCCCATTCCCAATCTTAGGTGGTTTTGTCAAGAGCGTCGCGGAGACTTTGGGTCTTAGCAAAAGCACACGTCCAAAAAAAATGATTACTAGTAGTGATTGTTTGAAGCCAATGGTATGGGAAACTGGGAGTCAGAGCTTCCAGGACCATTTTTAAGAAGTGATCTCAGCCATTTTCTCGATGGGGAGAAGTGGCGCTGACGCTTCCTCTTCTCACCAGCGTCCCTACACCCGTATTTACAGCTGACCTTTTTGCATCTGCGTGATCCTCGGAATAGCAACAATCCGCTTGGTAGATTGTTGCTTGCTTGATAGGGCTAACAGTCATCGATAGCCGGATCGAGCGTTTCACGATGATATCAAAGTGAGTGGTCGACTTTGAAGCGGAGCTTGTGTGACCGGCTCGGTCAGATCAGAAGCCTAGCAAACACGCAGCAACCACGGCATGCACCGAGATCATGAGCCGAAGTGAAGGTCAAAGACATTCCCGTCGCAGTTTGATCCTTCAAGGGAGCCAAATACCAAGTAGCTTTTCAGATACAGCCTATCGATACCGGTGGCCCGGTTTAACTTGATATTTGTTTGCTTCATAATTTCGGATCATGGTCGTGCGACTACTTAATTCATTGTGGACGTTTCGGAGTTCAGACCCACGACCAAATTTGGTGACATCAACTACATTTTATCTTAATTTCACTTCATGTTTCGGAGTCCTTAATTAGCTTTCAAAAGTACAATGCACAGCGGGGAGAGAATCGTCACAACTACAACAAGGAATAAGATATAAATTAACATGTCACGTGGTACAGAAGTATTTTTACAGGATTAATATATTGTGAGCATACTATCGGACTGGACTCCATTTGGCTATCTGTGCGCCACCAAACTAGCAGAAGCATTGTAGGCACCACACCACCAACACGCATCACAACACGCACTGCATGCCCGCGCAATCATTCATAGCGGTAACGTAAATAGCCATCCACGAATGGCATCGGACATAGATGAGCCGAATCGCTTCACCACTCGCACAATACATGGCTACCTAGCGGTGCCGTCGTACGTAGATGAGCCGACTTGCTTTAGCAATTAGCATATCGTGAAGCGATTACCCAGAGGTACCATCGGACGCAGATGAGCCGATTTGCTTTGTGCTATGATTATGATAGTCGATTGCCAATTCACAACGTAAAACGATTACCCAGAGGTGCCAACGGACGCGGATGAGCCGCATTGCAAAACACCGTACTAACTCAACACACAGCTCTGCGTGAACGCACCATACTACTAGACACTAACTACTACTAGACACTAACATAACTACTACTAGGCACTAACACGCGACAACCGGTGCGAGAGGCGGTGTGGGCAGATTACCTTCTTGCCCGAACGGTAAAGAACCCTCGGTGCTCTTCGACAAGAGTAGGTTAATGTCGGCACCCTGACAAAATTAACTTCCTTGCCAGCCTTCTCCCACCCCAACCATAAATTATCCTGCGGAAGGGTACAGTAAACTAAACTATAAACATCTGGGAGATGTCCCCCATCCACCCCCGCCATCAGAACCATAGCATCACATACACTATAGCACAAGACTCATTGGACGCAAATGTACATGTGCCTTGAACATGCGCACAAAATGCATTCGCTTTAAAGGCGACGCAAGTGTTATATATATATATATATATATATATATATATATTTTTTTTTATATATATTTATATATATATATATATATATATATATATATATATATATATATATATATATATATATATATATATATATATATCCAAGACGAATCCCTCTGCCTTTTAAATACCGGTACTGACACTCACTTTACACTCCCTTCTGGTGCTACATCTGCGATCGATCTTAGCCTCGCAATCCCACGTTTGTCGCAATATTTTACCTGGACAGCACACGACGATTATCTAGGCAGTGACCATTTTCAGGTACTTCTCGAGTATGATGATCTGGCTGTGCTTGGTTTGAAACCTCAGAGGTGGAATTTTAAGAAGGCTAACTGGGAGAAGTTCGAAATGGAAGTGCAAGCGTCCTTTGGAAACGACGACGATGATACCACTTTGTCAGTATAACACTTCTCGTCCATGCTCTTGCAGTCGGTCGATGTCTGCATCCCGCAGACGTCAGGAGCTCCCCACCGCGCTCCAGCTCCATGGTGGTCCAAAGCTACATGGTGGTCCAGCTCCATGGTGGTATATATATATATATATATGCATGCGTCCGCGGGATGCAGACATCGACCGACTGCAAGAGCATGGACGAGACGTGTTATACTGACAAAGTGGTATCATCGTCGTCGTTTCCAAAGGACGCTTGCACTTCCATTTCGAACTTCTCCCAGTTAGCCTTCTTAAAATTCCACCTCTGAGGTTTCAAACCAAGCACAGCCAGATCATCATACTCGAGTAGTACCTGAAAATGGTCACTGCCCAGATAATCGTCGTGTGCTGTCCAGGTAAAATATTGCGACAAACGTGGGATTGCGAGGCTAAGATCGATTGCAGATGTAGCACCAGAAGGGAGGGTAAAGTGAGTGTCAGTACCGGTATTTAAAAGGCAGAGGGATTCGTCTTGGATAAACTCTTCATAGCGAGGCCTCGGGGGTTGGTAGCGTCACATCCCCAAACTATGTGGTGTGTATTGAAATCGCCAAGAAGCAATAGATGAGGAGGTAGCTCCAGCATCATCCGTCTCAGCTCGACGGAAGGAAACGAGATTCATGGCGGCAGATAGACTGAGCACAGTGTGACTGTGTGGCGACTGAGACAAATTCTGGCAGCAACGGCTTGGAGAGGTGTGTTGAGGACGATTTGTTGATATGGGGCGTTATGGCTGATGGCTAGAATAACTCCTCCATGTGGGACTGTGTCTCAGAGCATGCTTTTCGTCAACACAGAGTAACCTTTGATGCGGAATGGTGACTGCAGCGGCAGCTTGGTCTCTTGGAGACATACTGCAATTGGAGATGTCATGTTCAAAACTATTTCTAAATCAGCCATGTTCGAGCGAATTCCTCTGCAGTTCCATTGCAAAACTGGTTGAGTCATCGGGATAATTGGTAGAACGGGTTAAAAATCAAAAATGCTGTGCTGGGCTGGAGATGACTAGAGTGGATGTCTAAAAATGCCTCTCCGCTCGTACATTCGCACCGCCGTCGGGACGCGATTCGAGACGGGATCCGGGGTCCAACCCAAGCGAGGCGGTCCGCGGCCGCGACCTGGGCGACACACCATCCGGAGACATTGTCACGGGAAGAGCGCGCGTCTCGGCGCGTGCCGTTCCACCAGGTGGAGCGCAAGGAACACGCTCCGAGACGGTAGTGGAGGACCCATTTTGGCCGAGTCGGACCTTGATGATGGAGCGTTAATATATATATATATATATATATATATATATATATATATATATATATATATACATATTAGTAAATGTTGGGAGCAGATTGTCTTTAATGCATGTTTCATAGAATATATCCTACCTTGGACAAACGACCATCATCCTACATTGGACACATCACCACCACCCAATCTAGACGCATCACAATGCACCTCCAAGAAGGGGCACCACAACAGCACGCCATGTCGATGCACAACATGAAACTTACCCGATCCATGATGCTCAACAATACCACCATATTGACCCAGTGTCACAGGATACCAAAACTTAAGATCTTAGAGGCAGCTTTCATCCGTGAATAGGATCCGGTAATTAACCGGCAGCTGAACATGAGGGACACGCTGTCTCTTTATGATGGACAACCACTCCCCCAACGGGCATAGGAGACTGCTACTGGCTATGCACTGTCTGTGCTCCTGGAAACTCGAGTGATAGTGTGCATCTACATTTGTTCATCCGTGTTTATATGTATATAATTGGGAAAGTGTATTGCATGACCATTTAGTACACTACCGCTGAAAGCATTGCTATCTAAGAAGTACCCGTATATGAGATCTACGTGTGTGTTAGAGAAAAGCAAGATAAAATGTTCATTACTGACGTGCATATCATATAGAGATCGAAACGCTTGTGAATGTATTATTTTCTTATATTGTGTCGTATCCGTATGTCTGAAGATGTTAGATGTCCTAACGAAACGTTACGTGAATGCGAGAATATAAGCACAATCTTACATGCAGCTTCTACACAAGAACGGACTATCATCAGGCGATTTGAGAGCCTCTCAAAGAGGCATATTATCACGAAGTATGCTGTTTTATTCAATGAAACACACACACACACACACACACACACACACACACACACACATATATATATATATATATATATATATATATATATATATATATATATATATATATATATATATATATATATATATATATACATATATATATACATATATATATATATATATATATATATATATATATATATATATATATATATATATATATATATATATATATATATATATATATATATATATATATATATATATATATATATATATATATATATATATATTTATACATATATATATATATATATATATATATATATATATTTATATATATATGTGAATATGTGTGTATGTGTGTGTGTCTGTGTGTGTGTGTGTGTGTGTGTGTGTGTGTGTGTGTGTATACATTGACATAGGACATATAATATGTAATGTGTGCATGATTTGATTTCTTACACATTCTAGCATGGGAAATGTCTCCGAACATGTCGGATCAAATGCCATATGCAAAGTTCAATTCTGACGACCTATCATGGGATGGAGACATTGGACAAAACAGTTTAACTCGAGCTGCACATCTTATGAAAGGAACGAATGATCCCAGAACCAGAATCGAGAGCGACTCACTCATAAAAATTATACAATAATCCGCAGATGCTCCTTGCAAATGTTAAACTTTTCGATGGGGATGATTATGAGCAGACCACTTTTCGTGGATTTTTTAGCAGCATAGATGCATGCCTGCGAGAAGATAACTATATCAAACAGTTTGTGACCGACATATAAGTTGCAAAACAAGGAAGTGATCAAATGCAGGCAAAATATATTGAAAGTAAACGGCAAAGGCCAAATCCACAAACGCGAAGAATTTTCACATCCTATGGAACTGACCAACATATTTTACTTGTTTTAATTTCTAAATAGCGTAGCGATGATTATTAATACGCACTAAATCAGGATTGCTCTCATACTTGAAAGTCTATCATCATGAGCTCCAGGATTCAGCATGCAAGTACATTATCTGCATCCATAGAGCCAAAGAATACTTCAAGTGATGCAAACATTTCGATAGCCGAGCGTGCAAATCAATTTTCCTTTCCAGGGTGATGGCATGGTTACCGGATCAAGACAAATATCCTCCTGCTGACAGTTCATGATTCTTCTGCTCAAGCGTGTAAGCAAGTGGCGTATTCCACACGCAAAAGGATGCTTTCAATAGCCTTCGAAATCCCCAGCATCAAGCATGGAATGCGCAAGATTATAAATAAATTTAGCACACCAATTTGAACAATTGATTTCATTATTATGCGCTATGTAAAAATAAGCTAGGCGTGACGTGACTGTAGCGGCTGCCCCAGCTGTGTTGTGCTGGTAAACAGGAAGTTGGTGCGTTCTTGTGGGCCGAGTTCTGTGCGGCTGCCCCAGCTGTGTTGTGCTGGTAAACAGGAAGTCGGTGCGTTCTTGTGGGCCGAGTTCCATCTTAGTAATTGCTTCGATTGTGTCACTAGAATTTCATTCTTTATCAGAATTTCCAAAGAATGCACTATACACATATATATATATACACACACACACACACACACACACACACACACACACATATATATATATATATATATATATATATATATATATATATATATATATATATATATATATATATATATATATATATATATATAAATACATATACATACTATATATATATATATATATATATATATATATATATATATATATATATATATATATATATATATATATATACATAAGCTTCCCTTGGCATTCACGTTCATTTCAAATGCGCAGACTGCAGACTATCAACCGAGCGTCTCGTCCAAGAAAGAGTGGCGCCACCAGGGAATGACAGTTAATCGAGGGAGTGCTCCGACGGAGAGACATAGCGGCGCCAACGGTAAGTTATTGTTTGCTGCGACATAATTTGTTTGTCACATTTCGTTCATGCAAGGCAAAGGCCACGGGCCCAGCGTGCAATATCGAAGTAAATCTGGCTGCGAGTGCCCAGCGTACCCGACGGCTGGAGCGCGTGTGCATCCGACCGTGCCGACGAGTCGCCTTGTCGCTAATGGCTCCGCCTGACAGACCGCCTGAGGGCGACCCGTCAGGCCGGTCACCCAGTGCACCCGGTAATACATCAGCGCCGCGGAACTAAGTCCGCACCAATCCCCGCCAGTGCCGCCGGCGGCAATTTCTCATCAGCACCGGCTCAGCGGCGCGGATCGGACCGAGGCCGCCGGGTCAGGACCTGGCGGCCCGACCGGAGGCCGACTGCTGGTGGGAAGCCAAGCGAAATTTGAGAAGCACAGCGAGCGGTCGAAAACAAAGCAAGGTAGCACGGAAGTATTTAGTAAACTGATATCTACTTATGAAGTGCCAAAAGCATCCGGGATACTGAATTGAATAATACTGTATAGATACGCTGACTTATCAGCAAAAGCAGTGGAGGTCAAATTGGATCAGAATTTGCACACAGTCAGGTCCACAACTCCGTGGGAGATGGCGGAGGGGGAACATCGCATGCGCAAACCATGCATCCGTCGCTGCAGGTGACTGGAAAGGGGATGCTGCCGGCGACTTCGATAAGGTTGGCCGCGGAACGGGTCTGGAAGGCGCCTCCCCCCCCCCCCCCCTCCCTGCCAGCTAGAACAAAGCGGCGATGATTGTACGGCCAGGCATTTCGGCTTCAAACGGCATGCTGGCGGTGGCGGGCGGCGATATCGGACGGCCGGGAATGGCGGGGATTCAGCTCACGTGAATCACGTGCTGGCGCCAGGCGATGGTTCAAGTGTCCTGCATGACTTATGTGTGTGGGAGGGGGGGGGGGGGCTATTGGCGGTGAGTTGTCGTCTTGAACGGCGCCTTCTGTGTGATTATCGAGCGGCGGTATCGGCCGGCCGGGATAGCGGGGATTTGGCTGACGTGAATCACGTGTTCGCGCCAGGCGATGGTTGGTTCAAGTGTCCTGCACGATTTATGTGTAGGGGAGCGTATTTGCGGCGAGGTATCGTCGTGAAGGGCGCCTTCCGTGTGATTCACACATGTGATGCGAGTCCGTCGGCAGCTTTATCGCCCGTGCTCACACGAGTTGCTGTTTCCGCGTACCCCAACCAGCTTCGGTGGGTATCCTGTGGTAGGATATCGAACCTGGAGTTAGCCGCTATACGTATCGAACCCCGATACAGCCTAAAGTCAACGCTGTGCCTGCTTGATCTTCCGGCTCCTGACTGAGACGTACTCAGCTGTTGTCAACGCGTTCCTTTGGCGCAAGTCACCTGCCAAAAAAAGTTCATGGTTTTGCATCGGAATGAGATCACGAATCTTCCTTTTTATGAAGATACGAAGTGAGTTTTTCTGAGGTGAATGCCGACACCAGCCAAACAAGGAGGCGTTCTCACATGTCACAGAGGGCGTGTTTTCCTCCGCTGCGTCACCACTGGGATGTGCTCATCAGGCCGCTCACGGCACCGTTGAGAGCGGTGGTTGGTTTACGTACTGGTTGACGTCACAGGTCCTTCGGGTCGCGGCATATGGAGCTGTTGCTTTTATGCTTTGTTTTGTTTATTTTTGTTTGATTTTATGTGTTCGATCACGACGATATTTTATGGTTAATTCCTGAGAAGACATTGGTCATTGGACAAATAAACCATTGAGGGGCCCAGCAATGCATAAATCGACACTTATGAAGTTTATGTGATAAGAGAACTGATGCATTACCAGACATTGGCGTACCCAGGGACAGGGCAACTGAGACCAGAGTTATTACTTTGTATATGATAAGGGGGTCACTGGCACCCTCAATCATTGATTCCCACCCCAATCAGGCTGAAGCCTAACTATTAAGCCTATCGGGGTACACCAGAAGCAAATGGTCTTCAGGGAAGCTTTGGCCATCAAAAAGATCATTGGACCCCCTCAACCAGTACCATAAAGTGACACCCATGACTAAGACCATGTGCTCCCTCCACATGGAGATGCTCTGGTGATGCCCTCTGGTCCACATGGAGATGCGCTCTGGTCCTCTCTGGAGAATGGTGACCCTCCAGAACACGCGATGGCACCAAACCCCTTAAATTTGTCAGCCGAAGGTGCCCTTCCGAGTAGAATGGACGACACTCTGGGCACACAAGGCGACCCTACAGCACGATCGAGTGCACCCATACCACTGTCCCCATTTCCCACCTTGAATTTGTTTTTCAAAATAAGTGGAGTCCCTCCAAGGAAATGGCTCCCCTTTGGAGAAATGGCGCCCCTCCATTCCGGTGTCCCAACTCCCACCTTCCTTATCAACATTCCTGGATTTACCCTTGTCAGAAAATCAAATATGCGACAGGCCAGGACATTTCACACCAACGCTTTGATTAGCATTGCAGTCAGAGATGAACTTCCCTAACTCTGGAGGGCTTTGAGCATCCCCAATGCTTGGTGATGCCTCTAATAATTACTGATTATAAAACGGGAGCGGTGTGTCCTTCTAGTGAGTATTTCAGCCATGGGCCTTAGCTTTGCTGGATCCGCCCAATATTGCTTTCAAGTTTCATCCTTGGCTGTTCAAGCCAACTACCTGGTGACTAAGGACATGCCGGAGCAAGCAGCAGGAAGTGCAGTTCTATGGAAAATCGACATCCCAGTTCCCACTGCGTAGCTATGTCCTTGCATGATGCGAATGCGCTGTGGTAGCGAGGTGCACCAATGCGTCGCCATGTCGCAGACCTTCAGCCTCGGCAGCTTGCTGTCCTAGCGGCGTCCTTGTCCCTCTCAACTGATGCGCCATGAGTCCGCCGGAGGACAGTACGCACAGGTAAATAGCTTAAACGTCAAGTAGCCACCACTTGGAAAGCGCCGATATCCTATCTCAATTATCGGACAATGGCTGCGTCCCAGCGGCATGCCCAGAGGTTCTCAAAGAGGAGGGCAAGTCGACGGATAGGGCGTCAGAAACGGTCCGGTCGAACACCACCCCATCCCCTCACAAAGAGGAGGGCAAGTCGACGGATAGGGCGTCAGAAACGGTCCGGATCGAACACCACCCCATCCCCTCACAAAGAGGAGGGCAAGTCGACGGATAGGGCGTCAGAAACGGACCGATCGAACACCACCCCATCCCCTCACAAAGTGGAGGGCAAAATCTACGGATGGCGTATCCGAATTGGGCCGATCTAACGTCGCCCCACCTGATCACAAACACAAACAAACACAATGCCGAAGTTGTGAACGACTCAACCGCTGACACGGGACATGGTGGTTAGTGTCTACTATCAATATTCACCTAATGGTGGTTAGTGTCTACTATCAATATTCACCTAATGGTGGTTAGTGTCTACTATCAATATTCACCCAATGGTGGTTAGTGTCTACTATCAATATTCACCTAATGAGGTAGAGTTTACCATTTGTATCATATATAAAGAGGCATTTGAATGAGCAAACATCCTATCCAACAAAAGCTGGAGCCGACGCCCTAAGTGCCAGGGATACCCACAATTAACTGGAAAGCAAAAATGCAGAAGAAGGCACAGCTTGACAAAGACAACGACAATATGGTTACAAACGTATTGACAAATGCCAGGAAGTTTTGTAATTAGGTAGGTTGCCGATAGAGGAAACCGGGTCTAGTTGATACAATTTTGGCGAAACTCAAAATAACTCATCACTTTGGATCAGCGTAGCGAGGTGATAGCTACACCGACTCCAAACCTAAGCCTTATAGTACCATTCCCGATAACTTTGTTTCGTGTTATCCTCTGGGCTTTCCACCAGAGAGCAAAACATCGCGCAACTATCGGTTCATTAACCTACCCCTTTATGGGGGTAAGTTGCTGCTGGCGATGGGGTGAGTTGATAAAATGTAAGCTAAATATAAGATATGATATATAGGCGGCATTAGTTTACGCCATCTGAAAGGTCCATGCTTCACGCTTACTGTAATAATACTGGTTTGAGTCCTGGCTGACCATAGCTCATGGTTCATGCAATTTATGGAATGTGCAAAAGTTCATTATGCAGCTGCACCTTTTCCTTCGTTCAGTCTTTTCCGTCGGGTGATAAATGCCCGAAGAAATACCGAATTCGTTTATCTTGAAGCGGTTTTAGCAAACACCTGAATAGAAATAGGCAATTCCATGGTTATTATATTTCATTACCAGTCCACAAAGCGTTGATACAGGCTGATTTTGATACATGTATCACCATCAGCCTGTCGTAATCAGCCTGTAGGCTGATTAGGTTGATGCAAGCTGTATCAATTCACCCCGCAGCTTTTCTGGCGCAGACTGCAACATGTTATGCAACATTGCGAGTACGGTGTAGCGGCAAACGATAAAAGCTTTTCACCGTTGCAAAGCTGAGAGAATATGGTAGTGATAACAGACACCTAAAAAGCTAGCAAGTGGGCGACAATTGAGAAATTAAGGGCGAAGCACAGACGTTGAAATTGTACTTTCGCTGCAAAAATATGCCACATCGCCACCATTCCGCAGCCGCAGGTCGAAAGGACTTGCGCTTGCTTTTGCCGCGAGAAGAAGGTGACAGTGGCAACATGTGTGGTAGCCATGGCAACCGGGTTCATAATTTTGGAGAAAATGCTGTTGCATCAACCATCCCGTGTATCAACTAGACCTAATTGTAACTTGTGAAGCGCGACGATGAGCTGGAGGACGTTAAAGTAGGACGCGCGAACGTCTGACGTCACCGACGGACGACAACTAACAGCGCCAAAAGACCAATGCGTGACAAGACCAAGCATGTGCGAAATACAGCGTTTGATGTGGCACGAGAGGTTCTCATGTCGCCCGAAAGACGTCACATAGGAGCCATGGCCATTTCGACCCCCAATGGTGCTAAATTTCCGGGCAGCAGTTAAAAAAGAGCATTGTACTCATCCTGAAGCTGCGAAAGGAGTAAATAGCTTGCTCGTTCTTTGCCTGGATCCGCCGGCGACAAGAGCCGGTGGGGTGCTCGGGGACATCATCCACGCTTCCACCCGGTTCTCTGCTTCCCACTGCTTCCCGCTCCCTTCCACTGGCGCACTATCCCCACTGCCTTCCCCTGTTTCAATGCATCCTACTGCATCACTGTCCCTCACAATCTCCAAGGGCCTTCAGTTTTCAGGTGGAGTCCAATCCCAGAAGTCCAGGAGCGATTGCTATTGCCAGAGGAGAAGAGCCGTGGCCGTCTCTTATCCCAGTTGGTGTCCAGATCCCGGGGCCTGGTGCCCAGGTATCCCAGCAGTGGCAACGTCCTCGATACCTCTTATTGTCTTACTGTCTCCCACTCCCTCCCACTACATCGCCACCCTCACTCACTGACGTGTATAGGACTTCGTCAAGGGGGATTGATTTTGAAGGGTTCCACTAGTTAACGAAATTCAAAGAGGAGGGATGGGAGGGCTGAGGGGTTGAAGGAAGGGGTGCACTCGAGTTTCCTGGAGTGGCGCTGTTTCACCATACAGGGACGCCATTCGGATCCTTTTTCGGATCGATAGTGGCGCCTTTCGGGTCGTATTTCGGGCCGGAGCGATCGCTCTCTTCGGCCATTCCCCTTGGATCCGTCCCTGCCACTGTCTCCCATTGTCTTTACTGCCTTCCACTTCTTTCCACTACAACACTGTCCCCACTATCCCATTTTGTTACTGTTTCCACTGCCCCCCCCCACACCATTTTCTATCGTTGTGCCCTGATGCCACTCACTACCTATCTGCTGTTTCCACTATCCTCTACAGTCCCTGCTGCCGCTCCCAATCTCCGCTGCTTCGCCCGTCCGCCACCTCCCCATTGTCTCCAACTTCCTCCCCCGCTTTCCCCACTGTCTCCCAGCGCTCCGTCAGTCAACACCGACGTGCCGCCGACCGTGCACAAACACGCCCGTGTGCACAGTGATTGTGCAAGGCCGCGCACCGACGGCCCCGACCTCGCCAACTATCCCACGCCGTATCGCCAGATAGTGCCGGTACGGGTCATAGTGCACGAGGACGTGGCCGACCGATCTGGGCGACGGGCTGAGTGGGGGTGGGGGTGGCAGTGCACCGTGCACTGTGCAGGTGCGGTACCAGACACCAGTGTGCCACGCTGTCGTGGAGAATAGCTATGGTACGCGCATTGTAGCCGTCACGAGCTCTTCCAGTTCAACCGCATATAACGAAAATATTCGGACGCCGAGATACTACGCGTTCTCCCAATGTTACTTCGCCATGCTGTGTCGGGCTGTTCAGGATTTGTGTAAGTGCTGATGGTAAGGAGACATTCAAGGTTGTACAGTGCCACATTTACCAGCTTTGTGGTTGCCTTACGTTCTATCCTACTTCGGAAAATGTAAACGTTCGCTATATTATAAGTGGACAATGGTAGGATTGTAGGTGTTCAAGTTTCACAATGCCCATACCAGGGCATTGTGACAACAGTGTTGTCAGGGCAACATTGTTGAGGGAGATGTTAGAGTATCTAAAAATCCATTAATTTTCCACACAGTGCCAATAGGCGCCATGTTAAATTTCAAAACTATTCAGGTGTATATATTTCCATTAACTCGAATGGAGTCAATGGCAATACCCTCACCATTTTGAGGTGTTTCTTTAGCACCATGGTTTTCCTAGAATATCACACTACAGATAGAGGGTACCATTTTGCAAGTTTTCTCCTGACGGCTTCCAACCCTGCTGCGCTTTGCTGCAGGAAACGGCCTTCACCAGAGCTATTCGGGGTGTTCCAGCGCATTTAATGTGATCTCATCCATTATTGTGTCACATGCATAACGGCTACCCCACAGGCTGTTTGTGTCATGCATAACGGCTACCCCACAAGCTGTGTGTCATGCATAACGGCTACCCCACAGGCTGTGTGTGTTATGCATAACGGCTACCCCACAGGCTGTGTGTGTCACATGCATAACGGCTACCCCACAGGCTGTGTGTGTCATGCATAACGGCTACCCCACAGGCTGTGTGTGTCATATGCATAACGGCTACCCCACAGGCTGTGTGTGTCATGCATAACGGCTACCCCACAGGCTGTGTGTGTCATATGCATAACGGCTACCCCACAGGCTGTGTGTGTCATGCATAACGGCTACCCCACAGGCTGTGTGTGTCACATGCATAACGGCTACCCCACAGGCTGTGTGTGTCATGCATAACGGCTACCCCACAGGCTGTGTGTGTCATGCATAACGGCTATCCCACAGGCTGTGTGTCATGCATAACGGCTACCCCACAGGCTGTGTGTGTCATATGCATAACGGCTACCCCACAGGCTGTGTGTGTCACGCATAACGGCTACCCCACAGGCTGTGATGAGCGTGGAGTCGTCAATAATGTGAACGCCCAGGCACGTGCAGAGCTCGCAGGTCACACCCGAGACCAGTGGCGTAGCCAAGAGGTCGAAGGGGACAAGTCCCCGCGCCGGAGAGTCCCTCAAGGCGTCGGTGCAAGGGGCCGTAGGGACCTCTGGGCCAACGTGAAGGGCCCCTGGACCGACGAAAGGGGCCACGGGCTGATGGAAAGGGTCCCGGGCCGATGAGACGGCCCCGAGTCAACGAAGAGGTCAACGGAGTCAAGTCCACGGAGGTCCAAACTTTTGAAGAGTGGACTCCGGCCCGACGGAGTGTTCTGAGCCGTGAAAGAGGGTCCCAGGGCCGACGGATGTAGACCCCGGGCCGGACGTGCAGAGCCACTGGGTCGGCTTTGGCTCACGCTGATAGCGAGGAGCTCAGAGCTAACAGCGGACCTCAGACCAATAAAGAGCTACGGCGGCGATCTGGTCTGAAGCAGAGATTTCCCAGTGTTACGCCAAGGGCCTTCAAGCTCATGGTGGGGCCCGGGCTGTTAAAAAGAGGTGCCGTTTCCAAGGGGGTGAATGGGCCCCAGCCACAACCAGGCGAGTCCGATGGGGCCCTCTATATAGGCGACCGCCCCGAGTGGCAGACAGATAGCCATGGAAAAAGTAAACGAATCTAACAGCTTGTGGGCAAAGGACTTTTGGTATCTGAAGACGTCCACGTTGAGGGCTGACAAGGGCCGCGCAGATAAGAGAGGGCTCGCCCGAGAGCTGGAATGTCCATGCCAGCCGGAAAGAGCAGCTCCAGCTGGAATTGGCACCTAACAGCTAAGGAATAAACATGGCACCTGAGGACCAAAGAGGGCTGGGATGCTCTTTGGATTTCAATGGGCCCCTGAAGGATGAACAGAACCCCTAGGAGCTGAAGAGGACTAGTGAGGATCCACCTCAGATCTGAAATTCCTCCGAGATGAGAGCTAGAGAGGACTACTGAGGACTGTGATGGGCCCCTAAAACAGGAGAGGGCCCTGAGGGATAAAGAGAATCTCGTGAGAGTCGGATAGTATTGGACTGGGACTGGAATTCTTCTGAGGTTGGGAGCGGCCCTTAATGGGTGAAAAAGGTTCCTTGAGAAATAAAAAAAACTTGTTGGCTGGCGATTGGTGTCAGGAATACCGAGTGCCAGCCCCAGAGACTAGAATGTTCTTGGAACCACAAGTGCTGTCGATAATTGGGAAGGGCTCCTAGCAGCTTGAAAAGGCCCTTGAGGGGCAACAGAGCCCCTTAGAGCTAAGGAGAGTCCCTAATGCTAACGATGGTTGTGAGGAATACGGATGACCAGCGGCAGAACTAGAAAGCCCTTGCAGGTAGAAAGACTGTCAATGACTGGGAAGGGCCCTGAACAGCTGGAGAGGATACTTGAAAATTAAAGATGGTCACTGAGCGCTAGAGAGGGGTGGACTGGGGTGCCCAAGAGGTTTGTAAGTGGTCCCTAGGATAAGAACACGGCCCCCCGAGATCTTAGGAGAGCCCCTAAGGGCTAGCGATGGTTGTGAGGAATACTGAGAGCCAGTTTCAGAGCTAGGATGTCCTTGCTAGCCCAAAAGACTGTCGAGGACTGGGACTGCTTATTTCCCCACGAATTTAGCCATCTTTGGCATATATATATATATATATATAATAGGGGCACTTCGAAATCAAGTTATCGAAATCCGAGGAGTTTCAGAAAAGTGGATGGTGCCCTCGTTAGGTAGTGGGCACTCTTCAGATTTTCGCCCCCCCCCGGACCAAATCTCGGCTATGGCACTGCCCGAGACCTGCTGCGATATCGACAGCGGGCTGACGGGCCGGAGGACAAGCGACACAATGCACAGGCCCGAACACGTCGCAGATCGCCGGTCGGCGGGCAGCCGAGGTGCCGACCCGGCCGCCGGGCCAGACGCGGCGCATTCCGCGCCATTTTTTCCCGCGTGTGGCGCCGGCCGTAATGGTGGCTGTCGGCGGAGATCTGGCCTCGCCGGCGCCTGGCGGCCCGGTCAGATCGACTGTCCCGCCGCCGCCGCCGCCGCCGCCGCGTCAAAGGCCGCCGCCCGCTGCACTGTTCCTCTGACCCTGACGCGGCCTCTGCGCCGCCTCGCCGCCGCCCGCTGCACTGTTCCTCTGACCCTGACGCGGCCTCTGCGCCGCCTCGCCGCCGCCCGCTGCACTGTTCCTCTGACCCTGACGCGGCCTCTGCGCCGCCTCGCCGCCGCCCGCTGCACTGTTCCTCTGACCCTGACGCGGCCTCTGCGCCGCCTCGCCGCCGCCCGCTGCACTGTTCCTCTGACCCTGACGCGGCCTCTGCGCCGCCTCGCCGCCGCCCGCTGCACTGTTCCTCTGACCCTGACGCGGCCTCTGCGCCGCCTCGCCGCCGCCCGCTGCACTGTTCCTCTGACCCTGACGCGGCCTCTGCGCCGCCTCGCCGCCGCCCGCTGCACTGTTCCTCTGACCCTGACGCGGCCTCTGCGCCGCCTCGCCGCCGCCCGCTGCACTGTTCCTCTGACCCTGACGCGGCCTCTGCGCCGCCTCGCCGCCGCCCGCTGCACTGTTCCTCTGACCCTGACGCGGCCTCTGCGCCGCTCTCGCCGCCGCCCGCTGCACTGTTCCTCTGACCCTGACGCGGCCTCTGCGCCGCCTCGCCGCCGCCCGCTGCACTGTTCCTCTGACCCTGACGCGGCCTCTGCGCCGCCTCGCCGCCGCCCGCTGCACTGTTCCTCTGACCCTGACGCGGCCTCTGCGCCGCCTCGCCGCCGCCCGCTGCACTGTTCCTCTGACCCTGACGCGGCCTCTGCGCCGCCTCGCCGCCGCCCGCTGCACTGTTCCTCTGACCCTGACGCGGCCTCTGCGCCGCCTCGCCGCCGCCCGCTGCACTGTTCCTCTGACCCTGACGCGGCCTCTGCGCCGCCCTCGCCGCCGCCCGCTGCACTGTTCCTCTGACCCTGACGCGGCCTCTGCGCCGCCTCGCCGCCGCCCGCTGCACTGTTCCTCTGACCCTGACGCGGCCTCTGCGCCGCCTCGCCGGCGTCGGATCAAAGTACGGTCCGTGTCAGGTGATCCTGCGATCCACACATAGTCAGGTGATCCTGTGATCCGTGGCTAAGTGATCCTGTGACCCACACATAGTCAGGTGATCCTGTGATCCGTGGCTAAGTGATCCTGTGACCCACACACAGTCAGAAGATCCTGTGATCCACACAGTCAGGTGATCATGCGATCCACACAGTCAAGTGATCCTGTGGTCCGCACAGTCAGGCGGTCCTGTGATCTACACACACACAGTCAGATGATCCTGTGATCGACACAGTCAGGCGATCCTGTGATCCATGCACAGTCAGGTGATTCGATGGCACACAATGAACTGCGTGCTCCTTGGCAGAGCCTCCCGGCTTGGGTGGAGAGTGTACCTCGACAGGTAATACAACTGCGACACCAACCTCGCTGACGGCTGCTCCGGTGGCGAGTGTACCTCGACAGGTAATGCAGCTGCGACACCAACCTCGCTGACGGCTGCTCCGGTGGGGAGTGTACCTCGACAGGTAATACAACTGCGACACCAACCTCGCTGACGGCTGCTCCGGTGGCGAGTGTACCTCGACAGGTAATGCAGCTGCGACACCAACCTCGCTGACGGCTTCTCCGGTGGCGAGTGTACCTCGGCAGGCAATACAACTGCGACACCAACCTCGCTGATAGCTGCTCCGGTGGGGAGTGTACCTCGGCAGGTAATACAGCTGCGACACCAACCTCGCTAACGGCTGCTCCGGTGGCGAGTGTACCTCGACAGGTAATGCAGCTGCGACACCAACCTCGCTGACGGCTGCTCCGAATCCCCTCGATTTAAATAACTGTGCACACTGATATTACGATAATGTTTCACCTGTGTAGTTGCAGGCGATTTTCACCGACCCCTTCGGGCCCGAGTGTGACCTTCGTCAGACCCTACCGACGTGATGCCGTTCAGCACGACCTTCGTCAGACCCTGCCGACGTGATGCCGTGGTCCCGGCGTGACCTTCGTCAGACCATGCCGACATGACACCATGATCTCGGCGTGACCTTCGTCAGACCGTGCCGACGTGATGCCGTGATCCCGGTGTGACCCTGCCGACGTGATGCCGTGGTCTCGGCGTGACCTTCGTCAAACCGTGCCGACGTGATCCCGGCGTGACCTTCGTCATACCGTGCCGACGTGATCCCGGCGTGACCTTCGTCAGACCTTGCCGACGTGATCCCGGCGTGACCTTCGTCAGACCGTGCCGACGTGACCTTCGTCAGACCTTGCCGACGTGATGCCGTGATCCCGGCGCGACCTTCGTCAGACCCTACCGACGTGATGCCGTGATCCCGGCGTGACCTTCGTCAGACCTTGCCGACGTGATGCCGTGATCCCGGCGCGACCCTCGTCAGACCCTACCGACGTGATGCCGTGCTGCCGGCGGCAGGGGCGCCCGTCAGGCGGCGGCGGCTCCGGCGGCCGCGGCGTACGTGGCGCCGCGCCGGCGCGGCCGGCTATCAGTCGCCGGCTGCGTGCTGCTGTCAAGTGGCGGGCACGTGCCCTGTGTTGGCACCCATTATCTGTCGGGCCGAGGGCCGGCGCGCGCCGCAGGGCTCCCGCGTCTGGCCGGTCACGAGCTCCCGCCGGTGTGCCGCCCATGGGGGTAGGCCGGGAGTGCAGAGGGCACGCCAGGCTTGTGGACACTTCTGGCGCCACGGACTCGGCTCCCCGCCCCCCCCCCCCGTGTCCCGACGAACAGACCGTGACACGGTGTGTGATGGGCGTCTGAAAAGTCGGATTCCGTATTGGTGTTCATTTTTGATGCACTGTTGTCGGAGAAGTTGAGTCGGAGGGGAAAATGATATTGGGTTGTTACAGTTACCAGGGCCGAAATGTTGGTTAGTTTGAGGAACTAGTGGGGCCATGGGAAGCACGCTTTTGTTTCCTGGGCTATTAAACCGGGTACCTCAATCTTCAACGGCCAACATTCTAGAACAATAATTGACTTGAAACCTCTTTTGGATACCATCGGACAATTTTTGAAGATAGTATGGCCCCTCCCCGACCGTTTTCCCCTATCCTCAACCTGTCATTATCTCCGAATGAGAGTCATCGTCTAGCCAAGCTGCGCAGGTGGTGATCGCTTCTGAGATGCGAGATCTTCAAGCATGACTTTTTATTACATTTGAACAGGGCTTCCATTTCTAATCGGCACATGGTAACCGAGTGGAAGTGTTTTTCGCCGCATCAATCGATGTTGAAGAGCTGTAAAGTAACTTGATAAGGCGCGTGCAGATGCAGGCACACATAAGGCTCCGCTGTTATCTGTACGGACACATTGCACCTGAAAGCGCGCGCCTCATATGCGCCGCACAATATGGCGATGAAGTGAGCAGCATGACCTGCAACAGCATGACGACACCGCCGGCGGGCTCCCGTGTCGCGGACGAACCCTGCCAGCCAACTGACTGACATCACCGGCACCACTGGATTTTTTTCTGAAACGATTGTAACAAACAAATCTCCGTTGACCTCTCGGATGACGCGGCTGCACAGGAGGCACCGAACGAGTGGGCGCGATGCATCACGGAGTGACATCAGACGCGTGGGACACCAGACGGCCAAACAGCCCAGCGGCGGCGGCCGGCTCGACTCGGATGAGGCCTGCTATGTATGCATAACAAGGACCAGTTGCGGGGTCTAGCCGAGTAGCCGCCGCCGGCTGAGGTGAAGCCTAAATGACGGGGCCGGTCGTCACACGCCGTCCTGACGGGCCCGCGCAACCACGGCGTCAGCGTGTGGCTTCCGTCCGGCCGCGCGGTGGTCAGCCGACAGAGCCGACGACACACAGCGGCGTCCGCGGACAGTGACGCGTCACCTGGGACTCAGACGGCCGGGAGACCTAACCTTACCGGCTCAGTCGGATGCCTCAGCGACGTCACCTCAGCGGCTCAGTCGGATGCCCGAGAGACGTCACCTCAGCGGGTCAGTCAGATGCCTGAGGGACATCAACTCAGCAGCTCGGAGTCTTCGACAGTTGAGAGACGTCACCTTAGCGGCTCAGTCAGACGCCCGAGAGACATCAACTCAGCAGCTCGGAGTCTTCGACAGTTGAGAGACGTCACCTCAGCGGCCCAGTCAGACGCCTGAGAGACGTCACCTCAGCGGCCCAGTCAGACGCCTGAGAGACGTCACCTCAGCGGCCCAGTCAGACGCCTGAGAGACGTCACCTCAGCGGCCCAGTCAGACGCCTGAGAGACGTCACCTCAGCGGCTCAGTCAGACGCCTGAGAGACGTCACCTCAGCGGGTCAGTCGGATGCCTGAGAGACGTCACCTCAGCGGCTCAGTCAGACGCCTGAGAGACGTCACCTCAGCGGCTCAGTCAGACGCCTGAGAGACGTCACCTCAGCGGCTCAGTCAGACGCCTGAGAGACGTCACCTCAGCGGCCCAGTCAGACGCCTGAGAGACGTCACCTCAGCGGCTCAGTCAGACGCCTGAGAGACGTCACCTCAGCGGCTCAGTCAGACGCCTGAGAGACGTCACCTCAGCGGCTCAGTCAGACGCCTGAGAGACGTCACCTCAGCGGCTCAGTCAGACGCCTGAGAGACGTCACCTCAGCGGGTCAGTCGGATGCCTGAGAGACGTCACCTCAGCGGGTCAGTCGGACGCCTGAGAGACGTCACCTCAGCGGGTCAGTCAGACGCCTGAGAGACGTCACCTCAGCGGCTCAGTCAGACGCCTGAGAGACGTCACCTCAGCGGCTCAGTCGGATGCCTGAGAGACGTCACCTCAGCGGCTCAGTCAGACGCCTGAGAGACGTCACCTCAGCGGCTCAGTCAGACGCCTGAGAGACGTCACCTCAGCGGGTCAGTCGGATGCCTGAGAGACGTCACCTCAGCGGGTCAGTCGGATGCCTGAGAGACGTCACCTCAGCGGCTCAGTCAGACGCCTGAGAGACGTCACCTCAGCGGGTCAGTCAGACGCCTGAGAGACGTCACCTCAGCGGGTCAGTCAGACGCCTGAGAGACGTCACCTCAGCGGGTCAGTCAGACGCCTGAGAGACGTCACCTCAGCGGCTCAGTCAGACGCCTGAGAGACGTCACCTCAGCGGGTCAGTCAGACGCCTGAGAGACGTCACCTCAGCGGCTCAGTCAGACGCCTGAGAGACGTCACCTCAGCGGCTCAGTCAGACGCCTGAGAGACGTCACCTCAGCGGCTCAGTCAGACGCCTGAGAGACGTCACCTCAGCGGGTCAGTCAGACGCCTGAGAGACGTCACCTCAGCGGCCCAGTCAGACGCCTGAGAGACGTCACCTCAGCGTGCTCAGTCAGACGCCTGAGAGACGTCACCTCAGCGGGTCAGTCGGACGCCTGAGAGACGTCACCTCAGCGGCTCAGTCAGACGCCTGAGAGACGTCACCTCAGCGGGTCAGTCAGACGCCTGAGAGACGTCACCTCAGCGGCTCAGTCGGATGCCTGAGAGACGTCACCTCAGCGGCTCAGTCAGACGCCTGAGAGACGTCACCTCAGCGGGTCAGTCGGATGCCTGAGAGACGTCACCTCAGCGGCTCAGTCAGACGCCTGAGAGACGTCACCTCAGCGGGTCAGTCGGATGCCTGAGAGACGTCACCTCAGCGGCCCAGTCAGACGCCTGAGAGACGTCACCTCAGCGGCTCAGTCGGATGCCTGAGAGACGTCACCTCAGCGGCTCAGTCAGACGCCTGAGAGACGTCACCTCAGCGGGTCAGTCGGATGCCTGAGAGACGTCACCTCAGCGGGTCAGTCGGATGCCTGAGAGACGTCACCTCAGCGGGTCAGTCGGATGCCTGAGAGACGTCACCTCTGCGGCTAGGAGTCTCAGACGGCCGAAAGATACCCCTTCCAGCACAGGACGGCACCAGAGCTCACGTGACCCAGCGACAGGGCAGCCAGGATGCTGACACTTTCACCACGTCTGATGCGTCAAATAACACACCGGCCCGTGAAACGTTGACGTCAGCACCGAGCGTACGGAACAGGTGTATTTGCAACAATTGGACGCGATGTTATGGTGGTGGCACTACCAGCCTAACGCTGGATCGCGTACTATATGCAGCCTAGACATATGGGGAAGGGGCCAGGGAGCGGTACCGAGAGTCAGTCGACAGCATGGTGTCTGTGCCTTCAGTATTGCCTCCATCTGGGAGCCCACGCGGACGAATGGTCGTCCCAGCTTTGCTGAACGACCCGACACATTGCCTCCGCACAACGTAGGATAAATTCACAAGTGGACGCGTGCCTCTGCAAATAGTCTACGACAACAACGGCCGTCACCACGAACTAATGCCGATCAGACCATGGATGCCAAGATGACGCACGCATTCGCAAAAGAGAACATCGGACGCGTATGCCTGTCGGCGCACGGTTTGTTAGGCCAAAGCGACGAAGTGCGAAGCACACATCACGAAACAATTCGGTCGCAAACCAAAGGCACGTGAAGAAAACTGAACTGACTGGCACAGCATGATAAAGCAAGCGTACATTCACCGTGTCCTCGAACTATTGGCCGGCACCAGACCACCCCGTGGAAGCGGGCCATTTTCACTTCATCTAGCACCACGGAGTCGCGCACTGTTATACACCGTGTCCGGCAGTCGTTACAAGCACACCGGCGAAGGCGTGCTGGACACTGGCCAGTGCCAGCACCACATCTACATTGCATAACCGAGTGCCTGGCAGACTACCGCCGGCACTATTACACGAGGACGTGGCAAACACGGCCGGAGACGGCGACACGGTGCGAGCGTGCCGACCGCCGCTCAGTCAGCACCGCCACGCGAATCACAACCTCGGCTATGCTCTTCACTTCAGCGCGGTACAAAACAACATCGTCCATCACGAGTCTGCGCGGCGGCGGCGTCCGCTCCCAGGCCGGCGCGCGCGCGCCGCCCAAACTACTGCGCCACTGCTGCCATCTAGCCGCGCCGATGCGCACCATCAGCTCGCGCGCACCGACTTGGCGGCGCTGTCGTCGCCGCGGTCGGCCGGCCGCTTGGCGCGGCTCTTGGCGGCCGGCGGCCGCTGGCGCGGGCCCGACGAGCCCTCGCCGGGCACGTACCGGTCGAGCGGGTTGGGGATGCGCGAGAAGTCCAGGTCCTGGTCGACGCGGTCGACCACCATCAGCCTGCGGCGTGAACAACAGGATGACACTTCGCGACGGCCGGCCGCGAGCGGCCCAAGCCTCCAGGAGTCTACTGAAGTTGTCTGCCAATCGGTACAACCGCCCGACACCAAAACTCCCGCACAGCCCACGGCACGAACACACAGAAGGCACACACGAGCTGCAAGAACGAATCTTGTAATACAATACTGAGTGGACATCTCACATCAAGTGAAGGTGGACTCGGTTGAACGGCGACCGTCTACACCGGGGCTGTGGCACGATAGGACAGGGCAATACACAGCACGGACGGTACGGACACGCGCCGCCGTCTCACCTCTGCTCCTCGCTGGTCACGAATAGGTCTCCCTCCTGGTGGCGCAGCAGGTGGGCGGTGTAGGCCCGCTGGTTGAAGAACACGCTGGTGCACCGGTTACACCGGATCACGTCGCTGGCGGAGCGTGCACTCGCGTCAGGTCACGGCGTCAGGCCACGGCGTCAGGTCACGGCGTCAGGTCACGGCGTCAGACCACGGCGTCAGGCCACGGCGTCAGGTAACGGCGGCACGCCACGCTCTGGTCGCGGGTTTCTACGTTAGAGACCCAGACTGATAGGCTGTGGTGAGTGCCGCCAGGTGAGGTGAGGTGAGTCGAGAAGGTGACGAGATGACGAGGTGGAGTGAGGTGAGTAGGGCAACGCCGGACGCGCTCACCGCATTGTCCATAGATATGGCGCTGGCCACCAGCAAAGAACATTGTCAGAAGCCCATGTGCCGAATGGTTTAAAATTGATCTAGCCAATGAAACAAATCTACACATTTTTTTTGTATTGGGTTAGCACCCAATCAAACAGTGCAACACATGTATGAAGTGACTGCCACATTGATTCTCTATCTATCCAACTATATATCTATGAGCATCCCGTGGCCTATCTGACCTTATTGCTCCCGCGTGGCCGGTGCTGCTGGGCTCACCTGGGCACTGCGTCGCGGTCGGCCTGGTCGTGACGCTCCATGTGGCGGATCAGATTGTACTTAACAGTGTACTCGGTGCCGCATAGATGGCAGTAGTAGCAGGAGCGCATCTCGCCCGACTGGCTGACGTCTATCTTCAGACTGGGCGGAGGACAAAACTTGGGCTGGATGATGCTCAGGGACCTGGCGACAATTAGTCACTTACCATCATTAAGCTCAGTCAGTCAACCGTTAGCTACAGACTACAGGCTATAGACTGCAGGCTAGACTGCACCCTGCACGAACGCCGGAAGCAGAAACGATGCACGATGCATGGGTGTAGCATTGACTACAAGACGCGATGTGTCACATCAGATGCGGACGGAACAAACATGACTTTTGGGGCAGGATTTCAATGCCACCTATCGGGTTGGACTCGCTCATATTGCTGCCCGCCATCTATTCTGAAAGCCTGAAGGTGTTTTTGCAGGACGACAAAGTTTCTACACTGTCCGCGTCACAGATGACGTCATACCAGAAATATTATGCGCGTTATGGTGTTCGCAGCGACCCGGACGACACATAATCTTTGTAATGTCCCATAGAATCTCTAGACTGGCCGCAAATAATTTTCCCGTACTTGGTCGAAATTGGACACAAATGGCGTAATAGTTCTGTGAACGTCGCCAGATTGCATGGAAGCAAACATATTTACCGATGACATTTCTGGGGACATGTCAATAGTGAATGCCTGGATTGTAATGAGCTACCTGCTTATAAAAGCACATCAAACATATCAGATCATAGATTACCAACCGTTGTATAGATTAATAAAACCCAACATCACTTCAGCCTTTGCCAATGCGTACGCCGCGTGGAAAGCAATTCCAAATAAAGACAAATCAGGTGAAATAAGGTCAGACCAGACGAGGTCAGGTCGTCTCAGGTAATTCCTTGGCCATCCAATGTTCTCACATGAACCAGGCGACGCCAAAACCGAATTCCCGTATTTTGTCACGAGGAACAGGCACATGTCGTGTAAGATGACACTATAGATAATACATGATACCTGACCTGACCTTTATGCCACTATTGATCCTTCACACATTTTAACCCAGAATGCTTATTACATTCCCTTGATTAACATAGTCGTGAACATTAATCTGAATTCAATCTTCCCCACTCGAAGCGGTAAGAAACACGGAAATTGGCCCGGCCTCGGGCCAGTATGATTTAAATCACCTTGATGTGAATTTCCAGATAGCAAATTGCTCGTCTTGATGAAGGGACAGCATGATTTGAGTTTGGTACACATATGTCACACCTACTCTGGATGGCGGCACTTTGCATATTTTGGAACATTACTTGGAACCGTCCCCGGTCAATGACCTTTGATGACTTGGACCGGAAATCTGCGCGACATGTGCAAAACGGACGCACAAGCTATTGAACGCTTCGTGTCTCTGTGTCTTCTCATTCGGCAGCTGTCCTCGAAAATCACATTGTACTTGAATTTTCCTTAGCAGTCCATTATTTACACATCGAGTCACCAAACGCATCATGCCTACACATAACAATATGTCGGGTTTCCATCCCTTCGAAGGGAATGCCAGCCACTACCCATGCATCAAAGCTCTTCAATAATTATAGATTATGCCAGGGTATCCAATGGCAATGCGGGCTGGCACGAATTTCGCAAACTACGCTAGAACCGCAAGACCAAAAATGGCGCCAAAACACGCATAGTTGGTCACATAATGAATTCATAAGATTCATGAAATATAAAATAATGCTTACAATCTCAAATAATTATACCGGAGACGAGCATCAGCACAAGCAGAGGTACTTCAAGATTGCGAAATTTGACAAACAACTATCGAAAATAATTGTATTAGCACTTAGGATGTACTAACACGAATGGATCACATCAAGCGCCCTTCAATGACAGTGAATGATAAAAAGACAGAGTTTCCTACAGAATATTGGAGAGCAGACAGACCCAAATTTTCGGATCCATATTTGGCAATGCACCTCCGCGCCGCCACCCTCAAGGAGCACACCAAAGCAGGCAGCCACCAGCAGAGCAGGCGGACATTATTTTACAACACATCCAATCTGCAAGGTCTAACCATGCTGCCATTATCAGGTTATTTGAGTTAGCTAGTTATTGGAGTTTAGGGGCGCATCGACTGCGTCGGTCATGCAGCGCCCATCTCAGGTTATTTGATCCCAACTCGCGAGCAGACCCGTAGTCCAGCATCTACCGATTGTCGTACGGATACACCTTTCACGTCAGGATATGTGCCCCTGCCATTGGACCTAAGTCACCATCGGAAAGGTCAGTAATGATTTCTGTGCTGCATTATGCCAAGTTGTGATGCTCGCCTCTGAGCCACAATTGTCCGTGGTGAGACTATCTCCGCATCTGAAACGCGTAACAATTTCCATCCAAATGTGAACAAAATCCGGAGGGCAACAAAGTCGCGCAAAACCGCACCAGTGCATACAGCATTTAAGAGATAGCACACAGACCGAGGAAACCCAGTCGAGAAGAGCGCCGGTGTTTCGTCTCGTCCCCACCTCCAATCGCGGCAGACTGTCATTATTCGTCCCACAGGTCAACTGACTACAGGCAGGTTCACATTGGCGGGGCCAGGTGGTATGCAGGTGGTCGCTCAGTACACGTCATCACAACCAACGCAATAGGTCAGGCGGAAGAGGGTGGCCTTCATTGTGATGACTCAGCACACGTCATCACAACCAACGCAATAGGTCAGGCGGAAGAGGGTGGCCTTCATTGTGATGACTCAGCACACGTCATCACAACCAACGCAATAGGTCAGGCGGAAGAGGGTGGCCTTCATTGTGATGACTCAGCACACGTCATCACAACCAACGCAATAGGTCAGGCGGAAGAGGGTGGCCTTCATTGCACCTGGGGCACTTGGTGACACGCAATATCACGTGGGTGAGCTGCGCCAACAAAAACGGGCGCTCTCGTCCGCATGTTTCGGGGGATGCCAGCCACACACAGTTCCCGATCGACAGCTGCCAAATTGCTTGGGACACGCCATGCTACGGTTAGCTGTCTATCTGGCCACCCATCATATCTTGTGCCAGATCCATCGCAAACCACTGTAAATTCAACCCGCTATTCACTGATAATGGGTTTGCGTGTTCAGTATTGTCAGAACGAGAGCAATCAATCAGGAGATTTACAGCAACCATGGATTTCAAGGTATGATGCAACACTTAATATGCAGGCCGTATACGACAATATTTTCCGGACACCACGCACACCAACATAATTTTGAGTAGGACACAAGCTTACTGGTCGGTCTAGAAGAAACTAAGGTGACTTTCACCAAATATGTATTTTGGTTAATTTATGTACGAAATAAGACAAATGTCGTACAGGAACTTTTTACCCGACCTAGAAAGCGGCTCACACAGGGTGAAAACTAACATGTAATGCATATAGTTCCAGTATTCCACCACCTGTTGTACAGCTCTACCTCAATTAGGAACACAAAACCGAGGATGTATTACTTACTCTTCCACTACCAGGTACATTTTGCAATGGCAGGATGGTCAACATTTACAGGTTTACAGGTTTCCAAAGTTACTTTCCTGTAACTGACACCAACACAACTTAACTTTGGCACTTCCGAGGAGCAACAGAATCAGTCAGCCTTCCCATCCTTCGGTTGGTTATTTGGGCTTAGGGGCGCATCGACTGCTTCGGTCATACAGCGCCCACCTTCCCATCCCTCAGGTCAACATCGTACAACGATAAGATAGAAGTAGCATATCTTGAGATGCATATTTTCGTGCATGCAGGTTTGATGCTGCGCCGCGAATTTTCACGTCCGATTTCCAGCCGTACAGCACCTTACCGCGAGTGGACAGAGTTGAAGTGGAAGTCCCTGGCCTTGCCCAGATAGAACATGGCTCCGCAGTCGGAGCATGGCGTCTCGGTGATGCCGGCCACGTGCTTGTGAGTCTTCACGTGCAGGTCAAAACTCATCTGAGGCACACGCGAGTGTGTGTTGACATGTCAACAGCATCACACACACACACACACACACACTACGCTCGAACAAAGACCGTCAAGAGAAAATTAAGGAACTTGAAGATAGTCGACTTTGGTACGGTCAGCACAAACACTATCACACATCCACACATGAAATTCTATGGTTAAAAAAGATGCAAGAGGCACTCCGAGATCCACAGTGGTATGTGTAACCAACGGTGGTATTCCCTTACAGTTTATGCTGGCTTCCTCTACACCTTGGTGCTGGAAAGTAACAGGACGTTTGAACTTCACTCCCCATAATATCCATGGAACTTCCTTGCACTTCATCGATGTTTAGTTGTGTACACCTTGTGAAACGCTTACTCAAAGTGTATAATCTCAAGGTGCTTGGGAATAATGCAAATTTCACCGCTCGAACAGCCGCGAATCAGCAGCATTCGGCCGTAGCCAGCGCATCGACCGCCTACCTTGAGCGGGAACTGCTGGCCGCAGTACGGACAATAGTATTTGGTCATGCTGTCAGGGTGCACCTTGAACTTGTGTGTGATGGCTGCCGTCACGGTAGGGAACGTCTGAGCTGCAACGCAACCGCACCGCGTCACCGTCGCGCGCCGGCACCGTACAGACGCGGATGCCGTGCACGTGAGCGCAGCATGACGTCAGACAATGAGCACCGGTAGAATATCCAACAATAGGGCGGACCAGTGGACGCAGTATAGTCGTCTTCAATAACCAGCCAAGGGTGTGAACCGGTGTGAGGAGCTCAGCAGATGTGTGGATACTAGTGGGAGATGCAAGAGGACCAGATGCCGGAGAGGTGCAGAATCGGTCACTCATGACAAGCTTCCGTAAACTTCGTGGAATCCATAGCAAAGCACTTGCACATGAGCAGTGGCCCGTTACTTATTCCACAAAGTGCAACAATACCAGCCAACGACAAGCAGCAATTGCGCTCCACAGGTGTAAAACCTCCCGACGTGGAACTGTAGCACAACCACCGCGTGCCACTGGCGAGTACCTCGCCCAAGGCGCACCTGACGTGACGGGCACCTCGTCACGGTGTCATATGGCCCCGCCGGACGGGACATGGCCAGTAATTCGCACACCCAGGTCTCCCCGCTGGGCCGGGGTCAGCAGCCAGACCACGAGTGGGGGACTTCACTTACCACAGCTGTCGGCCTCCCAGGTCCCCTGCAGGGCCGGAGCCAACAGCCAGACCACGAGTGGGGGACTTCACTTACCACAGCTGTCACCCTCCCGGGTCCCCTGAAGGGCCGGGGCCAACAGCCAGACCACGAGTGGGGGACTTCACTTACCACAGCTGTCGCACTCCCAGGTCTCCTCCTGCTGGGCCTGAGACGACTGGACCATGCCGAGAGTCGGCGCAGGCCGGGACAGGTAGCCGGGCCGCCGCTGGCGAGGCTTGATCCTCCCATTAGCATGATCCCTGGAACGGATCACACACCCGGAGATCATGGCCGGCCGCACACAGGGCAGCGTTCAAAATGGTAATGGTTTATACTGCACTGTCTTTGCATTGAAGGCCACTGTTCAATACAGCATGCTGGAAGTCCAAGTCTGCTATTATATGTGCCAAATCACGACTACATGTCAACAGTGTTGTTACATTGCACATCCAGATTGGGATGATGTCACAGAAAAGATACTGGAAGAAATTCAAAACATGTTTCAATGCAGAGGTTAAATAAAACATATTGCACTAGTTTTCCACTTCCAAATAAAGTGTATTGATCAATTAATGGACATCGGTAGCTGATGAATATTTATTAACTGATATAGCAAAAGGTAAGTGAATGGATACAAACAATCAGAAACATTACGATGAAAGATGCAACAAACACACATCTGGTTGACACTTTCAAACAAGATCTGCTAATACACAATACATGCAGGGCATGCATGTACATGAATGCTCATTGACATGGCTGGTGGCTGGCTGAATGATGCGGCTCTGCACAGTCACCTGAAGTGGTCCTGGAGTGCTGCCTTGGACTCCAGATGAGCATCACACAACACACACTTGTGCTCAGATGATGATGAAGCCATCACACCCTGAAACAGTAACACATCATTAACACTGATAGGTAGCCAATGGAGACCTCCCCACACCCCCCAGTGGCCATTCATATTAAAGAACTCACCATTCATTCATTTTATTTATTCATTCATTTGAAGTCCTTTTAATTCATTATATTCATTGATGAAGTCATTTTAAGTCAACACCAGGTACTTTGAACAGAGACAGGGATATTTTACTTTATGAGCTGTGAAGGCAGTGTTAAAATAATGATTTCTCGTTAGGTGTGAGATGTCAAAACGAGTACAGCTGGATGCTGAAATTGCCACACAAGTAAAAAATACTTCAGTCCTTAAAACTCAGTTTTGAGACCATTAAGTAACATATAGCTGTCAGTTTTGAGTGTCGGGAGAGGTACCTAATTTGGGGGATACTGATGTCAACGACAACGATACAAATACCTATGCTATGAACTGGTATTGTATAACATAGCACATAATGGGTAACTATAGGCTTCAGGTCCCTCTACCTGGAATTGCGCCAGGTGATGTTCGTTATCACGATCCTAAATCAGTCATGGTGAGCATAACCATGATACTTATAAACAGAATAGTTAGAAATGAGGCATGAAGACTTCACAAGCATGCACCAAGAAGCATGATGTTGATACTTCTTTGGGAAGGATGTTGATTCAGTATTCAGTAAGTGGTATATTCCACCCTACTTCACGAATAATTTATTACTGTGTGAAGGGCATCCCTGATATTCTACATCTGTACTTTGGCCATCCAATAGCTAACCTGACATGCCAAAAGGAAACAGCAAGCCATCAGAGGGGCGGCACATAGGGCACCTTGAGCTGGACTGAGGGCAGCTTAACCAGCTAAGGTCACATCTAAGTATATCTGTGGGCATTTCAACTTGCAAGAGAGGCACTATAAAGTCAGCAAGGGACACATTGAACAATGACAGGGATATTCCACTGCAAATTTGTACTTTAGGTCCAATATGTCATATATAATTATTTTATAAAGTACTATGCAAGTAAATGTTAATTTAAGTATTTAAAAAACATGCTTTCTGGATGTGATTAAGACAATGTGATCATTCATCCAAGCAGTAAATGCTTACCTTGTAGTTGTCAACAAGCTAATGCATCATACCTAATCTAACATAACTGGTATTATTGCATCCTATCATCCTTCATAGACATCAGCCAACTTTATACATCTATACATCATATTCCTGGCATGCTCCTACCACCCAAACAAAAAATGTTCTAACCACAATTCATGAGTAGGATGCTCATACACCAACTGATCGGTTTGTTGCATACAAGACAAGAGTTTGGGAATACAGAAGCCTAATTAAATCATCATCATTTCCTGCCCAATATCAAAGTACCAGTGGCTCTTGTCAATGCAAAACATGTCATAACTGACAAAACTAATTATGCATTAATATGAATCATGTGCTACATACATTTTTTTATTGATATCTCAAATATTTTAGTTGAAGCCAAGAAAGACATCATTTACACTTTACACTACAGTATTTACACTAAGTTATTCCAACTTAAGCAACCTGATAATCAGCAAATTGTCATTGTGGAACTGCCCAGTGCACCATCAAAGAGGCATTGCAAGGCTTCAGGGGATCATGACCCCTTTCAATTTAGGGCATCATGACCTGGCAGATTGGCATGCAATAGGTGCATCAAGGCTGCATTAGGGAGGAAGCCTATACTTGCACTTTGCAATTCTTCATTTATTATTTTTGTTTAGGCACATGTTGACAACATGGTCATTTATCACCAATACTATTTGCCCATCAGGGGAACCTTGATGTACCAGTGAGGTACTTTGGCTTAGAAAAAAGCTGGAGTTTTCTTCAGTGCCACTCAGTGAAGCAAAATTGCAGGGGCCTGGGGGCACTTGCAAGGAATTTGACACTGGTTTCATTTTTGGGGAATTTGCACTATAAGGCAATTTGTTAATTCTCTGAATTTCATTTTCCAATACAATGTTTATGAATATGGTTTACATGATGTGACTGCTCATTTGCTATACAAACACATACTTTTCAGTTGGCAGGCTGAATAACACCAAAAAATGTGCTTGGAGGTGGGAATATAGTGCAAAAAATGATGTTCAAGAGAGTAGAAATGAACATAACCTTCCCTTCCCAAACTTTCTGACTACAAAGAATGGCACTTTTAACAAGAACTTGTCATGGTGGGGTAACTGGCCAATGGTGTGGGTGTTGGGGCAATCAGTGGGGACAGGCTGATAAACCACAAACACTTCATACATGACTTGTAAAACCATAGGAAGAAAAGCACAACAATTTGAGAAAACCTCAAAAATAAATAGAGCATGTCACATTTGTCTCAGATAATAGCTGCAAAATATGTTTACTACATACTAGAAACCCTGCTACCAAACCCAGTTCAGTGTCCCATGAAATTTGAAATAGAGGGATGGAAAGTGTAGGAGGTTGTGCTTTAATCATGTCATATGCATATTGTTGTATTGATTCGAGGTGAAATATGTGTATGTAGAAAAGGTACTTGACTTAAGCCACATAATTTTCTTATCTCATGCTTGTTTTGCATTTGGTGTATGTATTCAATCTCCCTGGTGCAGATTTTTGCCATCCCATGAGTTTCAGTGCACATTTGTTCCAAGGATCGTGCACCTCACTTGCCATACTTTGCAGTCTAGCCTAACTTCAATGCATGGTTTTGCTAAAAAAGAAGAAGACAATTTTCAGTTTATTGCAGTTTAAGTTAACCAAGAGGCCAGTTTTACTCACATTTTAGCTCCATGAAACACACAAAGGGGTTATGTTTCGTTAGGTTAGGCTTTTGCTGTTATAAATATTTTTTATAAGAAGAATAAGAAATTGCCCCCCAAAAAACTTTTTCTTCAAAAACAATTCAAGCTAGGTAAGATTTTTTTTTTTTGATATTACAAATTGAGAAGAAAAAAAATATTTGGAAACTTTCCATGAAACAACTTATGCATAGAAAGCTAAACTAGGTTAGGTTATGCTACCTTTTCCCTGTATTGTGAACATTACTTTTTATGCTACACCACCAAGCCCCTTTTTGGGTGTAATTTTGTCTCCTAACTGAAAGCATGCATTTACAGAGGAAATGATATTTACAGAGGAAATGATTGGTTACATAATGTTAAGCATGTTCATTAACATTGCATTGGAAAAATATACTCCAAGAAATCACAAATTACCTTAAACTGCACATTTACTAAATTGTCTAACAATTTTTATTCTCCAAATATATCTTAATGAAAAAAACCTAGCCTAATCTAATATATCCTAACCAACCTAGCATAACTGTTTTTAAACAAAACAGAAAGTTCAAAAGGTTCTTTGGAAATGTTTAATGCAAAATGTGAAAACTATTTTAACTTAGAAGAAAACCCTAACCTATTCTAATCACTTTATTTATTGTATTGAGTAAGATGTGTATAAGACGTGTCTTGTGGATACCCTAAAGTGCATGGGTGCTAAATGACCAAACCCGGTTGATGCACCATAAAACTCAAATAACCAACCAACCAACCCTAAGGTGCAATAATACCATTTTTATATACAAATATAGGTACTCTGCTCCAAAATAACTAGCTTTGGTCCTGTTCCATCTAGACATTTACCTACTCATCAACATGTGTGCAAATCACACTCCATGAAGACTGCATCAATATTTGCTGTAACAAACATAAACACCATACACCATCAAGCTGTCCTCTAGCGTTTCCATAACAATGCCACTGGCATAAATTCGATAATTTACCTAACCAATACTGTGGGCCTCCTTTGCCTTAGCTACCAGATTGAATAAACAACCCCTGGGTTGCTACTTAAGTAGGTAGGTAGATTTATCGACACCTGGGCATTTTTCGCTATCACACAGTTCCCAAAAATCACCTAGGTAGGTAGGGGAAGAGGGGGGGGGTATCTGAACATGTTCTGTTTCCTGAACACCTACCTTTGGACATCTCCTACATCATGTTCAGCTCATAAATAACAAAAAGATGGTGGTATTCATAAATGAGACCTGTCTCTACACAAATATGAAGGTCTGATCACATAGTTCTACCTATTCTTTGTGTACGAAGCTTGCAAAGTTCACAGGCATCATTTTAGACTTCCAACAGCAGTTGGCTGAAGGAAACCATAATGAAGTGACTTTCAACATTTTTTTTGCAATTACACCAGCATTTTTTAATGGCTACTAATAGCTTGTACCACAACACCACACACAACAATACCACCACAACAGTTATACCACACAACAGTTCAAGTTGTACCACAACAGCTTGTTGGTTGGTTACTGGTTTTATGACACATTGACAGTTGAGTCATATAGTGTCGCCAATCTCTCACACCAATTGGTCGTGGGCGAAGAGTAGAGACAGGTGAGATTTGAACCCACAATCTTTATATTGTGAGACGAGCATCTAACCCCTAGACCACTTGGGTATTCTTCAAGTATTACCCCTCAGACTTCCTTTATCTCAACAATGTATCCAAGCCGTCGTCAGCTGTTGGTGACGTCACTCAAACATCCCGAGACACCCTCCAGTTGGGTGCACTGAATGACCCAAGGGCATCACCAGGAATATTTATAAGGGTTAGGTTAGGTTATTGTTAGGTCAGGTTTTCACCATCGTGAAATAGAATCTGCACACCCTCCCCTAGCAGGAAATTCCCTGTGCTGTATCTAGAGTGACATCTCAACCACCACCCATCAAAGGAAAATGTCCTGTGAAGCCCTGAGTACATACCTCCACAACTGCTTTGTATACATAAATTTGTTCCTGATGCCCATGGATTAAGTCCACATCGACCCATTATAAATATTCCTGGTGATGCCCTGGGATTATTCAGTGCACTCGTATGGAAGTGTTGTTTCTGTACGTTTCAGTTACGTCACTAACAGCTGACTGGCAGTCAGCTGACGGTGACTCGGATGCATTGTTGATATAAACAAAGCGTGAGGGGTAATACTTGAAGATTACCGACCACTTGTCCCTATGGCTACAGCAAGGTAATCCTGCACATTTTTGTGTTCAGAATACGCACACCACTACAAAATAATTATATGTTTTAAAGTTGCTCTTTGCAAGTGGTTAGAGGAGTTTCAATGGAAGGAACTGTTTGAACATGGATAGCTTGTTCATTTGTGTTCAGTAAACACACTACAATTACTGGTTCAGCCATACAGAACCAGCAGTAGAGCTAGTTGTTGCATAATGCCTTAAGTGTTCAGACCCCCCCCTCTTCCCCTACCTAGGTATCTATCTAATAGGTAGGTAGGTAGGTAGGTACCTACCTAACTACCTAGGTAGGTTCCTAAGCTTCAAGTCTGGAACACTGCATGTCAGTCAACACGAGTGCATTTCATTTGCATGAGTATTCTGCATGCAGTATGGCGTAAAACTGCAAATAATGGGCAAAACATTCATAACAATTGTAATGACTTACTCTTTCCACCAACATTGACCACTAACACCTCAACCGCCTCTCTACCAAGAACATTAACGTTGTTACACCTGGCGGATAATATTTGTGTAACAAAAATCAAAGTTACAGTACCTAATATAATTCCTAATCAGAAGCAAGCATTTCGTTTATGATGTACCTATTGAACAATTAAAATATAAGAAACAAAGATGAAATTGATGACCTTGGACCAGCATTATCATTTGAATTTATTCATTGCAAAATATTTATGTGAAGAACAACCTGTAAACTAATCCCTCATCAGAAGCGCACCTAGTCTTGAGCTCTTGGGTACAATCCAAAACCTTTGACAACTTGAAAGAAAAACGCATGAGTGCAACATCTCGAAGCTCAGAGTATTTTGATCACTAGAGATGATAAAAGCACTCAAAACGGCTACCCTGGATCCTGGCAGATCCATCCCGACGCGCCGAGGCCTGGCCCTGTTGGCGGATCCAGAGTGGGAGCACCGCGGGGAAGCACTAATTACTGAAAGTTAGCCGATTTTAAATAAACTATATCTGACGCCAAGACTTCTGCACCCGGTCACGTAAAACGCATACCACTGGAATTCGCACACAAAGGTCTACCTAGGTACATGTAGAGTTTTGTGATGTCCGTGAAGTTAGCAACAGCCAACAGCCAGAGGAGACAGCTCCAGCGTCGTCTCTAGTTATCTTGGCTCCAGCAGGCGGTCCCAGTCGACCTTAATGATCCTGTCACGCCGTCGCCAGGGGCGGATTTAATGTGAAGGTTGGGGTCGCGAAGAGGATGACTGCCGCGCTCACCCAACACCAAGGGCGGATCCAGGAATTGTCATGGGAGGGCACCATGTACTTTCCCAGCGCCGCCCCTCTAAATGAATGGGGCCCCTCCCATGACATTTCCTGGATCCGCTCCTGGTGTGGAGTGGGTGAGTCGTTCGCCACTGGCCACTTTCGCCACCCTGATCATTCCATTGGATCCACCCTTGGCGGCGGCGCACGGCGGATCATTAATTTAGGTCGGCTGGAGGATCCGTCTGCTGGAGCTGTCTGTTGTTTCTAATTTCACGGACATACCAACATGGAATAAAAACAGCTTTCAGAATCTTGGTGCATGTGCTCCAAAAGTTACTGGAAGTGATTTTAGACCCTTAAATATGCTGCGGAATGGTGCTGTCACCTTCAGTTTCCAGGTGGGGTCCAGCCTCGGGCGCAGGAACGGTTTTCAAGCAGATGGGTAACACCGTAACCGTGTTCTGCCCTGGTCCACTCACACCTAATTAACGCATGCAAACTAAGATTTCAGCAATTTATTTCTGCAGCGCAACATTGTTTCGTTTTAAATTTTTTACGACCAACAATTTCAGTTCGGCTGCTCAAAAGTTTAGCTTCTACTCTTCTCGTGTTCTTATGCTATTGTCTATACTGTTTATTGTTTTACCCAGCCACAAGCAGCGGGCCCACTCAACTCCTCGCCGTGGAAACGAAGCAACGCTTTTCCGCGCTCACAGAACGAAAGGTTATTACGTCGGTCATATGCTTCTATATCTCCAAGGGCAGCAATTCCTGACGTATCAATAGATATTGCTATTGCTGGCTATTGCCATAGAGAGAACATCATTCAGCAGTTGGCAACGAAAGCCGCAATGAAGATGATCGTTCCAGTACTAGCACGGAGGCATGGCAAATCATGTTTGGCTATGTTGTAATATACAATACGACTTAAAAGTTGCACAGCTCTTCCAAAGGTAGCAGATCATTAAGGAGAGCCCAGACAGGCAGACAAGCCCACTCGTCGGGCTCGCCGCGGGCCATCGTGGCACTGACCGCGACGGAGACCGCTCGACAGACCCGCGACGGCACCGTCGTCAGTCCATCCACCTGATTCCGATGTCGCCTGATGCAGAAACTCGGCAACCTCAGGGAGATACCGTAATTTCCCGAAGCTTACCAGTTTCCAGGTGGGGTTGGACCCCACAAAAGAAAATTTCAGATGAGGTCGAGACCCAGTGGACCCCAGCGGTGGCGACGACCATGTTATCAGGGGTAGGTACAATAGTAACGTTTCAACCAATATTCTCTCCACATTGTCATATGTTATATTAAGACTCATAAGCCTCATAGTAGCTCTTGAATGTTGTGGGTGCCATAACGACCAGAGGTGCCCAGGCCTTCGAGGTTGGGCGCGGGGGTTGGGTGGGTGGAGGCTGCACATCAGGCTTGTCCCTCGATTTCTCCAATTATTATTATTATTATTATTATTTGATATAAGAACTGAAATCTTCCCGGATTTAGGCCAAACATATTTTGATGTTGGGAGGGACACCCGTCCCAGGTTATCTCCCATCAGACCCACCGCTCCTACTCATACACCACTCCCGACTCATCTATTCCTCCCTGGAATTTTTAAGCCGGTGTCCTTCAGTAAGGCTTGAATGTGCCATGCCATCGCAATTTCGAAATTTCCCGCGAAAGAAGCCTTGTGAGAGAAACTAGAGACGTTAAGTGTTCCCGTTAGACTTTTACCGATGACTGGTGCCCCCTCCTGAGAAATGGCCCCGGACGAGTCACCCACCACCAAAATTTCCAGACCTGCCGGTGTCCTGCCGCACGTCTGAACCTGTGTCGCTACAATTGGGAGGACGCTTCCGATCGTTTTGAAAGGAAAGGCTCCCATCCCAGTGCTTCAAACAGCGCCTCCGGGTCTGAAATAGCACCTTCTCGAGGTTTCGGCAACATCATTTCGGGGGCGCCTCTCCAAGCAGCGGCCGTCGCTTCCAGGCTGAAAATAGTGCAACTGGGGCCCGAAGGGACCTTTTACAACTTGCATTTGTATTTGAAGCGCCGCAAGGCTGCAGTGGCTTTACAGGTTGTTGAGCCAATTAAGAGCTGTACGCGACGTATAGAGATGACAACGAACATTGAACTTCAACGGTGGAAAGATCTGCTAAAAATGACTGGATGTGAAGAGTTGATGCTGACTTAATACTTATAGCGCTCATTCTAAAAAAAAGCAAGAGCAGCATTGAGTTGATCAACCACGTTGCCATGCTGCCTGAAACATTGCACTCCTGTAGAAGTATTTGGAGCAGCACCAGATCAGACGATGCAATGCACCAGTGATCATTAGCAACCTGGTGCTACATGTGCCAATCGAAAATTGGTTTACACCGTTGAAATTGTTGAAATTGCTAGTTCGGCAGCGGGTGAGGACAGGAGGTGGGGTATCAATCCCCGGTCATCCAGACACGGGACCATTATCAGCAGAAAACCTGTGCACCGCAACAATTGCCCTTTTCGCGACCCGTGCCAAGTACATTCAATGCCACTAGGCGACAGGGCGGGGCGGGTCGTGTGGAAACAGGAATTGGCGCAGGAAACCTTCCTTGGAAGAAAAAATTGCGAGGATTTCAGAGGGAACTTTGTTAAAATGTTGGTACCATAAAACTGCACAGGGCAACTCCTCAGTAAAGAGAGCAGGACCTCAAATGTTTTATCAACAGGATTTAAAAGCATGATTAAAATACATGGCGCCGAAGTCGGGACGAAGAGAATGAAGTGGCTCTATGAATTGTTCGGTTTGTACTTGATGGCGGAGTAGCTTGAATTTGGCACCCACTCATAATTATGGTGGATGGCTCCACCTTTTCTTGTGACCTTTCGCACAACCATAGCAGCAAGGGTGAAAGGTCTTCGACATGGTTCACGCACCTTGTCGACTGGCGGACCAGGGGGAGGTAGTTTTGGTGACGATCCAGAACTTCTGAAGCCGAAATACAATTGTACCTTTAGAGAGTTCTGCCTACCTTCGTGCAGCTCACAGGTTGCATCCAAGGCGACAGTGACTAAGGCTCGATACAAAAACAATCTTCCATGTGGCAAACTGGGGCTGGAAGACTCTTGATCTCCGATCTGGTGGAAAGTGCAGTCGGGCTCTTGAACATACTTTCCTCGAGGAACCAGCATTTATTGCGATCATAGGAACAGCCGTGGCCTTTCTGGATCAACTCAACGACGTGCGAACGCCCCGTGGCAGTTCTAGAAATGTTCAGGGTCAAACATTTCTCATGAAGGGAAGAGAGACGGGCAGCATCACAACTTTTCCAGCTTTAATTGGAAACACCACAATGCTGGCGGGTTGCACATCACATCACATACTGCAGGTGGCTGAATGGAGCGAGCGGTCGGCTTTTGGTGTTGCGGCTCGTGGACTGCTCTGGTTATATGGCGTCGCCAATCTCCAACGCTGATTGACGCGGGTGAAGAACAGCGGCGGACGGGATTCGAACCCACCACATTTCGGCTGGGAGCGAGCATCTTGCCCACAGAATACTCACCGTCAGCATGGGACGGTGGTGCCCAATCGAATGATAATGGACTGACTGAATGGCCGACTGATCACCGAATTACCAGATATTTTGGCGGCACAACGATCCATGTCGGAAACAGCAATGCACTGACGACACTAATTCGACAAGATTGCTGGATTATAATATATGCAGTTCAACCAGAACAGCTAAGACGCGAGAGTGGCGTCGGGAAGGGCACGTATTGTGCCCCTTCCCGCCACAATCGACCTCTTGTGCTACAAGTGACCTTTTAGTTCAATTTTGCTGTGGATGCAAAGCTAGTGTTGGTACTTGCTATTTAAGGCAGAGAAGGTCGCAGCACCTTGACAACCATATAGGTCGATCCCCCATGATAAGGCTGGGGTGTGGTTTGTGTCAAGGCTTATCATGCCTTACACTGACCGAGGCAACACCGCTGCATTTCCGATATACGCAAAAAGTGCACACATATTGCTGGTGGGGATAAAAATGAAGTGAAGTGATACATGACAACCAGGCACCGCGAATATGACAAAAGGGTTCTGACAAGTCACCGCATACGTCACGAACTGGTGCGAAACGTCAGCTACAAGTCAGACGAATTACGAACGCCACGAGGATCAGCCACTGGTGGGTAAATGGGGAATCCGCACGGGAGAACAGCAGATGAGGTACATACACCATGCATGGCAGAGGTGGCAAGCATTCAACATCTCATTCGCGAGGAGCCAGCCTCCATGGACTTCTTCGAGGGGGCTGAGCCTCTCGGCCACCCCCTGGCGACGTCTCTGCAATCACAAAGCAAAATGGGAGCTGATGTAGACCAACAGTGAATGCCACTAGCCTCATCACTTCACATATCCACACAAGGTCCGTGTCCATCAGCAAACACTAGCATAAAGCCGACCCGTGCCTTCGCGCGCAAGCACCGGCGGAATAACAAGCGAGGCGTGGAGCGGCGCTCGGCACCGAACCGCGCCCCCAGCGCGCCTCGCCCCGTCACACGAGCGGGCCCTTGTGCGTCATGTGGAACATCTTCACCACCTTCCTGCCGGGCACGAGCGTGCGGCTGAGTCCCGGCCGCTTCTTGCGCGGCGGCTCGCCATCGCCGGGCGGCGCCGCCGGCGAGGCGGGCGGCGGCGGCTCGGCCGCCGGCTCGTCCTCGGCGGCGCGCTGCAGGTCCGAGTCGTGCGCGAACCGGCAGCCGCGGCCGAAGCGGCAGCGGCCCTTGCGGTAGTTCCAGCACACCTGCTTGCCGTTGATGGTGCGCAGGTCGGCCGGCGCCGTGGTCAGCTTGACGTGTTTCTCGAGCACGGCGCGGCGCGCGTCCTCGGCCGCCCGGTACGGGTTGCTGAACACGGACGCGCCCAGCAGCTCGGCCGTGAAGCCCGGCAGCCGGTCCTCGGCCGGCGGCCTGCCGGCGACACCAGGACACTCACCGACAGTCGGGACACATAGGCTCCCGGACACTCACCAACACTCAGGACTCATAGGCTCCCGGACACTCACCGACACTCAGGACTCATAGGAGCCCGGACACTCACCGACATTCAGGACTCATAGGCTCCCGGACACTCACCGACACTCAGGACTCATAGGAGCCCGGACACTCACCGACATTCAGGACTCATAGGCTCCCGGACACTCACCGACACTCAAAACTCATAGGCACCCTAACATTCAGCGACACCCGGGACCCATAGGCCCCGGACACCCAGCAACACTCACCGACACCCGGGACTCATAGGCCCCCGGACACTCAGCGACACCCGGGATTCATAAGCTCCGGACACTCAACGATACTCAAGACACATGGGCCCCCGGACACTCAGCGACACCCGGGACTAATAGGCCCCCGGACACTCAGCGACACCCGGGACTAATAGGCCCCCGGACACTCAGCGACACCCGGGACTAATAGGCCCCCGGACACTCAGCGACACCCGGGACTAATAGGCCCCCGGACACTCAGCGACACCCGGGACTCATAGGCCCCCGGACACTCAGCGACACCCGGGACTAATAGGCCCCCGGACACTCAGCGACACCCGGGACTCATAGGCCCCCGGACACTCAGCGACACCCGGGACTAATAGGCCCCCGGACACTCAGCGACACCCGGGACTAATAGGCCCCCGGACACTCAGCGACACCCGGGACTAATAGGCCCCCGGACACTCAGCGACACCCGGGACTAATAGGCCCCCGGACACTCAGCGACACCCGGAACTAATAGGCCCCCGGACACTCGGCGACACCCGGGACTCATAGGCCCCCGGACACTCAGCGACACCCGGGACTAATAGGCCCCCGGACACTCAGCGACACCCGGGACTCATAGGCCCCCGGACACTCAGCGACACCCGGAACTAATAGGCCCCCGGACACTCGGCGACACCCGGGACTCATAGGCCCCCGGACACTCAGCGACACCCGGGACTAATAGGCCCCCGGACACTCGGCGACACCCGGGACTCATAGGCCCCCGGACACTAAGCGACACCCGGGACTCATGGGCCCCCGGACACTCGGCGATGCTCGCGACACATGGGCTCCGGAGCCAACACTCGACAATCAGATCACTCAGGCGCACACGACACCCAGGAAGCAAAGGCCCCCGAGCAGGCACCTGACGTTCAGGATATTCATGTACCCCCAGAGGGCACCCCCAACATCTGATTGCCGTGATACTTAGCGTTCAGAACATGCGAGTATCGAACACCCCGAATATGAGATGACAGTCGCCTGAACACGACCACAGGCAACGGATGAACAAATAATACCGCGGCTATGAGACAGCAATCTCGAGCAATTCGAGAGGGGGAGGGGGAGATCCGTGCGGAGCAAACTCGGTGGAGGGGCAGACTGATGTGCTACTATCCCGCTAACAGGGATAATGGATGAGCGTAGTCTAGGGAACAAACTGAACTATCCCGTCTCCCATTTGGGGAGACATGACATCTTCCATATTCAATCTTATCTTGATTATCTTATATTATCTATACTGTTCTACTTCTATTGACACTTCCTCTAGTTGAGATCTCTGCCAGCTGCAGAATCCCAAATCTAGATATTGCCATAGTTTGAGGGTGGCTGCCGGAGGGTCTTGAGGAAGTAATTTGCTTGGTGTGGATGGAAAAAATCACGATATTCACGGATTCCACTACTGTCCCCATTTTGAAAAGAAAAAGCATACATATATACGTGAGTATATGCATATGTATTATGTAGACCCAATTAACCCAAGCATCATCCAACTGCTTTCAATCCTGCTATATTTCCTTTGACTCTTTCACGTGGCACAAATCGCCCAATTCAAACCTCAGAGTCTAGCTTCACTTACCAAGAAGTCGAATGGCGGGCCCGCGAAGCGAAGCGAGCGAGGCTCGTCGAGATGGAGAGGGCCCGAGCGAAGAGTCGCCAAGGAGCTGACAAGGCTCCACCCCAAAGGCCGACCACCCCATCGCCGCGACGGCGAGTGGAAGGACCGGCCCCATGTAACATGGGCCCTCCCCCGCCCCGGCCCCCAGAAGCGAGGTCTGCCATCGTCTGGCTCGCCGCCGAGCCAAGAATCGCTGAGCTCCCGTCCTATAACTCAATCCCTCGGACCGAGTGGCGGTGAACCCTCTAAGGAACCGGCTAGTTCTTGGGCTCCGATTAGTTCGCCGTGAACTGACCTGTTTTACCCCATTTTAAAAATAGTCCTCTATACAGGCCGTTTTACAATGGAATTGCAGGAGTTTTAGAAGCAGTGCCCATGACTCGCAGGTAATGGTGAACAAGGTCTGTCCGGTGGCGTTCTGCCTACAGGAGACAAAGCTGTCGCCGGACACTAATCCAAGTAAAATGCTACACCCTCCACCGGAAGGAAGTAGCATCGGACACTGTCTCCCGTGGTGGCGTGCTACTAGGCATCCACCATAGTATTCCATCGCAGCCACTAGCCGTGAACACACGCCTCCAAGCCGTCGCTGCCAGGGTGCACTTTGGTCGGCAAATTATTTCTTTATGCAGTGTTTACCTGCCTCCCGGGACTGCATTCCCATTTACTTAGCTGAAACATCTTTGTTCTCAGCTCCCTGAACCGGTTTTAATTATAGGCGACCTTAATTCACATCACACCGTATGGGGATGTGAAAATGTCAACGGGCGTGGGCGTCTTTTGGAGCAGTTTTTACACGAGGAGTCGTTATGTATTTTAAACACAGGTACCAGAACTCACTTTAGTACTCCATCTGGACAAACTTCCGCGTTAGACCTCAGTGTCTGTAGTCCTCAACTTGTGCAATATTTTAATTGGTCGGTGGACAATGATCCTATGGGAAGTGACCATTTTCCTGTATGGCTAGAATCAGTGCCGGGCAAGCGCGTTCATTTAGTGCGCTCCTGCGTTCTTGCGTACGTACGCACTGCCTTTTAGGAACACGCAAGAACGCAGGAACGCAAAGTTTTTCAAAGGAACGCAAGTAAGAGGAACGCACCGCCCGAAATTTTAAAGCGTTCCTCATTGTGTGAAGTGTGAACCCGTCTATACCCGTCTAACCAACGAACTTTGTAATTTTTTTTCATTTCTTTCACAGTTTCACTGCGATTGTTAATATAAACATGGACAGATTTGTGAAGAGAGGAGGAGGTGACAGCAGGAGCAGGAGTGTGTCTGCCTCTGGGGACTCGGAGAACAGCGCTAGCGCTAGCGCTAGCATCCGATCCAGCACACCGGGACCTTCTGGAGCGGCGCCGCTTGTCAGTCAGATGTGGGGCATCTCCGACATCAGTGACTCCCACTTCCTGGAGCCCTCCCAGCCGTTCCAGGTGTCCGTGGATGACAAGGACGACAGTGGGACTGACACTGAGGAGGTGGAGACCCAGGAGAGGCAGGAGGGCACCAGACTGCTGAAGGCTGGGCTGGAGGACCTTCAGATGTAAGTTTAAAATGATATTTAAATGTCATAATATTAAATATTTTTAATTTAAAGACTTAAATAATAAGGACTAAAGAGTAAAAAAGTTAAAATAACTAAAAAAATCAGTTTGTTTTTTACGTTTTTATGGCTATCGTCGTTATTATGTTATCGCCTATTGGATTTTCTCATTTTAAACATATTTTATACATTTTACCATTTTTCAGGTTCTTTTCCTGGTCGTCTTATGTCAAGACTGAGAAGGACAAGGATGGAAGGTAGATCTACATGGGGAGGGCTAAGTGTGAGGAGAAGACATGCGTCAAGAAGGGCGGGAGGGCTACCACATATAGCTACACCACCAAGACCAAGGCCAACCTGAGGAAGCATTATGAGAGTGTAAGTAAATACAAAATATTATTTTATGTACAAAATTTAATTTAAATTTTTTAATTTATGTGAGTAGATGCTTAATGCATAGTTGTCTACAGTTTTTACTTTTTAGCACTTAGACTTAGCATACAAAGTCGCAATGAACTAAACATTTATAAATAATAAATGTTTTATTTAATTTCTATTTTTCCAGATGCACAAGGGCACCTTCAACACCTTCAGGGCAGCGCTGGATGGGGCCAGCAAGAGGGGCCGCTCCAAGGGCAGGGAGGACGACTTCCCCGACAAGAGGACCCGCCGCCAGATGTCCATGGAGGAGTCCTTCAGCAGGAAGGACAGGGTGACCCCAGAGGTCTTGAGGAAGACTTTCACCAGGTATAATACAAGTTTTATAAAATAAACACTTATACCTAACCTAGCGCTACTAGTAAAGCTACATGAGTTCTAAAAATAAACAATATTTAATATTTATGTTCTATTTCAGGTGGTTCATCGATACTATGATGCCCTTGAGCATTGTAGAGCACCCCAGCACCAGGCACTTCTTCAGCCTCGTCGCGCCGGACTTCTCCCTGCCGTCCAGGAGGACCCTGGGGAGGGACATCGATCAGGTGTCGGCCACTGTCAAGTCGGATATCTCCAACCTGCTGTACGACACCAGCTATGTCGCGACTACCGCAGACAGCTGGACTGCACACAGCAGGGCCTTCATTGGCATGACTGGCCACTGGATTGGCAAGGATCTCCGCCGCCAGCATTGCACTTTGGCAGGCAAGGAGATCAAGATAATAAGAAAAAAAAAGTTTAAGTTAAAACCTTTTAACTATATAAAAACAAACCAAAGTTACCTTGCATTGCCAGAAATATAATTTCATTTTTATAAATCGTATCGCTAACGACGTTCAGATCGGTAAATATAAATAAATATAAATTATTAAATATATTTTTTTTGCAGAAGCAGACCAGCGACCTCCTGGCCAAGGTCATCACCGACATCCACCAGGAGTTTGGCCTGGCCAACAAGGTGGTGGCCACCACCACGGACAACGGCGCCAACTACGTGGCGGCGTTTAGGCACTTTGGTGCGGCGGAGGTAGCCGTGGAGGGACAGGAGGAGGAGGTGGTGGTTGGCCAGCCTGGCAACCTCCATGTCCAGCTGCATCAGGTGGCGCCTGAAGTGGCTGTCCATCTGCCAGTCCACTACAGATGTGGGTATGTACACTTAATTATTAATTATTATTTCAATAATATTTTTATTCTTTCAACAGGTTTCTTTTGTGTGAGATAACTTTGGAAGAAATGAGAAAAGTATCTGAATGTTACAAGTCGAAAAATTCAAATAATTTAAATAAAAACTTAATTTTGTTTTTTTAATTCCAGTGCACACACCATCAACCTGATGGCCACTGTGGACGTGCAGTCTGTGCCAGGGTGGAACCAGGGCCCAAGGGCGCCTTTCACCAAGGCTGCCTCAAAGGCCCAGGCCACCTGGAACCTGCAGAACCGCAGCTCGGTGGTGAGCAACTCCATCAAGGAGAAGACTGGGAGGAAGCTGAAAACCTTCTGCGTCACTAGGTAAGAGTCAATCATGAATATTTGAGATCAGATAATCTTGTTAGCGTCAACAATAGAACAGTTAAAAATGTTTTTTATTTGTTTCTAATTATTTTTCAACTTTTTTTTTTCGAAGGTGGAACTCCTACTACGACGCCGTCTCCAGCCTCATGGACGTCCTGTCCAACCAGAACAAGATGAGAGCCCTCAACGATATCATCAGCAAGGGAGGGCTGCCAACTTTTGATGAGATGGACAAACAAGTAAGTAAAAGAAATTGAAGTTATTAACTTATTTTTCATATTTTACGCTCTTCTATAATGTATAATGTATTCATCTATAAAGTATATCAGTTAATAAAGTTAAAGTAAATTTAGTTCAGTAAAAGAAAATCATGTGCAAGTTTTGACATGACATTAAAATTTGAACTAAATGAAATAATTTTAAACTTTCTTTTGTAGGTCCTCTCAGAGTACATGAAGGTCATGAAGCCCGTGGCGGAGTGCCTGGACAACGTCCAGTCCGAGGCCACTGCTTACATGGGAAACTTCATGCCGACCTTGCACATGATGCGCCTGCACCTGGAGAACCTGAAGACTCACAGACTGCAGTATGCCCAGCCGCTGGTGGCCGCGCTGCTGGGGAGAGAGGGTAGTGGGAAGGGGTTCTATGGCAGGTTTGCCGCGAGGCTGAAGGAGAAGGACATCCTCATGGCCACTGCCCTGCACCCCCACTACACCATGTCCCTGGTGCGCCACTTCAGCCCGGACGAGGCTGTGAAGATCAAGCAGCGCATCGTGGAGGAGGTGACGGAGATGGTGGACGCTGAGGAGAGGCAGCCTGAGGAGAGGCAGGAGGAGGTGGACCAGTTCCACCTGCTCTTCTCCACTGCCGCAGTGCCGGAGGTGAGGCGGCAGGAGGAGGTGGAGGAGACGGTCACCAAGACCCTGGACCAGTGGAAGAGGGCGATGGTGAGCGTCCCCTCAGCCACGACCTCTTCCCCACCAACTACAGGGACGCCTGGCTGGACCTATTTAAAAAATACAATACTCCTCTTCCCAGCTCAGCTGCTGTGGAGAGGCTGTTTAGCTCAGCGGGAGACATTTTGCGGGCAAAGAGGTCCAGCCTGAGCAACATTAACTTTGAACAGCTGGTGTTGTGAGGGGCAACATGCACTTCCTTGGGTACAAGGAGGTGTAGGAGCAGGACAAGGAGGAGGAGGAGTAATACTGTAATACAAAATAATTGTATTCGGTGCTATTATTATACAATTTCACATGAATTTCAATGTCCTGCACCTATTCAATGTTAACCTAGGTCAATGACCTACATAACTAGGTGTGACCTATGGTGGCCTATTCTGTGTGGCAATTTGATCTCTGGGATGGGTTTTTGGTGCAAATTCGAATTCGATGGTCATCTTCACCAAAATAAATGACAAATTATAGGAATATATCCCCAGTCAATGACCTTGCAAACCTGTTGTGACACAGGTTGGCCTATTTTGTGGTAACTTGACCTCCAGGGTAATTCTTTGACATGGCAATCGACTCCCAGGGTTGTTTTTAGCGTTGAAATCGAATTCCACACCTTTCTCACCCAATAAGGTAAAACTCCAAAAATAGCACATGGAGCTCCAAATGGGTGTGACCATGTTCAACTAATTGCGACTACTTGACCTTTGGTCAAAGTCCTGGTCATCAGCGTTTGCTCCACCGTCCACCGTGCAACCGTCCACGTCAACTGGTCTTTGTTTCATGGTTCTGTCGTTCTTAGTTTGGGAGTCACAGAAAATTATGCTCATATGCATAAAAGCATGTCCTTTCTCACGCCCCCTATGCATGACCGTAGCCTTGAACTTGGGGTCCAGAAGCACCGACATGTTCGCAAGTAACTATCCTTGTATTTTAATTTTCCCCGAAAACAGTGAGCGATCAGGAGTCGAAAACCGGCACCATAAACTAGTTCGTCAAGCACAACCAAGATATTGACCCTTATGACCCGACCCGGAGGGTAAGCCGCAAAAGATAGACCAATGTGATTCATACCTTTCAACAGGGAAAGGACGGCTACACGCTGGTGAAAACGTTAATCAATCCACGACCACCCCACGGTACCATAAAAAGCCATACAACGCAGACATGCAGCAAGATCATTTGTCATGGGGAGTGGGGGCGGACATATATTTCTTTGCCTGATTTTTCTCACAAAAACGCCAAATGGTGGGATTTTCTCTAAATATAGGCAACCTAACAGGGAAGAGCAAACCCATGTGACCCTGCCTATTGGTTGTGTGGCTGACACCATGGAATGGTGTCCTGATCCATACCTGACTCAGGTAGAGCTGCTACAGGGATTAAACATAAATAAAAAAGAATCAGGAAGATTCTATGCCTAGTATTTATAACATACAATGTCAGACAACATCATATGATACAGATAGACATACCTCTGTTTTTCTTCCATGACAGCAGTTTTGTCTGTATCATCTTCTGATTCTTCTGAGCTGCTGTTTGATCCATAATCAGCCACAAGCCCAGCCATGATTGGTCAATTGTTCTTGGACTGAATGATCTGTATGATGATTTTGTGTTTGTTGGAAATTAAGGTACAAGTTACAACAGTATTAAGGTACAACAGGCCATCTTATGACATGAACAACTGACATCTAATATAAGACAGTAATGGGGTTGTGCATCATCAAGATACATGAAAACTATTCCAAGTTTCCCTCATCAATGAGCCTGAGATGGAATTGGCATACAACAGCTGGGGCATTCCACAACAAATCGACCGGTGAAAATACAAATTTGACAAACAATTGTTGTGTATAAGTATATACACATTTGTTCAACATTCTACCAGATAAATCATGGATCTTGACTTCTGCATGGCTAAATGTGCAATTTTCAATGTATCAGAGTCCATGGTAGGTAGCATGACCTTACATCACAATGCCATATTATCAAATTTAGTGCAAAGTAAAAAAATATAATGCCAAAAATATGTTTCTGCTATTTTTTTAAGATACAAAATGTTGGATTCATGTAGTTCCCATGCTTGGTCACAAAGTTATCAGCAATCAAAGGCACCCTTGCAAGATGACCTCTCAAAATTATTGGGGTCATCACTGATAAACTGTGACTTAGGTTACAATACGATTTGCACAGCCGTATTTGAAGCCCAAAATAACCCTATACAGCATTTTCATCAAAATATAAGATGGGAGGCATGGCAGGTGCCATACCATCAGTCATGGAATGCACCAGCCGATTTGAGTTTACTTTTAGTTTTAGCAAGAGCTGACCAAACAGGTAAACCTCTTGTGAGATGCCAGATCAACCAATTTCTGATCCAAAGATTGATAGACTTAGACCAATAGAGTCCCAGATCACCAAAAGCATGCATGTTTTCCTTTTACTCTATTTTACTGTTGGAATAGAGGTGAAACATCCACAGCCATGCAAAATGGCTTCATTTTTATGCTTTGTAAATCATCCAACTTTCAAAGGATACTTTGCATAAGCATAAGCATACTTAGCTTATCTTGATAGTTAAAACAAAAATTCAAGCTGTTATCAGGTCTGACCACCAAAAATAGGACCTAATATTTGGTGGAATTGTATATTCACAGGTGAACTGGGAGCTAAAAATTGTCCAGTGTTAATTACAAATGGCTAAGGCAGGCCTTATAAGGACAATTTGTGATGTAAATTGTATTTATATTGTGAATAGGATCACATTATTTCATTTGAAAACTTTTCATCAGCCAAGAAAGATCATCAGCCACACATTGAAAACATGAGATTTTTCCAAATATGGCAAAACAGTTGGTTTTTAATTGGTGTCACATTGCCTTTTCCTTACCACCATCTGTATGAAAATCAACAGCTTCTATTGCTCACCAGAAAATTCCTGGCACTTGAGCTAAATGTTGACCTTGACCTCTGGTCATGCCATGCTGGTAGACCAAGTGTTCAGCTTCCACATCAGCAATATGAAATCACAAGATCACATTTGTTTCAGGACCAGCTGCAAACTAAAGCAGCAACTTGTTATGTAACTGTATGCCTGACATTGAATTGCTTAAACTTTCTTGTAAGGGTACCAAAAGAGATGCACACAAATATTCCAAAAGACTTGAAAGCTGAAGGATGCAGCTGCATCATGCAAATGAAGCATCTCTCTATCTAGCTCAGAACAAAAGTTAGAGGATGTAGTTTGAGGAGATAATTCCACATTGCCATGGACACTTTGAGTTCATTTGCTGGGTTATTTACATTGGTAACATGACATGGTCATAATGGTGGATCAGCAAAAGTTTGGTGTGGGATGAGCACAGAACAAAAGAAAGAAAAAAGGGTTAATAACAGTAAATGCAGAGTCTGACAGGTGCTCCACATTTATTCCATGCTTACTTCATTGCTGTATCCATCATTGCTAACAGACATTGTGAATGGCTGGATATCATGATTGGAATTTGGCATTATTGCAGCTTAGGGTATTTATAAAACAGTTTTAACATATAATTAACCACTGTAAGGCAACAGATTAAACTAAACACTAAAGGGTTAAACTATGGTTAAACTAAACAACAGGTTAAACTATGTTAGGTTTATGTTCACAATTTTTTCAACATTTCTAGGCATATTTTCCAAGAAAACAAAACTTAAAAATGGGGTTAGGCAAAGTTAGGTTTGCTAGGATACTTATTAAGCATTACAATTCTTGAAGACAAACCTTTGTGTTAATATTTTTAAAGACAACATATGGAAAAGAGGATATTCTATGCTAGGTTAAGCTTCTTTGAAATGCTACCTTATTCTTCATTATATGTGCATTGCATCACTTAAAGTAATTTTTGGTGTTGTTTTCCTCACAAACTGAAGAGTAAGCATTTCTGACATAAAAAAGCGTACCATGTTGATAAAAATTGCATTCTAACTTTTTCTTGTCAGTTAACACCATAAAATGCAAATTGACCTAAACATATTTGGTACCACCAGAAGGTACCATATTTGATTAAACAAGAGCTGCTTTAAAATGTGATGTATATATATTTTTGGTCGATGGATGGCCATAAATCCTCTACGTAATAACTTGTTTTGCACTGCACATAGTTAACTTTTCCCCAAGGACCAGTGTACCTATTCCTCCATGAGTCAGTCCTTCTTTTCTACACCACCCAGTGCACATGGTGTAATTATCATGTGACAATTACTCCAAAAATATGCACTGACTGTGACTGGCATGCATTATCATATACCTACCATTCCCTCCTTTCTTCTCATCCAAATTATTTTCTTCTCCATGCTTCTCAAAGGCTGTAAGACCAAGGAAATCCAGTAAATTTGGAGTTCAAGGTAAACTTTGATTTTTTGGGAATGTTCTAATGTAATAGTATGCTTTCTGATGTGATGAAGATGATGCGATCACTCATTTTCACTGCACATGATTACTTTTAAGTCAATGGTGGTCGATACCATTGATGACGTCATAGGTACAAGTAACCTAATCTAACCTAACCTAACCTAGACTAAGATAATGTAGCATAATATATAAAATGTATCATAGCATAATATAATCTAACCTAACCTAACCTAACCGGAAAACCAGAATCCTCCAAAGCAAATTTTTCAGCCATGATGTCATCAAATACATGCGACATTGTATAAGCAACTTTAGTAACAATACCTACTAAACTTCCAGAAATTTAGTAAATATTCTTACTAGACACACTTCCCCTCTTAGTAAATATACATACTAAGCCTTCAGGGATGTGTTATACAGCACTGCCCTTAACGATTACAGCATCTCAAGGAATTTCTGGCCTTGGCCGTATTGTGGACGCGTCAGTTTGTATCAATTCTCTGAAATAAATGTTGAATTAAGGCAGAAACATAAGGTTTTTGATGTCAAAGAGTATTAAATAGAGTGTATGAAGTGTTGAACTTCTTCTTTATCACATCTATGACACACCAGATATATTATAAACAATGTGCTATATTTGTAGTGAAGATTTTGATAGTTTATTTATTTGCCAACTGAAAAGTAATCATTTGCGAAGAAAATGAGTGGTCCCATCGTCATTTTTACGTTAAAATACCTTGCATTCAAAATAAAAATTCCAAACAATCAAAATTTACCTTGATCTCCAATTATACCAGAAATCCAACCAGCTGAGTTGAGTTAACCATGTGAGTAAGCTGTCTACTCTAATGATTCTGCAGTTATTGCTGCTGCTAAATCTCAACGTAACTGGTTGTGTTTGTTGATGATGGTCTTAAGTTTCATGTAGGTACCTACCTAGATAGGTACATGCTTTATATGTGGCACAAAGGCTGGTGAGCGACAGTTTTCTCAAATCCAATACTCGTCTTACACCCGATTCTAAATTGATGCTGTTCATACTTACTCACATGTGGGCAAAGTTGAACCTCTGATGAACAATTCAGAGCAACATCATCGCTAGTCTATATAAATCAAATAAATATTCATAAAAATATACCTGTGTTTACTACTGGCGGCACAAATGTCGCAAATGCAGAAAGTCTGCCGCATGTTTGCATATTTCAGGGATACCATATCGGGGAGTTCTACTTTTACAGAAAAAAGTTTCCGGTAATTGTTGTTAATCTTGGGGAACTGAAAGCAACAAAACAGTTCAACAGCATAGCTTCTTCGTGGCCTACAGTAGAGGAACCATGATTTTTTTATGGGTGGCGCGACCAAAAAGCGTCACGAAACAAACTATGCTATATTTTTGCAATTTTTCGGATAATGAAGTAATTTTCGACGCGCTAAGCACGACGAAAATGTTTGGTTTGCGTCCTGAAAATCTCAACATTTCTTGTTTCATCTCGTGAATATTGGTCACTAAGAGGGACCAGACCACGGTCCCTGGGCTGCGCCCTTGGTGGCTTACCTAGCCTAACTATCTTTGTGTAGCCTAACGTAGCATATCTAAACATATGTTTAGATTCAACATCCGTATATACGGATGTTGAATGCTTTACATAGTTGAATGGCTCGAAGCACATGGATATAATTCGATCTGGTAAAAACTATGGATGTTGGATAGGGTAAAACGCACGAATGCTGGCTCGCTTACCTAGTACGGATGTTGAATAGTATGGAATCTAATGATGTTGGACTGGGAAAACCTACAGCTGTAGGATCGTACAAAAATGGACATCGGAGAAGGCAAAATCGAACGGTGTTAGGCCGCGATTTTAAGCCAATTTCGCAGTCCACGCCGTATGCATAGCACGTGCACGTGCACCGAACCGTTGTCCGAAATTTCACTCTCCAGCCGACAGCGGGCCGCTGTCGGCGTGTCCAGTGGGCAGAGATTACACCCAAAGGCGCAGCCAATTGGAAGTCATGAGCCCGCCTCTCCTTCCCCTCGTAGCACTCAAACATACATTAGGTGAAACGAATAAAAAAAATCGTCATGCAAAAACATAAATGTTCGTTCCGCTTGGCGCGCCGCAAGCTTTCTCCGTTTCATGACACTTTTTTGTCGGGCTCCCCTTAGTAAAATCTTGGCTGCGTCACTGATTACACCCATGCGAGTATGTACTCCTGCCAGGGGTGGAGCTTCCTATACTTTTAGTGAGGTTTGTGCCCCACCATTTTTCCGTCGGCCCCACAAAATTATTGTTCTCTGAACATGGAACACACTAAGGGAGGGCCCACTAACGAACTTGGCATATATATTTCCTCCATGCATTGACCCCACACCGCCAATAATTTTGGAACTTCCCCATCCACGAACAGCATTCAAATAGCCATCAGTGATGGGCTACAAGTGTGAAGGAAACTCTCTATGGGACTGTTGTGCCATATGGGCTACAAATATCGCCGGCATTTCGGAGTAATCATTTGAGATCTTTCGTAGTGATAAATTGTTCGTCACAAGGCCCCTCACATACGGTTCGTCAGGTTGTGCTGTTAATTGAGCACTAAATCAACATCCTTCTCACAGAAGTATCGATATCGTGCTTCTAGGTACGTGTTTGTAAAGTCTTCATGCCTCGTTTCTAACAGTATCCCGTTTACAAGTATCATGTTTAACCTCACAATGACCTGTCCGAGGTCGTGTTAACGGTAAATTTGTGCTTTAAGGTGTTTTTACATGGATGCAACCTTTCCATGGGAAGACTTGTCCCAGTGTCCCCTGTATCTGCCCCTGATTGGTATGCAAGTATGGGGTGGAACTCAGCAGATCTAGAATGAAGCACTACAACTGTCCTTACAGCGATGTTTGGTAAAAGGTGGAGTGGTTGGGATAGATGTCTGTTGCCCAGTTTGTACCAGCTGAGGTCTGTTGGACACAGGCATGCCTGTGACTGGTGGTGGAGCATCCAAATTTTGTGGAGGGACACCAGGCAATTTTTGGTTAATTCCTTCCAATTAACACCATGAACCAATGTTGAATTTCTGGATTTAAATGGAATTAATTGCCCAGGTGTCCATTCTACCACCAATGATTTGGTATCAGTAGTGCAGGCAGGTGGCACTGATCCCATTGGTACAGTTGAGGAGAGCCAGTGCTGTCCCAATCCTTGGAAAGGAAAGGTAAATGTGTGCTTTATGGTGTTTTATGAATTCTCTGTTTTTATGCAACTTTTATGAACATGACTAAGACAATGTGATCATCATTTCCTCTACAAATGCTTTCTTTTCAGTTGAAAAGCAAAATAACCCAAAAAGGCTTGGCATTGGGTAATATAGCATAAAAAGCAAGGTTCAAAGACAAAAAATATAACACTGGCTGTAACGATCGCACAATGGGCCCGTACTACTGACCGTAACGACAGCATGCATGGTCTACCAGCGTACGTAGAGAGCGTGCGTATGAACGGTCTCTACCTACCGTTCGGCATTGGAACATGCATACTTTCTGTACGTACGGGCGGTGCCAGCTGGGGTGGAGTGGAGGCCAATTGTGACCTCATTTGACCCTGAAGACATTGACCTGGGGTCATGAAATGTATACTGCAGCGAGTTCACTACAGCTGTAATTCCTCCAAATTTTGTGCTTCTAGTTTCAGATCTCAGGTGCCCGAACTGCCCCCGGTGAACGTTATGTGAGAGGCATGTTGACCGGTATCTTTTGCACTTCCTACGGTAGCATTGCTTGCACTCAAAAAGTTCCACGATGACAATTCCAAATGGTCCAATTGGACATTCAGTGCATGAGTGGGCTTTAATTAAGTATTTCCCCTCTTTACTTTCATGGGCAAATATTATTACATCAAGCAACTCATATGATATTGTAAAGTAATCTAAAGTGCAACATTAACCAATGGCCCTGACCGCTAACGATTGTGTGATCGGGTTAAAAACGTGGTGTGGGGGGAGGGGGGTTGGGGGAAGATGTTATTCAAAGGTAAAGGGGTTGGGGGTTACCTGTTACTTTGCGCCAGGATTCGAACCAGCCAACCCGCCACCACCCGCACAGAAAGCGGACGCCTTAACCAACTGCACCAATCATCTGCACCTGGTGGGCAGAGTATGCTATGTAGAGCATGCTGACTGCGGAGATGTTTATTTCCTTGACGATCTCCGATGAAGTGTCGCATGTTCTTTACCAGAGTAGGAAACTTACTTTCCGGGTTGGGAGTCGGAGTGCATACCGATTTCTTCCGGAGTACATTTTCATGGACATTATTTTTTTATGCATGGAATCTGTTTACCAGTAACCGACCGGAAAAACCTAAATCAGTACCTACATAATATGCATAAGTAATATCCTTCTCATTTTTGGTCAAATCAAATGCCAAAACATACGAACAAAGAAGTGAACAATGGATGGCACCGCCCGGCAGTGACCCGTAATAATCAGCACTATTTCGTTTCTTATAACTCACAGGAGAAATGCATTTTCCTTTCACTGTTGGTCTCAGTACAAGGCTAGCCATATGAAAAACAAAAAAAAAAAAACTTCACACTTCACCCTCAGCTCAGAGCGCATACCTACCTATGCAGCCAATTTCCCATGTAATACGAACGCAATTCCGCTACCGCACACGCCACAGTTGGATGTGAACAAAGCAAAGGATCAGTCAAGGTCTTGTATTTACTGTTAACTTGTGTGGACACTGTTAACCATGTGTTCAAAGTTGCTAATGGTTATGACGTCATATACAAAATACCTTGCATTGATTGGTTGACAGACATATTTCAGAACAGAAAATGCTAACGCAGCCAATTCTGATCGGTGGCCTCCAGGACTCGTGATACATCTCTTAAAACTGTCAAAGTTTGCCACTATAGGGTGGCAGGAACACAGGTATTCCGAGACGCGGCTCCAGAGCCGGAGAATTGTTCTCAGTGTGCATGTGCATCATCTTGCAAGTTGCTGTTGGCGCATTGTTGTCGGCAATTCTGGTGGTTGAGATTGATGGAGTGTGTGAAGCTGTGGTCCGGCTGCTGACTGCTACAAAAAGTGATTAGTTTGAGTGGTGACCGTAAGTGGAATAACCAGCGTTTTTTGGGTGTCGTTCTGTTTGTTTTTATTGATATCCTTGTTACCACATTTGTGTCAGAGTACATGTGAAGCCCATCATATCCAGTATGAACCTGGAGTGCAAAAATGTTTTCAGAGATAGAATCTCTTAAGAAGTGCCATAATTCCCACCCTGTTCTTTACACACCACCAGAATATAACAACCTAACCTAGCCTAACATCCTTCTTTTTTACTTTTCCTACTTAAAGCCTAACCTTATCTAACATAGCCAAACCTAACCCCTTTGCTTGCTTCATGGAGATAACATGTGTGTAACTTTGCTTGATAAAGGTAATGTGTGCAACTTTGCTTGATGGAGGTAACATGTATGTAACTTAACTTGTATTGCACACCCAAAAACTTGTATGACTGTTTTTTTACTTGTAACTTGTATGACACCAAAAAATCCTTTTTTTAGGGTAAAAAAGTTGAACATGTATTTTAAAATGAAGTACCTGTAATCCAAGCTATGAATTCAGAGGGATTAAGTAGTCTCTAATGTGGAGGGTCGATGGGTGCTTTTCTACTCAAAGGGGTGCCTTCAGTTGAAATTCAAGTGGTGTGAGGCCTGTGCCCTCAAGCATCCTTGTGGAAAGTGTGGCCCATGCTTGCAGTGTTCACACCCATTGGATCAGTACATGGCCCGATTCTGGGCCCTAAATTTTTTTTGGTGGAAATTTTTTTAAAAAAGAAAAAAAAAAAAAAAAATAATATCACTTTTTTTTTATTTTTTTGAAGTCAGTAGTGCCATACAATCCAGGAATCTGTATTTGCAATACCTTAAATCGTGCAGGTGAACTGAATGGGGGCACATGCAGAGGTGTATTTTCCCAAGTCCCACTGTGTGGGTGTTGTTCACATACTTGACCATGACCTTGGATTTTTTTTTAATGGAATGGAAGGGACAAATTAACATTTGTGACTGTTGCGTAAGGGGGTGCACTATGCATTTCCTTGTTGAGTTTTGTGGGTGCACAAATGTAGTTTATGGGAGAATGGGCACATGGGGCAGGGATGGCTGAGTGGTTAAGGTGTTGAGTTCTGGGTGCCCAAGGCCCTCGGTTCAACACTCACACCACCCAGGACATTTCCCAATCCTGCAGCCCACCAGCAAAATAGTGTGGCAGCACCATTAGCCATGATTGTGCATACAGTGCATAGTGAAACACCCAATAAACAAACAACAAATTGGAGAATGGCACCCACAGAGATAATAAGCTATGCACCAGGTTGCAGGTGTCACTTTCATTTTGTGTTCTACTACATTCCTCCATCAATATGCCAAAGTGTGCCCCTGAAATGCTAAACTGTGTCCACCCAGCCTCAATTTGAACTTGATTTTCCTGCCCAATCACTTTCTATGAGTTCAGCTCCTCATTAAGTTCCAGGAATCATGGCTCTAGTACTTACATAATGCACAACATAAATGCACAAAGCCATCTTTCAGCTGATCATGTATCATATGAAATCACCAGCATTCACAGACCTAATAAGGCTATGGTCTGGTGCCTATGGTGTAGTGGTGACGTTCCAGCACTTCAGGTGTAGTGGTGATGGTTTGTGCCTCAGGTGTCGTGGTGATGGTCTCGTACTTCAAGTGTAGTGGTGACGGTCTGGTACAATGGTCACATTACAAGTGCCAGCCTGTGCTCTGGTGGTGCTAACAGCTGCCTCTGGCCCATTAGTATCATTACTATGTCCTTATGTCCAGTATGTCCTTAACCCTGACTTGTACACTGTATTCAGATGGACTGCCCAGTGCAGGGAGACATTGCGGACGCATTTCAAAACGGAGACTGCTAGCGATTAGAAACAAAAACCAACGTGTTGCACGCATCGATATCTCGCGCTTCATGCACGATTCTAATACTCGGTGTTAGTGCATGACCTAGGTTAGCCTAAAAGTCACTTTTTCTGCAGGGACGGCAGCCACCTGCACCACCCGGGCGCCCAGGCAGCATGTTGCGGTCGGTGTTGTGGCCGCGGTGGCTGGGCCGGCGGTGGCTGGCGGGCCGCGCTGCCCTGCTGCCGGCTGACAGCAGCACTCGCACCCGAGCCGACCCGCCCCCGGGCGGCGTCCCGACCCGCCGCCTCAGCTCGCTGCCCGGTGAGGAACTGGGACATGGTGATGCACATGGACATGGTGAGACATCGGGACATGATGAGGTGTGGGGGCATGGTGAGATACAGGGACATGGTGAGGAACAGGGACATAGTGAGGCATGGAGACATGGTGAGATATGGAGACACAGTGAGTAATGGGGACACAGTGAGATACGAGGACATGGTGAAGCATGGGGACATGGTGAGGAATTGGGACATGGTGAGATACTGGGACATGACGAGACAGTGATCTGGCTTCATGTTGAGGAATGTGGTTTGTAGGACTGACACCAGGGTATCATGTAAAAAGGCGAATCCAGTCATGGGAGTCTGCAATTTGGTTCCTGCAGCATGTTTATTTGTCAGCCTTTGGTCAACATAGTTGATCATACATTGTGCAGAAAATAACATTGCAGTATGCTGCCTTGTCATTCGCCTCCATGCTGTTCAGAACGTTCTGCATCCGTATCTGTGATTTATGCGAGTGGGCGTGGATCTCCGTGTTTACTTCAGCTTTATTTCGCTCCAGTCATCCTAGGCGCCCTCTCGGGCTGGTGGCTCCAACACACCATAGCTGCGTAGACATGCACTCAGGACACCAACATCGCCCTGAACATGCGAGTGGTGCGGCATCGTCTCCACTGCATGTCGTCGTTTTGTGGGTGCGCGCCTCACGACCCAATCGTCGGCCGCCCGGCTGCGTGCTGGCAGATCCGAGCCGCGCTGCTGAGTCGACAGTGCGCCGGCTCGGCCACGCCCCGAACCGTTCTGACGGCCGACCGTGGTGCCAGGCTCGCGACCCATTCCGATCAACGACCTGGGCACCAGCTCCAAGTACTCGGCCGAGGAGGCGGTCACGCGCTGCAAGTTGGCGTCGCTGTACCGGCTGATGGACGCGCGCGGCTGGACCTTGGGCATCTACAACCACATCACGGTGGGTGGTGCCGCTCCCCTGTGGGACTCGCTACAACCTCATGAGTATGTACATTTACAACCACATCACGGTGGGTGGTGCCGCTCCCATGTGGGACTCGCTACAACCTCATGAGTATGTACATTTACAACCACATCACAGTGGGTGGTGCTGCTCCCCTGCTGGATATGCTACAACCTCGTGAGTATGGGCATCTGCAACCACATCATGGTGGATGTTGTCACTCCCCTGTGGGCATGCTACAACCTTGTGAGTATGGGCGTCTACAACCACATCACAGTGGGTGATGCTGCTCCCCTGTGGTACTCGCTACAACCTCATGAGTATGTACATTTACAACCACATCACAGTGGGTGATGCCGCTCCCCTGTGGTACTCGCTACAACCTCATGAGTATGTACATTTGCAACCACATCACAGTGGGTGGTGCCGCTCCCCTGTGGGACATCTGGGCGATTTCCGCATATCCCAAGGGCGGCCGTGGCACGTGATGAAGTTCCTTCGAGGTTAAGCCGGATTTGCGCCGGGAGTCTACTGATGCTGCTGGTTGTAGGCTAACGTACTGAAGATACATTATCAGTGTGACGATATGTTATCAATGTACTTCACCTTGATTGCTTGTCGAACCCAAGTACAGTGGAGGGCGATGGACTATCTGTGTACGCGTGTTTAACTCGCAGTACACCCCCGCGCACTGGGCACTGAGCGTGGCTGCAGATGCTGTCAGGTCATGCGCTGGTCAGATGCGGTCTGCAGCGCGTCCGCGGAATACGCGGCTCTACTCTGTCTCGGTTGTAGTCGTGCTGCCGCGCGGGAAGCCGCTCTGTTCAGACATCCCGAGGCGGCACGCTGACGAGGTTATCTTCGTTCGGCGCGCGGTGTCGAAAACCTGTTGCGGATTGTTAGTTGGCCATGAGAGGAAAGTTACATTTAGCATGTCAGTGGTTTAAGGGGTTCGTTGGACTGTTTTGGGCTTGGTTTCATCCAGCTGAGACAAGGATTTTGCATGATTGTCAGGTCAAGAATAAAGCTAGCAAAAAGTGAATATGGGATGATTAGAACACACATCTTTGTGTTTCTTTCATTTGTATGCATTAAGCACTGACTTCTAGTAGTGTTTTCCCTTGCCAACCACTATGCTTCCCATGTGGACAAACACTACGCCACTGTCGCACAAGTTGTGTCCCAGTGGTACGCCGCCTCCCTCCGCCTGACGCCGTCCGCCTCCCCGCAGGCGCGCATTAATGCCGCCGACGAGCAGTTCCTGGTGAATCCGTTCGGCCTGCTGTACGACGAGGTGACCGCCTCCAACCTGGTGAAGCTGGACCTGGCCGGCGGCGTGCTGGACCAGGGCTCCAGTCTGGCCGGCGTCAACCTGGCCGGCTACGTGCTGCACTCGGCAATCCACGAGCGGCGACCTGACCTGCTTTGCGCCCTGCACGTCCATCTGCCGGACACGGTGGCGGTGGGTGGTGGCGTGTGGAACGGTGTGCTCAGGCAGGGGGGCCGCACCAAGCGACGCGGGCGTGGCCAGTTCGCGTGGTCTTTGCGCCCTGCACGTCCATCTGCCGGACACGGTGGCGGTGGGTGGTGGCGTGTGGAACGGTGTGCTCAGGCAGGGGGGCCGCACCAAGCGACGCGGGCGTGGCCAGTTCGCGTGGTCTGTTGCCTTGCAACGAGACAAAAGCCGGCGTGACACATGGGGTGGGGGCGCACGCTTCACGCTGCGCCGCACTGGTGCAGTTGGCGGTTGGGGATGGACTGACAGTGAAGGCTGGACCACAGGGCTGCGGCTGGTGCAGCTGCCGGCCGGCAGCCGGAGTCGACTATATGCAAGGTGCTGATTCGCCCATTCTCTGGTGTTTGTTTGTTTGTTTATTTGGGCTTAAGGGCGTCTGAACTGCTAGTGGTTATCTAGCGCCCACCATTCTCTGGTGTCTACCACCTCAACTTGATACAGATTTTGCATGCCAACTGTTTTGTTTACGGGGGGGGGGCTGTTGCAAAGTATGCTCTGCCTGTGATCTGGTGTGGCGGGCTGACCTGCGGTGTGGAGAGCTCGTGTCCGTGGGCCGCCGCCGTCCGACCGTCGGCCAGCCCGGCGAGCGAGCTGCCACCTCCGTGTCCTCCGCTGACGCCGTGCGAACTGCCGTGCCGCCGCCGCGCCGATCGCCGTCGCGTTCTCAGGTGGCGACGATGAAGTGCGGCCTGCTGCCCATCACGCAGGAGGCGATGCTGATCCACGAGTTCGGCGGCGTCGGCTACCACGACTACCAGGGCATCCTGACCAATGAGTCCGAGAAAAAGGACATCCAGCGGAATCTGGGAGACAAAAATAAGGTATTTATGGCTGTAGGTTGAAAGCTGTAGTGTAGTCAGCTTGTTCATCCCAAGAAGACTTTCACATGTATGGTTCAATTTCGTCCATTTGGACAGAATTTCGATTTGGCACTTTCATCGAGATGTCATGCAACGTCTCCAAGTGTGTACTGTTGGTGAAGACAACTACCAGGCTGTGTTATGGGTGGCCGTTATATGATAACTTGTCATAGAAGAAGACTTGGAGCCTTTCCTGTCCTTATATGTGGATATTGCTGGGATACCATTGTTGAGTCATCTAGGTCAAACTGTTGTCTAATATATTTGATATATCACGTATACTATACGCACATTTCATCTAGAACGTCAAACCTTACTTGTGGAACAGCTGCAGAAGCTGTTCCGCAAGGTAAGTTGTGGTGTGGTATATTGCAATGTGCTAACTGAGTATCTCTATTTTGTGGGTAAGGACTCAGTATTGTTGCATGACAGGTGCTGATCCTGAGGAACCACGATGTGGTGATCTGTGTGACAGGTGCTGATCCTGAGGAACGATGGTCTGGTGATCTGTGTGACAGGTGCTGATCCTAAGGAACTATGGTCTGGTGATCTGTGTGTCAGGTTCTGATCCTAGAGAACCACAGTGTGGTGATTTGTGTGACAGGTGCGGATGCTAAGGAACTATGGTCTGGTGATCTGTGTGACTGGTGCTGATCCTAATACCATGGTGTTGATCATAATACCATGGCACCAGGTGCTGATGCTAAGGAACCACGGTGTGGTGATCTGTGTGACAGGTGCTGATCCTAGAGAACCACAGGGTGGTGATTTGTGTGACAGGTGCTGATGCTAAGGAACCACTGTGGTGATCTGTGTGACAGGTGCTGATGCTAAGGAACTATGGTCTGGTGATCTGTGTGACTGGTGCTGATCCTAATACCACGGTGCTGATGCTAATACCATGGTACCAGGTGCTGATGCTAAGGAACCACTGTGTGGTGATAGGGGACGAGTGGTCTCGGGGTAAGATGCTCGTCTCACAATCGAAAGGTTGTGGGTTCGAGTCTCACCTGTCGCTACTCTTCGCCCGCGACCAATCGGCGTGAGAGATTGGCGACGCTACATGACTCAACGGTCGACGTGTCGTAAAACCAATAGCCAACCAACCACTGTGTGGTGATCTGTGTGACAGGTGCTGATGCTAAGGAACCACGGTGTGGTGATCTGTGTGGCAGGTGCTGATGCTAAGGAACCACGGTGTGGTGATCTGCGTGACAGGTGCTGATCCTGAGGAACCACGGTGTGGTGGTGTGCGGCGAATCGGTGGAGGAAGCCTACCTTCTGATGGACTTCTTTATGCTAGCGTGCCAGTCGCAGGTGGCAATGATGGCTGCAGGTGGTGATAATCTGGTTCAAATATCCAGCATCGGCTTCGAAAATATGCGCAAGGTGAGGTCTCGAAGTCTTCGGTAATGATGTGCTACGCTTTGTTGCGACTAGTCACTTTTGTGTTTCTTAGTGCCAGTTTTGCATATTATTTAAGAACAAAAATAAGTTATGCAAATGCATCGGTGGGTTCGTCATGGTCGTGTAGGTGTACAGGGGAGTAGGTGGCTTTGACGCCAAATTGATAACATTACAGTCGTGTGACTATAAGGAGTATGCGAGAAAGGAGTCCTTGCAGGGGTGTAGCTTTGTATGCCTTTGGGAGGGCACTTGCCTCCCCAATGTTGGCTTTGCTACCAAATAACTTCAACGTTTAGCACGGGGCCCTGTGTGGAATGCTCATTCCCGATCCATTTGTGTCTGTTCGCTGCCTTCACGCATTGTGCCCTCCCAATAATTTTCATAAGCCTACGACCTGAGTCCTTGCATCTGCGAGGCAGACATTACTGATTCAGTGATGCAATAGTCTAGTGTTTCCAACGTTGCGAACTGTGTAGCCTTCTCTCTGGTATCCAAAACTAAGCAGTGTGGTCTTCCCTTGGATGCTTATCAGTTTCGCAATCTCCCTCGACAGATGAAGCAGGAGGCCAAGGGAGTCGACACCACGTCAATCAAGGAGGGCAAGAAGGTGCAGTTCGGCCAGCAGGACTTCGAGGCGTGCATGCGGCGCCTGGACCGCGCCGGCCTCAACACGGGCTACCCGTACCAGTACCCGGCCCTGCTCGGCGACCACTGATACCATCGCCTCGGCCTTGTGGGAACCAGGGGTGGGGTACTCGGAGGGACTGCGGACGGGGGTCCCCAACACAGATCCAACCGACAGCGACCATGGCCACCGCGTGGGGATGGCGCTCAGTTTTGAGGCGGCCGGTATCGGACAGATCGGCTCCACCGGAGCACATGAGCACAGAGTCGTGACCACACCGGAGCCGGGTCATCGCAGCCGGCTGACCCGGGCTGTGGTGACCCGGCTGACCGGGGCTGTGAGGGTCACCCGACTGACCCGAACTGTCAAAAGAGCAATTGTAGTCGATCACAGCTTTGAAGCTGGACACATTTTTGTAAATTTCTTGAAGCTAATTGTATTCACAGGAGGGCAGCAACGGTATCTAGCAGTGCTGACTGGACTCCTCTGCTTTGAAACCCAAAAGACCTTCACTATTAGGCTTTAGGTTTCCATTTGAGGCAGCCTTTCCAGCTCCACCGAGTGATTTTTGCTTGGCCTTCTGGATGTGGTGCGACGTGTCTGCTACAGACGTGCAATGCGTGCAGTAATACAATGCGTTATCATTGGGAACTGGTATTACAGGCGGGATGCAGGGATTTGCTCCTGCGCCGAACTTCGCGTGCTGACGCGGCAGGATCGCTGCTGGGCGCGACCGCTCGCCGATTGTAATACATGGGCTGTTGTTCATATTGTTATACGATGCAGGGTAAGCTCGTTTTTGAGTGGGCGGCAAACGTGAACGTTGTTGTGTGATCTTTTTTAACCTGTTATTGGATGTGCATGTTGATAATCATAATCGATGACGCGGGGGTGGTGCTATCAGAATGCATAGGTCGGGAAGGTTTGACGCGACCTGAATCGCACCGTGACTGCCTCACTTGTGCGGACCACATCTCGGTGTCGTCGTCAGCGAGGTCTGTGTGGCGTGATGCTGTGATGTGTACGCGTCTGGCACGACTGTTCTCCGGCGCTCGGAAATACAGGGGAACTCGCAGCCGCTGTCGGTTCAATGGTGCTTCACTCGGACAGCTTCTCCCAGGGGGAAACCGGAGACCGAGGAGACTCCATAAGGCCTCCCCGGATTGTGGGGTGCTCACGCGAGCTACAGGGACCCTTCTCAATACTGATTAGCTTCGTGTTCTTCGGCTTCCGGACGATAGCACGGCGCCCGCTGCCGGATGCTTGGTCTTTTCATTATCCTTAGGGAGTTGGTGGGCCTCCTGGCCTGGAACCTTAACTCGATACACACTTGTCGGGTGTTAAAGCGTTTTCGTCAGCTCAAGAGGCCCACGGGAACGTGCGCTTGCGGTGGGCCTCCTCACCTGGAGCCCGCTGTCAGCATGGTGGTCTCGTATGCTAAAGGTGTCTCTATGCTTTCGGGACACGAAAAGATGTTTTTCCCTTGCTTCGGTGCCGCCCCCGGCTTTAGTGCGCTCTCGCATGACATTGCAATGCGTTCGTCGTTCTGTTCGGACCGAGGTAGCCGCCATCTAAGAGAGACTACTGCTGCCTATCTGCGCATATACACACAGCGCATGGTTGTGTTGGGTAAGCTGTGCTGGTGGCCTGTTGGTTATAACGGGGAGGGGAGGCCCTTTCTCACAAACGGTCCAACCCATAGGTAAATCAACGTGAACTATACGATAGGGTGCTCTCGGAATCTATAAATAAATACTAGCTCTATATCTTATCCCCCGATTAACAGCGAACGAACAAAGCCAGCAACTTAATACGTCCCGTTAAGGAAGTCCTCGCTGTGCTGGTTCCTTCGATATGCTCTGCATTGGATGACCTGTCTGATCTGCCCAGTGAGAAATATACGATGTAGCTCTGGCGGATATCGGACTCGAGGATTCGACCTTGCTGTCTTACGACAGCAAAAAGCGTGTTATATAACATGATTTTTTTGGAAGATTTAGAAGGCATTGCTTTTTTTTGTTGAACTTCGTTAATTAATGGAGAAATGGCCATGGTTGGAAACACGACCTTCTCCTGGATGCTTGCTATCCAGGACATTAGGTATCATCTCCGAAAATTATACACTCCTTTTTTCGTCGAAAGGTTCAGTGGAGTTGTTTGGAAACAGGGCTGGAAATCTCTCACTAAGGCAGGAGGTCCAAGTCCTTATTTTCAAGGCATTTTCCGATTGAATAGTGAAAATTACAAATTAGCATTAGCAGGATACCAAACAATGCAACATTTTAACCGGGCCGCAACTGGGCACAATACGCTAGCGGCCAAACTGGTAAGAGCCCAGCACGGTCCCTGTCGACAAAACCTGGAACGTTAACTATCATCAATCATTGATCAAACTCCGCTATAGTTCCAGAGGTTCGCAATTAAATACTGGTGCACGGGCGTTGATTTCTGAAGTTCATTGGGCAGAGGTGCAATGCATGAAGGCAACGGGCGGGCCCAAATGGATTGGGGAGGGGGCACACTCGACATGATCTCATGCGATGTTGAGATTATTGAGGGGGCAGAGCCAGCATTGAGGGGCACTTGCCTGCTGAGAAGTATATAAAACAACACCCCTGCACTGGTGCGTCCCTGTCATCTCCCATGACTTCGTTGCAAGCCTGACCCGTGTAGTGTGCAGTATGCATACCGTCCTTTCCTTATTCACGAAGCTGGCTGGCCTCAAGGCTTGTCGAGTCGCTGGCATGACGTGAAGTCAGGTTGTTTCCCTGGTGTGTAATAACACCACCAAAGGTTAGTTTTGTTCCCGCTAGATGTCTACGATATTGCGTAGTAGACCGGAGTGGCGAACAAAAGACATAACTGGTGTTTACCTTGCTGTGGTGTTTATGTCGTGGGTATCGCTTGTCCCCAGCTATCTTGGGTCTTGCCCATCATCGTACGATAGTGCATAGTTGTTTTCTAGTTTCTATATCCAAGTCATGGAAGCGGTGGTGCCTGTCTAAATCTTGTAAGTTTTCATGATTACCTTAAATTTTCACCCCATTAGTGTTAAACGCATTTCAAACTTAACATCCGTCGACCGCTACCTAAGCAGCAGAGTGAGAAGTTGCTCACAAAGGTTCAGAGTTCGATTGATTTATGTTCCGGAACCGAAGTACATTTTTGAGAAGAATATCTTTAGAGTGCGTCACAACCAGTGTTAAATTATTCGTAAAATAGGGTGGAATTTGCCACTTTCTGAACACTCATTTGACATCCTTCTCCGAGAAGTATTGGTAAATTTCCAAAAACCGGTAAAATGCGATTTTTTGAATTTTTTTTTGAATACATGGTATTTTAGCGTAAAAATGACGGTAATCTTTACCTTTCGGCCGACATATACTGCCAAGGATAGTGATTTGTAAAGAGGTGTATAGTGACGTCACAGGAGTCAAGGAAGTGACGTCACAGGAGTCGGGTGTCAATGTCGGTTACGAACATAACCTAACCTAACCTAACCTAAATTAACCCAACCTAACCCAACCTAACATAACCCAACCCAACCTAACCTAAGCTAACCTAACCTAGCACATCGACACCCAACTCCTGTAACGTCACTTCCCTGACTCCTGTGACGTCACTGTACACCTCTTTACAAATCACTAACCTTGGCAGTATGTGTCGGCAGAAAGGTAAAGAAAGCCAAAATGATGATGTGACCACTCATTTTCTCTGCAAATGATTACTTTTCAGTTGGCAAACAAATACACGATCATAATCTTCACTGTGCAAATATAGCACATCACGTATAATTATCCGTACCTGGTGTGTCACAGACGTGATAAAGAAGATATTCAACACTTCATGCACTTGATCTAATGCTCTTTGACATTGAAAACATTATGTTTCTGCCTTAATTCCACATCTCCGATAATTAATACTCGCAACACTCCGCACCAGGAACCGTCGATAAGAGCCGGAAATTCCTTGCGACGGCGTATAAAAAATATGTATTTGATGACATCATGACCGAAAAATTTGTTTCCGACGATTCTGGTCTTCCGGTTAGGTTAGGTTAGGTTAGGTTAGATTATATTATGATGTAATATATTTTATATATTATGCTATGTTATCTTAGTCTAGGTTAGGTTAGGTTAGGTTATTTTATTTTTCTAATAAAAAAAAATCACCTAACCTAACCTAGACTAATATAACGTAGCATAATATATAAAATATATTACATCATAATATAATCTAACCTAACCTAACCGGAAAACCAGAATCGTCTGAAACAAATTTTTTGCCATGACGTCATCAAATATATTACAAATAAAATAATACGGCATCACAAGGAATTTCCGGCCCTTATCGACGGTTCCTGGCGCGGCGTGTTGCGAGTATTAATTCTCAGGGATAATGTGGAATTAAGGCAGAAACATAATGTTTTTGATGTCAAAGAGTATTAAATTGAGTGCATGAAGTGTTGAATATCTTCTTTATCACGTCTGTGACACACCAGGTACGTATAATTATACGCGATGGGCTATATTTGCACAGTGAAGATTATGATCATGTATTTGTTTGCCAACTGAAAAGTAATCATTTGCGGAGAAAATGAGTGGTCGCATCGTCATTTTTACGTTCAAATAACTTTTATTTAAAAAAAATCTTAAAAATTGCATTTTACCAGTTTCTGGAAATTTTGGCAAACAAATTCAGAATATGATGTTTATGAACATGACTAAGAAGATGCGACCACTCATTTTTGGCGCTGATGCTTACTTTTCGATTTGAACAATGACATCACATTGGTACAGTTTGATGACGTCATACGTATGGCAGGGTTCACATACCTTAATAAGATGGTCAAAGTAGCTTACTCTAATATAATCTAACCTAACCTAACCTAAACTAGCTTAAACTAACTGGTAAATTTTGGATAAAAGGTGTTTTAATTTACACCTTATATTAGATTAAAATTTACCTGTTAGTTAAGTTAGTTTAGGTTAGGTTAGGTTAGATTATATTATATTAGATTAAGCTACTTCGACCATCTCATTAAGGTATGTGAACCCTGCCATACGTATGACGTCATCAAACTGTATCGATGTGACGTCATCATTCAAATTGAAAAGTAAGCATCAGCGCCTAAAATGAGTGGTTGCATCTTCTTAGTCATGTTCATAAACATCATATGCGGATTTTTTTCTTACAAAATTTCCCAAAAACACCTTTTATCAAAAATGTACTGTTAGTTTAAGTTAGTTTAGGTCAGGTGTGTATTTCATATCCCTTGTGCTGATTTTTGCCCTCCCAGTGCATTTCAGTTGTTTTTTTTGGCAGCAGGTGTGCCTCATTGAGTCATTTGCCATACTTTGCAGCCTGGCTTATGTACATGTACACCAGAAAATGTACCCCCATGTTTTTGTCTCAAGATGTGCAGATAAGCAAACCCCAGTCTTGTATCATAACCCACAACATATCAATGCATATTATCTCCTAAAGACCTAGTGCATCTTTTCTTTCTTGGTTCACTTTCTTCTGATAATAGCCATCTTTTGCCTGCTGCAATCTGAGTGCAAGGAACCCTACTAGGTAAGAAAACCAGCTAAGAGAACTTGGGATTCAAAAAAGATGTCATGAGATAGTACTTTAGAGTAATTTGTTAATACCCAGATGTCCGAGCAGAGCAGAGCAGCACTATTGTGGCAGTGGCTTGGACACCAGTTTCCAGGGGTGCCAGACTGGAGCTGGACAAGTGAAGAATCAGCATACATGTGCATGGGGTGGCCCATCTACAGTTATATGTCATGGTGGTCATATATAGTTCATATTCAATTTGAACCTGAAGTCTGAAATGGGGTCATTTTTCACCTTTGTCTGATGAAGTGGTGACATGTTTTGAGATACGATTTCTTAAAAAGCATTGATTTGCATTCTGCCCACTAGGTAGTTACCTAGTCATAAAAGTCATAAAGAGTTTAGATTTAATAAGAGCCACAAGTGCCCATCCAGTTGAGTCTGTAAATGGAAGATACCATAAGCCTGGTAAAAAGACCCAATCCAACCATCACCACATCCTAAAGAAACTATCCACCAACATCCCACACACCTATCCATGCCTATCTACCCTAGCTATCCAGCCCTATTCCCCTGATCCCCCTAAACACATGTGGATTGCATGCCCTACCAACAACCTTCAAACCGCATTCATGCCCGCTTAAAGGGGTCTGTGCCATGCACACCCACCTAGCACAAATCTCACCCCATCCACCACAAGTCAGAACTCAAAAACAAGATTTTCCTGTCTAAAAAATTTGTCCACCCTACTTTTAAATACATTCAATGAGGAACTCACCACAACATCAGCAGGCAGCCTATTCCACTGATCAACAACCCTTTGACTGAAGACCTGTTGTCACTTAACTGTCCTACACCTCAACTTGTCTTTCACATCACGTCACATCATTCAAATTGACCTGATCTAGTCCTTTAATAATTTTGTACATTTCAATCATGTCTCCTTTAATCTCCTATTTCCAACATCATATTTTTATATGGCAATAATAATGACATTAACACGCACCCTGGAGGGCCTCTGAGAATTACGCGCACTGGAGGGGGGGCGGATTCCGCCCCCCCTAAGATCGCGGCTCCTAGTAAAGCTGGAGGAACGAAATTCGCAGGGTGGATGGGCACGGTAGTGAACTCTATTGTGTGCAATTTTTGTGACATTAGGTCAATATCTTCAAGGTCAAATCAGGTCAGATTTGCAAAATTTTCCGGTTTTGCGTGGCTTGGCTTGTCATCGTTATGGATCGCTGTGATTGTGTTTAAATGCTCAAAAATGGGCATCAATGATGTTTTGAACATTACTAATGATGCAATGCAGATGATAGACCCAACATTTGACCTCAGGTCACCTACATAGCACCACTTTATCAGGTCAGTTACCTGTTCCAGTTACCGGAACCGGCCGCCCGCCCGACTGCTCCGTCGGGCAGCTCGGAGCAATCGGCTTCGTGAAGAAGGGAGTGAAGTACATGAATAAAGTATGGAAACGCAATGATAAACAGTACAAATGACAACCAGTAGTGCATTTATGGCAACATTCCAGTTGATCAAGTTTGGTTCCATTAACCTGTCATGAACTTGACCTGACTTGACCTTAGTGACCTAACATGACCTTGAAACTATACAGCATATCAATATGCATCAAACAAGTCCCTAGTGTTGCCTAGAACACTTCCCTTTTGTCAGTATACTGGGAGCGCATCTGCGCCGATTTTTGTGGTCTGGCGCTATAACATTTTTTGACTTTAGCGGCCCCTAACTTGAAAAATTTTCGGGCGATTTCCATTTGTCTTACTTTAAACGACGCGCCGTTCATTTTTAAGCAGGTACACCGAAAATCGCGTATATCGACCGGTAAAATCTGCAGTTATTTGCGAAAAACCGGAGGGTTGGGCGGATTTCGCCCCCCCCCCTCCAGTGCGCGTGTTAAGGTACCATTTGTAGGATAGCATACGGTCAGATGCGGCTGTGCCGGTAGGACGGCGGGTGATGAGGCCCGCACGTGCTCATCACGCCTTTGTGGCGGCAGGTCGTCGCCTTGGTCCACACAACAGCTGATAACACACACACAACAACTGATGACAGTCTGCTGCTATGGCTGATTGGATGCCCAATTATCTCCAGTCTAGTGCCGGCGCTGTCAGTAGAGGCGAGTAGATGGTTGGTTAGTTTCCGCACCGCACAGCGGGCACAATTGATGCGGCACTCTGCTCGGTGAATGCGAGGCTCTAATCGTAGGCATCGTGTGTGTGTCACGTCATGGCAGAGGTGTCGCCTCGGAGCGGTACACCTCAGCAGCTGGACATGAGCTGAACCGGGAGAAGTGATTGTTCCATGACTGGGTGTCTGTGGTACGGCACCGGGCACGGCGGATAGCGCAGGCCGACACCGTTCGAGGCTTGCGCTGGCATTGCAGACAGACCGGGTGTCTGTGGTACCGGGCACACCGGTTGGTGCAGGCCGACACCGTTTGAGGCTGGTCAGGTCCATCCCACTCTGTCCCAACCAGACCAATGTTCATTTGAAGTGTGATTTTTTTTGTTGGAGGAGAGAGGAACTTAGTTATTAGGTTGTTTTGCTTTTGCTTCTGCTTTTTTGCTTTTATTTCTTTCTTTTTGCTTCTTTGCTTCTTTGTTTGCTTGCTTCTTTCTACTCTTGCTTCTTCTTTCTTCTTTCCTACTTATTTTGCTTATGTTTTTGCTTGCTTTTTCTTCTTTGCTTCTTTTACTTCTTTCGTCCATACGATTTCCCTGTCTTGCCTCTTTAGATTGTTGTTTTGGCCAATTTTCATCATGATGATTCCACCAATATGCTCACATTATTTCTGCAGAGAAATAATGGTTTTGTATACACTTTCTGTGCAGTCACATTAATGGGCAGATAATGATGTTATCTTCCTCATCTCTTAGACAATGGCTGCTCCTGTGCAGCAGATGCCATGACAGCCAACACCTTTCTGTCTAATTTTGACGTGTGTATTGATGTGCGTCGTAATGTTATTCGTTCCCCATTCTTACTTACTCATAAGTTAGTGAGTGGAACTGAGGCTAAATAGTATTTCACCTTTTGAACCTTTGCATTACAGGTTCTTCAGGTTACAGGTGTTGGCATAAAGATGACACCCGAAGTCCTTTTGAAGCTAAATGTACATCAGAAGCTGCCCCCTGTTCGTGGAGGTGAGTGTTCGTGTACCATAATGTTGTTGAATACATCTCTTTTCAATGGTGTTTCATTAATATTAAGGATGTTCAGTGGCCTGCAAAAGTGTTTTGGACCTATCGAGTTCCATACTATCCTTAATGCAGCTGTTATTATATCCTGACTGTACTACCTTTAAAAATGACTGATGTAATTGCAGTTTCCGTGGACATGTCGATGCAAAACCAAACCTGTAAGGCATGGTCTTTGTGATGCCATGAATCCTATGTTGTTGCAGAAATCAAGGGTATAGGAACACTGGTGAAAAGTGAAGAGGCCAGTAGCATCATGTGCCATGATTAATATTCTGAATAGTTGGGCAAGGAGGTGCATACCCTCCACCTCCCTCTCCACCATCTGACCATCCACCTTCTTGCTCGTTGAAAATGCTCGTGGTCAAGCTAGGTCAAATGGGATCAAAGTTTTCCAAAGTAGTCGATTTCGACATGTTGCCTCGATTAGATTAGGATTTTCGAAACCTGCGTCCATGCTCACTTCACTTGGTGTTCTCATAGCTCCTTGCCTATCCTAAAAGTTTCATATCACCGATCCTCTTCATCTCCGAGATCGCATCGAGTGTGTGAAATCACAACCATACAAAATAATGCAGCTTATACCATGCCCACCATTTTGTTCAGAACAACTGGTTTTGAATGGCTATGGGTTGCTAAAGCCCCTGCTCTGGACGAAGCTTGTTTTATACGGCTATTTGCTGACGATGGTCTTTACCGACGTCCTATGGCCGATGGTCCAAGTTGTCCGGCTATTTGTCAACGGTGGTCTTCACCGACGTGCTATAGTTGATGGTCCAATTTATCCGGCTATTTGTCAAGCGGTGGTCTTGACCGACGTGCTATGCTCGATTGTGGAATCGGAGAGGTGAGCGGCGCCGCTGTCCGGTCGACTGGCCACTCCAGCTGCCTCGTCTGTGCAGCTCTGACGCAACGTCTGACGATGCAGAGTCCAAGGAGGACATCATCCTGCACCCGTCGTCCATACCGGGTCTGGAGGTGGGCAAGATAGTGGAGATCTCACACCCGGAGCTGGACTTTGCCAGGCTGCTGCTGCAGGTGTCTCATGGCTCGCTCAGAGACGACCACAAAGGTGGGCTCCCACCGCCCTCCATGTTACAGCGTGTGTGATCTGTCAATATTTCATGGCGAGCCCACACTGTGATGTTCATGTTAGGTTGCATGTTGTTGCTGTCCATTCTAAGGCAATGCGCGAGCAACATTGCAGAAACGGGCTGGTCTGATTTTGGCAATTCCAGATTTTGCATTGGAGTTTGGAACTCGTGCACTGCGTGGGCTCTGTTGGCGCCATTTCCATGATAGTGTGATTAGTTTTGGAAGAAGATTATGAAGAAGAAGAAGAAGAGAAGAAGACTGTAGGTACACATTTCCGATGTATTTCTGGCGAAATGTGTTGCTGTTATAACAAGCGTGGCCCTCAGTGTCCAACACGGTGCGCGATGTCAAGCCTGAACGCACTGTGCCGAATGTCCGGACTCGATGGTTCTTATGACTGAAATATGTGCAATTCCACCCATCACTGACGCCCTGCAGGTGATGCCGTCAGTGTAGACTGCACGGTGGTGGAGACATTCTACCTGTATGACGTCACTGAGCCCGGGCAGGTGACACCGCCAGTGTGGACTGCACGGTGGTGGAGACGTTCCACCTGCGGGACCAGCTGTATGACGTCACTGACCCCCGGCAGGTGACACCGTCAGTGTGGACTGCACGGTGGTGGAGACGTTCCACCTGCGGGACCGGCTGTACGACTCGGTCAGTGTGCGACTGGTGGATCCGGCCGACGTAGCACTCGACTCGGTGGAGCTCCTCTTCAAGGACTACTACCTGAACCGCAGTGACATGTGGCGGCTCAAGAATAGTCTGGTAAAGACGACCGGTGGTGCGGTGACCTCAGATCTGTGTCGTTCAATTTGTTTATTTCCCTGTGTGGGATTGCACTACAATGTGACGCATTTCAATGTGAATCGGAAATAATGTCTGGATCATTTGTATATTTCATGGTATGCCTGCATTTACTTTGAAGCATCACACAAAAGGTAAGTCATAATTTTCCTCATAAATAAGTAACTAAGGTGTTGCAATGCATCGTTCATTGAAGCAGTCTTACATATTTTAATGCACATTAATAACTGGAGAGCCATATAGTGATTATCTGCAACTAACCACACCTTGTAATGCATTGCATAGTGTTATAGCCGAGTGAATTCATGGCTTGCAATTGATAATCGAGACAGAGCTGAGGTAGCACATTTATTGTTTGGCTGCATTGCATTGTAAGCCATGTAAAACATGTGTACCCATGTGATCATTGAACTTTACATAAGCAAGTCATGTAATCGTCTGACTGGCCACTAAAGAAACTCATCATTGAAGAAATGGTTTGCATGGGAATGCATGTGCTTAAAAAATTGAATTAATGTATGAAAGCAATTCGCCAAACCAGTAAACGAAGGAAAAGTGCAATAGTTTTGTCCAGAAGTGGCTTCAAATTATTCCAGAAAATATTCAAGTTAATCTTTTTTCCAGGCAGTTTCCAGCAAAAACAAAGATATGGATCATAAAGTCCTTTAAAATAGATCCTTTATAGACCCTAAAGGACCCTAAAATAGACCCTGAAATAGACCCTAAAATAGACCCTAAAATAGGTCCTTTAAAATAGATGCAAGCAATAGAGACCAAAAGGTGTGTAGGATGACAGCTAACTATCTTCTGCTTCCTGACCATTATCGCTGCCAAATTCATGCAATCACCCCAAAAGGTCTGAATCTCCTGTTTTAGCCAATAACATTTTGGGCCCCAGCACATTGGACCCGCCAGTGTCATGCACTGCAAATCACATTCCGATTGATAGGCTTTTCTTTCTACGCTTGATGCATGGTATGTGACGCAAATGCCTGTTTACTTTGTTTGCAACAGCACGGAACTCAATCCCGACACAACCGGCCTCAATGCTGAGATGGTCGATGTAAACGCATTCGCCCAAAATGTCATCCTTGACTTCCATGCTCATGATATCATCAGCGTTATTAATGTTTGACTACATGCGCTAAATCGCTTTGGTCGAAGCGCCCTTAAATTCAAATAACTCAAATGTTTGACTACCTCTACTATCTTGACGACACCACCTCCATCAGGTGTTCGTTTAGAAAATAAAAAAATATCGCTGATCGTGCCGATTGGGTAAGCTTAATATGCGAGAGAACAGTACCATGAGGCCGTGCAATGGAACTGATATTGACCAAGAATCCCACGAACTCTTTGAACGTTGTGTTTTGGGCGCTGTATGACCGACGCAGTCGATGCGCCCTTAAGCCAAAATAACCAACTGAACGTTGTGTTTCTTACGTACTAGTTTTATATTTTATTGGCTCCTGCCATATCCCAGAACAGGGTGATGCCGGTGTCAGACGATGCCGTCGCTTTGCGCCAAAGTTAGTTGCTCTTGGCATCGTCAGGAATGCAGAGGAAGCGACAATCTCGATATAGATAGAAGGATTAGAAAAAATACCGATAGATCCTAAGATGATGTCAAAAAGAGTATACAAACGGATCAGGTGGAAAAAAACGTTCTCATTATTCACCACCAAAAGCAGTCTCGAAACAGAACCGCCAAACGTCAACCCCTATGACCGTTTCGTGACGTTACAAGTGTGGACAAATCGTGAAAATATAGAAGCAAGACCAAGTTCTCGTGTTGGGCAGTACCACATGACGGATCTTCGATTGGATACTTCGGTACACAAAACAGGAGAATCTGACTAGGTTGTTGTTTTTTTTGCTTTGTTTTGAGCATGGCTAAGAATGAATGGTATTAAGCCATATTTCTGGAGGATATATATATATATATATCATTATATTGCAGTAACCTTTTTTGAATAGTATGACCATATTAACATAATATTCTTCCGACATGCTCCTCTTTTCAGCTGCTTCCAGTGTAATTAGTTCATGCTAAGGAGAGCTGAACTGACCAGAAATAGGTGTTCGTTAACAACACGTGTGTCTTTTCTGGCAGCTAGGATAAGGATTATTGTATTAATGATCTGTAAATAAGCTAACGGTGCTAGTCTTGCTACGTCCTACATCTAATAAATTATATGTCACGTTGCAAACTTTACTACTGGAAGAACTTGAAGCAGGTCAAGGCGTGAATTATCTGCGCACCGGATGTCTGCAGGTCTTGTTTTGGCCGTACCGTATCGGTGGCCGTTGCACTAACCGTGTCTGTGCTCTCAGTCATAACGGCAGCTGGGAGCGTGACTGGCCGTGCCCTTGTCTGCAGGTGGGGACGGTGATGTACCACAAGAAGAATGTCGAGTTCTGCTCGCAGACGGTCCGCTGCCAGGTGTTCGAGATGTGGTCCCAGGGCGACCGGGTGGCCTGCGGGCTCGTCACGGCCGATACCAAGGTGTGTCGGGTCAAGGTCAGGTCACCAGGTGTTCGAGATGTGGTGCCAGGGCGACCGGGTGGCCTGCAGGCTCGTCACGGCCGATACCAAGGTGTGTCGGGTCAAGGTCAGGTCACCAGGTACTCGAGATGGGGCCTGCGGGCTCGTTACGGCCGATACCAAAATCAGTCGCGTCAAGATCAAGCCGCGAGGTGTACGGGACGTGATTACAGGGGTCGGGATACGCTTATGGCTGCGCGAGGCCAGACTACTGGAGATGTCGATGTCATTGGTCTGGTCAACTACTTTTGGCACTGATCAGCCTAACGTACTGTCTCGTAACTTATAACTTAGCCAATGGTTATGTGCTGGCTCCAGCAGCAATCGCATTCCCATGTGATGCATTTCAATCCCACCGTTTATCACTCGCCGTTCACTTATTGTTCCCTGGGATGAGTTTCCCTAAGTTCCCTGAACCATCGTCACCACCTGTCAACGTGTAGCGCTTGCAGTGGTATTTGTACTGCTAATTGTGGAAATATTAAACGCCAGGTCAGATACTGCGTCCATGTGACGTCATTGTTAGGTTGGTGACGTGGCTCATGTGGCGTCATTGTTAGGTTGGTGACGTGGCTCATGTGGCGTCATTGTTAGGTTGGTGACGTGGCTCATGTGTGTGACAGGTGGTGTTTCGGTCGGCTACCAGCATGTTCCACCTGTACATCCAGATGTCGGCCGAGATGTGGGACTTCGACGTCTACGGAGACCTCTACTTCGAGAAGGCTGTCGACGGCTTCCTCAGCGATCTTTTTAACAACTGGAGGGTGGGTTGAGCCGGTGCTACGAGTTGGTTGTTGTGCCGTTCTGGGACGTTTACATGCCGCCGCTTCTGCCCTGCACGGCCGGTTGTTTGAGGCGCCACCGCCTTTCGGAAGTGTCCGGTGACGCGATGTGCGGCTGTCGTATTTGATCACCAGCTGGAACGCGGCCTTGTGCCCGTGTCTGACCCCTGACCTCCACCGCCGCGCCGCTGACTGGCTTCGCCGCACCGCTGACTGGCTTCGCCGCACCGACAGAGGAACGGCACCAACCACGAGGTGACCATCACTCTCTTCTCCCGGCTCTTCTACAAGGCCAACACGCTCGCCGACTTTCCCGAGTACATGCGGTACAACGTGCAGCAGGACTTCAGGAACATGTTCTACGAGGACTTCTACAGGTGCGTGAAGGAGATCTTCACTGAGGTAGTGTGATGGTGGTGGGATGGGCAAGCGAATTGAAGTGGCGACTGGCTTCGAAAACTAGTTGACATGCCCGGGTTCGTACCAATAAGTCGGCTATGCTTCAATGTCACACGTGGCATTATTACATCAGGAGAGCATGGTGCATGCCATTATTAGTTCTGTTCTTGGAGTCTCATTTAGGTTCAGTCTCATGTTCGGCCTCATGATCAGCTGTAGTTTGCTGTGCTAGTCTCATCTGCTAGTCTCATCGGTCATTCCAAGCCCACGTAATTAGCGCTTAATCGAGCGGGAGTTACCCAGAAGTAGTCACATGTTACGCATATAGTCCTTACCTGTGACGTTGGCATTCACAGGCAATGCTGGCTCCCGGCTTGTAATTTCAGCTAGCTGATCGCAAATACAATAGTTGATTCGCCAATAAAATGGTCGCGTAGGGATGGAATGTTCCTACGCTTAAGACCCATTTGCGCCCGGGACAATCAGGACGTTGGTGACCGGAAGCGAGAAGCGGCAGTGCTGACTGCCGCGAAGCGCGCGGTGTCGTGTTTTGAAGGCGCGTGGGCGGCGGAGCCCGACGCGAGCGGTCGCCGCTCACTGTGACGTCGCTGCGCGCGTGCAGGGTGGCGGTGCAGAACGAGCGCTACGAGGACTGGACGCCGGTGCTGTCCACCATCCGGCATCTGTTCATGGGCTACCGGGAGGAGCTGCTCAACTTCCACCGGCAGCGGGCGCCGCCGGGCGCGCCGCAGCCTCCCAAGGCCGTGCTCAGCTCGTCGGCGCAGGGCAACTTCCTCGAGGTGCTCAACATATCCATGAACGGTGCGTACCTGGCGGCCACGGTGTTCACGCGTGAGGATCGTGGTGCTCATCACTGCAGCGTGATATTTAACACGCTGTTTGAGACTAAAAAAGTGATCACTGTTATTTATACACTATTCAAGTTATTTCCATATATGCCTGTTGTTCGGTTTTATGCTGCAATGCCATTGGGTTGATGCTATTTACTTAAAAGTACATCTCTGCATTTGTTTGTCCATCGTGACATGTACTCTAGCGTGCACGTGCACACCCACGGTTGGCAGCGATTGATGAGAACTGCTATCCACATAGTGGATAGCTATCCACATTCTTATACCAAGGTACTCGTCACGTGTCCCAGCGCCGATATATCCCACTATTGATCATAAGTATTACAAATACCGGTCGAAAACACATACAGAAACGTCCCTCGGGGTTTCACACCAAATACATACGGAATATACTCATAATACTTTCCATTCACATAGCTGACCAGCCTGTGAGCTGTGCCGAAGGCTGTTGTAGGCCACAACAAAACCCTCTGTGCCATAACCGTATAATGTCTGACGCCTCGTATTAGCCAGCTGACTTAGTAAGCAAGCAAATTCCATATTTTTTTTTAGCGGTAGCCATAATCTAACAGAAATGTAACAAAAACAGGTATGCGCTTTCGACACCTAAATGACACTTAACTTCAGAGCTAGCTTATGGGTGGAACGCAACCCCAATAATGTGCAAAAGAGAATGAATTGAAACAGAATACATTTTTGTGTTATTCCATGCCAACTTCCTGTTATTTTACACAGTAAAACGATGCAGATATTGAAGTTTAATTATGCATGTATCCATGGTAGCTATGAGCAACACACGTGAAAATCACATTGCATTCGATTCATTTCAGTTAAATGTATAAACAAAAATCACAAGTTAGCTAAACCGAATAATAATTCGATGAGCTTTAGCAGGATTTCAATGAAAAAAAGAGTTATATTACCTTCGTTTTTTGATAGATCAGACTAAAATTTCACAAAAAATAACCTCATCGCTGGTCGTTCGCGGAGCACAGTAACGCCTGACTAAATCAATGTTGCGTATAAGATCCGCAATGCACATGCTACAAATTTGTGCTGGCTATGCATATTTAATCATTATGCATGGATCGATCACATTTTTGCGCAACTTGGAAGCTCTCATTCGGCGTTCATCAACCTTACCCATCGCAGGATTTTCGTCCAAAAACTGAAGGATGTGCCCAATAAGCCATACTAACTGAGCAGCCGGAACCGGGATTTTGCAGCTATTTCAACACCATGAATGAACTGGCCATGAACTGGCAACACCATGAACTGGCTGCACAACCTGCTGGAAAAAACGTATCGTCAACGTGTTGGTATTGGTACCGGTTTAATTTCCGGCTTTACGGATAGCATGGATTACCTTCTATCCAGTGTTCATATAGCCATGCCTGAATATAGCCTCATAGCCTATGAAATCGAGAGTAGTTGGATAGGTACAGGGGCGGATCCAGGAATGTTCATGGGGCGGAGCACGTTTCCCTCCTGGTGGAGGGGCTTTCGGCAGGAAAATTCGTTGAGCAGTGGTGAGGGGGAGGTGTACTCGAGCTTCCTGAGCCTTTACTGGCCGGAGGGGCGCCACCATTCCATGGGGGGAGGGGGAAGGCACATGACCCTAATGTCCCCCGCCTCCTTTATCCACTCACGGATCGGCATTGTATCATGTTTCGTTGCGAGACTTGAACCCATAGCTGTGGATTTAGGCAGGTATGTTTGAGGGCGAATGCAGCCGGTCAGTTTCTGGGCGCGGCGGGGGGGGAAACTTCCGACAAGCGGTCCAATCTTACCCGATTAATTCCCCAAATTCTGGCCGATGTACACATGAAGGCTGAGAAGATGGTGTACAGAGGATGAAGGAAGGGCCCGCTCCGCGGTCTGATCTCCTTTGTTCCGGGAGTTTCGGCGAGGGTGGTGTTGAGTTCTGGATACAGAAGTCTCGGGTTCAACACTCGCACCACTCGGGACATTTTCAAATCCCGCGGCCTACCGGCGAAACAGGGTGTTTCAGATCTGACTGGATTGATGTGGCCTCTGACGAAGGCAGCACGCCGCTGTGGTCCCAGCATCGCCCCCACCCCAGACGGCGTGGGCTGGAGCTTGTGGCGGGCCACACGGAGTGACGTGAGTCGCATTTGTGGCAACATCGTCCCCCCCCCAGACGGCGTGGGCTGGAGCTTGTGGCGGGCCACACGGGGTGACGTGAGCCGCTGTGGTCCCAGCATCGCCCCCACCCCAGACGGCGTGGACTGGAGCTTGTGGCGGGCCACAAGGGGTGACGTGGCCGCTGCGTTGTGTGCGACAGTGTTTGAGAAGCACTACCTGCACCGGGCGCTGGAGTGCACCGGCCAGATGTGCGTGGTCGTGTCGCCCGGCGTCGGCGTGTACCAGGTGGAGCGCGAGCTCAACAACCTCACCAAACAGCGCATCATCGACTACGGCGTCGGCATCGACCTCGTCTGTGTCGGCGAGCAGCCTCTGCACGCGGTGCCCCTGCTCAAGGTGCACACACACATATATACACATATACATACATACATGCACACATGCACACACATACACACAGACATGTATGCATATATACACAAACATACATACAAACATGCACACATACATGCATACATACATACTTGCATAAAATACACATGTATGCATACATACACACATACATAACTATGCACACATGTATGCATGCATACAAACATGCGTAATGCATACACACACGCATACATATGTGTGCATATACATATATGCATACATACACACATGCATGCATACACACACACACACGCACTCATGCACATACATATACACATCCACACATAGCAGGTTCGATCCCGATGCTGGCAATACGTGCGGCGATATCGTGCTGGGTCTGTGGTGTTGTAACGAACCGTTGGACTTACGTGCCGTTTCATGTGTGTCCGGTATGTATGTGTGCTCACGTTTCTGTTGGCACCAACGGCTCAGGTCGTGTGGAGACTGTTGAGTAGGCCGTGGTAAGACGGGTCGGGGGGGGGGGAGGGTCTTCTGAATCAGAATGGCAGCATAAGTGAGTGCGTCACACAGACCGCGCTTCAGCCAACACGACTGACCTGAGCTCGCACGTTGATGCCATTCCCGACGGTTGCCAGTTCCACAACAAAAGTCTGACGGAGACCCAGGACTACTACCTGCCACACACGTGGATCAACCTCAGCTTCTACTCGTCCAACAAGCGCGTCGGCTACTCCGAGTTCGTTCCGCGCATCAAGGTGCGAGTGTGTTCACGTCACCGCAGCTCCCGATGCGTGTAAGTGTGCCCTGAATCTGAAGATCACCGGATATGAGTGTGGCAGGTATTGCATTGATTTGGTGGTGGCTTTAGCTTCCAGTACTTCCAGACGTCACGGGCAAGTGGGTTGGATTATGCACCTGTGCCACAACTGAGCGTTGCGTAGTTCCGTGTGGAGGTTTGATGAAACCGGTTAGTGTTGCGAATTGCAAAGCGCAATGTGAATTGAGTGATCTACACTGGAAGAATGCTGACGTTGGAGCTAATTTTAACTTGCTGTTTGTTTATTTGCATCAATTATCTTTTTTGTATCCTTTTACCTATACGGAGCAGAATAGAAGCCTGAAGCAAATGTATATCCATTGTTATTATTATTATAATTACTACTATATATTCTAATAATTATATATGTTATATTATATATATATATATATATTTGCTCGATTTTATCACGAGTAAAATCGATATGTCAAAAGCCGTCTTAATATTTTTTTGGTACGTGTCCTCCAAATTCTTTGCTTAATCTTATTTTTCAGATACATAAGGCATACTGTTTGTATGTCTAGTAGAGTGTCATGTATCACGCACCGTGTATATTACATCGAATTGGGGAAAATGTGAGCTGAAAATGTCACAGGGAGTGTAAGCATGATCCCAATGTTTTTCCTGTTTTTGCCAGTTTTTGCCGGTTTTTATCGATAAGCACTGGCTGTCATGACTCCTGCCTGGAGTTATGCCTGACGGTGTATGTGCTGCTAGGTACCGCCGGGCAGCGCGCCCAAGACGCCGCTGTCGCCCGTGTAATGATGCCTGACGGTGTATGTGTCGTCAGGTACCGCCGGGCAGCGCGCCCAAGACGCCGCTGTCGCCCGTGTAATGATGCCTGACGGTGTATGTGTCGTCAGGTACCGCCGGGCAGCGCGCCCAAGACGCCGCTGTCGCCCGTGTAATGATGCCTGACGGTGTATGTGTCGTCGGGTACCGCCGGGCAGCGCGCCCAAGACGCCGCTGTCGCCCGTGTAATGATGCCTGACGGTGTATGTGTCGTCAGGTACCGCCGGGCAGCGCGCCCAAGACGCCGCTGTCGCGCGTGCAGTCGGTGATTCCGCGCGGCCGGACCACGCCCAGCGAGCACGCCATACCCAGCTCCGTGTACGACTACGACGCCCACGACGCTGACGTCTTCAAACTGCCCGCCACGGCCGGCTTCAAACAGTGCGTGCCCGGCGGACGGCAGACGCCAGGGAGCTAGTGCAGCACGCGCCTGTGGTGGTGTCCACTACCCGTTAAGGGTGCACGGCGGGTGTTCAGTAATTATTGACACAAAATACAAACGTCCGTACCCAATGTGTTTGTTGAAGCATATTGCAAAAACATATTAAAATAGACCAGATCATCTGTCTAGTTTCTCATACTCTCAGTGCAGCAGGCTACGGACATCGTGTCGGTCTGCGGCGCGCACGCGCTCCCCGACCCTCCTTATCATAGTGCGCGACACTTCCGGGTCCACGTGCGACAGTGTCCTGGAATCCATCGTTCGTAGAGTGGAGGGTGTCAGACGAAGACTTTAAAACCTTCGATGACGTCAACAATTTCGCAGTATGACAGGACAAAGAGCAGGCAAAAGATGATATTGACAAATGAAAACTGCATTTCTTCTTAAGATTGTGATGACATAGATGCCAGGCGTCGAGTATGGTAACAAAGAAGTAAAAGAAACTGCTACTACAGTCGTATGTTGTGAAGCTTCATAGAAATCAATTCGGAAAGTCAAACCTCTCCGCTAGAGGTCAAACCAAGTTCCTGTTTGGTGCCGTTTTCCACCCAAATTTCTGAATTGCAGGACATTGAGGTACCACAGCGTGTGCTGGATGCGCATCGTCAGCTGTTTGTCAGTCCTTGCTTCCCAGCCACCCTTGTATAGCTCTTGCTGTCCCCCATACGTCCTCGATGGGCGCTACATGACCGATGTAGTCGATGCGCCCTAAAGCCCTAATAACTAACTAACTAACTCTATCGAGCGCAACGAGGTGTGAGTGTGTTGTGCGACGGTGACCCTGTCGTGACCCTGCCAGGTCGACGATGACCCTGCAGCGTCTGCCGCCGCGGAAGCGCACCGTCACCACGTCGGTGGTGAAGCCGCACCGCAAGCCGTCCGACCCGAGCGTCTCGCCCATCCAGGAGCAGCTCTACAGCTCGTCAGCCACCGGCTTCGTCACGCCAGGTGGGCCGAGCCGGGCAGGTGAGGCGGCGGCCGGCCGCTGGGGCTGCGCGAGCCGGTGTCGCCGTGGGCGGTGACGTCGGCCGGCCTTTGGGGGGCTGCGCGAGCTGGTGTCGCCGTGGGCGGTGACGCCGGTTGGCGGCTGGGGGCTGCGCTGGGTGATGACGCAATGGACGGCGAGTCGAGTGGTGTCGCCGTGGGCGGTGACGCCGGTTGGCGGTGGGGGCTGCGCTGGGTGATGACGCGATGGGCGGCGAGTCGAGCTGGTGTCGCCGTGGGCGGTGACGCCGGTTGGCGGCTGGGGGCTGCGCTGGGTGATGACGCGATGGACGGCGTGGATGTGTGGGTGCTCGGCGTGACCGTCTGGCGAGGCATGCGGGGCTCGTGTGGTGCACGTTTCAGCCAGGCTGCGTCCAGGCGGAGGTGGCAGAGTGGACGCCACACGGCCCGTCCTGCAGGCTCCGAGCGTACCGTGGTTGTGGTCCATTGTACAAACGCCGCCTCATCCTCCTGTGGACCACCCGGAGCAATGCACAGCGCCTGCACTGCATTCGTATTTTGCTGTATTTTTTTACTTACCTGGTACACATGGTACGCCGTATCCCACAATAGCTCTATTTTCTGTCCTCTATTCCACTCTTTCTGTATATTGATCGTTTTGTTGTCCAAATTGTTACATGGCTTAAGCAAGGCAATTGCCCTGCGGTATGCTGTTTACCGCTTGCCACACTTCGTGTGCATTCATAAGTGCAGATAATTCGTTTTCTGAAAATCCTTTACGTCATTCATCAACGGCTGTTGGTTTGAGAAGCTGTTCGATTTGAGAACTTGATGGTCGAGGAGCTATTGAAATCGCGGAGCGAGGGAAATTCTATCGCGGAGCGAGGGAAATTCTAGACTACCGCTGCCAGGCGAACTGAGACTTGTCTACATGAGTCGGTATCCGAGTTATGAGCGGCAACGGCATTCATGCGGCACTGCGTAGTTCGTCAGTGCAGTGCTGTGAGTTGCTGCAGCTGAAACCCAGCCACAGCTTGCCCTCTCTTGTGAATACAGTATTCAGTCTGCTTCCTCTACGCCCCTTTCTCACCATAGTAACGGGGACGAGTGGTCTAGGGGTAAGATGCTCGTCTCACAATCGAAAGGTTGTGGGCTCGAGTCTCACCTGTCGCTACTCTTCGCCCGCGACCAATCGGCGTGAGAGATTGGCGACGCTATATGACTCAACAGTCGACGTGTCGTAAAACCAATAACCAACCAACCCAACTCACCATAGTAACCTCCAGCACGTATCCAACGTGCCGCTGTCCTCGCTGGCGTGCTTCGACGCCGATTGGCTGACCGGCACCGCGACTACCTGTGATTGGCCGACCGAGCGTCGCCGGCCCCGCCCCCGGCCGTGACGCGACGCCGCCGTTGGTGTGTTTTAGCGCGCGGCTCGCCGCTCGTGCAGAGTCCGCTGACTCCCGCTGGCGAGCTGTACTCGTCCAGTTACGGCTCTGTGTTCAGCAGCGACCGATCGGGTGAGTGCGGTCCGCCGTCTCCCGCCCCCCGCCTCACGTCGGCCCATCCGCCGCGCCCCGCTCAGCTCAGCTCCGCCCCGCTCCACCACTTCCGGCCAGCTCCCGCCACTTCCCGCCACTTCCGGCCACTTCCCGCCACTTGCGGCCACTTCCGGCCAGTTCCCGCCAGCTACAACACTGCGACTACATGGACCGTGCATTTTCGCGCCATTCAGTCGGAGTGACGTGAAGTCACGCCAGTTAATTCAGTGGAAGGTTCTCGCTCAGATGGTGCGTTATCGGAACTCAGAAGCTTGTTACATGTACCAGACGAGGTGTGTAGCTTATGGCTTGATCGGTGCATGTCTGACGTGCCCGGAGATAATATCAATTCCTAATTATTATATTCTGATGCGCCTATTATCTGATGGATAACATTTTTCCAATTTTGTCTGTTTCACACAATGGTTCCCCAATCAATTTGCCTTCATTATTACAAGGAGAAACTGGCATTGTTCACCATGGTGCGTAATCTGGCAATATTGAGGTATACAGTATGTGAGCTGAACAAGGGCGTCGTCTTAGACGGGAACTGAACTTCAAGGACAGTTGAAATGCGCCGAAATCGGTATAACAGTGCTATGGGAACAATTATAAAAACACGGACACTTTTACACCGTTCGCTGTAGTGACGAGGACTGAACCTTTCACCGACCCTCATGCTTTCCAAAATACAATTGTCGCTTGGGCTATGAATAGCTATGGGTATTGGTATCTGCCGTGGGATGCCGTCGCATGCGTTACGCCGCACTAAATGTACAAAGCCGTGGGCACAAGTGCGAGGGGACGCGGCTGTGGCATGTCTGGGGTGTGTGTCCGGACGTCGTGCTTCACTGCAACTGGCGATAGCTGCTCGGCCTGCTGCGGTGGAATGACTTGTGTTCTGTTGACGAGTGGTCTAGGGGTAAGATGCTCGTCTCACAATCGAAAGGTTGTGGGTTCGAGTCTCACCTGTCGCTACTCTTCGCCCGCGACCAATCGGCGTAAGAGATTGGCGACGCTACATGACTCAACGGTCGACATGTCGTAAAACCAATAACCAGCCAACTTGTGTTCTGCCGGTGTGCGCTGGTTTCTGCTGCCTAAGGCAGTCATTGTGCCCTGTTGCCCTGTTACAACTCACCGCTGTGCCACTGCGTATGCGGATTGTTGCTCAATTGTGATGCATTCGGTATTACGGCATTGAGGAACGGGCATCTCTTCGTGATATTTCATTTTGGTGAATGATGAACAGACATCGATTTTTGTTAAATTTCACTCTCGCATTGCAGTGTTTTGTTGATTTCGAGAGGTATCGCATGCTCATCATACCGTCATCGGAGTAGGTATTGTGTAGTGTACGTTTTGTGAGGACGAAGGGTATCACATGCTCAGCATACTGTCATCGGAGTAGGTGTTGTGTAGTGTACGTTTTGTGGTGACACCTGACCTGGCACTGATTGCGTTGCGTACGATGACAGTGTCGTACGATAACTGATGTGACCTGCCCTCAGAAGGCAGCACGGTGCGGAGGGTGTCGTACGACAACTGTTATGACCTGCCCTCAGAAGGCGGCACGATGCGGCGGGTGTCGCAATAACTTATGTCCTCCCCTCCCAAAAAGGGGCTTGGGGGGGGGCGCACGACAACTGTTATGACCTGCCCTCAGAAGGCGGCACTGATGTGGAGGGTGTCGTACAATAACTGTGACCTCTAATACTGTGGGGGGTACGACAACTGTTATGACCTGCCCTCAGAAGGCGGCACGATGCGGCGGGTGTCGTACGACAACTGTTATGACCTGCCCTCAGAAGGCGGCACGATGCGGCGGGTGTCGTACAATAACTGATATGACCTGCCCTCAGAAGGCGGCACGATGTGGCGGGTGTCGTACAATAACTGATAAGACCTCCCCTCAAAGGGGGGGGAAAACAGAGCAATGGGGGGTGTCGTACAATAACTGATGTGACCTGCCCTCAGCAGGCTGCACGGTGTGGAGGGTGTCGTACGACAACTGTTATGACCTGCCCTCAGAAGGCGGCACGATGCGGCGGGTGTCGTACGACAACTGTTATGACCTGCCCTCAGAAGGCGGCACGATGCGGCGGGTGTCGTACGACGACAGCGACGTGACCCGGTCTCCGCCGCGGCCGGCCACCGCCGCCGTGTCAGCCTGTGACCTGAGCCTGAGTCGCGTCGCCGTCCCGCACGGGCCCGGCCGCGCCCTCTTCAACCCGTTCGACCCCAGCAATATCGTCGTCAAGCACACGTCCAACCGCCGCCGCTGGACCCATATTTTCCCCAAAGGTGGGCACTGCCGTCCTTGTTTGGAGCAGTTTGGTGCTGGTCCAGTTAATTCGTGAATACGTTGTTCTTGTGGTAAAACGTTTGACGGCCATCTGATTATGACAAGTATTGTTTCAGTGTCGCACATATTTTGATCGTGTTTTATATTCGCTAATGGAGTTTCATTTCCACCCATCACAGCCAGTTACGGTGTATTGACATGTGTTGATCTTACGCCTGTCTGTACTATGATATTGCTCTGTGTTTGTTTCGACACTTCCTGGTCTGTGTTGATCTCCTGATCTCACCTATGTCGGGCTATGCCACGGTTATCGTGGCGTCCCAGTGCCACTGACGGACGGCTCTGTGACGTGGCTTGTTGAGCTATGCGACGTTTATCGTGGCGTCCCAGTGCCACTGACGGACGGCTCTGTGACGTGGCTTGTTGGGCTATGACACGGTTATCGTGGTGTCCCAGTGCCACTGACGGACGGCTCTGTGACGTGGCTTGTTGGGCTATGACACGGTTATCGTGGTGTCCCAGTGCCACTGACGGACGGCTCTGTGACGTGGCTTGTTGGGCTATGACACGGTTATCGTGGTGTCCCAGTGCTACTGACGGACGGCTCTGTGACGTGGCTTGTTGGGCTATGACACGGTTATCGTGGTGTCCCAGTGCCACTGACGGACCGCTCTGTGACGTGGCTTGTTGGGCTATGACACGGTTATCGTGGTGTCCCAATTCCACTGACGGACGGCTCTGTGACGTGGCTTGTTGGGCTATGCCACGGTTGTCATGGTGTCCCAGTGCCACTGACGGACGGCTCTGTGACGTGGCTTTTCGGGGTATGACACGGTTATCGTGGTGTCCCAATTCCACTGACGGACGGCTTTGTGACGTGGCTTGTTGGGCTATGACACGGTTATCGTGGTGTCCCAATTCCACTGACGGACGGCTTTGTGGCGTGGCTTGTTGGGCTATGCCACGGTTATCGTGGTGTCCCAGTGCCACTGACGGACGGCTCTGTGACGTGGCTTGTTGGGCTATGACACGGTTATCGTGGTGTCCCAATTCCACTGACGGACGGCTTTGTGGCGTGGCTTGTTGGGCTATGACACGGTTATCGTGGTGTCCCAGTGCCACTGACGGACGGCTCTGTGACGTGGCTTGTTGGGCTATGACACGGTTATCGTGGTGTCCCAGTGCCACTGACGGACGGCTCTGTGACGTGGCTTGTTGGGCTATGACACGGTTATCGTGGTGTCCCAATTCCACTGGCGGACGGCTTTGTGGCGTGACTCACTCCCCGGCTGCAGGACCGAAGGGCGTACTGTTCCAGCAGCACCACTACGCCAACTCGATGGGTCGCGACGTGAACGCGGCAGGTACGGACCACACTGCTGACTGCAGCCGTGACAGGGTGTTGGCGGTCGGGTCCCTCGCCGTGGTGGCCCGAGGAGGCTGTTCGCCCGTGGGCAGCTCGCTGCTGGCTTTCACAGCGACATGCTGGCTGGTGGATGTGTTACGTGGCAGTTCGATGGCGAGATGGCCACTTTGATGTTGTTTCCTGTTCGAGCGTAGCGTTTGGTGAACACTCAATGGAACTGAGGGCGACCTTGAGAGCTTCACGCCGCACTGTAACCATGTTGATGTGGTATCGAAGCAAATGTCCAACATTTGTCTCCCTTCAACGTCGGGGATTTGGGCGCTAAATGACCAAACGTGGTCGATGCGCCCTAAAACTCAAATAACCAACCGACGTCGGGGATTAGTCTACGGCAACACTCACTGCCATTGAGTCAGTCACACGCGCTGAATGTTTTTCCCAGACGGGAGTAATTGTCCTCGGTTTGCAGACCCGACACAGTCCGGATGTTGTCACGGTCGTCACGCTGACCTTGCTGGTTGACCTAGTCCGGAAGCTGACTCGGCTGGCCTGACCTGGCGCCCTCCGCCCCTCCGCCCGCAGACGGTCCGCCGCCGTCTACGAGCGAGCAGTCGATGGGCAGTCCGTCTCTGTCGTTCCTGTGGGGCGCCTCCAGCACAGGAGAGCAGGAGTGGTCGGCGCACGTCACCACCGGTCAGTCGGCGGCACGGCGACGTCACGCACGAGAGAACAAGTGCAGTGCACTGAACTGATCCCGACAGCGGTCTTCTGTTTGGGACATGGTCTCATCTCTCGGTCCCACCCGTCTGGCTGTGTTCGGGTTTTCGTTTGGGTGGGTTTGGGCCCCTGCAGTTGGACGCGCGACCGCATCGTGTGGCTGTAGCAAACGGGAGGGCCACTGGCTGTCCGGTCCGCAGTCTCGCCGGCTGTAAATTTCAGACCTCTGCCTCCCCCGCTGCATGTTTTGTAGCAACTTTCAACTTCTCTTGTGTTTTTATTTCGGTGCAACGTGAACAGCAGGTGGATGACGTGTGCCATGCATTACTTTCCAAGCAGGTGCGGTTGTTCTGCAATGTATGACATCTGTCTGATCGGTTCTGCTCCTCTTCTGTGCGGATGTGTCAGTGCAAGCGTATGTCCGCGTTCGCGTCGCGCCTTGCTGAATCGATGTCTATTCCGCCACCGTCTCCACGCGCACTGCACGTGCGACCACTGTCCGCTAACCCGTATCTGTCTTTTTAGCCTACATCGTTGGAGTGTTAGTAGGTAAAGGCCTGTGCGGCGTCTGTATGTGTTGCACCCAGCGGTAGTCACTGCGGCCCCGTACGTCGCCACGCGCTGCATCTGCCGGTGTCCGAGCCCGGCCGACACCCGCTCGCGGCCCTGGTCCCGACTGTCGTCGCCCGCACTCTGTGGATGGCACCGTGTGCCTGCGCCAACTAATCGCCAGACCCGCGGCCGTGGGTGCCGCTGACCTCCGCTGGCCAGACTGGGCTGGGACGAAAAGTGTCCGCTGCAAATGCTGGACGGTGTCCAGTTTGAGTGCAGTCTGGCGCTGAGCGGCTCGACAAGCTAGCGACACTACCGAGTGGTCTCGAGTTAGTGTCAGCTGTATAACCAATGCAGTTGATGCGCCCAAAACCCTAATAATAACTACACACAGTTTGTTGTGGACTCGTTAATTTGACGGCGCGTTTGTTGTTTTCACTCGAGTCGATTTCACTTGCTATGCTAATGCTAAAAGTTTGCTGAGGGACTGGGGTTACACTGCATGCACTCCACCTGTGCAGGGACGATGGCTCTATGTAACACTGGTAGTCTGACTCTCTAGTTCTAAATCTGTGACCGGAGCGCAGGGCCATCAAAATGCGGTCCGAAACTTTAACTCATTATCTCGCCCTTTCTGCGTCACTTCGGAAGCCAGCCCACGGTCTGTCATGCACGAGCTGTCCTGTCGTGAATAACAGCGTGGTCGCCCGCCACGTGGCATCCCACTCCCCCTCCGCCGCCCGTTGGTTTGGTTCGATTAGGGTCTGAACTGACGAGCACCCGGCTAACCTGTCCCCTCCAGCTTTGTCTCGGCCTTCCGGCTGTGCAGTGTGTGGTCAACAAGCCAACTCACCGGCCGAGCTGGTGGCCGACCCGCCGCGGCACTGCTACCGCCGATAGGGCGCAGCTAATCCCCGGTGGGTGGAGGATGTGCCTACCGCCGCCTGCGCCGTCTGTCCTCGGCTCGTCGCCATGCTGATGCAGAGTTTGTGTTTTCATTGGATGTCGTGTGCACTCGCCTTATGCTGGTTTAGCGTAGTATCGCCGGCAGCATTGTGTGCAACTCCTTCAGGTGGTGTGAAATAGTTATGCGGGATGGTTTCCGTGTGGGTGGACAACGCGTTCAGTGGGTAGATTTTCGGAATAACCCCCGGAGAGCACCAGACAACTTGTAAAAAGCATTGCGGGTCGTACCACCAGACGCCACCGCGATACTTGATATTCCCGGTTGGGAGCATGCTGTCCACCTACTGTTGATAGCGGCAGGAAGCATCGGCCAAGCGTCAAGTCATATGATGAGCGAGTAGTTGTCTATTTTCCAGACCTGGACTTAGATAGTACATACAGTTTTGCCAGGTAGTAAGTAAGACACTGATGCGATGTGAGATGCTAAAGGCGAAGCTCATTTGTCACTTGTCACTCATTTGTCTGAAGAGGGGAGGGAACTGGCGAAGTCTCATATGGTGCATTATGAGCGCATCAGTCATTACGCCAAATAAGCCCAACAACAAAGCAACAATCAACTAGTGATACCGTCGGAGAACCCCAGTGGACACCACCAGGAAGTTCTGGACGACGCCGTCCGGGAGCTCACATGACCCCGTCGGGGAGTTGCACGTGCCACTGTTACACCACCAGGAAGTCCACACGACCCCGTCGGGCAGTTGCACACGGCACTATGTTGCACCAACATGGAGCCCACAGGATCCCGTCGGGGAGTTGTACACGGCACTATGTTGCACCACCACCACGGCACTGGGTTCCGCACTCCCCCACCGACCGACTTCCTACACCGTCACGTGTGCGTCGGTCGAGGTCAGCCAGGCCAGGTCACTCGGTCGAGGTCAGTCAGGCTAGGTCGGCGGGACAGCGCAGTCGGACTGTGCGCACGCGTGAGCCAAGTGCCGGCCGACAGGAGTCGACTGGAAGTCGCTGACGACGCCCGCCTGCCTGCCCATTACCACCGACTACTACCCGGAGGAGCGCAGTCTGCAGAAGGACTACCTGGTGACCGAGTACAGCGTGCTGCCGGACGACATCAACAGCCCGCAGGACGCCGGCGCCGCGCACCGCCACCTCAGCACGCGCGACGTCTTCACCGAGATGGTGTCGCAGCGGCTGTGTCAGGTCAGTGGCGGCTCGTCGTCTGGCCCCGTCAGACCAGCGGCGCCGCGCACCGCCACCTCAGCACGCGCGACGTCTTCACCGAGATGGTGTCGCAGCGGCTGTGTCAGGTCAGTGGCGGCTCGTCGTCTGGCCCCGTCAGACCAGTGGCGCCGCGCACCGCCACCTCAGCACGCGCGACGTCTTCACCGAGATGGTGTCGCAGCGGCTGTGTCAGGTCGGTGGCGGCTCGTCGTCTGGCCCCGTCAGACCAGTGGCGCCGCGCACCGCCACCTCAGCACACGCGACGTCTTCACCGAGATGGTGTCGCAGGGCTGTGTCAGGTCAGTGGCGGCTCGTCGTCTGGCCCCGTCAGGTCAGTGGCGGCGCGCACCGCCACCTCAGCACACACGACGTCTTCACCGAGATGGTGTCGCAGCGGCTGTGTCAGGTCAGTGGCGGCTCGTCGTCTGGCCCCGTCAGACCAGTGGCGCCGCGCACCGCCACCTCAGCACACGCGACGTCTTCACCGAGATGGTGTCGCAGCGGCTGTGTCAGGTCAGTGGCGGCTCGTCGTCTGGCCCCGTCAGGTCAGTGGCGGCGCGCACCGCCACCTCAGCACGCGCGACGTCTTCACCGAGATGGTGTCGCAGCGGCTGTGTCAGGTCAGTGGCGGCTCGTCGTCTGGCCCCGTCAGACCAGTGGCGGCGCGCACCGCCACCTCAGCACGCGCGACGTCTTCACCGAGATGGTGTCGCAGCGGCTGTGTCAGGTCAGTGGCGGCTCGTCGTCTGGCCCCGTCAGGTCAGTGGCGGCGCGCACCGCCACCTCAGCACGCGCGACGTCTTCACCGAGATGGTGTCGCAGCGGCTGTGTCAGGTCAGTGGCGGCTCGTCGTCTGGCCCCGTCAGGTCAGTGGCGGCGCGCACCGCCACCTCAGCACACACGACGTCTTCACCGAGATGGTGTCGCAGCGGCTGTGTCAGGTCAGTGGCGGCTCGTCGTCTGGCCCCGTCAGACCAGTGGCGCCGCGCACCGCCACCTCAGCACACGCGACGTCTTCACCGAGATGGTGTCGCAGCGGCTGTGTCAGGTCAGTGGCGGCTCGTCGTCTGGCCCCGTCAGGTCAGTGGCGGCGCGCACCGCCACCTCAGCACGCGCGACGTCTTCACCGAGATGGTGTCGCAGCGGCTGTGTCAGGTCAGTGGCGGCTCGTCGTCTGGCCCCGTCAGACCAGTGGCGCCGCGCACCGCCACCTCAGCACACGCGACGTCTTCACCGAGATGGTGTCGCAGCGGCTGTGTCAGGTCAGTGGCGGCTCGTCGTCTGGCCCCGTCAGGTCAGTGGCGGCGCGCACCGCCACCTCAGCACGCGCGACGTCTTCACCGAGATGGTGTCGCAGCGGCTGTGTCAGGTCAGTGGCGGCTCGTCGTCTGGCCCCGTCAGGTCAGTGGCGCCGCGCACCGCCACCTCAGCACGCGCGACGTCTTCACCGAGATGGTGTCGCAGCGGCTGTGTCAGGTCAGTGGCGGCTCGTCGTCTGGCCCCGTCAGACCAGTGGCGCCGCGCACCGCCACCTCAGCACGCGCGACGTCTTCACCGAGATGGTGTCGCAGCGGCTGTGTCAGGTCGGTGGCGGCGCACCGTCTGCCCCGTCAGATCAGTTGCCTGCCGTGTGGTAGGCTGTGTTAGACCATATCAGGCTTTGTCACTCATGGATGGAGAGGTTTGAAAATTATTCGTGGGTTCAACAATGCATGCAGGGAATGAACGCTCACAGTGTGGTTGGTGGGGATAACCCCAGAGGGTCGCATGTGAAGAGCGCAAGAAGTTGGTGGGGCCAAGGCAAAGATGGTGGGTCCATGCCCCACCAAAAGTATCGGTAGCTCCATCCCTGTTGTCGGGTTCTGTTAGCATGTGCTAGGCGGCCAGGCTGTGTCAGGTTAGCAACAGGCCATGGCAGACCGAGACAGAGTGTGTCAGGCTGTGCCAAGCTGTCAGGCTGTGTCAGGTTGAGCCAAGTTGTCAGGCTGTGCTAGCTTGTGCCAGACTGTGTCAGCTGTGCGTGCGGCGGTAGACGCGTCATCCTGTCTAGGCTGCTTCAGGCAGTACCACGTGAGGCGTGATTGCTGGCAGGTCTGCATAAAGCTGATGTCAAAGTGGTTGAAACGAGGCAGTATCAGGATGGTCGAAAAACGTTATAACTTCTGTGTGCAATCTGAAATTGTCTGCGCCTCCTGGTAGAGGTTTAAGACGGGTGGGTTTTCACCCGTGCCCACCCGCTACCCACGGATTACCCATGGATTACCCATGGTGGGCACCGGTTTGTAGTGAATGAACCCTACGGATGTATGGCGTGGAAGGATCATTTACCTCATAAATCTTCAATAATTTTAACCACTTTGTAAGTTCTGAATTGAAGCATTGCAATGAAGTTAGGCTGTGACGGTATCTTTAGTGAGTATCAAGTAAGGCAACCAAGTCATAGCTGTATAGATTCGAACCTGCCAGCCGCTGCCCGCCGCATCGCAGTACCCGGTGCGACGCTAGGCTGCTGAGCCAGGGTCTATGTGCCGATGGCCGGCCGACTGCCCCTCGTGACTTCCGCTGGGTGTGGCGGGTTATATGGTACGGCCGCCGGTCAGTGAAGTGCAAAAGCCCCCAGCGCGGAGGGAGTCGCCGAGGAGTTGTCGACGAGGGTGGACTGTCACGCTGCTGTGAGCAGTCATTTTACGTTTTCATCGGCGGCTGGGTACGCCAGTCGTGTTCCCAACGGCCGGACGTTGTCGTTTGAAAGTTCAGTTAATACCCCTAAGCCCAAATAACCAACCAACCAACCAACCAAAGTTCAGTTAATAGAGGGCAGTTAGCAGCAGTTTTTTTTCGAACCAAGTATCCGCAGTCCAGAGGGGCTTCCGTAGATATCACAAGCCATATAAACCTGTGGCTCTCAGTTGGATCCGACATTTGTACAGCAGGTATATGTCTCCGAAATAGTTACACAAATGTATTTTATACTTTTGCTTATACTTCTGATTCTTCTTGGATACGAATGTGATACTTTTTAGTCTCGTTCTCTCTCGCTTGCCTTGCTAGGCAGCGAAGCAGTATCGCTCCTGCATGGTTTTGCAATGCAAACCGACGTTTTATCGTTTTGTGGATTATTAGATTAACGTGCACGTGAGTTCCGATTGGATACGGAAGCGTAGAAATCAATCATATTAATATCTACACACTGCTGGGGTGGAACTATAAACGAGCAAAGAAGAACGAAGAAAAGCCGTGCGCCCAAAGCACACACCTACCTTCGGTGGGGGGGGGTATGAACGATTTGAACGACGTGACCTGGTTGAGGCGGATAGTATCCGCTTCAGCCAGGTCCTGCAGACAGCGGAGGGATTGCTGCAAGAACACCTATCACACGTGGTTGACTACAGCCGCACTCACCTTTGGTGCACGTACCCTGCATGCTGTGTATATCCACTGGCTGCATACAAATGACACTCATGAATACAATCCATGTATGGCATCACGGGTAAAATACAGGTACAATTACTTTGGTAACAAATCCACGGGTCCACGGATGGGTATGGGATCAACATTGGAGAATTTATCTGGTAGCGGGTGGGTACAAACGTAGCCCTCCGAATAGCAAGTGGGTATGGCCTGTCAAATCTGATCCGTTAAGACCTTTATCTCCTGGTGGACTTCCTATCCTCGATGATCGTAAAGTCTATATATGCAGCTGATCAGTATGCGTGGAAACACATTGATTTAATTAAATTTAATTAAAGTATACTTGAGTTATGATACGGAGCAAAATGGAACCAATAATGGTATGCAATACAATACAGAGAAGAAAACAGTAAGATAATGCAAATCAGGGTATTCAGCGCAATATTGATAATTATGAGCAAGGTAAAGAGGAAAGGAATTAATTTAGTGCGCATGTCAACCCAAAAAAAGAAGGAAGTACATCTGATAAAACGGCATTTTTCGACTCTGAGTCTCAGTCAACTACCAAATTGCAAAGGCTCAGAGCCAAAATATTATGCTTGCATCAAACATTTCTTTTCAACGTAATTAAGTAATTCATAATTAAGCAACAATTAAGCAAGTATAAATGTTCAATTATGCGCAACTAATTGCTGTAATAGTAGGGAACAAATGGGCGGCAAGGGAAGTTCCCTCAGCCGTCGTATCTCAGGCGAGATTGCAGGCTCACCTGTCACCGGGAACAACTGATCACCACAAAAACCCCGGCTGGCGGCCACTGGATTGTCAAGTGGCGACCGACCGCAGCGTCGGCGGCCTGTCGCCAGCGGCTGATTACGACCGAGCGCGGCCGCCGCGGCGTATCGCCCGCGGCGTTTGGCGGCCAGTGTTCCGGCCGACCGGCTGCCGCACTTGTCGCCGCGCCAGAGCGGAAACCGCCGCACCGGTACCGCGGCGGCGGCGGTCGCGGCGCGGCGGCGGCGGCGACACTCGTGGCCGGACGACGGCGGGCGGCGCGCTGGTCCGGTCTGGTCTGGTCTGATTTAGTGTGGTGTGACCTGGTCTGGTCCGGTCCGGTCTGGCCTGGTCTGGTATAGTGCGGCCTGGTCTGGTCTGGCGTTGTCTTGTCTGGTCTGGCGTGGTCTTGTCTGGTCTGGCCTTGTCTGGTGTGGCCTTGTCTGGTCCGGTTTGGTCCAGTGAGACGAGGTGGCGGGCTGAACCACTTGAACCGTCACGGGTGACTGGACTAGTTGTACCACTCCCGGCTGTGGCAGTGGGGAACTAGCCAGTAGCGCTTGAGCACAGAAGAGCAGCTGTGCAGCAGGGCCATTGCTCTGGCGTGGTAGAGGAACTGTGTGGCAGCGCGAAGAACAGCTCAAGCGCGGAAGGGGAGCTGCCTCGTAAAGCTGTCTGTGTGTGATCCGGCATCTGCGCGCCTGTACAACCTCGGCACAAAATCTCGTCTGGCATAATCTTAGCATGGCTTCTGCGTCGTCTCTCCATGGTCTTCACATCTTCTCGACATAATCTCTGCATCGCCTCTGCACCGTTTCTGCACCGCCTCCGGAACGTCTCGTCATCACCTCGGCACCGTTTCTGCACCGCCTCCGGAACGTCTCGTCATCACCTCGGCACCGTTTCTGCACCGCCTCCGGAACGTCTCGTCATCACCTTGGCACCGTCTTGTAATCGTGTCCGCACCATTTCCGCACCGCCACCAGAAGCCATGCGGTGTGTCGTGCCAGCGCTGCTGTGCGCCGTCTGGCTGCCGCTTCCGTCGGCGGCGCGCCCGCTTACGTTCCACAGCGGCGCGCTGCACAGCATGCCGGCGCTGGTGCTGCCCGTGCACGAGCACCACAGACAGAGCAGCGTGGTGCAGTTCTCGGACGCCGGCACGTACGTGGACGGGATACGGCTGACGCCGGGCCGGCCGGTGGCGCGGCCGACCTCGCCGCCCGTCTCCGGCACGTTCCGGCCGCGCAACATCACGTTCGACACGTCCGACTCGGTGTTCAGCGACTGGACGTCGGTGCTGATGCGGCGGCCGCTGGCGTCGCCGCCGCCGGCGCGGCCCGTGGCACCCGCCGCGCCGCTGCCGGCTCTGGCGGTGGCGGCGCCGCTCGGCGGGGTGTTCTCGGCGCCGCTCGGCGGGGTGTTCTCGGCGCCGCTCGGAGAGGTGTTCTCGGCGCCGCTGGACGGGGTGTTCCCGGCCGCGCAGTCGCCGCCGACCGGGCCGTCGCCGCCGCAGGTGCTGATCGGCAGCGACGGCCAGGTGACGGTGCTCGGCGCCGGCGGCGGCGGCTTCGTCGTGGCCGGGCCGCACGGTGTGCACGTGAAGGTGCGGCGGCCGGCCGGCCCGCTGGGCGTGCTGAGCGGCCCGCTGGCGGCCCCGCCCGCCGCCGACCATCCGGCCGTCTCCACGGGGCCGCACTGGATCGAGGTGCGCGTGCCGGTGTTGAGCGGCGAGCCCGCTGCGCCGGCGCCGCCGTCCGGCCCGCTCGGCGGGGCCGACGGCGACGCGACAGACACGGCTGACAGGCCTGGCACGGGTGGCGCCGGCGCCGCTGGCGAGGCTGATCCGGAGGGTGGCGGCATGGTGGACCCGATCGCCACCGACCCGGTGCCGGACGCCGACCCGGGCGCGGCCGGCGTGTCGCCGTGCTCGGACGAGGCCGGCCTGGAGACGACGGTGACGGTGGTGCGCCGCAACCTGACCGTGGTGCACCGGCTGCCGTCCCTGCCGCCGGCCGCGCTGGCGCAGATGACGGCCATCATCTCGGCGCTGGGCGCCGGCCTCACCGTCCAAATGGTGCCCGACTTCCAGACGGGCTGCGAGCCGGCGTCGACAGTGGCGCCACCGCCGGCCGGCATCGAAGGCGTAGTTCAGCCGCCAGCCGCCGCCACAGTCAGACCGTCTGCTGTGCCACCGAACATCGCCACCAAAGGCCCGCCAGCAACCACTGTACGAACCACAGCTGTGATGTTCACAACAACCACAACACCAACAACCACAACAACGCGAACAACCGCCACAGTTCCAACCACCACAACAACGCAAACTACAACCACTGCACCAACTACAACCACCACACCAACTACAACCACTACACTAACTACAACCACCACACCAACTACAACCACCACACCAACTACAACCACCATGCCAACTACAACCACTACACCAACTACAACCACTACACCGACTACAACCACTACACCAACTACAACCACCACGCCAACTACAACCACCACACCAACTACAACCACCACGCCAACTACAACCACCACACCAACTACAACCACTGCACCGACTACAACCACTGCACCAACTACAACCACTACACCAACTACAACCACTACACCAACTACAACCACTACACCAACTACTACCACTACACCAACTACTACCACTACACCAACTACAACCACTACACCAACTACAACCACTGCACGAACTACAACCACTACACCAACTACAACCACTGCACCAACTACAACCACTACACCAAACTGCAACCACTACACCAACTACAACCATCTGCAACCACCACACCAACTACAACCACCACACCAATTACAACTACTACAGCCACTACAGCCACTACAACGACTGCACCAACAATAATCACAACGCCAATGACAACAACAGCAACTACAGTTACAACAATCACAACTCCTACTACAACACGAACTCCAACGACAACAACTGCACCGACTACAACCACAACGCCAGCGACAACAATTCCAGCAACGACAACCGCATCACCGACCACAGCCGCAGCGACAACTTCATTGCCGGCCACCGCCGCCGGCAGGCCGAGCGGCGGTCAGTACTTGACGTGGACGCCACCATGGTGGTTCACGGTCCGCACGTCGGCCCGTCCGTCCCTGCGTCCGCCGCTGCGTCCGACTCCGACTCCGACTTCGACTCCGACTCCGACTCCGACTCCGACGCGTGTCCGGCCGTGGTGGCTGACGGAGGCGCCGACCACGGCCACCACGCCGGTGGACCTGGACTCTCTGTTCGAGAACACGTTCATCCTGGGCGGCAGCATGCTGTGGCAGCTGGTGGATCAGCAGCCGCCGGACCGGGTGAGTCACGTGCAGGGCGGCGGCCAGCTGCAGCGGGCCGGCCAGCTGCCGCCGCCGCCGGACCCGCTCGCCGGGCCGGTGGCGCAGGACCCGCCGGCCAGGCCCGTGGTGCCGGACCTGCCGGTGAGGCCCGTGGTGCCGGACCTGCCGGCCAGGCCCGTGGCGCCGGCCCGCGCCGGCCCGCTCGCCTTTACCTGGCCAAGCTGAAGCGGGGCGCCACCGAAGGCTACCGGCTAGGGACGGCGACCCGAACCTTCGGCAGAGGACAGGGACTGTGACCGCCGGTAGGGGACAACTCGCACCTTCGGTGGAGAGGAGGGACTGTGACCGCCGGCAGGGGATAACTCGTATCTTCGGCGGAGAGGAGGGACTGTGACCGCCGTCAGAGGACAACTGGCATCTTCGGCGGAGAGGAGGGACTGTGACCGCCGGCAGGGGACAACTCACACCTTCGGCGGAGAGGAGGGACTGTGACCGCCGGCAGGGGACAACTGGCACCTTCGGCGGAGAGGAGGGACTGTGACCGCCGGCAGAGGACAACTGGCACCTTCGGCGGAGAGGAGGGACTGTGACCGCCGGCAGGGGACAACTCGCACCTTCGGCGGAGAGGAGGGACTGTGACCGCCGTCAGAGGACAACTAGCACCTTCGGCGGAGGGGAGGGACTGTGACCGCCGGCAGGGGATAACTCGTATCTTCGGCGGAGAGGAGGGACTGTGACCGCCGGCAGGGGACAACTCGCACCTTCGGCGGAGAGGAGGGACTGCGACCGCCGGCAGGGGACAACTCGCACCTTCGGCGGAGAGGAGGGACTGCGACCGCCGGCAGGGGACAACTCGCACCTTCGGCGGAAAGGAGGGACTGTGACCGCCGGCAGGGGACAACTCGCACCTTCGGCGGAGAGGAGGGACTGTGACCGCCGGCAGGGGACAACTCGCACCTTCGGCGGAGAGGAAGGCCTGTGACCGTCGGCAGAAGAGGAGGGCTCGGACAATCGGCGAAGGGGAGGGGCTGCGACCTCCGGCAGAGGCAACGGTGCAGGAGCCGAGCGGTGGAGGTGTCGCAAATCGGTGGGACTGATCTGGAGGTGGTGCTTGGCTGGTTGGTAGCGAGGTTGACGTTGCGCAGAATAGCAGGAGGCTTCGATAGCTGTGTAACACTGGACAATGGCCGAAGCGCGTCTGGGTACGCCTGTGATGTTATTGTGTTTTAAGTTATTATTCGTTATCTTAGATTTTGGCTGTTCTTAGACCGATGCAGAATCCACTAGGTTTTGAATCCTGCGGGCTTGCTATGTTTGTGTTTACGGTTCGGTGTGCAATATTAGAGTGACGGGCATTTGCGTCTTGAACTGGATGCATTTTGTGTTGTTGTTGTTGTTGTTGTTGTTGTTTGCGGTCAGCGATCTTCGTTACCAGTAACACGTGTATTCGGTTTTGTACAATAAAATGTGGCGTGTGCAGTTTAGTTTAGTATGTGTTTGACATGTCGCGACCGCAGATGGGACCTTATGTGGCAGACCATGTCAAAGCTGATTCATTCAAAATACTTTAAGGGACCGGCTCACATGGCTCTTTGTTAACATCTAAGGTAATTGGACAGACTTGACCGAATATTGCAGGGTATCGAGTCCCTTCAAAGTGGTAGGACTATATTCCGACGGTAGCGACTATTTACTCATGCACCCAGAAGAAGGAATGTTTCACTTTCGACTTAATCATGAATAGGACCAGCGTGCTCTCATGACAAAACAATTGGCATTTTGTCTGATGCAACGATGCTTTGTTCGGTTCCCTCGACTGCGGATTGAGTGATTTCACTTATTGATTGACTTTATTGCTGATTGATCATTAATTTGGGTGCGATTTGCTATGGTGTTGCCGTCCAATTTTGGTGGCTTGACAGTCCATTATTGCATGGATGTGTGTTCTTTTGGTAATAAACTACTCGTCAAGTACAGTTCATGCGCCCTTGAAACCCAAATAAACTACTCGTCAAATAGGTGGAACATACCACTTCATGAACAATGAATCGACATCCCTCCCAAAGAAGCGTTGACGTCGTGTTTCTTGATGTGTGTCCATGAAGCCTCTATGCCTTGATTCTAACAGTACCTCATTTATAAATATGATTTTTATGCTCGGCGTTACTCATCATGATATACAAGCATTTTGTAGCACGAAGTAAAGGCATTGCCTATGATATAGTTTGTTGTTTAATGCCAGTTTGTAGCAAGGGTATTTCTGTCATTTTCATCAATATAAGTATGTCTAGATTAAGGATCTCTCAATACAAACTATAATGGTTCAATCATAAGTACGCAATTGGCTCAAAATTGAGCTGGAATGATTTAGAAGGTACTTTAAACGGCGATCTTTTCATGGGAAGTTTGAACATCTTACTGTGTTCGTTTTGATATCTAACTCCTAATGAAAAACTATTGTTTTAACACAGATGTGGAGAGAACAATCTTCATCGTCACCGATTGCTCGATAACTTTACTCAGTAAATTGTACATCGCCTACTGAAACTACTACGGCCGGCATTTAAGGGAAGCATGACACTTTTGTGCTGGTTACGTTTTAAAGATCATCGGTGAATTCATGAGATAGATACGGTCTACAATTGCATACAATTGAGATAGGTATGGACCAAAATTGAAACTGTTCAAGAAAAGTACCCTATTGTATGCTTCTGTTACTGTTTCGATGTCAGTTTATCAACATCAAAAGAAAATAGACTGCGCTTCGTTGACCTTGCCAAAGATTGTTGCTCAGACGTCGGGCACCAAATGAAACACGTCATGTTCTTATCTACACATCTCGTAAAGCAGATTTTGTATTATTCCAATTTTACCCCATTACCCCATTACCCGTCTACCCTCTATTATCCCCAAGGTCACCTCCAAACAACTGCAAGGAAGGTGTCGCATTCTTGACTACAAATATTTGCATGAATCTGTCAGATTACGTAAGATTACTATCTCAACATAACCAACAAAGCTACCGTCTCACAATTTTAATATTTTTATTTTTTAAATGCAATTTTTCACCTTTATTAGACTTTTAGTACCAAAATCACACGTTCCGATCAAGTCCTGCATTTTACTATGCATCCAACCTAACTTAAAATACCACTTCTAGGTGTGATCTACCTATTCCAGACATAAAGTTAGCAAAAAGCAGGAAAACGAAATGGTTGCAAAATTTAAGGAATTAAAATATAAATTTTGAAAATTTGGCAGTTCCATTTTCTCAATTGTAGTGAAACGTCGACGCCACTTTTCTGTTGTGATCGCAAAATGCTTACAATCTTCGAAATCCATCTCCAATATTAACTCCCATGCCCTAAAAAGTGATCGTATCCGGATGTTATAAAAGACCGTAATGTCGTTTTTTTTATGCAAATTCAAAAAATCTGGTTGCGTTCCTCCTGAATCCCCATGGGCTACCCAGTGGTATGTTTACTTTGTATGTATGTGTGCCGTAGTTTCCGACATCCTGGGGGTCGGAAATCCACTCTGGGGTCGGGCGACGGGCGACCTGAGGCTCGGCCGGGCGCGAGTTAATGCCAGGAAACGGAACGATTTGTGATGAAAGCAGCATTAAGTTTGCAGCTACTCTCCTGGCCGGGCCATGCTTATCGATACTTTGCCTTTATAAATAATCCACAAAAACAAACTACAAAATCGAATATGCTAAAATCACAATTGAGCCAAGCTGCTGGGAATCAAATGTACCGATGTTCAACCTACACTCAATCTGTGCGTGCTGTATACAGATGATGTATGCTGTCCACTGACGCTGTATGTGTTACACACTGACTCTGTGTGTATATGTTGCACACTGGTACTGTGTATATGTGTTGTACACTGGCTCTGTGCACCGTACACTAACGCTGTGTGTGTTGCACACGAGCCCTGCTCGCCGTACACTAACGCTGTGTGTGTTGCACGCTGGCTCTGTGCACCGTACACTAACGCTGTGTGTGTTGCACACGAACCCTGCTCGCCGTACACTAACGCTGTGTATGTTGCACACTGACCCTGCTCGCCGTACACTAACGCTGTGTGTGTTGCACACTGGCTCTGTGCACCGTACACTAACGCTGTGTGTATTACACACAGGCCCTGTGCTCCATACACTAGCGCTGTGTGTCTGTGCTGCTGCAGGGTTTCCAGCTGATAGTGCCGCCGTCCAAGGCGGGCTCAGTGGGCAGTCTGGTGGGGCCGTCGGCCGTGGGGCGCGTGTTCGGCCACCCGGGAGCAGTTGAGCAGCGCGAGGAGTACCTGCTCAGCATCGGTCGTATCTTCCACCGCGTGCTGCTGAGCGGCTCCACCATCAACGTCACGCACTATCGGCCCAGGTGAGCACTACCGGGCACACTACTCATGCTGCCGACCTGGGTGAGCACTACCGTACACTGCCGGATACTGCCGAACTATACCCACCGAGGTGAGCATTACTGTGCGCTATCGAGCACTACCGAACAAACTACCGACACATTGTTGGCCCATATGAATGGTGCCAGACACTACCACGCGCACTACCATGCGCACTACTGACACTACCGACCCAGGTGTGCACTTCTGGACGCTACCGGGTATCACGGAATCAGATGGGCAGTGCCAACACTACCAAACGATACTAGTCTAGGCGAGCACCGCCGGACACTATTAGCTACACTACCAGGTACTACCGGGCACCGTCAATCCAGGTGAACGCTACCGGCACACTAGAGTGAACACTAGCGAACAATACCCATTCAGCTGGGCACTACCGGACATTACCGGACACGCTACCAGACGCTGTCGTTCGCACTGCCTGCCCGGATAGGCACTAACGGATATGCTATTGAACACTACTGACCTAGGTGGACACTGTCCCGCACACTACCCACCAACTGATAGAATGCCACTGTAGGGGCAGCCTGGATGGCCTAGTAAGCACGACACGGTTGTTCTTTCTTCCGTTAGTTGACCTCGTACCGCGATAGACTAGCTCACTGGCGGTGGGGGCGGCCTTCAAGCCGCCTCGGCTGTGGCTGCTGACGCATCAGAGCGGCCCTCAAGCCGCCTCGGCTGTGGCTGCTGACGCATCAGAGCGGCCTTCAAGCCGCCTCGGCTGTGGCTGCTGACGCATCAGAGCGGCCCTCAAGCCGCCTCGGCTGTGGCTGCTGACGCATCAGAGTGGCCTGCGGCGGGTAGCTAAGTTCGGCTCGTCCTGAGGCCTGAGTTGACAGCCGTGGTGTCCGTGTGGGTCAGTCCGCCGTCGTGAGAGTTAGTGTCGCCCTTCTGCTACCACCGAAGCTCACTGCCCCACCCCCGCCCTTCCGTGGGGCTCGTCCCCCCTGGTGTCCTTGAGGCTCTATTATCCGTGAGGATCAGTGTGTTGCCCCCGGTGTCTGTGGGGCTCGGTGTGTTCCCTCTGGTGTCCGTGGGATCGATGCCTCCTTGGGAATCGGTGTGTTGCCCCTGGTGTCGGTAAGGCACAGTGTGTCTGTGGGAAGCACTGTGCTGCCTCTGGTGTCGGTAGGGCTCGGTGTGCCCGTGGGGGGCACTGTGTTGCCCCTGGTGTCGGTAGGGCTCGGTGTGCCCGTGGGGAACACTGTGTTGCCCCTGGTGTCGGTAGGGCTCGGTGTGCCCGTGGGGAGCACTGTGTTGCCCCTGGTGTCGGTAGGGCTCGGTGTGCCCGTGGGGAGCACTGTGTTGCCCCTGGTGTCGGTAGGGCTCGGTGTGTCTGTGGGGAGCAGTGTGTTGCCCCTGGTGCCCGGTAGGGCTCGGTGTGCAATATCTTGTGGGGAGCAGTGTGTTGCCCCCTGGTGTCGGTAGGGCTCGTCGTGTCCCCTGAGGCTGAGTATCCCTGGTGTCGGTAGGGCTCGGTGTGTCCGTGGGGAGCAGTGTGTTGCCCCTGAGGCTCAGTAGGGCTCTGGTGTGCCCGTGAGGAGCACTGTGTTCCCCCTGGTGTCCGTGAGGGCTCGGTGTGCCCGTGTGGTGCTCCGTGTGGCTCTGGTGTCGTAGCTGCTGGTGTGCCCGTGGGGAGCATGTGTTGCCCCTGGTGTCGGTAGGGCTCGGTGTGCCCGTGGGGAGCAGTGTGTTCCCCTCTGGTGTCCGTAAGGCTCAGTGTGCCCGTGCAGTGATGTTCCCTGGTGCTCAGTGTGTCCCTGGTGGTGCCCGTGAGGAGCAGTGTGTCCCTGCTGGTGTCCGTGAGGGCTCAGTGTGTCCCTGCTGGTGTCCGTGAGGCCTCTGGTGTCGGTAGGGCTGTTGTGTGCCCGTGAGGAGCAGTGTGTTGCCCTGCTGGTGTCCGTAAGGCTCAGTGTGCCCGTGAGGAGCATGTGTCCCCTGGTGTCGGTAGGGCTCGGTGTCCCGTGGGGGAGCAGTGTGTTGCCCCTGGTGTCGGTAGGGTTCGGTGTGCCCGTGAGGAGCAGTGTGTTCCCCTGGTGTCGGTAGGCCCGGTGTGTCCGTGGGGAGGCTCAGTGTTGCCCCTGCTGGTGTCCGGTGAGGCTCAGTGTGTCCCTGTGGTGAGCAGGCTAGTGTTGCCCCCTGGTGTCCGTAGAGGCTCAGTGTGTCCCTGCTGGTGTCCGTGAGGCACTGTGTTGCCCCTGGTGCCCGTAAGAGTGTGTCTGTGGGGTCCCTGTGTTGCCCGTGAGTGTCGGTAGGGCTCTGCTGGTGTCTGTGAGGAGCTCAGTGTTGCCCCTGGTGTCCGTGAGGCTCTGTGTGTCCTGTGTGTGGAGGCACTGTGTGGCCCTGGCGCCTGGTGTCCGTGGGGCTCAGTGTTTCCACCCCTCCCTGGTCGGTAAGGCTCGTCGTGTCCCCTCTGATGTCCGCGAGGCTCAGTGTGTCCCTGCTGGTGCCCGTGAGGCTCAGTGTGTCCCTGCTGGTGTCCGTGAGGCTCAGTGTGTCCCTGCTGGTGTCCGTGAGGCTCAGTGTGTCCCTGCTGGTGTCCGTGAGGCTCAGTGTGTCCCTGCTGATGTCCGTGAGGCTCAGTGTGTCCCTGCTGGTGTCCGTGAGGCTCAGTGTGTCCCTGCTGGTGTCCGTGAGGCTCAGTGTGTCCCCTCTGATGTCCGCGAGGCTCAGCGTGTCCCTGCTGGTGTCCGTGAGGCTCAGTGTGTCCCTGCTGGTGCCCGTGAGGCTCAGTGTGTCCCTGCTGGTGTCCGTGAGGATCAGTGTGTCCCTGCTGGTGTCCGTGAGGCTCAATGTGTGACCCTGCTGGTGTCCGTGAGGCTCGGTGTGTCCCTGCTGGTGTCCGCGAGGCTCAGTGTGACCCTGCTGGTGTCCGTGAGGCTCGGTGTGTCCCTGCTGGTGTCCGTGAGGCTCAGTGTCTCCTGCTGGTGTCGTGAGGCTCAGGTCCCTGCTGGTGTCCGCGAGGCTCAGTGTGTCCCTGCTGGTGTCCGCGAGGCTCAGTGTGTCCCTGCTGGTGTCCGTGAGGCTCAGTGTGTCCCTGCTGGTGTCCGTGAGGCTCAGTGTGTCCCTGCTGGTGCCCGTGAGGCTCAGTGTGTCCCTGCTGGTGTCCGCGAGGCTCAGTGTGTCCCTGCTGGTGCCCGTGAGGCTCAGTGTGTCCCCTCTGATGTCCGTGAGGCTCAGTGTGTCCCTGCTGGTGTCCGTGAGGCTCAGTGTGTCCCTGCTGGTGCCCGTGAGGCTCAGTGTGTCCCTGCTGGTGTCCGTGAGGCTCAGTGTGTCCCCTCTGATGTCCGCGAGGCTCAGTGTGTCCCTGCTGGTGTCCGTGAGGCTCAGTGTGTCCCTGCTGGTGTCCGTCAGACACCCGTACCCGGTACGGCGCCACTCGTACCGATACCGGGCGCAGTGCCACCACCACCCCGGCTACATGGTGTGCGAGGCGGAGCTGAGCACCGACCGGCCGGAGAGCTACAACTGGAACTACCTCGACAACTACATCTGCACCAAAGGTCCGTCAGCGTCTGCATCATCTGTACCAGAAACGTCCGTCTTACGCCAGCTCCGCGCTGCCTTGTCGGGGAGGTGGGGCAGCTGTGTTTATGTATGGAGGGTGTTAGGAACGTCCCCCAGACAGGGTACTCTGCTTAATGTGTTTCTAAGATGCCGGGCTGTTCTTCCAGCATTTTTAAGCACCGTTCTTTGTTATCTGCTATGTCACCTGTAGCCTGTTTGGCAAGTACACGTTTGGCGTAAGTAGTAAGTCTATAGTTGTATACTTGTGTTTCATAGAACAAGAAATACAATGGTGACGTAGTACTAAGCAATTTACAAGTTACTATTTAAAACCCAACATGTTACTTCATCCATCATCTAGAATGTGATTATTAGTAATTGTCATCACCAAAAACATTGCTGCGTCCTTCTCGTTATCCATAAAAAAGAAAGCACTGGGTTATTTTACCACACGCTCAGCTCATTTGGTTTATGGCTCCGCTACTTGCCGCGCCAGATGGTCTTCCCGCGCCAGATGGTCTCGCATGGAGCGGTCTCACGGTCAGCCTCGAACTCGCAACCCTTTGGTCACGAAACGGACGCGGCAACCACTGCACCCGGGCTCATTTTTATGTACGCAAGTGTGCCACCCTCCAAGTGATGTATCGAATTAATTATCCAGCGCGTGAAGAGTGGCTGGTCTGTGCCAGTGGATGGAACGGCCTTGCCCTCTGTGACCGAAACCGACGTAGATGGCGACCGAATTATTCACCCCCCCTTCCCCCGACTGTCGGCAGGCGGCTCGGACTTCCGGCTGAGTCCGAACCTGAAGTTCTGCCGGTGCCGGTTCCTGTTGGTGCCGCACGCGGCGGCCGGCGGCCGCGACGGCGCGCCGCCTCCGCCGCCTCCGCCGCACGACGCCAAGACGCTGGTGGACAACTTCCTCAAGTTCATCAGCGCCGTGACGTTCGCGCTGAACAAGTTCAAACGCCACCAGCCGACCACCGCCCGACTGCCAATCAGGGTGCGACAGGGGCGGATAAGGTGGCGGGGCGGCACTAGAGGCGTTTGCTCCCATGAAAAGGTGGCACCCCTCCGGCCACCAGCGCCCCCCCGCCCCCCAGCCATAGCACGCAGCGGATTTTTTTCAAGCCAAATACGCCGATTTCAGAGGAAGAGGCACCCCTTCAGTATGCTCGAGTGTCCGCCCGCTGAAATAATTTTATTGTTTCGCCCGTCGAAGGAGCCCCTCCGAGGAAGTGTGCCCGCGATATTTCCTGGACGCTGCCGTGAGGTGCGGCTGGCACACGCCGCCGCCTGGTGTCCGGCCGTCGTCTGGGCGTCGGGCTGCCTCGGCTGTCGCAGCGGTGTAGCGCCCACTGCTGCCCGATCCGAGACGGCGGGCGTGGTGCCACTCAGCCTGAAAGCCAGTGAAGACGGGTGGAAACTCGGCGTGCGGTCCAACTACAGATCAAGCTGTATGACCACTGCAGTCGATGCGCCCCTATACCCCCGACTCCAGATCGGCGCCCGGTCTGTCAGCGCGCTGACTCGCCGCTCGTTCTCCATTCCCTGGTGCCGGTCCCGAGCATGCAATCAATCGTGGAGTACAGCTGCAGGGTTCCTGTTCGTCGCCGTCCTTGGAGTATCGATAATCGGTGGCCCCACCAACCGCACCCAGCCACCCTTCTCCGCCCCGTACCGTGTTCCAGTTATCTTTCTCTGTGCGCTATTGTATCCATCTCCTGCGTCCCGTAGTCTCGAAATGGTCAGAGCTGGCTGGCGACACTAATCCGAACACCAAACACCACCGGCTGCAGCGTATCGTGCACATCACGGCCATTGTTCAGTTGATTGAAAGTTTCAGCTTCACATATTAATGTCATTCACAGGCCCCGTACTTAGATTGTCTTTGCTAGTTAATTATTTGTAAGGGGGATTTTTACATGAAGATAGCATTGCGATACACAAAGGTCACATATACCTACTTGCGATTCGCGATGACAATGCAGGAAGGCGATCGTCGAATGCTTTTGTTTTGTTTATTTGCCGGATGTAATTAGCGAGCTGTTCGCAGTGCACACACGATAGTGCATGATTCAGTGATCTATTCTTGGTTGGGTTGTAGGCTTTAAATAGCTCGCTCCATGTCGAAGGCGGCCTGCGCCCGCACCGTCCCGAAGTGTCGCTGGTTTTGCTGAGAGGTTCGAGATGTTCGAGGTTCGAACTCAAGTTTCGCCGTCAAGCAACTCCAATGTTGTCGGCCAGAGGCTGAGGCGTCTCTTGCCGTTCGACGTCCACCACCGGGACTGTCATTAGGGTTGAGATGAGGGCTGTTTGATTACTAATGCAAGTCAGCGGCTATTGGGACCGTCTGACCTGAACTGACCGCACCCCGGCCCACAGGGACAGCCTGGTAACCGGATGGGTCAGCGGCACCGCACCAGTTGAGTCTGACCTGACCTGGTCTGGCCACACCCCACAGGAGTGTCTCCAGCAGCCGGATGGATCAGCGGCACCACACCAGTTGTATGTCGTGACCTGACCTGACCTGGCCTGGTCACACCCCACAGGAGCGGCTCTCCAGTAACCGAGTGGACCAGCGGCACCGCACCAGTTGAGTCTGACGTGACATGACATGACATGACCTGCCCTGACCTGGCCTGGCCACACCCCACAGGAGCGGCTCTCCAGTAACCGAGTGGACCAGCGACACGGCACCAGTTGAGTCTGACGTGACATGACATGACATGACCTGCCCTGACCTGGCCTGGCCACACCCCACAGGAGCGGCTCTCCAGTAACCGAGTGGACCAGCGGCACCGCACCAGTTGAGTCTGACGTGACATGACATGACATGACCTGCCCTGACCTGGCCTGGCCACACCCCACAGGAGCGGCTCTCCAGTAACCGAGTGGACCAGCGACACCGCACCAGTTGAGTCTGACGTGACATGACCTGACCTGACCTGACCTGGCCTGGCCACACCCCACAGGAGCGGCTCTCCAGTAACCGAGTGGACCAGCGACACCGCACCAGTTGAGTCTGACGTGACATGACTGACCTGACCTGACCTGGCCTGGCCACACCCCACAGGAGCGGCTCTCCAGTAACCGAGTGGACCAGCGACACCGCACCAGTTGAGTCTGACGTGACATGACCTGACCTGACCTGACCTGGCCACACCCCACAGGAGCGGCTCTCCAGTAACCGAGTGGACCAGCGACACCGCACCAGTTGAGTCTGACGTGACATGACTGACTTGGGATGACCTGCCTGACCTGGCCTGGCCACACCCCACAGGAGCGGCTCTCCAGTAACCGAGTGGACCAGCGACACCGCACCAGTTGAGTCTGACGTGACATGACCTGACCCTTGGCCTGGCCACACCCCACAGGAGCGGCTCTCCAGTAACCGAGTGGACCAGCGACACCGCACCAGTTGAGTCTGACGTGACATGACCTGACCTGGCCTGGCCTGGCCACACCCCACAGAGCGGCTCTCCAGTAACCGAGTGGACCAGCAAAACCCCCCAAATGAGTTTTATAATAAAACATAACTCCTCGCCACCCCCAGGAGCGGCTCTCCAGTAACCGAGTGGACCAGCGACACCGCACCAGTTGAGTCTGACGTGACATGACCTGACCTGACCTGACCTGGCCTGGTCACACCCCACAGGAGCGGCTCTCCAGTAACCGAGTGGACCAGCGACACGGCACCAGTTGAGTCTGACGTGACATGACCTGACCTGACCTGGCCTGGCCACACCCCACAGGAGCGGCTCTCCAGTAACCGAGTGGACCAGCGACACCGCACCAGTTGAGTCTGACATGACATGACCTGACCTGACCTGGCCTGGCCACACCCCACAGGAGCGGCTCTCCAGTAACCGAGTGGACCAGCGACACGGCACCAGTTGAGTCTGACGTGACATGACATGACATGACCTGACCTGCCCTGACCTGGCCTGGCCACACCCCACAGGAGCGGCTCTCCAGTAACCGAGTGGACCAGCGACACCGCACCAGTTGAGTCTGACGTGACATGACCTGACCTGACCTGGCCTGGTCACACCCCACAGGAGCGGCTCTCCAGTAACCGAGTGGACCAGCGACACCGCACCAGTTGAGTCTGACGTGACATGACATGACCTGCCTGACCTGGCCTGGCCACACCCCACAGGAGCGGCTCTCCAGTAACCGAGTGGACCAGCGACACCGCACCAGTTGAGTCTGACGTGACATGACCTGACCTGACCTGGCCTGGCCACACCCCACAGGAGCGGCTCTCCAGTAACCGAGTGGACCAGCGACACCGCACCAGTTGACGTCTGACGTGACTGCTCTCCCCCACCAAACAGAGAAACACATGAATGACATGACCTGACCTGGCCTGGCCACACCCCACAGGAGCGGCTCTCCAGTAACCGAGTGGACCAGCGACACCGCACCAGTTGAGTCTGACGTGACATGACCTGACCTGACCTGACCTGGCCTGGCCACACCCCACAGGAGCGGCTCTCCAGTAACCGAGTGGACCAGCGACACCGCACCAGTTGAGTCTGACGTGACATGACCTGACCTGACCTGGCCTGGCCACACCCCACAGGAGCGGCTCTCCAGTAACCGAGTGGACCAGCGACACCGCACCAGTTGAGTCTGACGTGACATGACCTGACCTGACCTGGCCTGGCCACACCCCACAGGAGCGGCTCTCCAGTAACCGAGTGGACCAGCGACACCGCACCAGTTGAGTCTGACGTGACATGACCTGACCTGACCTGGCCTGGCCACACCCCACAGGAGCGGCTCTCCAGTAACCGAGTGGACCAGCGACACCGCACCAGTTGAGTTACGTTGACCTGACCTGGCCTGACGGCCTACCGAGTGACCTGACCTGGCCTGGTCACACCCCACAGGAGCGGCTCTCCAGTAACCGAGTGGACCAGCGACACGGCACCAGTTGAGTCTGACGTGACATGACCTGACCTGACCTGGCCTGGTCACACCCCACAGGAGCGGCTCTCCAGTAACCGAGTGGACCAGCGACACGGCACCAGTTGAGTCTGACGATGACCTGACCTGACCTGGCCTGGTCACACCCCACAGGAGCGGCTCTCCAGTAACCGAGTGGACCAGCGACACGGCACCAGTTGAGTCTGACCTGACCTGACCTGACCTGACCTGGCCTGGCCACACCCCACAGGAGCGGCTCTCCAGTAACCGAGTGGACCAGCGACACCGCACCAGTTGAGTCTGACGTGACATGACAATGCTGTTTGCCTTGTTGTCGCACCCCACATTAGATAGTATCCGGTGATAAAGCCCCACAGACTCTTGGGTCGGGGTGAATGGGGAGATGCTCAAGTGTGAAGGCGGCCATCACGCAAGCCCGATTTTGACCGTGGCGTGTCGACCGCCGCGTAAGCCTATTGGTGTCGACCGGCGGCGGCGGCGGCGGTCTGACCGGTGCCAGCGGTGGCGGCGGCGGCAGCGGTCTGATCGGCACCAGCGGTGTTGGCAGCGGTGAATGCCTTACATGCAATGGCGGTGCTTATTGCGGTGGTCGAGTTCAGCTGGTTCTCTGCTGACGTCTGTTGCCACGCCCAGCGAGGTCAGTGTTTGGAGATGTTACACGTGGAGACTCAGACACAAGGGAAGCCAGACGTACGGAGGTCAGGCCTGTGGGACGGGGTTGAGGGTGGAGCATCAGGCCATGAAGAGGTCAGACGTGGATACTCAGACGCGAGGGAAGTCAGACATACTGAGGTCAGGCATGTTTGGCAGGGGTGAGGGTGGAGGATCGGACCATGAAGAGGTCAGGCGCGGGGATAATTCAGATATGGAAGAGAGGTCAAGTATGCGAAAGAACAGGCATGTGAGAGGTCATGTATGAGAGGAAGGTCAAGTATGGGAGAGGTGAGGTACATGAGTGGTCATGTATGGGAGAGAGGTTGGGTGTGGGGTACCAGACATGGGAGGTCCAGTACGGGAGGTCTCTGGAGGCATGCTTGCGCGCAGTCTGGCGGTAGCTTGTGCATTAAGAGTCGGACGCGAAACAATAGGAATGGGGTGCTACCCGGATGACGAGGTGGCCGAGTGGTTAAGGCGTTGGACTGCTAATCCAATGGGCTCTGCCCGCGTGAGTTCGAATCTCATCCTCGTCGGACTGTTTTTGGTATGTTGGCAGCCCTTTCTCGGTCACCTCCCGCGCCACTTGCTTGCTGTGGCCTATCTTCATGCGAGGTGCAGGCGGCCATCGGTTTCAGGGTGCCCATAGCCGAGAGGTAGCGGAAAAAACAAACAAGGTGGATGAAATTGAGAAATGGGTGGGAGAGGATATATGCACGGATATGATTGCGTCCTTATGGCTGCTTGCATGGCCGTAGTATTTAATAATTGTTATGTTGGTGTGTGCATATGAATGTGCTGTTATCCGGTGGAGTATTATTGCGGTGCAACCCTGCTACCACGCGACTATCAAAATCGATCGACTGACTGGCCTGCCAGGCCTGGTCGTGTTCAGGAGACCAGATGTTAGGCTGCAGAGAGGTCAGGCGTGTCCGTGCGAGAGGTCGGACTTCGGGAGAAGCCGGACTAATGGCAGGTGAAGCCCGGCCTACTCACGTACGGACGAAAGCTAGGAGTTGTGCGTGATTCCACGTTGTGATATGTACATGATGTGATGAGTGTGGGAAGCCGAATAATATGCGGTTTGGGGTAATTGTCGGGACGAGGTGGCCGAGCGGTTAAGGCGTTGGACTGCTAATCCAATGGGCTCTGCCCGCGTGAGTTCGAATCTCACCCTCGTCGTCACCGTTTTGTAAACAGCGTTCTGTACCAGATATTTCCGGCATTGGCTGAGCGGATATGTGGGACATAGGTCACACTCTTGTTACTGGGAAGAGGGAAGGGCAGAAGGGAGATACAGAAATGGGTCAACTACGGTGGGGGTTGGGTCGATCCAACAATGGGGCCATACGAGGCGAGTGTCGCCCATCGGGATGACCAGGACGGGCTTGGTGACGTCAATGTCCCTGTTCTGTTTGCTATGCTGTCTGAACATGCATTGATGCACCGTGAAGTTGGCAAAATAATCGCCATCGTCGTGTTGCCATTCGTTGTTAATGTTGCCGAGACCATCAAACAGCGACGTGATGCCCTATCGCATGGAACCTAGCTGCTTAACAGCCTGGAGGATCGGCACAACTGTTTTATCTCATTTTATGAACGGAAAACATCTAATGTCAACATCTCCGACCCCCGGTGTCCAAGAGGGAGCGTTTCGGTACTTGGTAGGACTGCACACACCTTGCTGTTGCAATACTTGCAACACAATTGCTGTTTACCTTGTTGTCGCAATATTAATATATCCGGTGATAAAGCTTCTCACAGACTATTGGGTCGGGGTGAATGGGGAGATGCTCAAGAAGTTGCCATCACTCAAGCCCGATTTTGTCTGGTGTACCCGCGTAAGCCTATTGGTTACGGGTAGATATGATTAAGGCTCTTGTCCAGAGAAGTAGAGCGCTTCATCCTTACATACAATGCGTGCTTATTGCGTGGTCGAGATTCACTATTAACTACCCCATCTGAGCCCATATTGTCTCACGGTTGCTGTTCCACACAGTGAGTATTCTAGTGAAACTCTAGGGAGACAGACTCGATGGAGGCACCAGGGATGTCAGACTCAGGGGAGAGGTCAGACCCATGGGGAGATCACATGGGTTGAAGGTCAGGCCTCAGAAAGGTCAGGCGCAGGAGGGAAGGAAGGCACAGGAGAGATCAGGCGTAGGAGGGAGGGAAGGCACGGGGGAGGTCAGACGTTAATTCCGTGACGTCACGTTGCAGCCCGTGAGCTGTAATGACGGCCGGGCACCGAGCAATGAGTGACATTTGTGGAGGCCAAGGGACGAGGTGGCCGAGTGGTTAAGGCGTTGGACTGCTAATCCAATGGGCTCTGCCCGCGTGAGTTCGAATCTCATCCTCGTCGGACTGTTTTTGGTATGTTGGCAGCCCTTTCTCGGTCACCTCCCGCGCCACTTGCTTGCTGTGGCCTATCTTCATGCGAGGTGCAGGCGGCCACCAGTTTCAGGGTGCCCATAGCCGAGAGGTAGCGGAAAAAACAAACAAGGTGGATGAAATTGAGAAATGGGTGGGAGAGGATATATGCTCGGATATGATTGCGTCCTTATGGCTGCTTGCATGGCCGTAGTATTTAATAATTGTTATGTTGGTGTGTGCATATCAATGTGCTGTTATCCGGTGGAGTATTATTGCGGTGCAACCCTGCTACCACGCGACTATCAAAATCGATCGACTGAATGGCATGCCAGGCCTGGTCGTGTTCAGGAGACCAGATGTTAGGCTGCAGAGAGGTCAGGCGTGTCCGTGCGAGAGGTGGGACTTCGGGAGAAGCCGGACTAATGGCAGGCGAAGCCTGGCCTACTCACGTACGGACACAAACTAGGAGTTGTGCGTGATTCCACGTTGTGATATGTACATGATGTGATGAGTGTGGGAAGCCGAATAATATGCGGTTTGGGGTAATTGTCTGGACGAGGTGGCCGAGCGGTTAAGGCGTTGAGCTGCTAATCCAATGGGCTCTGCCCGCGTGAGTTCGAATCTCACCCTCGTCGTCACCGTTTTGTAAACAGTGTTCTGTACCAGATATTTCCGGCATTGGCTAAGCAGATATGTGGGCCATAGGTCACACTCTTGTTACTGGGAAGAGGGAAGGACAGAAGGGAGATACAGAAATGGGTCAACTTCGGTGGGGGTTGGGTCGATCCAACAATGGGGCCATACGAGGCGAGTGTCGCCCATCGGGATGACCAGGACGGGCTTGGTGACGTCAATGTCCCTGTTCTGTTTGTTATGCGGTCTGAACATGCATTGATGCACCGTGAAGTTGGCAAAATAATCGCCATCGTCGTGTTGCCATTCGTTGTTAATGTTGCCGAGACCACCAAACAGCGACGTGATGCCCTATCGCATGGAACCTAGCTGCTTAACAGCCTGGAGGATCGGCACAACTGTTTTATCTCATTTTATGAACGGAAAACATCTAATGTCAACATCTCCGACCCCCGGTGTCGAAGAGGGAGCATTTCGGTACTTGGTAGGACTGCACACACCTTGCTGTTGCAATACTTGCAATACAATTGCTGTTTATCTTGTTGTCGCAATATTAATATATCCGGTGATAAAGCTTCTCACAGACTATTGGGTCCGGGTGAATGGGGAGATGCTCAAGGAGTTGCTATCGCTCAAGCCTGATTTTGTCTGGTGTACCCGCGTAAGCCTATTGGTTACGGGTAGATATGATTAAGGCTCTTGTCCAGAGAAGTAGAGCGTTTCATCCTTACATACAATGCGTGCTTATTGCGTGGTCGAGATTCACTATTAACTACCCCATCTGAGCCCATATTGTCTCACGGTTGCTGTTCCACACAGTGAGTATTCTAGTGAAACTCTAGGGAGACAGACTCGATGGAGGCACCAGGGATGTCAGACTCAGGGGAGAGGTCAGACCCATGGGGAGATCACATGGGTTGAAGCCATCGTCGTGTTGCCATTCGTTGTTAATGTTGCCGAGACCACCAAACAGCGACGTGATGCCCTATCGCATGGAACCTAGCTGCTTAACAGCCTGGAGGATCGGCGCAACTGTTTTATCTCATTTTATGAACGGAAAACATCTAATGTCAACATCTCCGACCCCCAGTGTCCAAGAGGGAGCATTTCGGTACTTGGTAGGACTGCACACACCTTGCTTGACCAACGCAGTCGATGCGCCCTTAAGCCCAAATAACCAACCAACCAACACACCTTGCTGTTGCAATACTTGCAATACAATTGCTGTTTACCTTGTTGTCGCAATATTAATATATCCGGTGATAAAGCTTCTCACAGACTATTGGGTCGGGGTGAATGGGGAGTTGCTCAAGAAGTTGCCATCACTCAAGCCCGATTTTGTCTGGTGTACCCGCGTAAGCCTATTGGTTACGGGTAGATATGATTAACGCTCTTGTCCAGAGAAGTAGAGCGCTTCATCCTTACATACAATGCGTGCTTATTGCGTGGTCGAGATTCACTATTCACTACCCCACCTGAGCCCATATTGTCTCACGAACCGTGAGACAATATGGGCTCAGGTGGGGTAGTGAATCCACACAGTGAGCATTCTTGTGAAACTCTAGGGAGACAGACTCGGTGGAGGCACCAGGAAGGTCAGACTCAGGGGAGAGGTCAGACCCATGGGGAGATCACATTGGTGGAAGGTCAGACCCCAGAAAGGTCAGGCGTAGGAGGGACGGCAGACACGGGGGAGGTCAGGCGCAGGAGGGGGGGAGGTCAGACGTTAATTCCGTGACGTCACGTTGGTTAATTCCGTGACGTCACGTTGCAGCCCGTGAGCTGTAATGACGGCCGGGCACCGAGCAATGAGTGACATTTGTGGAGGCCAAGGGACGAGGTGGCCGAGTGGTTAAGGCGTTGGACTGCTAATCCAATGGGCTCTGCCCGCGTGAGTTCGAATCTCACCCTCGTCGGGGCTGTTTTGGCGCATCCAGTGTGTAGATAATTAACCCGCTGCATTGATTTGATGACTATTCATGCCCTAAGTCACAACTAGTCCCAACTTTCGCAGGCCTCCTACAATTGAAGCATCTCGCGCACTGACTAGAAATGTAACGGAAGGTGGGAGCGCAGGAGAAAATGTAGGGATATCTCTGCAGGTGTTTGCATGTATGTGGTGTTTACGTGAAGGAACATGGATATTTTTCGTGGCATAGTTTTGCTGCATTGCTGTTCCAATGCAGGTTACCTGTCGCAATGGTTAATTTACTCTCAGACATCCGCTTGCTATCGACTCCAAATGTTCACGTGGTGCCGATTGTCTAGAAACAATACAGATTGTTTACCAAGGGTTTGCAACCCAGACGGAACACGGAGAGAGAGAGAGGGAGAAAGGGAGAGAGAGAGAGAGAGAGAGAGAGAGAGAGAGAGAGAGAGAGAGAGAGAGAGAGAGAGAGAGAGAGAGAGAGAGAGAGAGAGAGAGAGAGATAGATAGATAGATAGATAGATAGATAGATAGATAGATAGATAGATAGATAGATAGATAGATAGATAGATAGATAGATAGATAGATAGATAGATAGATAGATAGATAGATAGATAGATAGATAGATAGATAGATAGATAGATAGATAGATAGATAGATAGATAGATAGATAGATAGATAGATAGATAGATAGATAGATAGATAGATAGATAGATAGATAGATAGATAGATAGATAGATAGATAGATAGATAGATAGATAGATAGATAGATAGATAGATAGATAGATAGATAGATAGATAGATAGATAGATAGATAGATAGATAGATAGATAGATAGATAGATAGATAGATAGATAGATAGATAGATAGATAGATAGATAGATAGATAGAGAGAGATAGAGAGAGATAGAGAGAGATAGAGAGAGATAGAGAGAGATAGAGAGAGATAGAGAGAGATAGAGAGAGATAGAGAGAGATAGAGAGAGATAGAGAGAGTGAGTGAGTGAGTGAGTGAAAGGGGAAAAGAGACAATGATGAAATGGGACAGGTAGGAAAGGAGAGAAAGATGAAAAGGAAGAAAATAGACGGAGAGACAACCGTCCCCAGATATATGATAGGGGGAAGTTAGGCGTGGGAGAGGGGTTGAACCCTAAACCTGTTTGGCGTTTGATAAAAACCAAGCTCCAGGGAGATGAGACGCAGAACCGTTGCGAGAAGCTGTCTGAAATGCTGGAACGTAGCCTGCATTTTATAACGCGTGTTGGGCACCAATCAATAAATGGGCTACACACACACACACACGCACACAAACACACACACACAGACACAGACACAGACACAGACACAGACACAGACACAGACACAGACACAAACACAGACACAGACACAAACACAGACACAGACACAGACACAGACACAGACACACACACACACACACACACACACACACACACACACACACACACACACACACACACACACACACACACACACACACACACACACACATGGTGTGTGTGTGCGCGCGCGCATGCGTGCGTGTGTGTGTGTGTGTGTGTGTGTGCGCGTGCGCGTGCGCGTGCGCGTGCGTGCGTGCGTGCGTGCGTGTGTGCGTGCGTATATATATATATATATATATATATATATATATATATATATATATATATATATATATGTATACACGCAATCTGTGTCCATATCTCAGGCTGAAGCTCTATTATTTTGCATCTACTGTCTCAAATATTGTATTGAGGCATTTCCCCTCGTCCCCACCCGCCGTCCATGCGGCCATGCCGTCTGTCCTTTAGCTGGTGTGTGGAAGTTGACCTTTAAAGCTCCTGCATTGACTGCTCACCAGCTGGTGGCGACGAGCCGTGGCGGCCATCGAGCTGTCCTGTATTTCAGCTAGGTCAGAGGTAGATAGGTGCTGCGTACTGGCGAGGTGTGCCGTGCCGCCAGTAGTGGCACCTGGGCCGGCCGCCGGCGTCAGCACCGCTCCCGTCCTCAGGTGGTGGAGGCGCTCCGGTCGACGGAGCTCGGACTGCCGTTCCTGACGCGCTCCGTGCAGGGCGGCCTGCCCGAGTTCACCTTCATCGCGTCCGACCTGGTGCAGTGGGTGTATCAACACGTGTCGGGCGTCGCCAGCGAGGCCGACGCCGTCCTCTACTGCAAGGTACGTCCTGTCTGTCTGTCTGTCTGTCTGTCTGTCTGTCTGTCTGTCTGTCTGTCTGTCTGTCTGTCTGTCTGTCTGTCTGTCTGTCTGTCTGTCTGTCTGTCTGTCTGTCTGTCTGTCTGTCTGTCTGTCTGTCTGTCTGTCTGTCTGTCTGTCTGTCTGTCTGTCTGTCTGTCTGTCTGTCTGTCTGTCTGTCTGTCTGTCTGTCTGTCTGTCTGTCTGTCTGTCTGTCTGTCTGTCTGTCTGTCTGTCTGTCTGTCTGTCTGTCTGTCTGTCTGTCTGTCTCCCGGGCGTCGGCAGCGAGGCCAAAATACCTGACTTTGTTGGGCACCTCTACCTCAGCAATGCCGTCGCATAGTTCATCGTCAGCTATCTGTGCTGGCGTGCAGTGTGTGTGACGGACTGTATGTCGGAGGTGGCTGATCTCGACCCTGCGTCGTGTGCCTCAGCACCTGTGCAAGGAGAACATCATCCTGCACGCGTCGCGCGACCCCAGCCGGCAGTTCGTCAACGGGTTCTGTCTGTTCTGCGTCACAAACCCGACCGGTGAGTGGTGACCTGGCTGTGCGGGGTGGGTGACCTGGCCGGCGGGGAGGGTGACCTGGCTGTGTCCCTGGCCGGCGGGGAGGCTGACTTGCCTAATAGGGGATGGGTGGCCTGCCTGACAGGCGAGGAATGACTTGCCTGTCAGGTGAGGGCACATGTCTGTGTTACCAGTATATGGGGTCACCAGGCATCACATGCAGTCGCTCGTGCCTGCGACAGATGGTAGGGGCTTATCATGCCAGCTAATAACCGCAATACTTGGCGAGACGTGATGATTGTAGTCGTCAGGTCGGATATGATTGTAGTCTTAGTTTAGATGTCCTTAGCACCGGCATGGAGGCTTTGCACCAATGACAGAGAACGTGTGCTCAGTCTGCTTCTATAGCCCAGTCTTTGTTCATCATTTATCTATAATTAGTCTCATCCGTCGCTGCAGTGGCTCATGTAGCCACATAATTTCCACTGTTTGTTCGCTTCCTGTTGCATATCGATTGTGTGTCGAATGCCAACGGTGAGCTTTGCTAGCTACAGACATCAGTAGTCTGTCACTCATCTGCCGACACCTGCTGGCGCGCCTGTGGCTACTGTGCTATGACTCCACTCTCATAGCAACACTTTTTTTTTTGGGGGGAAATAGCTGAAAACCCAAAACCTGCCAGACTCGAACCGGTGGCCAGGAGTTGGCAGCACAATCGATCGGTATTATTGCGGACCGCTGATACGAGAAAAAAACTCAGGCTTCAATCAGGTGGTGCAAGAAGGAGCGGCGGTCGAGCGGCTTCGGGAGTTTACGTCGTATTGTACGCATCCGATGCACCACACTGGGAGGAATCTGCGCCGATGGCCTCTACCTGCTGTCAGCGGGGTGACCCGCCTGCGACCTGACCTGTGACCTCAGACGGGCCACAGCTGAGCAGCGCCGCCCACCTGGAGCAGTACGCCGCCGACTGGCTGGAGGTGGAGACCCGGTACACGTGGCCAGCTCCGGACCTGCCCGACGCCCAGTTCCTGGCTGAGGTGCTGCCCACCGACGAACAGTTCGGCTGTGAGTGATATCCAGAACACATGGATGCACACTGCACAGCATGCAGGGATACACACTACACAGCATACAGGGATGGCATCAGGGATACACACTACACAGCATACAGGGAGAAACGCTACACAGCAAACGGGGATGGCGTCAGAAATACGCACTACGCAGCATACAGGGATGGCGTTAGGGATACATACTACACAGCATACAGGGATGGCGTTAGGGATACATACTACACAGCAAACGGGGATGGCGTCAGAAATACGCACTACGCAGCATACAGGGATGGCGTTAGGGATACATACTACACAGCATATAGGGATGGCGTCTGGGATACGCACTACGCAGCGTACAGGGATGGCGTTAGGGATACACACTACACAGCATACAAGGATGGCGTCAGGGATACACACATATTATAAAGGAAAGACAGACACAGACAGACAGTATGAGAAGATAGGGGGCGTGGTGTATAACGTTATGTGGATGGATGTCGTCGGAAGTGAGTGGCATAATCTCCATGTACCGGCAGGCTACAGGATGCGGGGAGAATATCCAGCCTCTTGGCGTGAGAAACACCTCGGCATCATGAGCGTGTATTGGCGGACTGCGATGCGGGTCGGCCTGTGGACCTCTTAACGTCTTAACGTGGACACCGTAACGCCATCCCTGTGCACGGGCAGGCTGCAAGATGCGGCGCGGTGCGCTCGACCTGGACGTGTCGTGCAAGTCGGACCGCTCCGAGTGGGGCGAGATCAGCTACGAGAGCTCGTTCCGGCCGGACAGAGCCTACCAGTTCAGCATCAACTGGCTGGTCGGCACTGGCAGCATCATCTCCGACCTGGTGGGCGGCTGCGCTTTTGCCCTGGCGTCCAGTGGCTCAGGTGTTCGGACCTGGTCGGGACTGGTCGATTTGTTTATGCTGTGTTGCAGCCGCCGGCAATGCGATGTGACTTGTGCTGTCTGCATGAGCTCTGCAGAACAGGAGGGATGTATGCAAGGATTCGAAAGCGGGTTGCTGTCACGACACGGGATATTTTGGATGTGAATTGAGACGATTAGCCTGGTGGTGTGTGGGGAAACCCGGCGATGTGCTGTGGTCACAGGTTTGAATCCGCCCTTGCGTTGGATGTGAGCATGTTGTTTTACTGACATGCATAGTAGCTGCCAGATGGTATTCATCAACTTGGACGAGCCCTTTCTTGTGCCCCATCTACTGCCTCATGATGGTCATGTGTGCTCCACGTCGATAGCGGCCGCTTTGTTGATTCACCATTTGAAGATCCCCGGCACAAGCCATGTCCAGCATATGGACGGATGGTCAGGTGTCATGATGTTTATTGTGCGATTCATTTATCATCAACCCGTAACGTTGTAGGGAGATAATCGACTTTAGGTGGTGCACATTTCCTGCGCATAGCCTCTGCTTTCTCGGACACTTCTGCGGATTGTTGTCGGTCAGTTTTCTATGCTCCCTCGCCTATCTCCTTCGTCACAACACCGTTGTTGGGCCGCGCGGCGAAGTATCTCGGACCGGTCGTGGCGTGTATGGTGCGACGTGTGGCCCAAACAATCCGCCGCCACAGCCCGTCCGTAGTGACGGCAGGCGGCAGCCGTGACCGGCTTCGTGCCGTCCCGAGACCTGGTGACGTGGCGGTCGTGACCGCGCCGTGCTGGCGTGCCGTGACCTCGGCGCCGAGCCCCGCAGCGGGCCGTGACGACTGGCTGGCGTACCGTGACCTCGGCGCCGAGCCCCGTGACGACTGACCGGCGTACCGTGACCTCGGCGCCGAGCCCCGTGACGACTGGCTGGCGTACCGTGACCTCGGCGCCGAGCCCCGTGACGACTGGCTGGCGTACCGTGACCTCGGCGCCGAGCCCCGTGACGACTGACCTGCGTACCGTGACCTCGGCGCCATGCCCCGTGACGACTGACCGGCGTACCGTGACCTCGGCGCCGAGCCACGTGACGACTGACCGGCGTACCGTGACCTCAGCGTCGAGCCCCGTGACGACTGACTGGCGTACCGTGACCTCGGCGCCGAGCCCCGTGACGACTGACCGGCGTCGCGCCGTTGCAGGTGATCAGCTGGCAGCGGCGCGCCCAGAACTCGGGCATGCGCATGTTCCCGGTGCCGGTGCTCACCTGTACGGGCCGCTCGCGTGACCTGGACCCGATGCGCATCCCAGTGCACATCCCCATCGACCTGGACTGTCTGCGGGAGCCGGGCGAGCTGCTGTTCGACGGTGGGTGTCGGCTGTTTGCCGGTGGAGCTACGGTGGTGGCGGGCAGTGCCTTGAATTTATGCAATTTGACTGGAGACCCACACTTAATGACAATTGTTTTCGACATCACTTTTTCTTTTTGGCATTAAGTGGTATTTTGCTTTTTTGCCACGTGCTGTGAGTGAGTGAGCTTTAAATCTTTAAAAGCATGTACGGCTTCTGGGAGCAGCACTGCCGACTGGTAAATGCAGTAGATACACTACGGACATCATTGCCATCATCAAGCAACCGACAAAGGTCATAGAAAGTAAGTCATCAATTGGCATAATCCATATATGTTTGCACATTTAAAATAAACATCAGTTGGCCTTTTGACATCATCTTCCTCCCTCTCCATTCTACAAAAGATCAATTTCAGGACACTGCCATTTTGGCCACAGTCCAGGCCCGGTTCTGGATCGCGGTCCGGGTCCGGTTCTGGGTCATCATCTGGGTCACGGTTCAGACTGATTCTGGTTCACCACCTGGGTTACTGCTCAGGTTCGGTTCTCACGGTCCGGATCCAGTTCTGGATCATCACCTGCGTTACTGTTCAGGTTTAGTTCTGGATCATCATCTGGGTCACGGTCGATGCCCGGTTCTTGACCACCACGTGGGTCACGGTTCTGGCTCGACTCTGCAACACTGCCTGGGTCACGGTGCAGGTCAGTGTCGTCGCTCCGTGTCCGCAGGATTCCACCCGTCGACGTGGTTGGGCCGGCTGGTCCTGCTGCAGGCGGCCATCTTGGAGCGGTTCGAGTTCGTGCGCCTGCGCAGTGAGACGCAGGGCCCGCCGTACCAGTTTATCCACGCGCACGGCCACAGCTACATCCAGATCCTGGAGCCAGAGCGGGCTGACGACGGTGACCTGGTCAAGGTCAGTGTGTGCCTGTCTGGGTCACCGGAGGAGAAATCGGTGATGTCTGTCACAGGCCGTGGTGGAACGCAGCGAAACTGAATCATGCAGAACTATAAAATATTTTTAAGCGGTTGTGAGAGTAAGAGAACGTAAATAAATGCAGGGAATGAATGCAGGAAATGAAGACCCGTTAATGTGAGGCAGGCCTCAGGAGAATAATTCACGCTTTCGTGAACTTTGGTGTTTTCCTCTTGATCTCGGGCGGGGCGAATCGAGGCAGGAATTGCGCATGCACGTCGACGCGGCATGTTCTGAATCACACTATCGGCCCTTACCACGGCGTAGGGAGCCGCGGTAGCTCAGTTGGTAGAGCGTCGGACTCTTGATCGAAAGGTCTTGGGTTCGAATCTCACAACCGACGGAATTTACCGAGTCCGCCCGCGACCAATCGGCGTGAGAGGTTGGCGACGCTATATAACCTAGCGGTTGAATGCGTCGTAAAAGAACCCAAGGTTACCACGGCGTACCGGACTGAAGCTATTGGGCCGTATCGGTGAAGTATAGGTGCTCCACATGGCGGGGATGCCGACTGCGGTGGGGCTCCTCCCACAATGCCACTCGGCGGCTCGGTCGCGGTGGGACTCGGCGGCTCGGTCGCGGTGGGACTCGGCGGCTCGGTCGGGATGTGGCGGCTGTGTGACGGCTGTACGCACTATGTGGAGGCCGTGTGCCGTTGTGTGGCAGCTGTGTGGTGTTGTGACGGCTGCACGCGCCATGTGACGACTGTGTGGTGTTGTGTAATGAGATGTGACGGCTGTACGCACTATGTGGAGGCTGTGTGGTGTTGTGACGGCTGCACGCGCCATGTGACGACTGTGTGGTGTTGTGTAATGAGCTGTGACGGCCGTATGATGTCATGGTAGTGTGACCTCTGTGACGCCATGCGACATTACGTCTCGACTGTGTGGCGGTACGAAGCGGTACCTGACGGCCGTGTGACTCAGCGCACCAGCCGTGCAGTGCCGTGTGACGGGCGGACGACCACGTGCGGTGTCTGTCACGGTGCCGTGTGACGGGTGTGTGCGGTGTCTGTCACGGTGCCGTGTGACGGGTGTGTGCGGTGTCTGTCACGGTGCCGTGTGACGGGTGTGTGCGGTGTCTGTCACGGTGCCGTGTGACGGGTGTGTGCGGTGTCTGTCACGGTGCCGTGTGACGGGTGTGTGTGGTGTCTGTCACGGTGCCGTGTGACGGGTGTGTGCGGGGTCTGACGAGTGCGTCTAGGTGGGTAAGATGCTCGTCTCACGGTGCCGTGTGAAGGGTGTGTGCGGTGTCGATTCTCTGGGCGCTATATGACCGATGTAGTCGATGCGCCCTAAGCCTGTCAGGTAACGTGTAACTGGGTTCGGTGTCTGTCACGGTGCCGCTACTCTTCGCTCGCGACCAATCGGCGTGTGAGGTTGGTGACGCTATATGGCTCAACGGTCGACGTGTCGGTAAACCAATAACCAACCAGGTGTGTGCGGTGTCTGTCACGGTGCCGTGTGACGGGTGTGTGCGGTGTCTGTCACGGTGTCGTGTGACGGGTGTGTGCGGTGTCTGTCACGGTGCCGTGTGACGGGCGGACGACCATGTGCGGTGTCTGCCGCCAGGCGGAGCTGCAGTGGTTCAACAACTGCCTGCTGTCGCGCCGCTGGCGGGTCGGCACCGACGACGGCGCCGGCGAGCGGCTGCTCGCCGACCTGACCCACTTCTGCCGCAACGGCGACGGTCGACTGGCGGCCTTCTGGCGACGGGCGCGGGCGCGGGAGAACAGGGTGCAGGCGCTGGACGAGCTGTGATCGGTGCGCCACTGCTGAGCACGGAGGCGGTACTGGGCTGTGATGGAAGCGAAGCCAGGCCGACGTCGCAAGTCGGCTGTGATGACAGCCTCATGGGCGGCGAACCGCGATGAACAAGCGGTGATGTGCGTAACACTGCGGGAGGTCGCGCTCCCAACAAGCGGTGATGCGGGTAACACTACAGGAGGTCGCGCTCCCAACAAGCGGTGATGTGCGTAACACTGCAGGAGGTCGCGCTCCCAACAAGCGGTGATGTGCGTAACACTGCAGGAGGTCGCACTCCCAACAAGCGGTGATGTGCGTAACACTGCAGGAGGTCGCGCTCCCAACAAGCGGTGATGTGCGTAACACTGCAGGAGGTCGCACTCCCAACAAGCGGTGATGTGCGTAACACTGCGGGAGGTCGCGCTCCCAACAAGCGGTGATGTGCGTAACACTGCGGGAGGTCGCGCTCCCAACAAGCGGTGATGTGCGTAACACTGCAGGAGGTCGCGCTCCCAACAAGCGGTGATGTGCGTAACACTGCAGGAGGTCGCACTCCCAACAAGCGGTGATGTGCGTAACACTGCGGGAGGTCGCGCTCCCAACAAGCGGTGATGTGCGTAACACTGCGGGAGGTCACGCTCCCAACAAGCGGTGATGTGCGTAACACTGCAGGAGGTCGCACTCCCAACAAGCGGTGATGTGCGTAACACTGCAGGAGGTCGCACTCCCAACAAGCGGTGATGTGCGTAACACTGCGGGAGGTCGCCTCCCAGCAAAGCGGTGATGTGCGTAACACTGCGGGAAGTCGCGCTCCCAACAAGCGGTGACGTGCGTAACACTGCAGGAGGTCGCACTCCCAACAAGCGGTGATGTGCGTAACACTGCGGGAAGTCGCGCTCCCAACAAGCGGTGACGTGCGTAACACTGCAGGAGGTCGCACTCCCAACAAGCGGTGATGTGCGTAACACTGCAGGAGGTTGCGCCTAACCTTGATCGACCCGGCATATTATTGCAGCTGCCGACCTGTTCCGAGCTTCGCCGTCCACTTGGCCTTCGCGTGGTGAGCACAAAAGCAGCGATGCTTAGTTCGTCCTCCATGTATCACGGGTGCTTCTCGATATTCCGGTCATTCGCCCAGTGGCAGGGGTGGCACTCAGGTGCGGACCATGGCTGGGTCCGTCCTCAACGTTCATTGTCCATCCTCAGGGTTAGTGTATTGTCCCACCGCAACACCACAGTCATTTCTGTGATTTCCGATCCGGTCGCATCCAAATCAGATATATAGGGGACCTCAGGTTTCTGAGGAGCACCGGGGCAGTCGAGCTTGTGTTGGTATCGCGGTGGGCCGCCCAGTCTGTTCTTGTTCGATCACGTGCTGGGCAGTCGAGCGTGTGCAGATCTTACGTACCTTATATGCTGTGAGGCGTTAGCTGTAGTCGCGCGAGTGTATTCTAAACACATGCGGCGTGTGTGGACATCCAACAGGTCTGACTCAGTTGATCCAACAGGTCTGACTCAGTCTGACTCAGTTCAGGCGGCTGTGGTTCGGCACCTCTGGGACATTTGAGCACAATTCCGTCGTAGGCATGGAGACGGAGGCATGGGCTCCACATGCCACCAAGTGTTACTAGAGTGCTATATCATATGCTGTTCTTGCTTACTTGTGCATGTCATGGTTTTATATGTGATACAATATTTACTAAACTAACAGGACTGTAAGTTCCATGATTAATTTTATGGCCAATGTGTCAATAGTCCACATATTACCAGACTCAAATCTGGGTACTAGTTTGAGTCTGAGTACTAGCTTTACGGTGGTAAAGGACAAGTAAGCATTGTTACCCATGCGTCGAAGCAATGTGATGTTTAACATACGTATTTGCAGTGAAAAGGAGCTCACATATGCGATAAATATAGAAATACATCGGGAAAGTTTTCTTCTTTCAGCTTCATCCATTATTTTCCTGTAAAATGAATCCGAATACAAGGAAAACCCTGTTGCAGCTTGTTGGCCTCGCTGACCAGAAAATCACCTAGATTGCCAGTTTTCTTCTAGATTTAATGAACAGAGACAACAGAGTTCACGTGTTTGGAATGCGACTTGTTACATACTAGAATTTAAAATGAATGCAATTATAACAAATATTTAAAGGCACCGACTTCTCTTATGGGCATGTATATATAATACATCCACCAAAAAGTACATATTTCTTATTTTACAAATATCTTTTCTACGAACAATTTAGGTTCTGAAACAAGCATAATACTACGAAACCAACTGAAACTCCCCCGATTTGGTGCCAAGCTGCCCAAAATGTGTGCCCGACTATATAGTGTCCTGCAAAAAATAATCAAGTCGGTTGGACTGCGCGAGTGCAGCACACGGCTCCCGACAGGCATGACGCTCTTCGAGAACGATTGGGTGTGTAGGTGGGAAGGGGGAGGATGTGGAATCCACTTCGGTAAAAATGAGGCTCTCAGGTTACTCGTAGCTCTCGCTAAGCCGCCTGGGGAAGTTCGGTTCAGTCAAAAGGAAGTTAAGTTTGTGGGAAGACAGGAAGGATGGGATGTGCCCTTAATATTTTAGTCTGAACTTTGGGGCCCCAAACCACAGTTGGGGTGAATAGGAAAATATTCTGTATTCGTTGATGGAACTGCAAACATGATTATTCCGTTTATGAATGAAGTCTCCATGATCAGACTAATTCAGACTCATACGTCAGAAATGCCAGCTGACCGCAACTAGCGCCAGCCATGCCTATCGGAACAATGGTATGGGAGGTGCGGATTCAGTGATGACGTCGGAAATTTATCAGGCGCGGGTAGACATGCTAATTAAAGAATCGATTCATTGCCATAATCAGACGTCTGTCTCGACAGTCCGATGGAGGCACCGATTCAAGTGTGTTCTGTCGGGAAGAATGAGGTGGTGATTCATAGATGTCATGAGGGAGTCTTTGTGGGCGTTTGATGTGCTGATTGAGAGGTGTCACCAGGAAAAGAGGGGGCGAGGGGTGGAAGTGATGGATCCAGGGAATTTCCCGATGATCCAGGTGATTTCGAAAGTTGTGTTTGACGGATTACGAGTGACCGACATAGATGACATCACCGGGACTTTGTCTTGAAGTAGTGGTAGCAGTGCCGATTCAGAGCCGTTGTGTGGCACTAAGGACAAGATGTAATTTCACGGACTTCACCAGGGGTTTCTTCGAGTGGATGACAGCGGTTTTTCCGCACACTACGCTAAATCAAAGAGTTGCCAAATTGAGTAGTTAACATCATATAACCTGCTCCCAATAAATGCTCATTGGTTAAGACACAAAGATCATTGGAGCCTATGTATTATTCAGCCGGAAGTATTCATTATATGCCGTTTACCTACTTTTACATACCCGGCGCCACCCCTGACTGAAACTGGTTGAACCAGCATAAAATACCAAAACATGGATGAAAATAAGTTTTTCCCAAAGACGATGCGGCATAAAATACCAAAACATGGATGGAAATAAGTTTTGCCCAAATAAGATGATGTACTAAGTAAGGCAATTCCAGTGTGGAAAGGAGTGCTGGGGAGCATTTTAAGATTAACATTCTGTATGGAAGAGTAAAATTATCACGTTGAAGATCGATAAAAATTAGCAGTTGTGACACCAGAAATACACTATACAGTATCACACAGTATCTTTTAAGCATAAAATAATTCCTGCCGGTTGCTGCCAATCCACGGTTCAAGTTGTCACGTTTAAAGGGGTGGCACTGTTTGTACGATGCACACGTTCAGATGAGACGCCACGCGGCCTCTATTGTACCGCTGTGGCGGTGCCAACTGAGAATAGCGGGAGCGACTGGAGTTTAGCTTTCACACACCTGCCGCTCGTCACTGCGGCTGCCACCCTCATCGCAGGAAAACTCGCCAGCGACCAATCAACTGTTTTAACCAATGAAACGTCACAAACAATTAGTATGTATGGCACGACTGGAGCTGGTCAGTCCCCGATGCGGACGCCAGGAGGCGATACCGCCGCCGCCGCCGCCGCCGCCTGAACACCCAACGGAAAGCTCGCGGGCCGATGACGGCCGGCGAGACGACAGACCTGGGGCGGCACGTCTCTGGCACGGCCGCCGCCGTCACGGCTAACTGCGCCAGCTGCCGCGTACGCCAGCTGCCGCCGTCGAACGTGCGCCGCCCAGCCCCGTGTAGAAATTATCGCTAGCGGGTCTACAGCGGCCGTCAGCCGCTCAATATACTCTACACGCAACAGAACATGTTATAAATATGTCAATGCACGTCGCCGGCGCGCGCCCGTGCATAAAAACGAAGCTTAACGCGCGAGCGCAGAGCGGCCGCGCGGTCGGGAATGTACTGGTGGAATGAGCGTAAAGCCAAGCAAGCGCACGTAAGTCTAATGTAAGTAGCTGTAGCGTCCGCCGCGCGATGTTTAACATTGTACGGGAGCACGTAGTGCAATGTGCCAGCTGAATCGGTTATGCCTGACCGCTGACGGCCGGAGTTGGGCTGAGCTGAGACCTTGGGCTGAGATGAGACGTTCGGCGACTGCCAGCGTCTGACCGGGTCGAGGTTCGGTTTCGCTGTGAGGTAGGAGTCGATGGCACGAGCGACACGCCGGGCGCGACCGGCCGCGGTCACCACTCAGGAACCCACGAGGCGTGACGATGCGCCGACACCACGGCTCGCCGCCACCCTGTACGCCACACCGCACCGAAGCGCCACCGTGTCCGTCGGCGGCCCGATCCCGCACCGTGCCGACCTCCACACCCCACGGACCGGCCGTCCGACCACAACCTCCGACTGGACGGCGACCACCGGCACGGCGCCTGTGTCGGTGGCGAGGTGGTCTCGTCACACCGGACCGGCACGGTGCCTCTGTCGGTGACGAGGTGGTCTCGTCACTCTGGGCCGGCACCGCGCCTCTGTCGGTGGCGAGGTGGTCTCGTCACTCCTGACCGGCACCGCGCCTCTGTCGGTGACCAGGTGGTCTCGCCACTCCGGACCGGCACCGCGCCTCTGTCGATGACCAGGTGGTCTCGTCGCTCTGGGCCGGCACCGCGCCTCTGTCGGTGGCGAGGTGGTCTCGTCACTCCTGACCGGCACCGCGCCTCTGTCGGTGACCAGGTGGTCTCGCCACTCCGGACCGGCACCGCGCCTCTGTCGGTGACCAGGTGGTCTCGCCACACCGGACCGGCACCGCGCCTCTGTCGGTGACCAGGTGCTCGCGCCACTCCGGACCGGCACGGCGCCTCTGTCGGTGACCAGGTGGTCTCGCCACTCCGGACCGGCACCGCGCCTCTGTCGGTGACCAGGTGGTCTCGCCACACCGGACCGGCACCGCGCCTCTGTCGGTGACCAGGTGGTCTCGCCACTCCGGACCGGCACGGCGCCTCTGTCGGTGACCAGGTGGTCTCGCCACTCCGGGCCGCTCCGGTGCGTCACGCGGTACCCGCGCCGACACACGCCGACGCTCCAGCAGTGCCGCACCTGGCCGCGAGGACCCGAGACGCCGCAGCGGCCGACACGAGACCGGCATCCGAGCCGGCACCAAGTCAGCGCAGCACAGCTGAATCTGCCGCAGCCGTGTCACGCCACGCCGTATGGCAGTAATGGCTCAAATAACCCTGCTGGTGAGCTGCCACAGCCGTATTACTGATCTGCCGCCGGTCCACGACGGCTGCAGTCTTCATCACCGACGGTGCGGCACACCGCGTCTGCTCGTGACCGACACCGCGGCGGCACACGCACCCTGTCGTCATCTTCTCCCGCTGGACTGAGGTCACCTGGCCGTCGCAGCCGCTGCCGGCGCCGCCTTCTGCTTGGCTTCCTGCTCGCGCTGCCGCTGCCGCTCGGCCTTTTGCCGCTTCTTCACCTGTTTGTGGTGCTCGCGCGTCATCGAGTCCTCCTCCAGGTCCAGCTTCACCATCTGAGGAGCCGTACCAACAGTCAGTCAGGAAGCAGGAGAGCCGACCCTCAGCCAACAGGTAAGTTGGACACAATGACGGGGTTAACGAAAAGTTAGACAAAGTAAATTTTGCAACAGCCAGTGGTCGTAACTAATTATGGTCGGCTAAACTGGCTGTGCATATGATGAGTTTTTAAACACAAACGCATTTGCAAGATCAGGAATTTGTGATATTCCTACGTAATTCCATTCGCGTACCAGTATTTCTTGTCCCCGTTGACTTCACGAAAGTTGTAATTATTATAATGAACGTTTCACTTGCTTGAGACGTTCCTCTGCAATTATTTTTTATCAATGTGGATTAAGTCTGTCCGCTCCGAAATATTGTATGCATTGCGAACAAAAATGGAAATATAATATTAATGGGCATGCTTAGTTTGTTTGTATACACTTCCCAATCACAATACATTGCGCAACTAATTTGGTAAACGGATTTGTATCCACTTTTTGAGACGGTGAACAAAATCAGTTTCGCTGGCCGCTTAAACCATGGTTTGTAGGTATAGCTTTCAGCCTGCTTTTCTGCTAAGTTAAAACTTTGGAAAGTAAGTAACATAGATGGGTTGTATTGCTTACGATATATTTATGTGCATCACTTTGTCAAAGAACTTGGGCAAAATGGAGTTGTATCCACTTTTTACAAGGTAGATATAACTAGCCTGACCAGCTCGTTAAAAAAAAACAGTTTTAGTCGGTTTGGTGCTAAAAGTAATAACTTGATAAAAATAAATGGCATGGATGCGTTTTGTTTTGCTCGTATATAATTCTCACATAGTTTACATCGTCAAAGCACTTCGCAAAACGGTATCGTATCCACTTTTCTCGATAAAGTGAATAAAACTAGACTGCTCAGCCGGCTAAACTGGTTTTAACCGGCCTCAACCATCGAGCATATAAAACTTGCCAACACTTCACAGTGGTAACCGAGACGACAGCAGCTGGACGTGGAAATACACTCATTGAAACGAACTTGTTACCCAACAGGCATATACGCCAACGTACGTCAGTATGTTGGTACAACTTGGGTCCGCTCACGGCCAGCCAACGAAGATGTTGAAGACGTTAAGCCGCTTAGGAGTTAGGTACGTGGTAAAACATCCAATAAAATCCCATCTATATATGTCTAGCACTGAGAAAACGTGTTTTTCTACCACGACATTTGCCGAATGCAGCATCTGTGGGAATATCATCCAACATAATACGTGATCCTACTTTGAAAGGTTTCAGTCTCCTATTGGGAATTCCGCCAAAGCATTGCTGCGTAATGCCGACACGCTGAGGCAGGACATGTCGCAGTAAGGGCTCACGACCACTTCCGCACAGATCAAACTATCCTCATAAGAAAATAGTGATCCCACTGCTTGCTGCGACGGCTTCGTGGAAATGACGCAGTACCGAGGCATCTTGTCGTGTGACCCGACCCGGCCATTCCAGGTCAACAGCAGAACTTCAACTGCGAGCTTAATGCGCCAATCCTCCAACGCGACCGTCCAGTTGCCTCGTCTGGTCAGCTGCCAGCTAACCATCTCCGCTGGGGACGAGTGGTCTGGGGGAAAGATGCTCGACTCGCAATGAAATTTGGGTTCGAGTCTCACCTGTCGCTATTTCGCGACCAATGGCGTGAGGATTGGCGACGCTATATGACTCAACGGTCGACGTCGTAAAACCAATAACCAACTAACCATCTCCGCTGGTGGTTAAAAGCGACCACGTGCACCAACTCCAGCCGTCTCGCCACTACGCGGGAGGCCACTGCCGACCTACGCTCTGACCAACCGAGCTATCGGGACGACTGGTGCATCAATGCACTCCAGCCGACACTCAGCTGCTGCCTGGTACAGCCTCGAGCCATGTTCATGCGATGCTCAGTACCGTCCCGAGCAGCGGCCGTCTCACACACCGGTGTGGCGCCGAGCAGCGCTCATCCTGCGTGCTCGAAGGCAATGCCATCCAGAGACCGACAGTCGCCGGAGCAGAGCTCACCTGATGCACCAGTACAGTCTCGTGCATGATCTCTGGCGGTGGACTACGCAGAACCTCCACCGTTTCGTACATGCTCGGACACTGCTTCAGAATGCCACGCCGGCCCAACGAGTAGCGGATCAGCACCAGCGCCACCCGAAACAGCACCTTCACGCCTGGGGACACAGAGTAGAGGATCAGCACCAGCGCCACCAGAAACAGCACCTTCACGCCTGGGGTGCACAGAGTAGAGGATAAGCACCAGCGCCACCAGAAACAGCACCTTCACGCCTGGGGTACACAGAGTAGAGGATCAGCACCAGCGCCACCCGAAACAGCACCTTCACGCCTGGGGTACACAGAGTAGAGGATCAGCACCAGCGCCACACGAAACAGCATCTTCACGCCTGAGGTACACATAATTGATTGATTATTTGGGCTTGAGGGCGCGCCAACTACACGGTCATTTGGCGCCGACAGGTAAACATAATAGGGGATCAGCACCAACACTACACGAAACAGCACCCTCACGCCTGGAATATACATAGCGAGGACAAGCACCATCGCTACACGAAACAGCACCTTCACGCCTGGAGTACACACAGTACGGACGAACGACAAGGGAAAGTCGAAATAACCCAACCGGCAAGCCTGTCACACACGATATTGGTGAAAGGTGACTGAACTACTGCGGTGATCCGGCGTTTAAATCAGCAGGGCACAGACCAAACAATATACATTTCAGGCGACAATATTACTGGGGACAGTATTGAAGCATGCCAGTTTTTCACGTACCGCGATTTCTCCCACCGACTATTCCAGCACCCACGTCCGCACGTCCAGCCGCAGCGGGCTCCACAACGACGCGACAACCCACGGGCGACTCACCTTCGCAGAAGAACATGTCCCAGACGCGCAGCACGCACACCCAGGGCAGTGTGCGCGCGAACATGCACATGAACCACTCCACCATGTAGAGCGCCGGGTCGACCTTCTGCTTCTTCTGAGGACAGGGCGCGGTACCGGCGGTGTCAGATGGGGTCAGATGGGGTCAGATGGGTCAGACGAGGGGTCGGACGACGACGAGCAGCTGGGGCGACCAGCGCCTCGTTGATAATACCGCCTTTACCAAGACTCGAAGCCGTTATGTGAATCGCAGATGTTTCTCAATATATATCTGGCTTTCGATAGTCCCTTACTGAGATCGGTTGTGCTACTATCAAACGGTGTGCTCCAATAAGAACAGGGTCCAGATATTGTGTTCCAAAACGGAACATGGTGCAGGTATTGTGTTTCAGTACATGGCAGGGTCCAGATATCCCAAACTTCCATGCACTACCAAATCGCCTAAACCACTGCACATAGATACAACGCGACACAAATTTTCACATACAATTGGACACAGGGAAAGCAAACGTCTTTCTATGCACATCCTTACAATATGCGACTGCCCAATACACTCCAACCACAGCGCCCACATTCCCGTCGCCAAAGTGCTCACCAGATGTCTGTATACGTGACCCGCAAGAACGTCCCCTCCCCCTCCCGTCTCGGACCCCTCACCAGATGTCCGTGCGCGTGATCTGCCAGAACACCCCTCCCCTACCTACCAGGAGCCCTCACCAGTAGGGTAACCCTTTTTGCATTTTTGTTTCAGATCTTCGACTTCCGGGCATCATTCGATGTGCTCTTTGATGCCTAATTCAAGGATAACATTTTGTCTCCAAAATCGAATTTTCTTTTCTCGCCCACCCGCGTCGAAGTTATAAAGGTTCGCGAAATTTTTCACTTCTCATACTTTCACTTCCATAGAGGACAGCGTTCCTTTCTTAACACCTACATGATATGTCGGTACATTGGTGTTCCAAGCTGTCGACCTTTTACTTCTGCTTCTTCCCAGCCGTCCCGGAGCCCTCCCCAAGTGTGGGTACACCCCATCCGTCCCAGAGCCCTCACCAGGTGTCGGTACACCCCAGCCGTCCCGGAGCAATCACCAGGTGTCGGTACACCCCAGCCGTCTCGGAGCCCTCACCAGGTGTCGGTACACCCCAGCCGTCCCAGAGCCCTCACCAGGTGTCGGTACACCCCAGCCGTCCTGGAGCAATCACCAGGTGTCGGTACACCCCAGCCGTCCTGGAGCCCTCACCAGGTGTCGGTACACCCCAGCCGTCTCGGAGCCCTCACCAGGTGTCGGTACACCCCAGCCGTCCCGGAGCAATCACCAGGTGTCGGTACACCCCAGCCGTCTCGGAGTCCTCATCAAGTGTCGGTACACCCCCAGTCGTCCCGGAGCCCTCACCAGGTGTCGGTACACCCCAGCCGTCTCGGAGTCCTCATCAAGTGTCGGTACACCCCCAGTCGTCCCGGAGCCCTCACCAGGTGTCGGTACACCCCAGCCGTCTCGGAGCCCTCATCAAGTGTCGGTACACCCCCAGTCGTCCCGGAGCCCTCACCAGGTGTCGGTACACCCCAGCCGTCTCTGAACCCTCACCAGGTGTCGGTACACGTGCGGTGCCACCCGCTTGACGAGCCCCTGCAGGATGTCACCGTCCAGCTGGACCCGCTCCAGGCCGGGCCCGTAGTAGCCGGGCAGGTACTCGCGGCAGATGGACACCAGACACCAGAACGCCTGCTCGGTCGGCATGTGCATCAGCAGCACGGCCGCCAGCGGCGCCTGCGCCTGACTGTAGCCGTCCGCCGGGTTGTACACGGCGTAGGCGCGCAGCACCTTCATCAGCTCCTCCTGACTGCGACACACGCGACGCCGTTCGTGGCATATACGCGCACATGGCTTGTGTGCACACGGTCGGTTTCAGTCAAGGCCATCAGCCTCTCCGGACTGCGACACAACCAGGTTACAGGTCAGGCTACAGGTCTGGTATCAGGTCACGCGAGGTCAACCTAAATATTGCGGCTTCATGATGTTATTATTTCAGGTGATAAATGTTAACACCAAAATGGCGGGCACTGGATATAATGGTATTAACCTGGAACAGAAATAGCTGTACCATTGCTTTGCAGCAACATAGTCAAAACTCGACCGAGTGCTCGCTTTCGGTATAGATGGATAAGCAAGCTTTCGTCCTATACATGGATGGACGTCATCGGCTGATAGATTTGGACAGGCGAACCGAGGAAAATCAGATCATGTCAACAATCAACGGCTCTTGGCATGGTTGGAAAAAGATATTACTTCGTTTCATTTCAACCTTTCCGACTTTATGAGGGACATTTTGTCTAAGTTAGTTATTTGGGCTTTAGGGCGCATCGACTGCATTGGTCATTTAGCGCCCAGACATTTTGTCCAAAATAGTGACACCAAACACTTCGGACTTTGCCAATCTTCGCCCCTTACCACAACAACCAGAGCAACAAATAACTAAGTTACCGACAACACAGCTTTTTTAATGTTCGGCAAATAACCCGACTCATAATGTAAGCATTAACGCAACTCCAGTCACCAGAAGCTCGCAACCACGCACCGAAATCGTGTCACGCCATACACTCACCCCTGTCCACCCTTGCGCATGAACATCTCGTGCATGGGGAACTGGCGGTCCAGGTCGCGACTGATCTCGTCCAGCACCTGCTCATCGATAGGCATCTGCAGCAGCCGGTCGTAGGCGCCGCAGTTGCGCTGCAGCAGGTAGTGGCCGCCGCACAGGTGCTGCCAGGCGCGCGCCCGCAGCGACGTCGGGATCCCCTTCCGACACCGACTGCGCACCTGACCGGGGCTTCAGAGGGGGTGGGGGGGGGTAGGGGGTGGGATCCCTTCCTCACCGACTGCGCACCTGGACGCGGGGGGCCGGTGGTCAGGGGGGGGGGGAGGTGGCTGGGATCCCTTCCGACACCGGCTGCGCACCTGGACGCGGGGGGCCGGTGGTCAGAGGGGGTGAGGTGGGGGTAGGTGGCTGGGATCCCTTCCGACACCCACTGCGCACCTGGACGCGGAGGGCCGGGAGCCGGTGGTCAGAGGGGATGGGGTGGGGGTAGGTGGCTGGGATCCCTTCCGACACCCACTGCGCACCTGGACGCGGGGGGCCGGGAGCCGGTGGTCAGAGGGGGTGAGGTGGGGGTAGGTGGCTGGGATCCCTTCCGACACCGGCTGCGCACCTGGACACCGCGGGCCGGTGGTCAGAGGGGGATCACATGGGGGAAGGTAGATGGCTGGATTCCTTCAGACACCCACTGCGCATCTAGACACCGTGAAAGGGAGGTCAAAGTGTGTGTGTGTGTGGGGGGGGGGGGGATTAGGTGACTGGACGCTGGGCACTTCCTTCTGACACCCATTGCGCACCTGGATGCCAGATGGAGTATTTTGAAACGGCCGGAACTAACATCTAAATTTTAAAATACGTATATACAAAGCTAATAACGACGGGTAGGAGGCATCCAGAAACGGGAAGGATTATGTACCCGCTTTCCGAATGCCGTAGCCCTAGACGTCCTTTATGCACATAATGAATTTTACTAGTGACGTCAAAATCGTGAGTATCTTTGGCCCGCACAAGACTACATCACATGACTATTCAGAGTTGGCAATGACAGCAAACCGACTTGTCAGGCCACGTCAGTGGGCGATAGAGTCACGTGAGCTGGCTACGATCCATACCACTGCCTTTATTGGAAATCACCCACAAAGAAGATTCAATAACCAATTAGAGCTAAACAAATACACCACTCAAATTTAATCAGTCTATTAACGACAAGCCAACCACTTGATTACACTGTGCGTGAAAACCAAGGGGTTTCAACATATTCAGTGAGCAGTGATTGAGAAGGAAGATCAATTCCAGTCGTGGAAAGATAGATGCATCCGGACAAGTCAGGCCTGAGGTTAACCACCGGAAGTGAGTAATGTGCTCGTCGAATGCTTCACGACGGGGTCATTAGTGGGGAGGAGCGGTTAGTCACAAGTGGGCTGGGAATCATGAATGAAATGCCGCCACCAAATACCTCATCCTGAATGCAGTTTGAACAGGAGTGTGGCTGTCATGCGGTAGCTAAGCAATTCAAATCGTCGCATTACTGATGGAATAAATTATGGTGCATTGCTGGTCTCAAACGACTATCATTACTCCTTGCCAGATACTGTTCGGATATAGTTTAATCTCCTGACTTTAATCAGTTTCAAAACTTTTCTGTGAGGCAACAACCTAAAACTCAGACCTCAAAATTGTTAAGCTTGGCTACAAGAAACTCGGGGAAAACCCAAACGGGGTAGCTCAGGGCATACATCACAAGCAGTGAGGGGACGAGTGGTCTAGGGGCAAGATGCTCGTCTCACAATCGAAAGGTTTTGGGTTCGAGTCACACCAGTCTATTTGGCACGCGATACAAGATTGGCGACTACAGACTCAACGGCGACGTGTCATAAAACCAATAACAAATGAAAGGACATCCGGACACCTCTGGCCGGTCAGATGGACGGCACACACGCCGACGTACAGGAGCTCGCGGCTTCGATGCATCGCAGACAGGCTGGCCAGCTGTGAGTACAGCGCCACCGCGTCAGGTCGCGACAGAACCGACCTTTCTACACCGGTCGCCGCCTCGGCCGGGTGCCACCCGACACCGCTCTTCTCAGAACCGGCGTCACCCAAGCGAACCTTTTTGAAGTTGTGCGTCATGAAGTAGTCCCAGTGCTGAAGCATCTCGAGCCACTTGTGCTCGCGCTGCCGCAGCATTTTCACCGGAAGCTTCTCCTCTCTGAAACGATGCACCACGCGGGCGGTTAATTGGCAATTGGGCCGGTTGGCGCGTTGGCGGCGGTTGACGAACAGGCCTGGCAATCAAACCATCACAGTGGGGCACACATCGACGTGCTGGCGTGTGGCCATGGCAACGATGTGGGAAATACCATCAACACAGCCTGGAACTCGGCTCCACAGAGGTTGGTGAGCGCAGTTACTACCGGGAATGGCCGGTGAGACAGGAAAACGTCACAACTGCGCCGCTTTACCCGCATTTCGAAACATGAAATATAAAGGCGAACTAAAGGTCTGTTTTCTTTTAGTTTGTTTGTTGTGATCCACATGTGGCCTATATCAGAAACGATGATCGTGCCTACATTAGCCACAGTTCCCAATCAGTCGAGCATCAGGACTCGTCAGGCTAACCCCTCGAGCCATGGCTCACATCCATGGGTATCGCCACGGACTCTGGGACTCGCCAGGCAGTGTGCTAACCCCACGAGCTGAGGCTCACATCCAAGGGTGTTGCCACGGATTCTGGAATTCGCCGGGCAGTGTGCTAACCCCTCGAGCCAAGGCTCGCATCAATGGGTGTCGCCACGGATTTTGACCGTATGTGTGAGTTGAGGAGGGGGGCTACGAGGTGGAGTCCTAGGTCATGTTTTTCCATACAACGACATACAACTTCACACGTAATATACAATACAATACATACAATACATACACACGTAATATACAATTTCACGAAGCTGGAGGGGGAGGCGCCTCCCTCCATTCCCTACCATGGCGACATCCATGCACCAATCGGATCATGAAAAAAACACGTACCAACTACTATACATCTATACGCTTCAAAAAGAACCACAACAGCCTGAAAAAAAACACTACTAGAGGTAAAACTGCATGTTCTGTACAAGAGAGACGGTCATAACACAGGGGGTTAGGTTTTGGTTTTACGACACGTCGACGGTTGAGTCATATAGCGTCGCCAATCTCTCGCGCCGATTGGTCGCGGGCGAAGAGTAGCGACAGGTGAGATTCGAACCCACAATCTTTCGATTGCGAGACGAGCATCTTACCCCTAGACCACTCGTCCCCACGGTCATAACACACATTCCGTGTTGTTTTCCTTGTCTTCTACCGTGACATTAATTCATCCCTCAGCTCCTGTTACCCGGAAAAAAACACCTGACTCTGCACAAACAAGGAAATGAGTACCGCTTTACGTCACCTGACCTAAATTGGGCTGCAACACGTGCGGGTGCAGACCGCTGATTGACATACCTCGATCCCCGGAACAATGAGTCATCGTGACGCCGACCACGACCATGTGTCCGCATATTCAACTGAACCGAACGATGTTCAACGCACCCACAGGTGGAATAAAGCTGCTCACATCAAACAGCCGCTAAACGTAGCCTCTATGTTGACCAAGATTTAAGGCTACAAAGCGTAAGCATAGTATAGCACTTAAAGTGAGCACGCACGCCACCATTTCTGTGGAACAGTAAGTGTATCGAACTCGCCAGGAATGTTCTCCCACTCTAGATTATATCATTAACTTTGAAGTCCAAACGTCAGAATAATTTGAGTAGAATGAGACGTCGCGAAGAAAAATGATGCATAGTTCAGCAGTTTATTTTTATTTTGGCATGTACTGAAAATCACAAACTGTGGCATCCGCCATTCAGCAGAACGTTAGCAAGTACATGCCAAAGCCAAAATGCAAATTGCGCCCAACCACTAAGGTGAATTTCTACTTCTTGCGGGTGCATATGAACATTTCAGAGGAGGGAGCCGCAGAGTGGTTTATAATGGATTCACCTGATTGGAGTCGTTGCCAGGAAACTAATGTGCCCGTTGCCCCATACGGAAAATGATACGAGATATAGAAAACAATAGGCTTCGGCTACCAGTCACTCCTAATACAGTACTCAGCATAACGAGCCAACGAGGGCTGTGGACGAGCGATGGGAAGAAACGGGCTATGTTGCTCTCTTACTGCAGGCACATGATCGGGCACCATACCGTAACAGGGGACCTGTGGACAGTCCAGAACTGCGCCCTCTTGGCAGCCCGTAAAACATGCAACTGATTACGACCGTTCGCAGAGGTGCAGGCACTTCAGAAACAACTAAAAACTTATTTGACAATTCGGCACAATGCATTCAAATTCACGGCGCGTGCTTGGCATTTGACCGAGGAGCCCCAATGCGGAAAATTGCATTCAATTTCAGCATAGAGTATTGAAAAAGTCCGCTTCAGCCGGAATCGGCCTCATCTGACAAATACGGTGTACATATCTCGAACTGAAATGTACTATGCCGAATCGTCGACTTACTCGTAGATGGTGCCATGCTGTCTCCCGATTGCTTTTTGTCCCATTCACTCCCACTCAATTCATTCCAGCAGCAGTTCGGAACGGCGCTCTGCACGGAACTGACACCAGCCACGCTGTCGCCTGGCCTCGGGGCACGCGGGTCAGGAGCATGACATGACGACAGAACTTTGTGGCCGACGGCTGGCCGGCTTGCTCTAAGCCGGTGCCGTCCACCGGTAAAATTATATCATACAAAAAAAATAACAAAAAGGCGCTGATTGCAAAGAGCGCGGTGTGTGTCTTTGAGGTGTGCGTTTAAATTGTAGTGAAAACTGCTAAAAATCCAACTAAAAACAATGTAATTATAAGCGAAGGAAATAGGACTTGAAGTGTTCCAACAAAAACATTACGAAGGTTTCAAAAGCCGTGTCGGGTCTCTCAGATCAACGTTTATCCTATATGCACAGGAATGGACTGGGCTTCGCCCACGCTCACAATGTGCAATTTCCCTGGTCCAGCCCGCTCTGACCATGACGCCTTTGAACCTTAACAATTGTCTAGTGTTTTACGTCCGAACTCCTTCACTCAGAAATATACATATTTTCAATTTTGACTTTTAGCAGCTTTAGCTACATTTTCTGTCGACTAGGGTCGTTTTTTGTCCAAAGAAAACTACCGAACTGTCGAAACAGGCTCGACTTCTTTCTGAACGTGTTTTCTCTTCCGCGAAAATTGGACGCGACAAGGTGCTATGGAAGAGCCTCGCCGGTCCCAGTCCAGCTGGCATCAGCCGAAGACCAGCCCGCCAGTCGCCGGTCACGACATGATCATGTTATGATCATGTTATGATCATGTCGTCATACTACTTGGCCTTGGTGTCCCGAGGCCCGGCAACTACGTGACTGTCGGCCCGATGGACGGTGCTGCACTCAGCGGTTGCATGCGGCACAAGCTCAGCGAGAAAGCAATGGGACAAAGAGCATCGGGACCTACATAGCCTTTCGTGCGTGGCAAGAACGCCCTACATTTGTACCACACCTATACTTAAGCCATACCAATATGGCACCTATGCTAATGGTATGCCAATATGGTACCTACACTAATGCTATACCAATAGGACACCTATGCTAATGCTACACCAATATGGCAATTATGCTAATACTACACCAGTGTTTATACATATGTATTAATACTACACCTATACTAATACTACACCTATACTACAAACTACACCTCTATAACGCTGCACCAATGACAACTATACTAATATTACACCTATACGAATGCGACAGATCGGCATAGTATATTTAGTTTTAGGTTTGTACACCGTATCCGGCAGTCCAGCCATATTTCGGCAAGATTGGAGACAGTTTCGGCTGAACTCGATTGCTTTGCAATGCGCATGCGCCGAAATTGAACGAAATAGTTCCCGAATCGAGCTTCTCTGCCGAATATGCACCACATATCCAGTATTTGAATGCACCGTGCTGAATTCTCAAAACAAGCTCGAAATATATTTACGAAAGTCCAGCACTTGCACAAAACCTGGACACAATAAGGTGCATGTCTTCACGGCTTGCCAGGCGGTATGTGTTGGTCCAGAAATGTCCTGTCGCGGTATGATGCAACCTTGTGTCCGCAGCATGGAAGCTCCATTTCCCGTCGCTTCCCCTCGCTCGTCCAGCGCCCTTTATGACACTTTATGCTGGTTATGGTATCCGAACGTTAAAGAAAATACACATATTTTCCACAAAGCGTTCTGAATACCTAAAACATCTTCAGGCAACTTGAAATCACAACATGGAACTAACTCCTCCGGAAACACTAATCAACGAAGTTTTGGCTTTGAAATCCTCGGAAATGGTGCCGCCCACCGGACGTCTTGGCTTGTCTGCAACGCACCGACTCGCGTCGCCACACACACGCTATTGACACTGCAGAGGCTCCATTCTGTGGGGAAGTCCTGTTCACGAGCTTGCTCTCACGGGGCTACGGCGGGAGAACCGCCGCCGTAGCTCGCCGTGCACGCGGCGGGCGGATCCAGATTCCTCGGGCCCGGCGATCAGAGGGGGAACGAGTGGTCTAGGGGTAAGATGCTCGTCTCGCAATCGAAAGATTGTGGGTTCGAGTCTCACCTGTCGCTACTCTTCGCCCGCGACCAATCGGCGTGAGAGATTGGCGACGCTATATGACTCAACGGTCGACGTGTCGTAAAACCAATAATCGGTGATCAGACGACTGTTCCGGAGACACCAGGCAAGACCGTGCTCTCGGGGCGTCCCACCAGACCAAAGGATCCGTTCAAAGACAGATCATACCAGATAACTCGATGCTGCTGGCACTGTTCGGCCAGCACTTATCCCGTGGCACGGCGAACCCTCCCAACTTACTGTCATCTCTTGGGTATGAACTTGCTGAGGAAGGTCAGACTGCCCAGGGTCAGACCTAAACTTGGGATTCCCACACCCGAAGCACACGCATCAGCCAAATACACTACCGAGGCGACAAAGAGCTTCGGGGTGGCAGGACAGGTACTAAACAGTAGTGAGCCATTGTTGCGCGACAAAGGCGAATGTCTCATTAATCGCGACAAAATATTTGCGGTGAGCTGTGCAACTTAGTTGACTTGGCAATTCCTTCACCTAGAGGAAAAACAACATAAAAATATAGTGTCATACGGCTTGTTCTGGCGTTATTTCTCGACCACTTGTTACGTGGTGGTTCCGTTCACCTCACCTATCACGTGACTGCTTGTTGTATCGCAACTGCACCTGCAGCATTCGGGGAATCATAAAAACATACCCAGCGAGAGATCAGACAACTACGTGCTTTCACCAATAACTGAAATGTATATTAACAACTTGCCAAATTTGCCTAACATGGAAGGGGCAGCGGTGGGTGACAGAGCGTGCTACTCAAAACCAATGTCAAGTGCACCAAAATGCGAACATGCTTTCTTCTTCACATCTCTGAACATCGGAAGTATCTAACGGAGTCTAACTTCACTTCTGACCTGATGATTTTGATAGCATGCCCATTAATAGATAAACAAAAAAGCAGTCAATTCCCTCTAGGTGGCTTATACGAATGCCATGCGACCAGAATATCTGTACAGTAGCTAACAAATATGCGTAGTGTACATTTCTTCCAAGAGTGAAAGTAAAAATATACAGTTCCGCGTTTCTTTCTCACAGCACACGCACATCACCGAACATTTGCAACATCAACAACAACGAATAAATGTCAAGAATATGAAACAAATGTATGGGCCAAGAAAACATCCGCGATAAATCATCACAACAGCTGGTCCCTCGACGGACACTAAACAACAGCTTGGTTGGTTATTGGTTTTACGACACGTCGACCGTTTAGTCATGTAGCGTCGCCAATCTCTCACGCCGATTGGTCGCGGGCGAAGAGTAGCGACAGGTGAGACTCGAACCCACAACCTTTCGATTGTGAGACGAGCATCTTACCCCTAGACCACTCGTCCCCCCAGAATATCTGTACAGTAGCTAACAAATATGCGTAGTGTACATTTCTTCCAAGAGTGAAAGTAAAAATATACAGTTCCGCGTTTCTTTCTCACAGCACACGCACATCACCGAACATTTGCAACATCGACAACAACGAATAAATGTCAAGAATATGAAACAAATGTATGGGCCAAGAAAACATCCGCGATAAATCATCACAACAGCTGGTCCCTCGACGGACACTAAACAACAGCTTGGTTGGTTATTGGTTTTACGACACGTCGACCGTTTAGTCATGTAGCGTCGCCAATCTCTCACGCCGATTGGTCGCGGGCGAAGAGTAGCGACAGGTGAGACTCGAACCCACAACCTTTCGATTGCGAGACGAGCATCTTACCCCTAGACCACTCGTCCCCTAAACAACAGCTTCATTGTTCGAGTTACCGTACCGCCATTGTTACGAGTGACACTTCCAACGGGACCCGACAACCGGATGGAAGGATGCCGTGCGATGCCAGTCATCGCCCAACTTCCTGCTTCGGCTGGCGGAGCGCCGCAGATGACGCACGAGCCCAGGAGGCACCCGGTCTGCCCTGGCGGTCAGCAATTCTCCAAACGCGTGCCGAGATTGAGGAAACCCGGCCGACGACTCCGGTCACCCGACGTGCCGTTGGACAGTATCGCAGAGCGATTCGCCCGCACACATACACACACGCGCATACATACAGTCAAGAGAGAAGCAGTGGTGGAATCGTGACACTGACCAAGGCAACGTTAGACAGGACGCTAACCAATCAGTCACTTCAACACGGCTGAACCGGGTGGTGCGCCGTTTCGATCTACTCCGAGAGCCACCAAGCTTTTTTATGTGTCGGTAGATGAGCACAATACAGTCGCATCCTTAGCGATTATGAAGTTTTCCCAATCCAGCAACGATTCGGGGCAAATTAATTAATGGACAAACCAGACTCCCCGGATCGGATTGTAGACATTTCAGGTGGCTCGATCAGCACTGCAGTCGCGTCATCAAAGCAAATCACTAGCAGTTGCCGACGCCGGACAGGCATAACCACCAGTTGCGGCTGCCGGCCGGCCAGCCGGCACGGCAGTACAGATTCGAGAGCGGCTCCGACCAGCACCGCACACGTCCCGATGAGCTCGACTGTCCCATACAGTGTCAGGCTGAATGACCACTGCAGTCGATGCGCCCCTAAACTAACAACCCTACAGTGTCTGTGTTGGCCGAGGCTGACTGAAGTTGAAAATCAATTGGCAATGGCCCTGCACCGCGTGCACTGCCCCCACAGTGGTGACGTAACCCTTCGTGACCGCCAGTAAGTGGATGTATTGTCGTCTGCACGATTGCAGCAGTTGTATCGGGAGTTACTATGCTGTGCCACGGCTACTGCGCCAGGAACGAGCGTCAGTGACACGACAGGCAACTGAACAATAACCCAGTTGCTCCTTGCATTTGAACTTTTCAATTCGACGTCAAGTCTAATCTTTCGAGTTTACTGTAGCAACTTGCTGACTATAATGTCCTGCAGTTTAATTTGTGTTTTCAGATATCCACATCCACAGATATCCTAGACGCTTCGTGTGGCCTTTAGCTGATGTTTCTGTCGTTTAAACTTCCAGTCAACTGTGCTTAGTCCGTTGTCAACGAGCTAAGCACAGTTCACTCAGACACCTGGCATTTAGGTGGCCCACGTTTGATGTAAAGCGGCCACGTTTGATGTAAAGCGGTGTCCAGTAAAGGGGCTCCGCTATTTCAAACCGTTTCGTCGAAGCGGGTGATCCAGCAACGGGGAACAGAGAAACGCGCCCTGCGACACCCACTGCTCACGGCCTCATTAATTAATCACATGGGAGAAATGGCTACCCTATTGGGACGCAATCACGCAATCACGCTCGGGCTCGGGCACATTCGACAGCAGGCAGACAGCCAACCCACAGGCGGCAGCGCGGCGACTGCCTCCCGAGCAGCGGCCGGCTCGCCTGCGCGACACTCACTCGTAGTGGAGGTTGTCGCCGTCGACGTGCATGAAGCCGTACTTGTCGGGTATGGTGGACACCGTGGAGACGGCCGTGGTGTTGACCTGCTCGGAGCTGGACGTGCTTTCGTCGTCGGACGCGGCCACGGCGTCCACGGCGGCCGCCGGCTGGCCGTCCGGCTGGCCGTCCGGCTGGCCGTTCGGCTGGCTGTCGGGCGACTCCGACATGGCCCGGCCGGCCGGTCACTGCGAGCTGGAGCACGCGCAGTCAATAATCACTGCGGGCCCTGGACAGTTCCACTCTCACAGCGCGGCGCCGGCGACTCGCATCGGTCCGACGGGCGACAGGCGGTCACTGCGAGCTGGCGCACGCGCAGTCAATAATCACTGCGGGCCCTGGACAGTTCCACTCTCACAGCGCGGCGCCGGCGACTCGCATCGGTCCGACTGGCGACATGCGGTCACTGCAAGCTACGACAGGTTCAGAGCAACAGGCCTTCGGTGCAATACCCACTAATGGCTCAACTTTGGCGCTTGACTGCAACTAGCCAGCGTGCGGGATGCATTCCCGGACGCCTCTGATATGTGTAGGGGGAGGGCATGGACATATACGCACGGGGCTCAGGACAACTTTGTGTTACTGGAAAGCCCGCCCGACATGCATTCTTCAAAATCATGTGATTATTTATAGTGACGAGCCAAAGTCGAAGCCAACAGTTGAAATAATGCTAAGTGGAAAGGTAGCATCCAAGAACCTTCGCGAAGCTGAAGCCGGATCTATCATCCGCATGTCCGCCCCTTGATCAGCTACTGTCATGCAGTAATCAGTGCCGATAATAATACCAACACGAATTAGCCGACCAAGAGATGTGCATTCGATCACGGCGAAATCCAGCATGGAGGATCAAACCTGCAATTTGGCATACTGCTCAGCATAGTACAGGAAGTATATCAAAATGCCAGCAGAATCCTGTCAGACAGAGATGAATCTAAACTGTGAAAGAGGGCCCCTGAGCCAACAAGAGGGGCCCACAAGGGCCTCTCTCTCTCTCTCCCTCATTGGGATTTTTTTTTTAAATGCCCAAAATCCGAGCAGTGCTGGAAAAGTGAGGGGCCTAAAGTATGTAGATGGCATCTTCAAAAGAGGCATTGGGGACAAAAAGAGGATCGTGAAGTGATGCGCAAAAAAGTCACTTTTGTGGCAAAATGTTGTGTGTGTTGGGACTCCGCAGCTCCTTGGGATGAAAATATGTCATTGCATGGGTTAGTTCTCAGCTGTCATCCGAAACCCTCGCAAAATTGTTTTTTTGGATGCCTTCAGGTCTAGCCCTTTGTAAGATTTCAGGATGCCCTCCTACTTGGTAGTTGCGACAACAAGGGGTATTTTCTAGTAACATCTAGTAACTTCAAGGAACTATGAATCCTGAATGAATGAAAAATAAATCGGTTGAACAAAATTGCCAGCAATGGAGACTTAACTTTCAACTTTAGCTAAATTGGCAATGGTATGTGGTAAGACCGCGGCGATTCGTCCGATTTCCGAAGTCCGCATGGGCTCTATTAAGCTGCAGAAACGCTGTAAGTGGCTTGTAGTGGACCACGTAGGCCTGAAAGGGGTAACTTAAAGTAGGTTCTACTTCCCCAAGGGGGTATTAGAGTCGTAGGGTGACCGCTTTACATCAAACGTGGGCCACCTAAATTCCAAGTGTCGGAGAGAGTGATCGTCGCCAGTCTAGTGCACAGGGGGGTTAATCTAACCCCCTTGTGGGTTTCCAGGTTGATTTCGAAACCGTCGAAGATATCAACTCGAACCTTGATATTGATGCACCTAATTGAGTAGCACGTCGCTTTGCATCACATCCCACCGAAATCATGTCTGGCTCGTGAGGGCAGTTCAAAGTCAGGTCATGCATGCAGCTGCAGATCATACTTAGACCTATCTTGAAACATTTTTTTTTCAGCAAGCACCTAACAATGCTAGTGACAAATGCTGCATGTGTCTACAGGTAACTGGTCAACAAAATAAAAATACACAATAGTTTCTTCACCTTGTAATCTGAGGTGTGATCAGGAGACAATCCTAAACTGAAAACGAATTTTTTGTTGTTGAAGATTTTGGCATTGCTTTGACATTTGGCATTGAATTTTTTGAATTCTGAAGCATTTTCTGCCCCGATATTTTTTTGTTCAGAATACCAGATCACATATGAGTACATTATCATCTATATGCATAACACATTTTAAGCTGATATCTTAACAGGCATCTTTTAGACGATCAAAAAAATACACCCTAGTTATGCGTACTACGGCCACGAGACGCCGGGGAGGCCGGTAAGAGAGGGGAAGAAAATATGCATCCAAGTCATTGTTATAGCTTGCAGAAGGGGTTATGTGGTGGTTATTGGTTTTACGACACGTCGACCGTTGAGTCATGTAGCGTCGCCAATCTCTCACGCCGATTGGTCGCGGGCGAAGAGTGGCGACAGGTAAGACTCGAACCCACAATCTTTCGATTGTGAGACGGGCAACTTGCTCATCGACTACATTTTCCCAAAAATGGGTTATGTGATGTCGTTGATAGCTCTTCTCTCTCATCCAGAACAATAGTCTATAGTGGATGCAAAATAGCACATAATAGTGGATTCAAAATTGACCCCATTTGCAATGCATGCAGCATGAAACCCTGTCTGCGCCGAGCCAGTTTAACTGCGACCTTCTTGTGAGTTCACATTTCCATCTCCGATTTGTCCGAGATAGTTTCGATAACTTCCGAACAGATAATCGGAGCAGCCCACAGTTTTCGTACATGTAGACTGATGAATTTGCCGCCTTTCCGCGCGAAGGTTCTTTATCGGTCACCTAAGATCGCGAGACCACGAGGTTATCAGTACCTAAAGGTCGATTCGTCGGCCTGTACGACCCTGCCCATATTCTTTGTTGTTGGGATTTTCAAGGTATGATGTTCTGCAGCTTACCGCAGCCTCATGAAAGAGGACTTCAAAGTTAAGTGGCTTCACCTGAAATGAAATCAAATGAAATGAGCATCGTGATTATTGTGGCATTTGATGAGACGGTATTTCTTCGCGGCCTGGCATGATTTATCTGGCTCCGACTTGATTTTCAGGATCACCGCAATCATTTTGGTCACGGATGTTTTATGTGTCCCAAGTGCATTTTTTTCTTCTTCAGAGTACCAGATCACATATGAGTACATTATCATCTATATGCATAACACATTTTAAGCTGATATCTCAACAGGCATCTTATAGACGATCAAACAAATACACCCTAGTCATGCTATGCATCGGCCCCTTCAGGGCCGATGTGTTGGGGCCTGGCCGAGTCTTCCGAGGCCTAAATTGATCTTTTGTGGACCAAATCACTTTTGTCAACCTTACATAATGGGGGGGGGGAAGGATGTTGGTGGGCTGCTCCATGGCCTTCTTTGGATTTTCCGGACCCCATGATACTTTGGCCAATTTGTATTTTAAGGTGTTTTATAAATTCTTGGAACATATATTCCCAATACAATGTTTATGAATGTTACTAAATGATGGCACTACTCATTCCCAGTGCAAATGGCTACCTTTCATCTTGTGAGCAAAATAACACCAAGTTAGGTAGCATAGCATAACTTATGTGAACCTTAAGTTAGGTAGCATAGCATAAAAAGTTATGCTTGAGAAATACAAATACATGACCTAACTTAATCTTGCCCAACCTCCACTTGGAGAAAAAGATAAAAATTTCAAACAATTCACGTCCTTAAAATTTTCCAACTTAAGAAAACAATCAAACCTAACCTAAGCAAACATAACTTGCTTTTGAAGAAAAAAATCACATTTTAAAACATTTTTTTTAATCATAAAGACCTAACTAACCTAACCCATTTGTTTGCTTTGTGGAGGCAAAATGTGTGTAAAGCTTGTCTTGTGACCACCATAAAGCACAATAATACAGATACTTCTGGTCCCTGATGAGCTTTTGGACACTGGGCAGTCTTTTTGGATACCATTATGACCCTCAAGTTTCTAGCACAATTAATTGGAGTCTCAGTGCCATTTTTCCCATTTTAGGATTTGTTGCCTCTCGGAGAGGAATTTCCACTTTTTCCCCATTTGGTAAGTATGGCATTAATTTATGTAGCCTTTTGGTTATGCTGTGGCTACACACTGTGCATGTTGTGTGCAACCCCAGAGGTTATGCACCAGGCATATGGTGTGTAACCCTACACCATACACACAAGACTCTGGGTCTAACCATTATGTTCCAAACAATGGAAACTGAGTGAGCTGGGTCCTTGGCCACTGCCAACTATCGAGTGACATCACTGATGGTCCGATGCTATGTAGCATTATATATTTATATAAATACATAATAGGCACATATGTGAATGCAGCATCACATCAATAATCTCAAGTGGATGTCCTTTTTCTAAATCTTGGGCAGAGGTCAAAAGTATCATTAATCTAGCATTCCAAAAGCCTGACCTTGACTAGGTGGCAAAGGCACCTCACTGTGAAGGTTGAGTGCACCCCAGTCCCATTCAACAAATTTATTAGCCAAAGACACCTCTCTGGGTGGAAAGTGCTTGCATGTGGGAGGCTTGGTTGCATCCATCCCCCCCCTCCACCACACTCAACAATTTTGTTTACCTAAAGGTGCCTCTCTGGGTGGAAAAGGTGCCACTCAAAAATATGCCCACACCCCTGTAATTAAATCCAGATCTGTCAGTGAACCTATCATCATGTGTGCCTAACATGTATGTGCCCATGCCCTATATTGTTTCAGATGATTTGGAATCAGAAGTATTTTGTAGTAAGCATAGATGGTGCTAGCTCAATGCTGATGAAGAGTTCTATGTCTTCATCTTCAAGGCCTATAAAATATGAGTATTGTTTAATACATTGATATATTGGAAACAGAATCATGACTATGTATAATTACATTCCAAAATTTTACATAAATATAGTCATTATAATTCACATAAATACAAGTGTTCTTCTTCATTAATATCCTTGAATAAACACTGTATCCAGACTGGAGGCATAGAGAAGACAGATTCCAGGGATAAACTCAGTTTGGTTGCAATCTACAAAAATTACTTAAATCATTGAATAAATCATTGAAAGCAACCCAAACATCATATGCAGTGAGCACACTAGCACCACTAGCAAGGAATGCTCAGGTTTTATCCAGCTTCTAGTACACCAAGAATAATGACTGAAACACATAACTTCCAGATGCCCTGTTCAACAGCTGAGTATGGTGAAGGCAAGACTTTTGGAATGCAATTATGGAAACTTTTGACTTCTGTCTAGGATTTTTTGTTATAAAGGCATCTACTTGCAATCACTTATGTGATGTAGTTATATATATATATATATATATATATATATATATATATATATATATATGCCTATTACCTATATATTTATATAATGCTACATAACATCAGATCGTCAGTAATGTCTCAATATTCAGGATTCACCTGATGCAGCTCCCATCATTTGGAATGGCACAGCAAGACCCAGAGTCTTGTGTGCATGTTGTATACCCACATAATTGCACACCATATGCATGGTGTATAACCTCTAGTATTACACACAAAATGTATGGTGTGTAACCACAATATAGTGCCATCACAAGCTCATACTAGGCTTTCATGGCATATACTAAGTTTTGGGACATCCATTGGCTAGCCCTGTTTGTACCTGGTGTTCACCTGTTTCTTGTGCACCAGGCCTATTGCCTGATGCACTACTGGCAGCTCTGCATGCCCAACATGTCTCAATGCATGTCTTGTGGCTTTTCTGCATGCCTGAGTACACACACCTGAATGTAGGCCTGCTTGCACAATATCTCTTCATCTCTTTAAGATCTCTTTATTTACACTGTATGACTTAAATCTGTATGTCTTAAAGATGCTGTCACTTCTGAACATGGTTAAAGAGTAGGCTGTTCCTGTATTTTGTCGTCCAGAACATTATCCTTTCCAGATAATTCCATTCATATTTGCTGTCTAAGCTGAAGGTTAAAGCCTGTTCCCAGCAGGAACACACATGGCACTTGTTGGGGAAACATTTTTATGAAGAGCAGAGTTCCTCACTCGTTCTCATCCTTCTATAAGAAGCAAGCACCATAATAATCCAAACATTGATAGGTGGGTGGGTAGCCACCTTAGTCCCAGCCTGGCATGACACAAGTTGGTTTTACAGCGGAACTTTGCTCCCAGGTCACGTGGTCTCAGGAACGAGATAGAGGGAGAAGACCCGGCATAGTGATCTGCATAAATTAAAAGCGACCAGCAAATATAATTCTCACATCAGTTTTGATAACAAAATACGTTTTTCTATTGACGCTGCTGAAATAAGTAGAATTAAACTTACGAATATCAGCAAATTGCAATACGCTTTCTAATTTACGTCGAGACTGCACTCAGCTCTACGGTATCTGGCAGCGGACGGATGACTGCCAGATGACAAATTGGCACTATGGTTAAATTAGCGAAGGATGCGGTTATAAGCCAACTTCCTGAGCAACGGTAGAGAAAATAATAACAAAAGTACACTTAATCGATGTCAACCAAGTTTATAAATCCATACCTGATACTGCCGACATGCTCATGCCGCACAACTAATAAATAATCACAACACATCCCACGAGTAGGGCGCTCATGCACTGACTGATTTGTTGCCTGTCGCGTACTGGGATATAGGTTTCGGAATATAAAATGGTTCAAGGAACATTATACTAAAACAATCAGTCTAAAATCGTTTTATTCTCACCACCAAGAAACAAGTTTTGTCAATGAAAAAGTTCAGAAAATTGAGTGAAATCAATTCTTCTTAATAATAAATGTTCTTCGATGTACTTTTTTAGTTCATGTCTGGAATGTTTAGTTGAAGCAAGGAATGACTTGGAAGGATGTAAAGCGACTAGACGGGAGAGCAAATTGCCGCTGTAAAACCGACTACAGGTAGGTACCTAGGTAGGTACCTAGGTTACCCACCTAGGTTACCTACGCAGGTTGGTACCTACCTACCCGCCGCAGAAGGAAGATCGCCTAACACCTACCTTTCAGCCTTCAGCGCTAGTCCAGGGAATAGTATTCTTTCTATAGCGGCATGGAGCAGAAGCTCCACCTGAAATCACGCAAACCGATAATTACCCGAGAACGTCCCAGCCCCCACCACTCCACTTCACAAGAGGACCTGCTACACCACATAACATTTTTTGCTTCGGTTTACGATTTCGTTAATTGCCGCAAGTTGCCCAAAGCATTTGGTAGCATTGGTTCGGAAGGGCTAGGCTTGGGCCGCGTTCGGGCGAGGGAAAATCTTGGATAATTATCCCGATTCGCGTTCGGAACCACAAGTAGGGAAATTATCCAGGAAAATTATCTGTGTTTATGGAGAATCTGGGATAATTTTCAGAGCATGGTCGGCAGACCAATAATTTTCCATTCGCTACTTCTGAACACCGGAACCGGTTTGATTTGGAGGAATATGGCGGATGCAGGCGGCGACCCGGGATTACCGATGTAAGTTGCACTGTATTCAGTAAACATTTGCTAGTTTTCAGCAGCACGTTGAAGCTATTTGTTATTATGTAGACGTGGTTTTGAGTTGAGAGTCGTATCTCAAGTCAGTTTGTCGAAAAAAACAGCGTGCCAGTTTCGGAGGCGGAACTGGCGCAACTTTTCAGAAAGCTGTGTTATGAACAACCACTAAGTAAGGCAAATTTTCAAGTAAATATGGAAATGTCATTTCTGGTGATCATTGTGTAATGGTGTGTATGACCAGTTTGACCCTCTCGGATCATCGGTTTTCTCAACCCCCTTCAACGTCTTGGATGCATGGCTAAGGGATATTGAGTTGACTGTGTCCGTTGGCTACTGCTGAGACCATCAACACCAGCCAAATCACTCTGGCCCCTGCAGTAATGCTAATGCAATGATTCATGGCTCTACTCATTCATGGCGCGTGAGGCGAAGCCGCGGATAATATCTGAGGAAACTGGCCGAACGCGGATGGAAAATAGTCAGGGAAATTATTGCTTGGAGAATTATCCAAAGGGAGAATTTTCCCTCGCCCGAACGCGCCCTTGGGCTAGGCCCAAGGATATTTTCTCTGAAATAAACATTTCTGATATTTTAGAGGGCAAGACTACAATGCTATCTATGAGTCACAACCAGGGACGGAGACGACGAGCCAAAAAGCACGCCACGTAGATGTATCTGAAGTGCGCTCAAAAACGCATTACAAAGGTGAACCAATGATATCTTGGCTGGGACATCTTTGTGTTGGCCAAGGGGCGCCCTTTACGTACCATAGGCGACCCAAAAAGTGGGTGGGACGAATCCGATTCGTCCCTTAGGCATCTACGTCGCATGGTCGGTAGCGGCCAATGTAAAGGTAGCCTGGAAACTGTCCAGAGAAGACAACCCACGAGGGAAAGACACACCCTTGTACTGGGGTACTGGGGCATATGCCCCCTGCCCCCACCACCATTGAAGGTGTCCGGCCGGGAAAAAGGACCGCTCCGGGATGGCTTGAGGTGCACCCCCCACCCCCATGGCTTCTCAACGGGTTTTCAGCCCTAGGCGCCCACGGAGGGAAAATGGCGCCCCTTGTAAGGAAAAGGCACCATTCTGAGAGGAAAAGGTGCCCCTCCATGTACTTAGCAGTGGCGTCCTTCCGGAAAAATGGCGCCCCTCGAGACAAGCACCTCCACTCCAATTCCTGGATCTTAACAATTGTTGGACCTTAACAATTCCTGGATCCACCACTGTCTCGTACCCGAGAATTGCCCGATCTTCTCTCCTCGACACCGGAATTCTTTACTCCAGTTTTATCCCGTGCAATATTTACCTACCGAAGGAGGAAAAAATGCTGCCAAACATATCAGATTAAATGCAAACTTCCTTCTACCATAGCCTTGTTTCTACGTAGTTCTACGCTTGGTGCCTCAGGGCTTGTGGTATTAATTGATCTTATGAAGTTGCTTTTTTAGTTTCCCATTGTTGTTTTTCTATTTCTGAGTTGTGGTCACCAATGATTTTTCGGAGCCAATAGGTAGGTAAGTATTTTGCCGCTAGGTTTTGATAATTTGCATTCTAGACACTAACCAGATCGTGAGAAAAATGTTCGAGCACCATGTTCATTGACATGACTAAGGCAATATGGCAAATAATTTCCATTAAGTAAAAATGCCTGAAATGAATTTGCCTAACAAAATAATAAAATGGGGCTTTGGGTGAGGTAGGTAGGTAGGTAATGTATCATGAATATGAAGAGTATGAGTACTTTTCATGAGTAGGTACCTAGGTACCTATAATATGAAGAGTATCATGAAAATTAATAATAGCAAGCTTTCATAAACCCTAACAAAATACGTAAATTTGTGCTTCAAGCTGTTTTAGGAATTCTTGTTTCATGTTCAATACAGTACTATATGTGAATGTGATTAAGAGGTTGTGATGACTCATTTCTTCTGTTGGATTGTTTTAGATTGTTATAAGGGAAGAGGGGTATTTGAACACGTTCTGTTTCCAGAACACCTACCTTTGGATGTCTCTTGTGTCACGTTCAGCATGTAAATAACAAAATGATGGAGGTATTCATAAACTATGGACCTTTATCTACCAAAACATGAAGGTCTGATCACATAGTTCTACTAATTCTTTGTGTACAGAGCTAGCAAAGTTAAGATGCCATTTTAGGCTTCTGAGAGCAATGGGTTGCAGAGAATCACAAGGAAATGACCTGTATTTTTTTGCAATTGCACCAGCACTTTTTAGTGGCTACTAATAACTTGTACAGAAACAGCTACAGTGAAGTAATCCTGAACAACCACATTTTTGTGTTTGGAATACAGCAGGTGAGAGAACCAGGTGAGAGCACACCACTACAAAATAATTATCTATTCTAAAGTTGTTTTTGCAAGTGGTTAGCAGATTTTTATCAAAAGGGACTGTTTGAATATGGATAGCATGTTCATTTTTGTGTTCAGTAAATGCAGTACAATTACTGGTTCTGACATACAGAAGCAACAGTAGAGCTATTTGTTGCATGATGTCTGAAGTGTTCAGACACCCCCTATTCCCCTACCTACCCAAACATGTTCTGATTCCCAGACACCTAGCCTTGCACATCTCCCTTGTCATGTTCTGAGCATACTTAACAAAAGAAATGGTGGTATTCATAAATGATCAGCCTTTCTCTGCATACAAATGAAGACAAATTTGCAGTTTAATTTGTTTTCTTGGAATTTATTTTTCTAATGCAACATTTGTGAATGTGGGAAACATGATGTGACCATTTATTCCCTTGTCAAATGCATGTTTTTCAGTTGGGTGGTAAAATGACACCCAAAAATGGGTTGGAGTTGGGTAATATAGCATAAAAGTAATATTCAAAAGCAAGAAGAAATGATGTAGCATAACCCAACCTAACCTAGCCAAACCTATGCAAGAAAGCAAGTTGTTTTTTTTTTAATGGCAGATTTTCAAACATTTTTTTCTTGGAAAAAATAAAATAAAAACCTAACCCAGCCTAATCTAACCAAGCCTGAGCTGTTATTGAAGAATAAATAACTCATTAAAAATAATCCCAAAAAATTCAACAATTTTATGGCATACAACAAAACCCTCACCTAACCTAACTAAACCAAACCTAACCCCTTTGTATGCTTCAGAGAGGTAAAATGTGTGTAAATCCTGTCTCATGGTTACCTTAAACTGCAATCATACCAAATGAAGTTCTGATAGCTCAGTGGTACCAATTCTTTGTGTCTAAATCTACCAAATCTATAGGCACCATTTTCAGGCTTTGGAGGGTGCACAGCTTATGAAAGTCATAAGGAAGTGGCTTCCAATATTGTTTTCCCCAGTTGCATCTGTATTTTGTAATGGCTACTAATAACTTCTACAACAACAGCTACAGTGAAGACTTGTGATTTGCAATCAAGTTTTATTTTGGTGAAATGTGTTAGACACTGTTTTATTGTGTTATGAATGTGTTCCACAAGCAACACTGGTGATTTTCTGTGTGTTCCCTGAATGGTACAGCAGTGTTCAGAATATGGTATGTGTATCTGCACCTGTGAAAACAAATGTGTTGAATTCTGAGCACAGACTAAATAAACATTTTAAGCTGCAAGGTTGTACTTAGCAGTGGCAGATCAAGTAATTATCATTGGGGAAGGGGAACATTTCTTGGAGGGGTGCCTTCCAGCTGAAGAATTTGCTCAGTGGGGGAGGGTTACACTGGAGCATACTGAAGGGGCACCTTTTCATACCAAAGGGGCACATTTTTCCCTGAGAGATGTGTTTATGGCTAACAAATCTGTTGAGCATAGGGTGGGGAGGATGCACCAGAGCCTTCCTGAAGGGGTACTTTTGCTGGCCAGAAGGGCACCACCTTTCCATAAGGGGGAGGGGCTGCAGCTCATTGCTTTCGGCAGACTGAGCTCAAACTAAGACAGGCGACCAGCCGGTGACGCCGACACCGCTAACCGCCAGCCAGGTCGCGGTGAAGTCATTCATCTGCTGTCCTCAGCATCTTGCACGACTGGAACAGTGGGCAAAAATGGAGGAAGCATTTGCCTAGCACTTGTTCATGCCAACAAAACAGTGTATGCTGAGTGGGAAAGAGAGAACAGAACACCTTCCAGCCTGCAACTCGGCGCCCGTCTGGTGCAATTATCATGAGCAGCAGAGGGGGCAGGACGCACAGCAGCGAGGTCGCGGCCACCAGCCGTCCCGAAGGCGTCGTCGAGTAGCAGTTGTGTCCAGCCGGCCAGTCGGCCGAGCGTCAGACGGCTGCCGAGTGCTGGTGCAGCACCGTTCCCGCCCGCTTCCAGGCGCACATCGGAGTGCTGATTGGATTTGCATCCAATGTTCAACCAGCTGGCGCCAAGAACATGACACCGGGGTGAACACCCAGTAAACATGCTGATGTCGGCCCGCCGTCGGCATGTGCGGGGGCGACCTCGGTATCTCGTAAGCGGCATGCCGACATCTAGCCGCTCTCGGCCCGACATCGACGAACTAACCTGGAATATTAACACATGTCAGGTTGAGTTCAGCAGGTCAATAGCGGCCAGCCGACGTCAAGCCGCTGGCCGACATTTCACTCCCCAGCCGACAGCGAGCCGCTATCGTCCCAACAGCAGCCTTACATCTTCTCCGACGCCGGCTTCACGTCGGTTGCATGTCGGCTGGGTGTCGGCAGCATCTCGGCATGAGCGGACATTCCAACCCCCTCCCCCGCAGCTCACAGGGAGCTGCTATCGGCATGTTCACTGGGCAGGGCTTGGATTGAATGTAACACGTGCCCCACAAATGTCCACATCCAGTGCTCATTGCCGCACGTGAAGGATACCATGCCCACCTGCAGGACCACGATGGTGATGATGCCGTCGCAAACATCGTGTGTGAGGCATGTGCTGGTGCTGTTCCTGAGTAGTGCTAGCCACTAACTACTAGTTAGTATTCGTGTTGCTTAGTTTTTGTGTCGGTGGAGGACCTGAGCAGCGATGTCGGAATGCCTGCGCTCATCATTCGCCGCAGACGGTGTCCCCTTCGCCGATCATCGCCGCCGTGTTCTCGCGCGGAGACGGGCAGTTGAGCCCCCCCAGTGCGGGGCGTTGCTTGCAAGTATACCATTAGGGGGGCACTGGAGGTGTGTGCTCACTCCCATGGAAGGGTGGCGCCTATCCGGACATGGGCGCCATGAGGGCCCGGTTGGGCCCCTCCTGGAATGCTCGGGTGCACATCCCCCTCCCGCACTGAACGGACTTTTCAGTAGAAGTCGCTCCTTTTCGAGAAATCATGAGATGAAAGGGCGCTAGAGTACACCTCCGCGCCGTGAATTTTTTCAGCCGAAGGGGCTCCTCCGAGGAAATGTTCCCTCATAAATTATCTCATCTCATCATAAATTATCGATCCGCGTCCGAAATATGGGACTTTTGACAGGGTTCTTTGGTTCGATGGCAAGCATTTAAGATGCTCGTTCGCGCCAAGACTTTGTGGGGAAATTATGATGGGAGAGCTAGGTACATTGGCGTTGCGGGGCCGACAGGGTCAGCGTAGGGTCAACACCCTGTACTGACCAATGCCAGGGGCTGTCCCTCTCCCCCAATCAGGAATGGATACACGATTTTTCTCCGAATACACCCCTTGGGGGACATCCGCAGTGGCGCCCCATCGATAAAATAGTGACACTTCAGGTGAATGCCCTCAATGAAATTACTGGATCCGTCCCTGCCTCCACTAGGATATTTCCACTGGGGTTGGGGGGGGAGGTGAGGGCTGCTCCAAGTATTTGCTGAGTGACAGGTATATATTAAGCGACCATCCTGGGTATTCGGTCAGATCAGGTCTCATATGGAGCCATTCATCAATAAATGTGTCAAGTCAGCAGTCGTGAAATAAAACATTTCTTTAGGAGGTATATTTGATTAATTAAAGTGTTCGGGAAACAACACGCCGAGTACGCGTAATCCAGCATACCCACATTTTCGTGTTCGGAAAGCAACACACCACTACGAAATAATTGTCTGCTTTAAAGTTGCTCTTTGCTAGTGGTTAGAGGATTTTAATCTTTCATTTTCATCATATACATGGAATATCTTTTCCACCATGACACCAATATCAACAGCCAAACAAACTCACCTCACTACCCTTTTCCTTCAATGATATGATCATTCCTTAAGAAAGTTATTTTGTGTACCATCTAGAAAGCACAAGTCTGCTGTAAGGAGCTGTTGAGCATATGTATGGAAATGTAAGTTCTGAACACCCATGGAAAACCCCTAATGTCCATGCACTTGGAGATTACAACTTTTACGTTTTTGGAGATACATGCTTGGCCAACAGCCGGTTATGTTTATGAGATTCACACCACCAGGTGTCTTACTAGCCTACAAATGTCACTGGTACTGCTGGGTGTCCCCATCGATTCACAAATGTCACTGGTACTGCCGGGCTTCTCCATCAATTATCACAAACCACCTGCATCAGCAGGTATCACCATTATGTGTGTGGAGCATGGACATGGCCAGATAGGTGGCTAAAACCTGATGTGTGGTACGTGATGATGGCTTGACGTGTGGCGTGCGATGGTGGCATAACATGTGTTCTGTGACGATGGCCAGACGTGTGGCTGAAACCTGATGTGCGGTGCGTGATGGTGGCGTAGCAGGTGTTCTGTGACAATGGCCAGACGTGTGGCTGAAACTTGATGTGTGGTACGTGATGATTGCTTGACGTGTGGCGTGCGATGGTGGCATAACATGTGTTCTGTGACGATGGCCAGACGTGTGGCTGAAACCTGATGTGCGGTACGTGATGGTGGCGTAGCAGGTGTTCTGTGACAATGGCCAGACGTGTGGCTGAAACCTGAGGTGTGGTTCGTGATGGCGGCTTGACGTGTGGCGTGCGATGGTGGCATAACATGTGTTCTGTGACGATGGCCAGACGTGTGGCTGAAACCTGATGTGTCGTACGTGATGATGGCTTGACGTGTGGCGTGCGATGGTGGCATAACATGTGTTCTGTGACGATGGCCAGACGTGTGGCTGAAACCTGATGTGCGGTACGTGATGGTGGCGTAGCAGGTGTTCTGTGACAATGGCCAGACGTGTGGCTGAAACCTGAGGTGTGGTTCGTGGTGGCGGCTTCACGTGTTGCATGTGATGGTGGCATAACATGTGTTCTGTGACGATGGCCAGACGTTTGGCTGAAACCTGAGGTGTGGTTCGTGATGGCGGCTTCACGTGTTGCATGTGATGGTGGCATAACATGTGTTCTGTGACGATGGCCAGACGCGGCGCGCGCAGGTGGCTTGACGCGCCGGCACGATGAGCTCGGCGTCAGTGCCACCCTACATGGACCACAGCATCGGCCACAACCGCTGCTGCAACCGGCGCTTCTGGTGCATCAGCGACATCTGTGGCATCATCTGCGTGGTCATCACGTGGTTCTTGATCGGCTACGCCGAGTACGTGGTGATGGGCGTGATCCTGCTGTCGTGGCCCGTCTCGCTGGGCCGCGTCCTCCACACGGTCGTCTTCAACCTGCTGACGACGTTGGCGTTCTGCAGCCACCTGCGCACCATGCTCACCGACCCGGTGGGTGTTATGGTCTGCTGGTGTCCACAACGCGCCGCGCCACGTTGTGCGTCGTGTTCTGGCGGCGTTGGAAATACCCGGCTGAATTGGACGTCCTCTCCGGAGGGGCAGGTGGGCACATAGGCCCTTCTTTCACGTTGCGGACGAGGCTGACCGAACGACCTTGACCGGTCGCCGCACGGCTCCCTGCCACGTGAGCGAGCAGGCCAGTCGGGTTGTAGCGTGCAAAAATTGACTATAAGCTACTGCTGTTCTCCGGAGTTTACGTCCAGAAGTGTCCAGTATTTCCGACCCTGTGTCCAGGTGTGTTGAAATGTGTGCGCGTCTGATAGCAGGCTCGTCTCTGGCCGGCCGACCGACCGACGCCCCACCCCTGACCGGCTGTATGCCCGCAGGGCGCCGTTCCGCGAGGAAACGCCACGCGTGAGGCCATGCAAGCGGTCACCATGCGCGAAGGCGGCGTCGTGTACAAGGTGGGGTGCACACTCGGAGGGGTGGGGGGGGGGCAGTGTGAGACATACGCCGGGAGTGGGGTGGGGCGTATATTGGCGGAGGGCACAGAGTGAGGTATGCGCCACTGGTAGAGGGTATGGGGTGATATACACACTGGGATATACTCCGTTACATCTGTCTACTTGTGTTATTGGGCATCTGCAGCGTGGTTTGTACACGTCTCCAGCCGATGTGGCGGCAGAGGAGGACTGTACATCCAATGTGTACGAAATGTTCCGCGTGGGAACCGTTATCAGGTTAGTTGGGTTGGAAATTCCCTTGCGAAGTCCCAGTTGTCTCCAGAAATCCACGCCTCGCTCTTCCCTACAAATGGTGCATCCACAGAAGTTCTCGTAGCATGAATACGACACAGGGTGTCTAAACTCGCTCAGTTAGGCGCCTGGATGTAAATATAGAGGATTATCTCTGTAAAATATGTGATATACAATAGCAATGGAACCACATTCAGCTGATTCCTTACCTCGAAATAGACCTAAGTGCTGATTTTGATTACCATATTCCTCAGGATTTGGATGCTAAATCAATTTGAAATCGTATCTACATCCTTCCCTCGACGCCTAAAATCACGAACCTGGACACACTGACACGACAAGGACGAACACTTTAGACGGACGTGAATCGGATCCGATTGCGCCTCGGGTTACCCCCGCATCGGGGGCGGGGTCGGCGCACTGGCAGACACCGCGCACTGTTCCGTACAGAGGTGACGCTGAGTCGGCGGCTGTTGCAGTGTCCCAAGTGCTGGAGCATCAAGCCAGAGCGGGCTCACCACTGCTCAATCTGCCAGCGGTGCATCCGCAAGATGGATCACCACTGTCCCTGGGTCAACAACTGTATCGGCGAAAACAACCAGAAGTTCTTCGTGCTCTTCACGGTGAGACGGAATTCTGCTGCGGCCGCCTGATCTGTTTGGCTGTCAGTTGTCTTCGGTTGGGTTTTAGGATGACACGGATGCGTCTTGATGAACGGTTTGTTTGTTTTTTTTTATAGTGTGAATTGGATGTGCTAAATGGGACGTTATAGCATTCAGTGCAGTAACCATGTTAAAGCGCCAACCACGTTTTATTTTTTTCCCCTTTATTTTCCTTGAAAATATGCTCAATTTATTCATTGTTTGGAAGGCGACGATGTAGATGATTTCTAGCTTCCACATTGCAAGTTAAATTGGGTTCGTGGTGGGGTGTGGGGGGGGGGGCTGAAAAAATTATCGACTTCTTTAACCTTGGGATTTTGATAGCCATGAGCGTCAGGCTTGTGTTAAAATATTATTTGTATTCCTGAAATATGCTTGGACTTCGATAAGTCGGATGATATATGCACACTTTGCATGAATATCAGCCGGTTGATGGACACGAGCCCGACACTCTTTCGATCCGGCAGTGCTGCCAACAGATGCGATAGCTTCTGAGTTACCGGGAGTCATTTTCTGTGGAGACATTTCACGGCTGCCTGGCCCGGTATGCTGGTTGCGCATTAACCCTCTCCCCCTCACTCACTGGTTGCGCATCAGTTCAACCAACCGACACTTCAGTGTGGATTGTCATAGGTGCGGTGCAGTAAGTCGAGATTGTTCCAAAGGTGCTGTGCAGAAGCTAAGCATTATTCAGCGGTGTTGTGCAGTAGCTTGGCTATGTAGTCACGAGAGGGAACTTTAGGCGCGTCAACTGCATTAGTCAATTCTGGTCCAAGCGCCCTAAAGCCCAAATAATTAACTGCATTAGTCATGCAGGTTCTATGTGGTCGCATTTGCGTTCATTACCAATTGCGTTGGCTTCAGGAACGACAACATCGACCGCTCCTGTGCTGCGTCGTGTGTTCCAGGACAAACGCTGGGTACATCTCCGTTACATGCTGTGCCAGTCTGTGCCGCCACGCCCGATCTGGTCGGGTCGCTGGCGGCGGCACACCGACCCGTGCGCCCCCGCCGCCCTGACAGCGACTCGTGTCCGGTCCGGCAGCTCTACATCATGCTGATCTCGGTGCACTCGCTGATCCTGGCCGTGCACCAGTTCGTCGCCTGCTTCCACACCGAGTGGAGCTCGTGCAGCGCGCACACGCCGCCCGCCACCGTCGTCATGCTGCTGTTCCTGGTGTTCGAGGGCGTGCTGTTCGGCATCTTCACGCTGGTGATGCTCGGCTCGCAGATCCAGGCCATCTGGACCGACGAGACGGTGGGCGGCTGCGTTGTCCTGTGGTCGTCCAGTCCGGCCACGCGTGGTCGCATGGCTGTGGTCTCCTGCGGTTGTCCGCCGTCCAGTTGTGGTCCCTGGGGTCGTGCAGTTGCGGTCGTATGCGGGCGCTCAGTCGCGGCCCCCGTGGTCGTCCAGTTCCGATCACCGGTGGTCTTCTCAGAACTGTGGTCCCCCATTTTGGCTCTCCTGTGGCTCTCAAGTTGAGGTGTCCTGTCTCTTTACATCAGGTTTCTTGTTGCGTGGTTGAAGTTCCTTGTTGTTCTCCGGTTAGATATCCTGCGATCGTCTAGCTTTGCTCCCATGGGTCTCAAATCGGTGTGTCCTATTTATATGCAATCACCTCAGTAGTAAATTTCCACCTGATGTTGTTGATGTCTATTTTACTGCATTTATTGTAGACATAGCAACCTTCAGGGCTATTTTTGCGATCATTGATGTTACGTTTCGTGATCATTGAGGGTTCAATGCAACATCTAAGAATCTACGTTTGTCCATCAGATAAGCTGCCCCAGATGTTTCACTCTGCATTATCACGCAATGTTATTAAAGTGCATAAGTTGATATTAAGTATATATATGTGTGCGTATACAGACATACATATATATATATGTGTGTGTGTGTGTGTGTTTGTATGTATGTATGTATATGTTTGTCCAGTTTGGAAAGGTGCATCTATCCTGTATGTCATTTTTAATGCACCGTGTATATGCTTCGTACCTAAGTGCGTCAAATACAGGGTGTTTCTGGAGGCTTATCCTGTCAGGTAAGTCTCTCTGGCGGATGGACTTACTGTTTAAAGTGACGAGACACATGTGCACTCGACAGGGCATCGAGACGCTGAAGAAGGAGGAGGTGCGGTGGCAGCGTCAGTCGCGCTGGAAGAGTCTGCAGGCGGTGTTCGGCCGCTTCTCCACGTCGTGGTTCTCGCCGTTCACGCGGCCGCCGCTGCACAGTAAGGCGGCGCGTCACATGTACTCGGTGTGAGCGGCCGGTCGGAGGTGCCCTGGGCCACACGTCACGTGCGCGCACGCGACACATTTCGCCACTGGCCATATCTGCGTTCGCGCGACAGTCGGCTGTTGGCGGGCTTCTGTGAAGATGAGCATTCCTGAAGAGCGCGGTGGTCGGCGACTGCAATTCGTGGCGAGTGAGGTGTTCACGGAGGGCGTGGTGTGCGACCAGTGGTGATCGGTGATGGCGGATCGAAGGCGGCGCTGGCGCGTGGACCCACTCGCTGGAGATTGCCGACTCGGAGGTGGCGAAACACCCGACCGCGGGACGGCGTCGGAACGCGCTGCGTCCGGCCCGTCTCCGTCTTAGGTTGTGATACTGAGCGTTGCTCATCGTGAGTTGGTCCTGTGTTGTGAGGTGCGAGCACGTGCGGTGCCTTTATGTGGACGCGGTGACGGCGGGGCCGGGCCCACTGAGTGGCGCCGCTTCGCCGCCACGATTCCAATTTGAGGTGTCTCCTCTCTCTAGCTTGCGCGCGTTCGACCGTGTAGTATAATCAAGGTGTAGGCCAGACGTGCGGCCACTGCTTGAGCCGGCGCAATAGTCGACGCTCTCCGTGCCCAGATAATCCGACCTGTCGCGCCACACCGCCGATGCCCGCGCACCGGCATCGACGCGCTCCCGACCCTCTCCAGATCTCTGCTAGGTAGGGTGGCCACGCAGCGTTGTGGTGGACAGTTTTACGCGTGCGAGCATAATATCCTTCGGGAGAAGACTGTGCCCTTGGCGTGTACCGCCAACTATTAATCACACCAAATGCCTCAAGCCGGAGTACTCACGGCAATCTGTCGCCTGTTGCGCTGTGCATATCATGCGGCCGAACACTGGGGAATCCACGGGGGAGGGGGCCCGCGGGGTTGTTTTGTACGTGGAATGTCATGTTATCGATACGTCAATGATCGCAACGATCACCTCCTGCTGGCTGTTTTTTTTTAATGACCCGGTGAACAGAACCTGCTGCTGTTGTTCACCAGGTGCGCTACTATGTCGCCGCCACCCACCCGCCGACGTTCCGACGTGGGACCAGGTGTACGGTGGAACGCTTCAGGCGTATTTCCGCACGTGACGGTACTGCGCTACGGTGTACGCGCTTTGTGCAATATGTGGAACACATCGATGTAAGCCGGCGTTTTCGTGGCTGTCGGAGGACGGACGAGAGCAGTCCTGCCATTGGGATGGTTGTGGTTGTGATAACCATCGGGCGCGACGTTGTTCTGCACTGGCAGGGGTCGTCGAAGCGCAAGTTTAGGCTTTCCGGCAGGTGCTGGCGTCGGCGCGGCGCGGAGACCGGCGGTGATATCACTCGAGAAGGTTAAAACGGTCATTTAGACGTGGCCGAAGGTTACCATAGGTCGTCTCCTGGACTCATCGTTCGGGGTTATTGGGCAAACCTACCTGCTCGCCTGGTTCCACTTCCGGTTTGTGCTAGCAAATTTTGAATTAGATTGATGCGCGTTATAACCGAAATAACCAGTGCACGATGTAACTCGCTTAGCGAGTGAGTGCAGGAGACGGAATATAACCCTCCCGTATTGCGGGCGATGGATCGGTTATCATGCCGTAGTGAGCAGAAAACGCGTGGAGCGCCGACACTGCCCTCTGTTGGAAATTCGTGTAGGCATAGATACCGTGTCTCCAGATAGGGCGGCGCACCGTACGGACAAAGGGTTCACTAGCCCTGTATGAACAATGGCTGTAACAAGTATCCCAGAGGAGGTATTATTATGCAAGTCTGTCGAGACGAAAATAAAAAAAAATTGTTTAATTATGAATGAGGATGACTCAGGCAACGTGTCAATTTGAATGGTTCGGGAAGGGTGTATGCTCTTCGCATTGGGCAGCCGTGAGGACCCCGATATTGTTGCAGGAGACGTGGTTATTTTGGGGTGCTTTTTATCAACTGCCCCATGACATGAGACAGTTGATCTTCGGCTTCTTAAGCTGGTCACGGTTGAGATATCTATGCCGTAGTTTCACTGATAAAACGATTTTAAACGTGCTGGCAGACTGATGGTGAACACCGAGTTGCAGTTTCGGCGGCTGTTTCGCTAACCAGTCCCAAATGTCCATTGTGGTCGGGAATGCGATTAGCTAGGAGACGAGGCATGCATTTATCGTGTATGTGGGGACGTTCTGTTTTCGAAATTGACCGGCATAAATTAGTTTTTTTTTCAGATGACATGCAGGGCGGGGGTGTTTTATACACTTTGGAATGGGCAAGCAGCGTCCGTTCAATGTTTCCTTTGCCCCTCCATTAACTTCAACACTTAACATGGGACTCGATTGAGTGCTTCCCCCCACCACCACCCTCCAACCATTTGGGTCCGCCCATTGCCTTCATGTATTGTGCCCCCAATAATTTTCAGAAATCAACGCCCTTGCGACGGGTGAGGTGTACGATTGGAGTGCTATAATCAGCAATCGACGGTGCCGCCAGGTTCCCGTCGCCACGCTTATATGCACGCTTCATCCCGCGGTACCGTTGAATACCGTTCAGACAGCGGTTCCGCGCTGTCTGAACGGCAACCAAGCACGTGCTTCTGCAACGAATTCGGCGCCACTCTGCCACATGTATTGCGCCGAACAGGCGCAAACGCATCCTAGCGCGCGCAAAACATCGCACAGCGCCACGATATATATCTAAAATAGACTCTGATACCGACCGTAAAACTGAACAATTCTGGCAAACGGTGCGATGCCGTCGTGAACGCAAGTGAAAGGAAACGACACGACCGGCGCGGCGCGGACGAGCCGGCTCGTGGCCAGCCGCACATTGCACATTGTCACCCTGGCTCGCCACCAGCGCCGCCCGCCGCGCGCCGTGAACGCCGTCGGCGGGCGCCGCGCCGGCCCACTCGGCCCCGTGAAAGCACGCGGTTGTGTGACGGCGCAGGCGGGTCGGCCCTGCGCCGTCGGTTCGGCCGCCAGCCGCCAGGTGGCACTGCTGCGGCGCTCCCTCGGTCCACCTGCAACTCGGCGGCCGCCACGTCAGACTGCTGGCGAGGGACGGGAGGAAGAATTGCAGTTGAAGTCGGCAACAGGTTCGAAACATCAGAGCCTAGCCTCTCCACTCCCGGAAACCTTTGTAAAATAGCTAAACATGAGCAACGGAATGATATGCGTGTATGGTGATGAACATTGCACATTATATAATATGCACATTCGGTAAAGAACTGACGATGGATCAAGGTATGCCCACAAGAGGTAAATGACTGACGGTGAGTCGGTAAGTGTATATCCACGTGCGGTAAGCGGCCCATCAATGTGCACATGCCGTAAGCAACTGATCCACCTACACGTGCGACTAACACAACTGATTGTTGATTCACCCCCTCTTACCGGTAAGAAATCATCGATTTGCATCAGGCAGCATATGCAGAGGTATCATATACAGGTCGATCAGAATTGACGACTATGCCATGAACCCTTGGGACGGGTGAGACTGGCGGTTGATCACGATAAATTAGTAGAAAAACGAATGCATTTTATAGTCGCGTCACACGACGGCCTTCCTCAGCAACGAGTGGGAAGTCATTGACCAGCTGTACTCACGCATTAGCTTCCGCCAGAGTTGGTGCGTGAATAGTCATTGGAAGACGTGGAGGGTCGCTTCTCCTGAAAAAAATGACCACGGAAAGGCGTCGGACCAGGGGGACCAGCGCAACTAAAAATAACATGCCAGGCGACGCCGCATTGGTGACCAAAACTATTAACAGCCGCCTGTTTTCCAATGTGCTGTCGATAAACCACGTCGCTAAGTTCCACACTAAAGTACTAAGTACAGAATGCGCTATATTGCGGGTATGTATATGCCGGGACATAAGGGAATGCGGCTATTCGCAAGCACATCGCAACAGCGCTACAAATGGCTGCGTCCACAGATGACCGCCGGGTCAAATCACAGCCAGGGCTGGGAAACAACACCTTGTCCCAGATATTTGTCATCGAGAACATCATCCTCTCCGGAGAACTACTTTTCATCTTTTGAAAACAATTGAAAGGATCCGTTTCACAATTACTGCAAACTTCTTCATCATTGAGAAAAACGCCTGCAGCTGCTGGAAACAGTGGAAACATAGCAACGGTTATGTGGACCGCAGGCGCAACACTGACCACACACTTTCATATGGCGTCTACATCCAAAGAATACCTCAGAAAGTGTGTGGACGAAGTAGCGTGGCTAGACCATGTATTCGTACTTATAAAGTCATGAAAGCTACATACAAGACGACAGGTACTTCGTATACTCCCAGGAACAGCTACGAAGTAGCTGTTCCTGGGAAGAAGGAACGGCAGATTGAGAGATACAGTTTTCCCCATTTTATGAACGGAAAACATAATGTCAACATTTCCAACCCCCGATGTCCAGAAGGCATTTCGGTACTTTGTAGGACCGCACGCATGTGCCATGCTGTTGCAATATTAACATATCCATGGAGCTTCCAAGGCTATTGGGTCGGGGTGGATGGGGAGATGACCAAGGAGCTTCCATCACTCAAAGCCTGGTTTTGTCTGGTGTAAACGCTTAGAGTTATTGGTTGAGGGTAGATAGGTTGAGGGATTTTTCCCTGAGAAGTAGGGAGCTACGCTTTTACATAAAAGATATGATTATCGCATGGTCGAACCCCAAAATTAACTAGACTATCTCCGCCTTTACTTCACGGTTGCTGCTCTATACAGTGGGTATTCTAGTGAAACTCAAGTGCGAAACTCGAGGGGGCATACCCAGGGAGGTCAGACTCAGGAGAGAAGTCAGGTCCCAAAAGGATCATGCGCAGGAGGGAAGGGAGGCAGGCACGGGGGAGGTCAGGCGCAGGAGGGGAGGGAAGACACGGGGGAGGTCAGACGTTAATTCCTTTTGGTTAATTCCGTGACGTCACGTTGCAGTCCGTGAGCTGTAATGACGGCCGGGCACCGAGCAATGAGTGACATTTGTGGAGGCCAAGGGACGAGGTGGCCGAGTGGTTAAGGCGTTGGATTGCTAATCCAATGGGCTCTGCCCGCGTGAGTTCGAATCTCATCCTCGTCGGGGCTGTTTTGGCGTATCGAGCATGTAGATCAGTCACTTGTTGCATTGACTTCATGATTATTCACGCAATAAGTCACAACCACTACAAACCTTCGTAATCTGCGTACCCGAGTTCGATGCAAAGGTACCGGATTTTTGTCGATAAAAACAAGTATCGAAATTTGTTTTTTCCCCGAAGATCCCGAAGGAGGGTAGGAAAACGTATCGTTTTTGCTTTGATAGCGCCCATTGTCTTTTTCAGAGTGCCATCTGTCTCGAAATTTGTCACTCCATAGCATATCTCCGGGCATTTGACCTTCACAATATTGGTGACTGACCTTTGCAAGTGTCATCAGTGAAACTATGGCATCAGCTTGCATGCATATCATCAATATTGAAGCCCGAAACAGCATTTGTTTTGCGACCAGGGTCCGAAACTACGGCGAGGATGGCTGACCGACTACACCCCGATATTGACCTGTTTGTCCTTACCTAGAACATCAGCCAAAAGATCTAGCCCACCCAAAATTAACAATACACTAGCCATTTTACTCGCATAAAGGAATTTCATTTGATAAAAAGGTCCGCACAAATTAGCGATCGGATAGTTCGTTATTTGGGCTTCAGGGCCCATGAGTCGCGATGGCCGCACAGCGCCCATGCTTACTAACGTGTGGCAGCAACACCCAGCGGGGGCACGGCGAAGTGGGAGGCCGCACGACGAAGTGGGAGGCCGCACGACGAAGTGGGAGGCCGCACGACGAAGTGGGAGGCCGCACGACGAAGTGGGAGGCCGCACGACGAAGTGGGAGGCCGGGCGACGAAGTGGGAGGCCGGACGACGAAGTGGGAGGCCGGACGACGAAGTGGGAGGCCGCACGACGAAGTGGGAGGCCGGACGATGAAGTGGGAGGCCGCACGACGAAGTGGGAGGCCGCACGACGAAGTGGGAGGCCGCACGACGAAGTGGGAGGCCGGACGACGAAGTGGGAGGCCGCACGACGAAGTGGGAGGCCAGACGACGAAGTAGGAGGCCGGACGACGAAGTTGGAGGCCGGATAGGTCGGACGAACACATGCAGGAAGGTCGGAAAGCAGGGGAGCCGGGGGGCTGGGGTAACCTACCCGTTTCTGGTGCGACGCCGCGTGCAGGGACATGCCCAGGTCCGGCAGGTGGGGAGGCGGTGCGCTGGCTGACGCTTGCGCGATCAGTGCCATACACTCGTCCAGAGTGCGGATGAACGTGTCGCAGGTGGCGCCCAGCAGCGAAGTCGCCTCGTCCATGTGCTGCAACCATAACATGCAATTAGTTCGCAGTTGTCTACCCGAAACTGACAAGCTTACGTGAAGAAACGTGCATATCACGGTCCACAAACTTCATACTGCGCATGATTGTCGTACCTGGTGAGCATACTTCTTGCAATAATTCAGAACACAACCAACTAATGCTGGGTGGCTTCTTTGTTGATACGCGGGTAAGAGGATTGTCCTCTGTTGGATACCTCGCCATATTGGTATCACTGGCAACGAACTCGCCGACGTCGCTGCAAAGCATGCCGCTCCGTCTCGTTGGACTCGAGCTCTGCCTCTCCCCGCGATGGATTTTTACTCCTAAGTATCTAGTTTTCTCCAATAAAAATGGCAAGAAAGTTGGGATTATCACGTTTCGAACAAACTTCAATCTATAAAACAAGTCACGGCACCATAGCCGTAATCACTGAATAAGTGCAGGAGGGAAGAGGTACTCTTGGCACGATTGCGAGTAGGGCACACATGCGCCACACACAGACACCTTCCGATCAGGGAGGCAAAACCACGCTGTTCTCGACACAACGCACCTGTGACAGTTCGCCACATACTGTTTTCATGCCGCAACTTCCAGGAGGAACGGAAACGTCACTTCGATGGCAAACTGTCATGGAACGTCGTACACCGATGTTTTATGAGACAGTTCGGAGTTTGTTGCCACAGGGCATATATAACGTAACATAGCGGCTACTCAGTTCCATGTCATTTATCCTTTCAATGATAGGCACGCGGAATTCCATATCACGTCATGAAAAATAAAACAGGTATGGGCGCTAGATAACCACTAGCAGTTCAGGCGCCCTTTACCCCAATATACAACAATATTCTTTATTGGTATCGATGTCATTACGAATTGTAGTTTAGGGGCGCATCGACTGCAAATGTATATAGCATGCCATTACTAAGAGGCAACGCCGAAGCTCACCTGAATCGGCAACACACACTCACCGTTGCAATGCCCAAAGAATGACCACTGCACATTCAGCGTAAGCATTAGAGCATACACGTTACTAGCTTGCAATACCGGGCGCTTCGGTTGTAAAAAAGGAGCACAACATAGAGCGGGGCAGGAACTTAGCATTGCATCCCTATTAGCTATACTAATCATGCGATGTCAATGCTTCCAGTCCTGACAAGTAGTGTAGCCGTTTTTTTTTTGTATAAGGAACGGGGGATGTCCAATGTCCAAAGGTAATGGTCGAGGCAGGTCCAGAGACAATGGTCCATATCGAGGAAATACAGGGATAAAAAAAGTTGTGCGCTTGTCCAGAGTAGGAAAAATGCTGGGAATCACCAGTTTTTATTACGCTAGTAGAATTAACCGGTAAAAGCAATGTACTTGCACAAACTGTTAACCGCGTAGCAGACCACGACGGGTTAATATCTCTGGAACCTTCGCATCCAGATTCACAAACCTGTCAGTCTCCTGCACAAGATTGATGTCTTGACACAAATGTTTTTGCCAGATCCCTGGTATTAACCAGTTTATGTCAGCATGTTGCCAACCATGGTTTGTATAGCATCCAAGGGCTCGCCGGGTAATAACCTTCGTCCGTGCACGGCATTCTGCCACATTCGCCAGTGCAGGAGAGGTTGTCACCCTCACCTCCAGTATTTCCAAACGACGTGCAATAAAGCCAGCGTGTTACGCGTCACGGGACATTGCGATTGATGGCCGATTATCATACACTGGATCGCTGGGTGACCTCTCAGGTCACCTTAAAGGACAATCTTTCGCAAACATCTGAAAGTTTCACGTTCAATTGGCGCCTGTGTAAAACAGTAGCAGATGTGCGCTTCAAACGTCTGCCATGGTGTTCTTCAGTACTTTGGTATACTAGCAATGCACGACTTGCTGCACATAGACCCACAGGTAAGGGGCCAGATGAGGTCAGTGTTGCCCTTAGGTTTCCGAAATAATGTCTGACAACACTTGCAAAATACTCACGGGTGAAGCAAACGCGAAATTGAGTGCTAGCGTTGAACTTGCAGTGCTTGATAATTTTCTGTCCCTCGCAGTGTGGAGGGTGGGGTTCGATTTACCCCCCCCCCCTCCCGCATTAACTTTTGTTCTATTCAAGATAGAGATGCGGTAAACTACTTGGTGTAGCTCCATATGTGAAGTTTAGCTCCCTGAAACATTATCATCTATCTGCTCCATACGTGAAGTATAGCTTTCTGAAACATTAGTATCTATCTCCTTTGGATGACCTTCCAGGTAAGGTCAAACAAGTTAATGTCGAGGTGCAGTTGGTGACCCGTCTTCGCCGGACCCTGGTCGTGAAACAATTGCGATTTCGTGGCTTCACTATTGATGCTACACAAACTCAAATTCACAAAGGTCACAAATTTCGTGAAGATCAAATACCTGAAAAAGTGATGAACTGACATATTTCGAAACAGATAGCACTCCGGAAAAGGGAATGGGCACCGTCGAAGGGAAACGATAAAACTTTCCATCCTCCTTAATATTTATTTTTTAAAAAATCCCCAATGACATTTTTTTTAGTAATCGAAAATAAATAACCCTCGCATGGAATTTTGGTGCCACAATCACGACATTTGGGAGTGGGTGTGACTTAGGGCATGAACGATCACCAAACCAACGCAGCACGTGACTGATCTGCATTCTCGATACGGCAAAACAATCCCGACGAGGATGAGATTCGAACTCACGCGGGCAGAGCCCATTGGATTAGCAGTCCAACGCCTTAACCGCTCGGCCACCTCGTCCCTTGCTCCATCACAGCCACTCAGTTATCGGTGCCCACCGTCACTACAACGCGAAAACTGCGACCTGGCACGACGCGGATCACGCCCGGTCTCTCCCGTATCTGCCGTCCTTTCTGCGCCTGACCTTTTTGTGGCCTGACTTCCCACCCATGTGATCTCCCTATGGGTCTCTGCTGAGTTTGACCTCCCTGGGACCCGAACTCCCTTGAGTCTGCCTCCCTAGAGTTTCACTATAATACTAACTATGTGGAACAGCGACCGTGAGACAATATGGGCTCAGATGGGGTAGTGGATAGTGAATCTTGACCACGCAGTAAGCACGCCTTGCATGCAAGGGTGCAGTGCTCTACTTCTCTGGGCGAGAGCAATCGTATCTACCCGTAACCAATAGGCCTACGCGGATGCACCGGACAAAATCAGACTTCCGTGACAGCAACTCCTTGAGCATCTCCCCCATGCACCCCGACTCAATAGTCTTCGGGAAGCTTCATCACTGGAAATGCTAATATTGCAGCAGCAAGGTACATGGCTGCAGTACTACCAATACCTTCTCCTAGACAGCGATGGCGGAAATGTTGACATTAGATGTATTCCGTCCATAAAATGAGGAAAGCCAGCTATAAAGATATGCATATATTCCAGCCTGTTAAGAAATTAGGGCACATGTGGCAGGATATTTAAGAAACATCGCTGTTTGGACTAGTCAACAGCACCGACGAATATATTGTAAGACGACGACGATTGTTTTTGTCAACTTCAAGGTGCATCGATGCATGCTCAGATCGCACTTGTTTGAATTCTTGCCGAGGTGGATTCATGGACCATGTCCTACGCCCCATGTCGAGCGTGAAGCCTGGTTCCACCACCCGATCTGTGAATTCCAGTTCAACGGTATAATTTTGACCGAGTGTTTAACGTGCCGTCCATGCACAGACACGGCCGCCTCGTGGCCCCCACCCCGACCTGATCAGGCCAGCTGCCAGCTGACCCTCAGCAAGGGGCTATGTGAGCGCGTGGAGCGACCCGAAACCTGTCTTGCCAAGACAGTCGAGACGAATGCAGCCCGATGCTTCAACCAACTGAGCTAGCAACAGCAACCAACAGCAGCCTTCACCCAACAGCAACTGAGCTGGCAAAACATCGCTGAGGTATATTTTCTAAGGCATCGTAAAACTTTCGAAGATATCCTTTGGATATGGCCGCAATATGAAAGTTTCGAGTCAGTGTGTTCTACGACCGAAATAGCCGTTCAGCCAATATCGGAACTAGCTGGCTCAGAACAATGTTCACAAAAAGACGCCGACGAGGGTGAGATTCGAACTCACGCGGGCAGAGCCCATTGGATTAGCAGTCCAACGCCTTAACCGCTCGGCCACCTCGTCTCGCCCGTCCACCCCAAACCGCCTATTGTTCAAAGCTTCACATTCATCATGATGTATATATCACACCGTGACGTCACGCACAACTCCCTGTTTCCGTCCGTACATGAGTGGGCCGGGCTTCACCTACCACTAGTCCGGCTTCTCCCGAAGTCTGACCTCTCGCACGGGCACGCCTGACCTCCCTGCAGTCTAACATCGGGTATCCTGAGTGCGCCCAGATCATGCCATGCCAGTCAGTCGATTAATTTCTATAGTTGCGTGGTAATAGCGTGGCCTTGATGAGGGAACTTGATATTTGTGGGTCGCTCGAACCACGAATATCACCGGTGTCTGCGAGGTTGACTGGGAAATAACATCAACAGCAAGGTTCCCTGGATTGTCTGGCAGAACGATGCTGGCTTTCCAGCACCCGCCCAGTGTCCGCGACTGTGTTTTCACACCCATTCTGGCAAACTAAGTGCAGCATATACCCCTGGTGGAACAGTGATAACTTAGTCGTGAAATAGGGCGAAATGTACCACTTCCTGAAAACTGAATCGGCATCCTTTCCAAGGAAGCGTAGACATCGTGCTTCTTGACGCGTGCTTTTGAAGTCTCCACGTCTCAATTCTAAGAACATTTCGAGTATAAGTAGCATCCTTATGCTCACTATTACGATTGTGATACACAAGCATCTCATAACACAATTCCAGGTACAGAGATTATCTATGATGCAGTCTGCTAAACAATGCCACCTGCTGGTACCATGGTATTGCAATCGTTATCGCGAGCAAATGTATTCCTATATTGGGTGTTCCCCAAGTTAAACAAAAAGCATGCACCTATGAGTACACTACTGGCTCAACATTGAGGTTGAAGGACTGAAGCGACATCGTCAATGGCATGGCAAAATGGCATGGCATGGCATGGCAAAATGGAATGGCGTCAATGGCATGGCATGACGTCGATCGCATGTCAATGGCAATGGCATGGCATATCGTTTCCATGGCAAATTTCGGCATCCCACTGTACTCATTTCAGCATCCCACACCTGACGAAAAACCGTTATTTTCACACCGTGGTGTCGCATGGTACAGTTTCGACGACGCGCGTGCCTGTCTCCGGCCTATCGTCGTGCTGGAGGGGCTTGGTCTGCATCTGGGCCCTGACCTGGAGATGAGGTCCGGCCGGGTCGGACGCTGCTGTCTTGACCTGGTGCGCCTGCTGCATCAGCAGGTCGCAGTAGAGGCGCAGTTCGGACTTCTTGGTGCGCACCTTGTCCGGAGCAGCATCACCTGTCCAACACACGCGGACAGGTCACACAACGTACGCAGATGCCGCGACCACCGACGAGGCCAGAATTTCTTTACGGCGAATGGACATTCAATTATGGTATGAACATTGTTAATGATAGGGTTTTGCATGGAGGCGTACGATGAATACACAATCAATGAAGACATGACTGTACACACCCGATCTTATGATTTTCTTAAGTCTTTTCTAAAGTTCAACATGTTGGTTGGACGCCTTTGACAGGGCAAGTGAATACATCGAAGCAGAAACTCATGCAGATATAACCGGCCGAACTGTCTGAAGTATGCTGCCAAGCTGACAAATACTGGCGCGGTCAAGTCGGTGATGACGCATTCACATGCCGAAGCCAGGCGACATCAGCAATGGAGCGCACGCAATGGGCATTATTAAATCCACCTGCAACATCGTCCAGAGACGAATGACCTTTCAATTAAAAAACGCTGCTATACGTACAATTTCACAACTCAAAATTGTGCAAGCATCCAAATATGCGTGCAGCTCGCTCCAGCTACCAGCCAGCATTCAGCTGTTCAGTGGCATTGCTTATGGCTGAGAAGTGCCGCCCCATTCCCGACACGCATCTGTCACCAAACTTCGAAGGCAGATGATCAGCAGCGTCTCGCACACCGCTTCAGGATGGCCATCTACACCCGCACTCCAGCCCGTCCCGGCGGTCGCGGCACGTCACCGATGTGAGCGACGCAAGACACTTCACGAGTCAGACTCCTCCATCCCTGCCAGCGCGGCGGAGTCACGTGTCCCACTCCTCTACCGGCGGCATCACGTCCTCTCTCCTCTACCGGCGGAGTCACGTCCTCTCTCCTCTACCGGCGGAGTCACGTGTCCCACTCCTCTACCGGCGACGTCACGTCTCCTCTCTCCTCTACCGGCGGAGTCACGTGTCCCACTCCTCTACCGGCGACGTCACGTCTCCTCTCTCCTCTACCGGCGGAGTCACGTGCCCCTCTCCTCTACCGGCGGAGTCACGTGTCCCACTCCTCTACCGGCGGCATCACGTCCTCTCTCCTCTACCGGCGGAGTCACGTGTCCCACTCCTCTACCGGCGGCATCACGTCCTCTCTCCTCTACCGGCGGAGTCACGTGTCCCACTCCTCTACCGGCGGCATCACGTCCTCTCTCATCTACCGGCGGAGTCACGTGTCCCACTCCTCTACCGGCGGCATCACGTCCTCTCTCCTTTACCGGCGGAGTCACGTGTCCCACTCCTCTACCGGCGGCATCACGTCCTCTCTCCTCTACCGGCGGCATCACGTGTCCCACTCCTCTACCGGCGGCATCACGTCCTCTCTCCTCTACCGGCGGAGTCACGTGTCCCACTCCTCTACCGGCGGCATCACGTCCTCTCTCCTCTACCGGCGGAGTCACGTGTCCCACTCCTCTACCGGCGGCATCACGTCCTCTCTCCTCTACCGGCGGAGTCACGTGTCCCACTCCTCTACCGGCGGAGTCACGTCCTCTCTCCTCTACCGGCGGAGTCACGTGTCCCACTCCTCTACCGGCGGCATCACGTCCTCTCTCCTCTACCGGCGGAGTCACGTGTCCCACTCCTCTACCGGCGGCATCACGTCCTCTCTCCTCTACCGGCGGAGTCACGTGTCCCACTCCTCTACCGGCGGCATCACGTCCTCTCTCTTCTACCGGCGGAGTCACGTCCTCTCTCCTCTACCGGCGGAGTCACGTGTCCCACTCCTCTACCGGCGGCATCACGTCCTCTCTCTTCTACCGGCGGAGTCACGTCCTCTCTCCTCTACCGGCGGAGTCACGTGTCCCACTCCTCTACCGGCGGCATCACGTCCTCTCTCTTCTACCGGCGGAGTCACGTCCTCTCTCCTCTACCGGCGGAGTCACGTTTCCCTTCCCCTACCGGCGGAGTCACACGCCCCTCTCCCCTGCCGGCGGAGTCACGTGTCCTTTCCCCTACTGGCGGAGTCACGTGCCCCTCTCCCCTACCGGCGACGTCACGTCTCCTCTCTCCTACCGGCTGAGTCACGTGCTCCTCTCCACTCCCAGCAGCGCCACGTCCCCTCTCCCCTATCGGCTGAGTCACGTGCCCCTCTCCCCTACCGACGGAGTCACGTGCCCCTCTCCCCTACCGGCGACGTCACGTCTCCTCTCTCCTACCGGCTGAGTCACGTGCTCCTCTCCACTCCCAGCAGCGCCACGTCCCCTCTCCCCTACCGGCTGAGTCACGTGCTCCTCTCCACTCCCAGCAGCGCCACGTCCCCTCTCCCCTACCGGCGGAGTCACGTCTCCTTCCCCCTGCCGGCGGAGTCACGTGCCCCTTTCCTCTACCGCAGTAATACATTTTTTTTTATCCTGAAATAGGGTGGAATATGCCACTTACTGAACACTGAATCGACATCCTTCCCAAAGGTGTACCGACATCGTGCTTCTTGCTGCATGTTTGCGAAGTCTTAATGCCTTGTTTCTAACTATCCCATTGATAAGTATCGTACTTATGCTCACCATAACGGATCTGGGATCGTGATACTGAACATCCCGTTTGCGCCACGCACAGCATAGCACATCATTGCGCCAGCAATAGCATAACCGCAATAACAATGCTGATTTATAGCATAGGTAATTGTATCGTTATAGTTGATATCGATATCCACAAAGTAGATACCTCTCAAAACACACAAAAGGCTGCAGTCATGTGTAACCCATTGTTTCACAACTGGGTTTGAAAGACTTAACAAGTATTTGAACTCACATTATTTCCGTGACGATTTCGACACCCTGCCTTACTCGTTTCGATATCTCACACCTAACGAGAAACCATCACTTTAACACTGCTCTACCGGCAGTGTCACGTGCGCCTTTCCCCTACCGGCGGCGTCACGTGCCCCTCTCCGGCGACACAGCTGCACGCTCGCCTCGTACCGGCGGCGTCGCGGCGGGAGCGCGTCTTGCCGGCCGCCTGCTTGGCGCAGCCGAGCGCGATGAGCCACTGCTGGCGCTCGGGCGCCGAGCCGGCGCGCAGGTAGTAGTGCTGCTCGGACGGAATGGTCAGGTCGAGGCGCGTGCAGTCGGCCGGATGCACGCTGATGTCGCACACGGACACCTTGATGGAGCCCTTGCAGCCCTTGGAGACGTCCTCGTACGACTGATAGTAGGAGAGGATGCCGTCGGCCAGGATGAACCAGCGCGGCTGCCAGCCTGAGGCGAAGACGAGGTCACAGATAGCGACAAATCACACTCAGTGTTGGGGCGTTTACCTGGCAAAATAGCTTTTGTCATGGCACCCAGTTTTACTGGTAAAAAAACTGTTTAAAAACGGGTAAAACAGGCGAAAAATGGGTGCATGTTTACACTCCCTGCTCCAATTTCCCCTATGTGTGTGTATTACACACGTTGTATACGTGGCAATGTACTAGACATACGAACAGGATGTTTTATATATTTGAAAAGATTAAGCAAAGTATTTGCATGACCCTCACCCGAAAAAAACGATAAGAGTTCTTGACAGATCGCCTTCTACCAGTGGTAAGATCCAGTAAAAACAGTTTCCGTAGTAACAAAACTGCCGACCCTGGGCCACAGCCGGTTAGATGGCCGCTCGGGTGGGGTCGGATGACAATCTGCAAGTGATCACGTGATGCCCCGCGACTGGAAATGGGAGTTGACGTCCCGGGCAATGTGAGCCACGTTACGGGAACGCACAGCGCTATACCAAAGCGGAGTACAGCCTGGAAAAGATCACCTCCAGGCTCAACAGTGCTGTGCCCTGACCTAATCATCCGGATAAAATATAGTTAACAGTTTTCAATGGAATTTCGAGTGATAACATACACTGTGGATACCATGCAGGCTAATGCAATTTCCTCACATCAAATACAATCAGAGTTGGGTCTAGATAACATGCAGCATATTGTACATGCACAACAATAATAATACCTACCATTCCAATAGTTGGTCCATTTGTGCAAAATTCCCTCCATCTTCTTAGAAAGATGTCATATTGTAATTACCTGGAATGCTGTTGGTTCATGCTTCTAGTCTGGAAAAAAAGGAGAAAAATTGGACTCATTTTCCTCAAACAACCCACTTGATGCATCACCTCTGTATTTCCATGGCTATTTTCTCTGATCTGCAACAGTATGTCAACACATTTTAAACATTGCACACTTGCCACGCGAAGATACAAACGTTACCATGACCGCACAAAAACCTGATCGCAAAAACTCACCACCATAAACTTGATTTCACAAAAACTCGCCAAGCTGTTCTACGCTCATTATAAAATAGCGATAACGTGACATCGAGCTGCTGTTTCCCATGCTTCCCACAAGGGTGTGCAATTCCCAGTCTTCACGGTGGAGGATATGCCACACCATAGCGTAGGCACCGGTGGCAGAGAAGGCAGCGCCCGCCAGCCCATCCCAACTTTGGACGAGTTTGACATTGACCCTGTGAGCGTTGCATGGACAAAATCGACTTCAAAATTGCTCTTCTCCTTCCTCCCCCAGCATTGGGACAGTTCCTGCGGCCCTGGGTCTCACCCATTACAACCTTATTTTATGTTGCAACTCGCACCGTCAACGACACCACATAATAACAATGGACGTCGTCCGCTCATCAAGAACAGAAATAATGGCTTCAGTTCAGCTAAAAGCAAAAGGGAAATCAATATCGCACTTGAAAACAGCAAATGGACGTAAACTTTCGCGTGATTCCGTGCATCACGTAAAATCTTGGAAATCGGTTGGACAAAATTCGATTACATGAAAAACGTCCGTTCTCCCAAACACGATCTGGTGCAGAGACCGGGTAGTGGAGCCGTTGCTTGACGGTGAGTGCGAGAGGAGCACCACGCTGGTGGGAGTGGCTCAATGCGCAGTGATGGAATGGGACCATACGTTGGCGTGGGGAGGGAGAGGCTGTAGACGATATGGAAGACTTTACGGCGCATGGACGCTTATTGCTTATCTTTGGAAGACGAAAAGAATGCGGCCTGGAAGGCTTCGTCGTGATTTGGGATCAAGGATCAGCGGGATGAGCTACGTCTCGGAAGAGGACACCAAGCATGTTCGGAGCCTGACGGCAGCGCTCCGGCCGGATTCCGGGACTCCTTCCAGATGGTAGTTCTCCCATGGCACAGCTTTACACAACGCAGCAAACGGCTCGGCGAGACGTACCGAATGTTCTTTGCTGGTTTACGCTCGCTCTTTCACGGCACGCCTCCGGGAACTGACAGCGACTCCAGGGAGAGCTGCCCTACTCAAGTCTATTTTTGGATGGCATCGTCCGGCTATCAGCTACAAATGATGTTCTCTGATTGGCAGAATAAGCAGCTTTGAATGAAACCGGCACCAGTTTTGAGCTGCTTGCAGTTGCTCCCTCTAATTGTACGTTGTTACTCCGTATTTTTCAAACACAAACTGAGAATTTCGCCAGACATTTCCACTGATTTCTGGAGTTCCTAGTCGCTGCAGCCGATGTCCTCTCTGAGATCCATCGCCTGAAAGTCTAATTGCTATTCTCATTTGTCGTTATTGTGTGCCACATTTGTTGTGCTTCATAGTTAACAATTGGTCAAAACGTTTTTTGGGTATATATGCAGGTAGAGTGGAGAATATATAGGAGAGGCAGAATAGAACATATAATATAAGAGATATGACCATTAAAATCGGATTTATAAATTATATGCATCTTCAGAACACAAATAATGCATGGTGGCTGAATTTGAGCTTTATCCACTTATGCAACAAAGGTTGGCAAAACTAGTTTTGTACAGCCAATTTTCACCATGGCTAAAACCAGCTAAAATCATCTGCTGGACAAAGGTTACCAACCATGTGGAAAACCTAGCTGCCAAGACCATTCTTGATGTCAATGTGTTGAGTAGATTCAAGACTTACAGCCTTGATTTTGTTAAGCGGGCACAGCACATTGGTGGCCTTTGTGTACAGTTGGAGGTGAGGCATTGTGGGACACCAATGCAGCTGGTAGCTGTGTGACTGGCATCTGATTACACTGTCCACTCATTCTCTGACACTTGTTGTTGACTCCCCCAGTGGTTGGTTTCTGTGCGACATCCGATGATATAGTGTTTGGCCCTGATCTTTCCGAGGCAGAACTTCTAAGAACAGTAAGGGGTTGCCCTGTCCCCCTGATTTGTACGCCTATATGCCGGCAACAGGGTATCAAACGTAGAAATGCTGGGAAGAAGCCGGTGAAGCTGTGTGCCAATTTGGTCTTTGGAGGAGATGGCTGATGGCCGTGTAGTAGCAACCGCTGATGGACGAAGCTCTCACAGGCAAGGTCCAGTTCAGATGTATCTGTCGGACATGGAGATGGACGAGCCGGACACAATTTTCTTACAGTCCCAGTGAAATTCTCAGGGCCCAGGCCAAATTTTTGGGGCCTGCCTCCTCTCAGAATTTCCCTCTTTGCCCCCTTTGGCATGCTACTGCATGAGGGCTAGCATGAAGTGAAATGCTGTATAATGCACATGGCATCCTGAAGGATCTGACCTGCTTTCAGCAATTTGGCAAAGAAGCTTGACCATAGGAATGAACATGAGCAACACCAATAACCACATCACATCTGCCACAAGCATCCACATGCACCACAGTTTCTCACAATGTCTTGAAGCATCCAGAATAGTGAACTCGTTTCCTGATGGCAAACAACCCCAAATAACACATTATGTGACTATTCTCCTACACCAAGTCATGCAGCCATTGCCCTAAGATGGCAAAGGCCACTGCAATAACCTCTCACATCACAGGTAGTGATTATACCAATAAAAAACCAGTATTATTGCAGGTCAAGGTAACCACAAGACAAGTTTTATGCACATTTTACCTCCATGAAGCATACAAAGAGGTTAGGTTTGCTTAAGTTAGGTTAGGCTATTGCTGTAAGCTAGAAACCTTTTTTGTGGAAATTAAATAAAAATTGAGTTTTTTTTTCTTCAGAAACAGTTCAGAATAGATTAGGTTTGGTGATATAGGTTGAAAATTTTAGAGAACAAAGAATTGTATGAAAATTTTCCATTAAACAAATTTATCTTCTTGTATGGAAGATTAGGCTAGGTTAGGTGGTATTATTGCAGTTTAAGGTAACCACAACACAAGTTTTACACACATTAAACTCCATGAAGCATACAAAGAGTTTAAGCTTGGTTAAGTTAGGTTAGGTTAGGGTTTTGTAGTCAGTTATACAAATTTTCAAAAAAACATATTTTGAAATTTTTGTTGAAAGCATTTAGATTTTTTTCTTCAAAAACAGCTCAGGCTAGCTTTGGTTAGGTTAGGTTAGGTGAAGTTTTTTAGGCTGAAGATTGTTGAGAAAAAAAATTGCTAGGGAATTTTCAATTTGTAACAAAATGATTTGCTTTCTTGGAAGGTTAGGCTTCCATGGAAGGTTAGGCTAAATTAGGTTAGGTTATGTTGCATCATTTTTTACACATTACTTTTTATGCAATATTATCTAACTCCAAGCCCTATTTTGGGTATTATTTTATGCCAACTGAAGAGTATGCATTTGCAGAAGAAATATGTGGTCACATGATCTCCACCACATTCATAAACATTCCATTAGAAAATGAAATTCCAAGAAATCAGAAGTTTCACTAGTTATAAGTTTCATTAAGTCAAAAGATCAAATTTTACCTTCATCTCTAAACTTACCATTACCTTAAACTGAAAACTTACCAGCTAAGTTTGGTCATTTTTTTTAATTTAGAACAATACTTTTCATGCTACTTTACCCAACTCCAAGCCACTTTGTGTGTTATTTTTCCTCCCAACTGAAAAGTATGCATTCTTGGAGGAAATCAGTTGTCACATCATGTTAAGCACATGCATAAGCAATGCATTGGAAAAAGAAATTCCAAGAAATCAAAAAATGCCTCAAACTGCAAATTTCCCCAAAACAAACAAATTGTCACAATCACCTGCAACATAAACCTCTTTCTGTTCCTGTGGCCTTGGCTGCAAATTTGTTTTGCTACAAATGTTATAAATTATTGGCACAAGGTTCATACCTACTTCTATTGAGGCATTCAACTATCTATTCAGGCATAAGTACTTTAACTTGAACTGCTCATATCTTGAAAAGTTGTCAGTTCTCAAAGAATTGAATATCGAACTCATTCAGATTACTTAGTACCTAGGTAGGTACATTAAAATGCTCCGTAAAACATATTTTCGACCAAAAAATGGCTTAGGGGATTTTTCTATAAATTTACCGAATAAACTGTTCTCGCAAGGCTAAGAAACGGACAAAAAATGGTATTTAGGTACGTACCTATACACCTACATCCACCAACAAACGCGCAGCAAAACCGACTCCCGGAACGGAACTTCTGCGGTCAGTTGACATACGATTCCTTAAAAACTCGGAATGCGTCATGTAGGCAGCGATTATTGCTGCGATTTTGGCGTTCCAGGTAGATAATTCTAGCACTAAGGGCATAACTTGGTCCTTTTTTCATTCTATGATGGTGACATGCAGCATTTTTTCAAATCGCATCGCATCAATCGCATCAAATCGCACCGGGAGCCAGAAGAATCGTACCGGGGCCCAAAAACGCGCAGGGGCCTTGGAAAGATAAAACTCTACCCACAAAAATCACACTGCGACTCCATCGAATCGATTCGAGCACCAGAAAATTAAGACCAGGTCCCGGAAGCACATTCTCTGAAGGGTCTTTTTACTCTGAAGGGTGCCATCGGCTGAACAAAAAGCTCGATGAGCAGCCGCAGTGGGGTACCAAAGGGGGAAAATGCCACCTCCCATCCTGAGTGGGATGGTCTCACAAGAATCGTGCCAGAGTCCCCAAAAATTGTGCTGGGGCTCTACAAATTCGCATCGGGCCATCCAAATTCGCGTAGGTACCCCAAATAAATAAAGCGGGCCCCAGAATACTCGCGCCGGAGTTGGAAAATTTGCACCGGGGCCCACCTAGTTCACGTTATTGGGCTCCAGCTAAGTACAACGCGCCATGCGAACTCCCCCCCCCCCAATATCGCGTTCGGGACCCAAAATTCCGTTCGGTAGTCCCAAAAAATTGTCATGGCATCAAAAAACCACGTCGGGGCTCTCAAAAATTGACGTCGATGGCCCAAATAAGCACAGCGAGGCCCAAAATGTCTCATCGGGACCCGATACAGATCAAGCCGGAACACATGTGGAGTGATTCCCCGAAAAATAATGCTTGAGCCCGGGAAATCGCTCTGGATCCCCAATCATCGCACCAGATGCTGTTAAAAATCGCGTACGGACCCGCAAACAAAATGGCACAGGTGCTTGAAAAATCGCGGTAGGACATAGATATATGGCGCAGGGGGACCAAGAAATCAGGCCGATATTCTGGCATTTAAAAAATCAAAGTCCCCAAAAATCGCGTCGAGCGCAGAACACTGGTATCAGATCCCCAGAACCACGCGCCTGGACCAGAAAAATCGCTACGGGACCCCCAAAGTCGTGTTGGGGTCCCACCAAAGTCAGGAGCCCCAAATAAGCACACCAGGAACCCAAGAGCACAACGAGAGGCGGAAAAGGCATCGAACTCTCAAAGCGCACCGAGTCTCACAAAAAGCAGGGCTCTCGCAAGGCCTTCCAACATGCGTCGCATCCCTAAATAAACACACCGGGAACTCTAAAACACACACACACACACACACACACACACACACACACACACCGGAGGCCCTCAAAGGATACCGGGGCCATGAGACCGCATGAGGGCTTCAAGAACAGGCCGGGCTCGCAAAACGCGGCATGGACCTAAAACAACAAAAATGTCTGGCACTAAATAAACATAGGGGCGTTCCAAAACGCGCCGGTACGTAACAAAATTCATCGGTGCACAAAAAACAACAAAACCCTAACAAGAACCGGGGTCTTAAAAATCTGCCCGGCCCTAACAAAATTGATTCTGGCCCTAAAACGCATCCGCAGCCGAAGAAAACGTAATGGATAAAAAAACACGTTACCAGGGCCTCGGATCGGTACTCAATCTGGGAGCATGGGAGACGAAGTGCATCAAAGCTCAGCGCTTATCCGGATTTCTTAATTACCAGAAAATGTGGGTAGAAGAGAACTAATTATGCAAATTATTTTTTTCCCGGCGAACCCCATGCGAAGCATTCCATCGCGTAAAATATGGCGCAAGACAATGTCGTAGAAATTATCAAATTGTAGGCCTAGCAGAAACCGTAGTCTCGCACGAAGTGTGGCGAATACGCCGAATGCCCAAGGCGGGCGTACACGTTCACGAACGCTGGCGTTGTGGCGACCGGGCGTTGTGAACTGGAATGCCTGAAATTGTTTTTTTCTTCTCATTTTTAAGTTATTTGCACAGGTGTAGCTTCAGCAGCCTGAGGTGACTTATCAAGGGATACCAAAAGAAAAACCATCGAATAGAGTGGGGGAGTTAGGGTTGAATTCCGGAGTCATTTTTTTAAACTTAAAAGGCCATTTTTAAACATGGCGGTCGAAATCCGGTGCATTTAAACCACACATAGTGGTAGGTTGCGTATCCTCCAAATCCGTTTGTTTCCTTCCATGACGCAAACCCTAGTTACGCCACTGGGGGGAGGGGGGCGGGCTCGGTCCGTGCCAAAAGTTGGCCTCCCCAAACAGGTGGGCTAGATCCGCTAGTGACGCCATGTTATACTGATTAGGTATGAGCAAGAAATCCCACCTATTGAAAATGCTTTAGAGGAGGCCCTGGTACAGCCCAAAAGCGTAAAATTTGGGTGCGCGTGAAAATCTCCTAGTAGAATGACCGGAGAGGGCAGCTGAGTCAGCAGCTGTCTGATGTCTGCGACGATAAAACCAGTTCCAGGGGGTAGGTATATAGAGCATATACTGACTGGTCGTCGTCCAAAATATACGCGTGCTGCTACTACTTGGACATCGCTACGCGACTTGACCTGCTGTACGGGAATACTGTGTGTACTGCCAAGAGCGCACCACCGTGCGCGACGACACCAGCTGGTTCGTCCTTACGGAAAGTCGTGCAGCTTTTTATGCTGCAAGCTGTGCTGGGCCTCAGCTTAGTTTCCTGTAGGCAAACCACGCTCGGACGGTGCTGACTTAAAACTGTTTGTAGGTCGTCCATGGTCGTACGCAGCCCCTACAGTTCCATTGTAAAATGGTTTGTAAATGAACCATTTAAAACGCTAATGTTCTAAAACTTAACTTATAATACAATGTACACATTTGTACATGTATGTTGTGTAAAACAAGATTATCACAGTTTATGTTGCACTTGTATTTTCCCTCACTTCCGTGGACGTTGTGTGAGCACGTGGTCGATATTTCAGGCTCCCTCCACCTGGTGTTGATGTGGACCATGGAGAGACACGCTTACGTCCGGTCGCGGGAGACCAGTGGGTTGGCTTCCCGCTTGCATGGGAGGGCATGGACGGCGGTCCCATTAACTTGCCTGTGCTCCCAGCGGACACAGTGCCCACACGCTGTGTCGTCGCATATGGGGGAGTCACGGAAGGTCCCGTAGCCCGCGAGGCTGGCGATGGGTCCCGGGACGTGCCACGGGATGACCGCCCGAAGCTCCCATATCGGGAGCCCCGAAGCGGACCTCCACCGCCTGTTGCCGCTGGGCTGCCGAGGGTGGTGACACTGGTACTCTGCGGGCCGTTGTACTGATGTCACCAGAAATTGTTGTAGGTGTTGAAGGGCAGACAGTGGATTTGGGTGATGGTAAGCTGTGGTGGGTGGAGGTAGAGGATGTGGTATGTGACAGTGGATGTGGTGGTAGCGGTGGATGAGGTGGAGTTATGCGAGGACGTGGCGGAATGGCTTTTCCTCTTGCTTCTTTGTGCGATAATCCATCCCTCTTGATGCTGGTCAGCGGGAGTAGGCAGTGCACTGGCGTCGGAAGCTTCCAACCGGTCAGGGGGCCGGGTGGGCTGTGACTGCTCTGACGAGCACACCAGTCCAAACGATGTCAAAAGAGCCCTGAGCTGTGCCAGGACTTGCGCAGCGCTGCCGATCTGTGACTGCTGTTGCACTGTTGGGCATGTTGATTGATCAAGGGGAGAGGAAAACTGAAGTACTGGTTGAACCCGGGTGAGTGGTACACTGTAAAAAATGATTAGCACTTTTGCTGCTAATTGCATGCTAAGTGACTGCTTCAAACAACGCTTTTCCCTAAGGATGCTAGTAACAAGCATAAGGATGCTAGCAACCAGCACCATATGTACTATTCGGCTGGAGGGGGCTAATTCTAGCCTGCGGATGCTAGACGGCAATAATGAGGATGCTTGATCTTTGCAACCATGAGTGTTGTGCCAAGCAGTCCAGAATAATGCAACTGCTTATATCTAGCAATGTTACGGTCCGTGTTTATTGGCGGGAGTTTGAGCACTCTATGGCTGCTTACAGTTAGCAGTTGGGTAGTTAAAATAAGCAGCGTAGAAAAATTGCGGGAATATTATCACCTTAACGCTGCTTAACGAAAAAACTGCGCGAATATTCGGCCATTTTGGTTTGAGATTCGATGGCGTGCGGATCGGTGCAATCGTGCGGCAAGATTGAAGTGAAGAAGAGAAGTCTCTCTGGGATTAAGAGAACCTCTGGATCCAGAATCACATGCCTGTCATAGTCTGCACAAGGTGGGTGTGTCTTCACAGCAAATTTTTTTTTTCCACATCCCTGGTATCAATATGATTATGTCAGCATCTTGCCAACCTCGCTGTATACACCACTGAAGTTACGGGCGCTGCATGACTTACGCAGTTGATCCAACCTCAAGCTACAATCATTAACATACCTGAGCTTGACAACACAATACCTGGCATGCTTAGCAAGGCATATGCGTTATTGCCATGGGACAAACAAGCTAAAATGTATTTTTTTCATCATTATTCGTTTATGGACCCTGAAAAGCTGAGTGGACTATGCCAGTTGCAGCCTATTCTGTGAGCCCCAAAAAATCATTTTTCAGACAATGGCTTTTGGGTGGTTTGTTGTGCTGCTCAGAATTTATCAGCTGAAAGAAAGGATATATTATCCTGGATTATCCTGGATATAGCAGATCCTGGATTATCACCACCAATTGTTGCTACCAGATAATTTTATAGGCTTAACCGAGATGGGCCACTGGGGCTCTTTTTATGTTTTAACACGTTATGACTGTATAACATTATTATGGATTGTATTTGTTCACAATATGTAGCCATGGAGCCAGTGGAGCTGCTCTTTACATCACCATTTGTTCATGACTGGCATTGTGCCATGTAAGACTGAACTGTGATAAATGTGGAGCTTGCATAACAAATACATTATATTGTCGTGGTTAGGTTTAGTTGGTTTATTTGGTATTATTGTCATTTAAGGTGTCCATGATAAAAGTCTTACACATATTTTCCTTCATATGAAGCAATCAACTGGGTTAGGCTACATGAGATTAGGTTTTTCAGTTGCAAAATTTGAGATTGGAATTAAAGAAACCTGTAATATTTTTGCTGTTCATGTACTTCACTGTAATACATACTAAATTTGGTTATATATATATAAATACATATATATATATATATATATATATATATATATATATATATATATATATATATATATATATATATATAACAATACACACATATATATATATATATATGTAGACGGGTGACGTCATGGTCCCGCGCGTCGCCTTCGCGACGCGTGCCTTCCCATTGGCTTGTTGGTTTCGCGCCGAAATACCCCGGCCGCGGGAGAGTGAGAATAAAGCTGGCCGAGGGCGGACGTGCGGTCCGCCCGCGCGGTGTGAACTTGAAATCGGTCATACGTGTTTGGAATGCTAGCATTTCTCTTTCCTTGAGATGTGCAGGGCAGGCTCTGTCATAGGCAGTGTGTGGAGTTTGGCTCTGACCGCAATTGACACGCCGCAGGTGTTCTGTTGGCACTTTCCGTCTGTTGGCACCTACCACAGGTCGGGCGACTGCGGCAATATTTGGCAGTGTGTCCGTAACGCTGGCACCGGAAACATCTCATGGGGCTTCGGACGAAAACTGGCACTTTTACCTTTTCATAGCCAATGCATACTGTAGCGGGTAGATCTGTCGAGTTGAAAGTTAAAATAATGTCGCTCCCTCTCCTCACCCTGATCCTGCGCGCTTCCACGACACCATACTCGGACAGGCCATCGACGATTTCTGAATCCGAAATGTCCCTAAGATCATAACAGCCTATGACTCCTTTCGAGTGGTTCTTTGTCCTGTGCGTCTCGACCACAATAGGTATAGACACATTCATCGTCTTACCTTGTTCTCTGCGCCGTATATGAATTCAGTTACCTCGAGCGTCCTCTTAGCATCGTCTAAACTCCGGAACTCGACCTCGATTGATCCACCTCGCAGCCTATCACATCTCACTACGTCACCCAATTTATCACAACCGCGCTTCCGCTCGAAAGGCGAAAGTTGCAGACAGACTCTTTCCAGGCTCACTAGCTTTCAATACCAGTACTTGTGGAGAAGGTGACGTGGTTTCCCAGCTCTTGTTTCCGGCTAAATTTCCACTACGAGGAGCAGTGGTAGAGGCTACGGTGCGGGGAGGTGGACATGCAGGGCGGTACGCCTCTGCAGGTGTCGGGTCGGTGAAACGGCTTTCAGAATGAAGGCCGGCATTCTGGACCCTTTTTGGAAGGGCCAGTGTGTGTTTTTTTGTTTGAGTCATCCATGAAAATTTGCATATATTTCGGCTCCTCGTGGCACCCCACCATACAGCGGCCCTACCGGGGTGGACGCCTGCACCCCGATATCGGGAGGACGCCAGATACCCGAAGAGCGATACGGGCCAGACGATGCCAGCCCCGACCGGGAGAGAGGGACTCACCACTCCGTCTGTGATCCAGCACCACCCACCCCTTGTCCCCTGCCGGCCAGGCCAGCAGGCACCGGGACGAATCCCAGGCCCCCGACCCGAGGCGACAAGCCACTTGGTCCGTATGGGGCCATACGAACCCGCCCACCCCTCCGGGATATCAGGACCAAAGAGGCGTGTTGCTCCCAGGTCGCAACTAGCACCGTGCGACGGGGGACCTTAGCCTCCAGGACTCCGTCAACCCCGGGGGACGGGCCGAAGGGGCGCGACTACCCCGATAAAACTGAGCTGGTGTGCAGGACCGAGGGAAGTTGTCCTACCTGCTCATAATAGTGATAGTTGGTGTTGCAAGGCTAGGTGAATGACATGGACGTTGAGCTGGGATTGGCATTTGATTGGGAGCGTATGGATGGGAGGACGAGTGAGGCACTCTTCGTCTCACCCCTCCCCGGCTTCCCGGTGGTGTGGCCGCCGGATCCTTGATGCACGCAATCCCCCCACCACGGAAAGGTGATGCATCATCGTGGGGGAGGTGAGAGAGAGAGAGAGAGAGAGAGAGAGAGAGAGAGAGAGAGAGAGAGAGAGAGAGAGAGAGAGAGAGAGAGAGAGAGAGAGAGAGAGAGAGAGAGAGAGAGAGAGAGAGAGAGAGAGAGAGAGAGAGAGAGAGAGAGAGAGAGAGAGAGAGAGAGATATAGATAGATAGATAGAGAGAGAGAGATATAGATAGATAGATATATATGATAGAGAGAGAGAGAGAGAGAGAGAGAGAGAGATATATATAGATAGAGAGAGAGAGAGAGAGAGAGAGAGAGAGAGAGAGAGAGAGAGAGAGAGAGAGAGAGAGAGAGAGAGAGAGAGAGAGAGAGAGAGAGAGAGAGAGAGAGAGAGAGAGAGAGAGAGAGAGAGAGAGAGAGAGAGAGAGAGAGAGAGAGAGAGAGAGAGAGAGAGAGAGAGAGAGAGAGAGAGAGAGAGAGAACGAGAGAGAGCATTCCATTTGTGGTGTAGTAGTTCGCCAATTCGCCCTAAAAGCCAAAAAGCCAAAAAGCCCTATTCGCCTAACAGCCTAATCGCCTAAGCTCTTCTCGTTTGCTGTTTGTTCCGGACAGTTAGCTCATGACTTTGTGAGCCAAGGGATGGAACGCGTGCCTGGTGTCTTCCCAACCCCTCCCCGACCCCCAAAAAATCCAGCACAGCGGAACTTAACGACACAATCCCGCACACATGCAGTGCACCGGAATGCCTCAGCAAGTGGCCTGATTAATAAATCCACACTTGTGCCCCTTTGCTGTTATCACCGCCATCACGGCTGACGGTACTGCGACGATCGCGGCGGACAGTCTTTGCAAACTGTGCTGGCCAATGCCGTCGGTCAGCGAAGACATGCAGCGATCCTTTTCCAGACTAAACACTCGCCCGTTATTATTCGAGTTTCGGCTGCTAATGGCTGCAGTGCCTGGTGATATACAACAGCGCTTTGTCGGCTCCGTGGTTGACAGCGCTTTCGACTAGTAATCATAGGCTCCGCCACGGGAGGGGGACGTCGAGGACACGTCCCAGCGGCATATTCGGTACTTGGCATTGCGCCAAAGGCTTCGCATGCAATTGATCTGAATACACAGACTCAATTCCCCCCCCCCACCCACCCCTCAACCCCGCACGTCCTCATTCCTTAGGCGGTGACGCAGCGCCACCTAGCAAGTACAGCCCATTTACTCCCGTGCTTCCCTCGTTTGGTTTTGGTCGTGAGTGTCCCACCAACGTCACAGGCACTTCTTATTCCGCGTACATCAGTGCCCCTCTGCAAGGTAAGGAAAGTGCAAATCTTGCCCTGACAGAACACGTGTGCATGCATTTTGTGCACGGAACCTAAATCCATTATGAGCATGCGCACTTAAAGTTTAAAAAATATATTGCAATTATATAATTGCATAATTATAGATATATATATATATATATATATATATATATATATATATATATATATATATATATATATATATATATATATATATATATATATATATATATATATATATATATATATATATATATATATATATATACACATATATATATAAATATATATATAATATAACACCGTCAATGTTAATAGTTAACTAGACAAGTTAAATAGAGTACAATGGCACAAGATGCTACATTCTAAGGAATGTACATCAACGTTCCGCCGTAATGCCTTCATCAGGGTTCATCAGGGTGACCCTGTTGAACCCTGCACATTCATCGAATGTGTATCCTACGCATTCGCCAAATTCCGAATAGAACCATTCGGGTGCTTTGTGTATTGACTTTCAAGCCCATTCGTGCAGAACCAGCTGCCTCGCTTTGGCAAGACATCCCAGTGCTGCTGGCATCTTGAATGTGACTACGTCAGGTCCTGTTATTATTAGCTGCGTGTCGTCAGCAAAAAAAAGACGGCCTCAATGTCGGCCACGGGCCGGTTCACTTCTTGTGCGTAAATGCTGCACAGAAAACTGCACAGAAAATGCACACACGCCTGCGTTGGCGTGATCACCACCACCACCAGCACTAATGCAAACACCCACCACTGAATTCTTGCTCCAATGGAATACGAGGTCACTCATATCCCTTTGGGCAGAATTCAAGGAATATATCATCAAAAATAAACCATTGATTGCCGCCGTTCAGGAGACCAGATGGCGCGACAATGATCCATATACTTTGAATATCTTTGGCTGTACCCTCTATACCCACAACAGAAATTATACACCCCGCGGCGGCGGGGTTGCCTTATATGTCTCGAATACCCTTCTTCATCGTCCAATCACCATCCCCAATGACCTGAATTTCGTTGCAGTATCTATCCAAATTGCACAACTAGAGCTGTACTCTCTCAACAATGTACACAACAATGTACTCTCTCTTTATCTTCCCCCTCTTCTACGCTATATTTAGTTTCTGTAACCAATCTCTTCGGTCACCTCCCACACCCCTGTCTGGTGCCAGGCGACCTCAATGCCCAACACCAGGCATGGGGTTGCCACAACACATCACCGCGGGGACATCACATTGAAACACTCCTCAACACCCACAACATGGTCTTCCTAAATGACCAAACACCCACACATAACACAGACATCGCCCCGTTCCGTCCGTCTGCCATTGACCTCTCCCTAGCTTCAGCTTCTATCTCACCACTTCTCCTGGCACGTTCAATCCGACCCCCTTTATTAGTGATCACTTCCCAATCCACGTCACACTCGAACGCTCAGCCCAGTCCAGAGATACCGTATTATTCCCAACTGGAGCGTTCGCAAAGCGAAATGGCCGTCTTTTTCCCAGGAAGTTGATAATATCATCCCGCCCCAGTATCACCCCCCAATTTCAGCATTGCTTGATACCATATTACTCGCGGAAGAAAAACACGTACCAAAACTCGCCGACCATCCGACCGGAAGCACGTGCCGTAGTGGAACGACGAGTGCCAACGAGCCGTCGCCTTGCGACGGCGGGCTGAGCGGAAATTTCGTAAAAACCTCACCGTACAAAACATAGTAGAAGCCTGCGAGGCAAAACTACGTTGTCAGCAAATTATCCTTTCGGCCAAAAAACGCAGCTGGCAACTCTACTCCGACACATTCAACCGCACTACCCCCATCTCCCAAATCTGGACTCAAATTAGCTCCTTCACCAATGGCAGAGCCCCACACCGCGGATTCCCACAACTGACAATTAATCAACAGAAAATAACAGAACCTACAGCCGTCGTGGAACACTTCGCCACTTATTACTCTAACATATCCTCCAATGCTCAATTCTCACAGCACACCACCTCATTCCTCCGCAACACTCTTGCCGCTTGTCACTTTGGCTCCGACAACTCTGAGCCCTACAACGCCCTCTTTACCCTCTATGAACTAAATTTATCCCTCTCCAAAGCAACAAATACAGCTGATGGATCGGATCGACTGGCATATCCCTTCTTTCAAAACCTCTCTGACCACGGCAAAGACAACCTCCTCTCGGCACTAAATCAATTATGGACTGACGATTCTTTCCCAGCCTCCTGGTCTACCAGCACTATCATTCTTATCGCCAAACCTTTCAAACCTCGACACCTTCCCTCCAGCTATCGCCCTATCTCTCTCACTAGTTGTGCTTGCAAAATATTTGAGCGCATTGTCAATGGACGAATCAGTCTATCGTGAAAAAAACAAATTATCTCCACTTTTCAGAGCGGCTTCCGACCCAAGTGAAGCACCGCTGGCAACCTGCTCGAAATTGTAGACTCGACCCAGCGGGGTTTCACGAAAAAATCCGAAACTATCGCCCTTTTTTATATCTAAAATCCGCATTTAATAAAGTACATAGCTCTGCCCTTTTATTTAAATTGCACCGAATTGGTATAAGGGGCAGAATGACCACCTTCATCGCGAAATTTATCAAACCGTTCCTTTGTCGTCCGCTGCGGCAACATCTATTCCCAGCCACACACTCTTGAGCAAGGCGTGCCGCAAGGCAGCGTTCTGTCACCAACCTTATTTCTCATTATGATTAACGATGCTTTAGACCAACTTTCCCTGATTTCTCCCCTTCTAAAATATTCTATATACGCCGATGATTTAGCCACCTGGTGTACCGATCCATTAGCAGACACGGCTAACCGCTACGTACAACTCGCCATGAATCACATTGATTCATGGTGCTCCCTCTGGGGGCTACAGATCTTCCCCACTAAATCGGTCACAATGCTCTTTTCCAGGCTTCCCAAATACATCCCCCTACTAAACCGCTCCGCTATCGCGATGAAATTATGTATTGTATGTATGATGTCTTGATGTATGTATTTTGTATTGTATATATGTATATTGTATATTGTATATATGTATGTATTGTATTGTATTGTATATGTATATATATATATATATATATATATATATATATATATATATATATATATATATATATATATATATATATATATATTGTATTATTTGTATTGTATATGTATATATTGTATATATGTATTGTATTATTTGTATTGCATATTGTATATATTGTATATTTGTATGTATTATGTATTGTATGTATATATTGTATATATTGTATACATTGTATATATGTATGTATATATTGTATATGTATATATTGTATATATTGTATACATTGTATATATGTATGTATACATTGTATATGTATATATTGTATATGTATATATTGTATATATAAATTATGTATTGATGTATGTATTGATGTATGTATTAATATTTGTATGTATACATATATTGTATGTATGTATGTATTGTATGTATTGTATGTATTGTATGTATTGTATGTATGTATGAAATTAGGTACCACTTCAGAACAACACCACAACCAAATCACCCCTCCAATGTCGCATGGTCTAAACCTTCGGTTCGGCTCTCCAAAAACAAAAATAAATACAGAATTGCTATTCACTTGAAGCAAGTTCTCAAATCCACCCTAAAATGTCCTGATGTAACCCCTGACCGAACTCCTCCCCCCCCCCCCACCCCTTCTCCCATTCTGGCACATGAAACATCCCAAACTCGAGTATCTCTTTCGGTACAACAAAACCCTACTTACCCCCAACGACGTTCAAGTCAATTTTTTTTTAATATCAAGAGGACCACCCACAACACACATTCTTTTACACTGACGACTCCCGTACCAGCAATGGTACGGGCGCCGCCTGGTGTGGTGGGCCCGACACCGGCCAAATCTAAGATGCTCGTCTCACAATCGAAAGATTGTGGGTTCGAATCTCACCTGTCGCTACTATTCGCCCGCGACCAATCGGCGTGAGAGATTGGCGACGCTATATGACTCAACGGTCGACGTGTCGTAAAACCAATAACCAACCGACACCGGCCAAATCAAATTAACAGTACATCGTTCGGTATACACAGCAGAATTAGTCTCCATACTCACTTGCCTCCAACACATCATAGCACGACACATCACTACCCCTACTACAATCTGCACTGACTCACGATCCTCCGTTGACGCCCTCGCGGCCATCCACAGCACCACACCCCACACTCCACGCCATCCGACACCTCTATCATGACAACCATGCACACCTACAGCTCACTCTTCTCTGGATCCCTGGACATAGGGCTATCCCGGGTAACGAGCGCGCAGACGGCTTTGCAAGGGCGGCAATAGGCCTCCCCCAGGATAATCATGTCCCGGTACCACCCGGTGATTTCCTTACTGTAGCCAATATGTTATTCCATAAATATATCCAGGCCTGCTGGTCACACGACACTACACACCTACACACTATCAAACCCGCACTCTCCAACTCGCCCTCTTCCCACCAACACTCCCGTTTGAGTGAGGTGTTACTCGCCAGACTTCGCCTCGGACACACCAGCTTAGCGCACAATTATGTTTTTCATCGATCACGTCGGCCTCCGATCTGCACCACATGCCGAGTTCGCATCACTGTCGCCCACGTTTTACTCACATGTCCAGCATATGCTCCTCATCGCCGCGCTATTCTTCATTATTTCAGCTGCAACCATATGCAGATATCGCTCCGGGCACTCCTCGGGAATGACCACCCGGCACTCCTCGATCTGCTCCTCCGGTTTTTACACAATACCAAGCTTTCCGAACTAATTTGATTTCTCTGTCACACGTTACCCGGCTCCACCTAATTTGATGAGAAGTTAATGGATATATAACACGCGTTGCACCCTATATTAGCTGTATGACTGCGTTACACACGTGTACCTTTCGTCTTCGAAAAACACATACATATAGATTTTACACTACGTAGGAAGAGACCGATCCAATTGGGCAAAAACGGACGGTTCTCCTTATAAATTGCGCTTGGTTTTTTACCTACGGGTTTTCCAAGCTGCTTGGCTTTTCCCCTTCTCAAGTTTTCCCAAGTTTTAACTCAAACATGCACCTACACATACAAGTTCGGGCCTGACGCCTACGACTCGCCCTGGGCGCCGGGCCTCCGCTTCGCCTTTCAGGTCGCAGGTGGGCAGTGGAGCCTCCCTGCAGGTTACGATGCTGTCCACCCTCTTGAAGTGTTCTTCTAATTGTCGTGTATGTATGTATGTATGTCCGTGTATGAACCAGTATGCTATGTATGTATCGGCCCTTTACGCCACGTTCTTTGTTTGCCGGCGTCTCCTCTTTCCTCTCTTGCTTGTTTGTTATAACCGGATGCCGCATAACGTAACCATTTCTTTAACGTAACAAATATCTAGCGGATGGCACTCTGCCTCTGCTAAAGATGGTGAAAAATACGCAGAAAATAGCCCACAATCAACGTCGCGGTCGCGGGCGCGAGAGCAGACACAGCTCTTCTCAGAGCACGATCGGCGCCCGCAGTCAGCAAGCAAGAAGAGAATCAGGAAGGTCCAAGGTTTGAGCAGAAGACAAACCTGTAGCAGCAGAAGAAGCCAAGACACGAAGATATCCAGGGACCCTAGAGGAGCACTCCTGCGAATCTAGAAGGAAAACCTCCCTCACCAAATCCCCAACTTCTCTCTGTCTCCCAACTAACCTTTACCCCCGGAGGAAACCTAACTGTGTCGATCCCACTGTCTTGGGCCATTGCGGCCGGGGCAGGGACCAGAGAGCGAAAGCTCGGTCCATGGTGCAACGAATCGGGTAGTTCTTCAGTCAGGAGGGACACTTAAGGGGGCGGGACCAAACCCTTACACACCATGGCGCCCGCCGCCAGCACCACACAAGGCACCTGCCTAGTAGGTACATACGCAGAGACAGGACACATCACACAGGAGTCTCCCTTCACTTGTGAGAGGACACTCGGACACATTCTTAATTCAACACACTTCAAGGTCCACATGCACACCACACACATCATAGTCCAAACACAGAGCAGCGCGGACACAAACTCTACTAAACACATCCACCTTTAACAACCAGCGCTGCTCCTTCACGTTACACCACACCTTGAACACCAGCCGCGGCTACATTTGCGCCCCAAAGCTGGATAGCTTACCACTTGACAGCATCGCCGCACTATTCGACACTTCAGTCCTCCTGGATGCCACAGTTACAGTCCGCCAGATTAAACGGGAGGCACGTTCGACTCACAAAATAATATTACCGACTTTCCACTCACAACACCTACCATCACACGTCCACATACACAACAAGGCCTACGAGGTCCGCCTCTACGTGCCTCTGCCACTACGGTGCCGGTTCTGCTTGCGTTATGGACATGGCGAACGCGCATGCGCGTCGCCAACTCCCAGATGCAGCCAGTGCGCCGGTCACCACGCGGCATCGAACTGCAACTCCTCCGAAAGGAAGTGTGCAGGCTGTGATGGGCCGCACCCCGCCACCGACCCCGACTGCCCATAGTGGGCATACGAGAGGGAGGTGTGCCGGTATGCGGCAACTCATCGGGTGCCACACGCAACAGCGCGACAGCACCTACGCCACACCACCACTGACACTCGCACAGTTACAACTGCACCTCTGCACACCGCACCTACGGCCGGGCGAAGCTACGCAGCGACGCTCTCCACACCTAAACCCACACCTCCTCCAACACCAGCTCCCACCCGCCCAGCCATCCCACCAGCAGCCGGCTCCCGCAGCCCGGCACACCTCCCTCCTCAACGCTCCTCCGACCCTCGCCTCAACCGCCCCACCGATCCCCGACCTCCCCGGCCCACCGCCCCTCGACCTCACCGATCACCACTCCTTCCCACCCCACCCCACCCAGGACCTGGCCTCTTCCCACATCCACTCCACTTCAGACCTGGCCCTTATCCACATCCCATTCACCCTCGACCCGGCTTCCTCTCACAACCTTTCCACCGCGGGCCCGGCTTCCCACGTCCACCCCACCGAGGAATGGGCTTTCTCCCCTTCCCACCCCATCTCAGACCCGGCCCATGCCCACCACCATTCCACTATCCACCCCGCATCATCCATCCTCAAACACACATCAGACCCAGACCCGGTCCCCATCCCATCCCCCACTGGTACCCACCCACCCCCCACGGATCTGGCAGTACCCCTTCGCGCCACCGCCTCCAACCATCCAGGGCCCACCTCGCCACCATGAAGCCTTCCCTCCACTGCCTCCTCCAGGGCCTCGGCCCCTACCACACCCATCCGGCCGGCCCAAACCAAGACCTAGAACCAAGGCCACTACAACATCCACCCAGACCACCCGCAAGTTCACCGCCACCACCTCCTGCCAAACCGAACCTCCCACCACCTCCTGCACACCCACCTAAACCCACTCCAAAACCTCGTCTGAGGCCAGCACTCAGACTGGACCTACCATTCCTTCCAAGCCCGTCGAACCCACAACTCCAGACCAGCGAATCTCACCCGAACTCACCGCGCCTCTCAAGCGCAAATCACGCCGCCACTCTACCCAATCACCTTCCAGGACCCGTGCGACCAGGTACAGGCTACTACCCCTGCCTGGGTCACCTCCCAACCCTCTCTCTGTTCACCGGTTCAACCTTTCTCCCCAACTCGACACCGACATCACCCCAGTATGGGAATACCAACAGTCACTAAACGCGTTCGGCAATGGGACTTTTTCTGCAGTGGAACACCGGTGGCCTTCCAGGCAAGTTCATAGAATTCAAATCTGAATTCTTGCAACAAAAACCATTACTAGCTGCGCTCCAAGAAACTCACTTTCGAGATTCTGACTCCACTTGGAACAAAATCCCAGATTACACTTGGCACGTCGACAACGTAAACGGTCCAAATAGGAAATGGGGCGCAGTCATACTCATTGCAAACAGCATACCTCACCGTCGAGTACCGTTAAATACTCTCCTGAATTGCGTACCCCAGATAGTACTCGATGCACTGATCATGAGCATAAAAGCTAAGCTAAGGGCGTTCATAAACAGCTGAGATATTCAAGGTCAAAGGTCGTGGTCATTGTGGTCGGACCCTTCATATTTCCTTCAAAATTGGTCCCCAGATAGCACTCGATGCACTGATCATCATGACCTAAAAGCTAAGAGGGGCATTCATAAACAGCTGAGATATTCCAGGTCAAAGGTCAGACTCCATGAGGTCGGACTCTTCAGATTCCATTCAAAATTGGTCCACGGATAGTGCTCGATGCACTGATCATCATGAGCTAAAAGCTAAGAGGGGCGTTCATAAACACCTGAGCTATTCAAGGTCAAAGGTCAGACTCCATGAGGTCGGACTCTTCAGATTCTCTTCACAATTGGTCCACAGGTAGTTATCGATGCACTGATCTTCATGAGAATAAAAGCTAAGAGGGGCGTTCATAAGCAGCTGAGGTATTCAAGGTCAAAGGTCAGAGTCCATGAGGTCGGACTCTCCAAATGTCCTTAAAAATTGGTCCCTAGATAGTACTCGATGCACTGATCATCATGAGCATAAAAGATAAGAGGGGCGTTCATAAACAGCTGGATTATTCCGGTCAAAACTTCTTCCCGTGCGAATATGCAGCAATTATAATATGCACGAAACGAATATCAATCTGTACGTCAAGCTCGATTGATATTCGATTTTTACCCGTGGAACATCGTGAAAACGAGCATACTGGTAAAGCTTGGCACCCTGATTATCAGGAACTCAACCAAGAAGCCGTATTACAAAACACTACGGAGATATTCGGGGTCAAAGGTCAAACGTCATCCAGATTGGACTCCTCTGATTTTCTTCAAAATGGGTACACGGGTATTACTCGACGCACTGATCATCATGAGCATAAAAGCTAAGGGGACGTTCATAAACAGCTGATATATTCAAGGTCGAAGATCAGAGTCCATGAGGTCTGACTCTTCAGATGTCCTTCAAAATTAACACACGCGTAGAACTCGACGCACTGATCATCATGAGCATAAAAGCTAAGAGGGGCGTTCATAAACAGCTGAGATATTCAAGGTCAAAGTCGTGGTCATTGTGGTCGGACTCTTCAGATTTCCTTCAAAATTGGTCCCCAGATAGTACTCGATGCACTGATCATCATGAGTTATAAGCTGAGAGGGGCGTTTATAAACAGCTGAGCTATTTAAGGTCAAAGGTCAGTCTCCATGAAGTCGGACTCTTCAGATTCCCTCCAAAATTGGTCCACAGATACTACGCGATGCACTGATCATCATAAGCATAAAAGCTAAGAGGGGCGTTCATCAACAGCTGAGATATTCAAGGTCAGAGTCATGAGATCGGACTCTTCAGATTTCCTTCAAAATTGGTCCTCGGATAGTACTCGATGCACTGATGCACTGAAGCTTCAACGCCAAACCGGAAACCAAATCCGACACAGACTACACCACAGCAACATAAACACCCAACAGCAACAGCAACACCCAACAGCAACAGCAACACCCATCGCACCCAAGGGTCTTGGTAATACCGAAGCATGAAGCCAAAGTACGGTATGGACGATTTTAGATGACACAATCACGTCTTTGGTTTCATCGGGACAACCCCAATCCAGAGCTCGCAATTGTTGAAGAACTGTAACGTAGTTCGGAATTAATCATGCTTCTGACCGCGCCAAAAGGAATGTAGAGTGTGATTCACCCGATGACTGTTATCAAAATGTTTTGGCTAAGTGTACCAACTTACATCCGGTTTAGATACGACAAGACCACAGAATGCGCCTTCAGCACGTGGTGTGAGTATGAATCACCCTGAGTCATCTCCCGCGGCCATTCTGGCAGTAAGCGTGACGTATGACGTGTTGCCAATGACGGACGGGCGGTCGTATCCGCCCGCCAATCACGCAGCAGGGCACACGGCCGCGAGGCGGAGCCACGTGTCGGCTCGGAGGGCGATGTTTTAGATGTAGAATCAACAGCATGGAGTCGGAATTAATACATCAACACAGAGACACGGTTCTCTCGGCGCTTACGTACGGACGAGGTAGTCTGTACGCGCTGGATTAGTTGTTGGCAGACGCCCGCTAAATTTCTGCCAGCACTTATCACATTTTCGGCCAGCGTCGATAATCGTTATAAGTCAAAGTGTAACGCCAATTCTTACGCTTCTCCATACCGGGTTAATTGCGGTTCGCGACGGTCCAATTAGACAATCACACGCCAGGGGTCAATAACTACCCTACAACTTGGTGCCGAGTGACCTGAATGTCATCACAACTTGGTGCCGCTGCCCGGGAAGTCATCACATCTGGTGATCTGGTGACCATCACATCCGCTGCTTGGTGACCTGGAAGTCATCACAACCTAGACACGCCGTTCAGCAGGACGAGGAAGAGAAGCGACTACTTCAGCAATTCCGCAAGCCCGGGAGAATCTCGAAATCCTCCTAAATACACCCGTTCCAATTTTGACCACTGATAGAACTGTCATAATATTGCATAGTCGAATATTCGCGGTGTACTGAAAACTACGTGTGAATTTTTATGTGAATTAGGAAGCCTAATAAAAACAGTTTCTCCACAAAACTTGCGAGAATCAAAATTTAATAACCTATTAAGAAGTAAATAAAGTAAAAGAAACATGACGGAGATTACCTTCGAAAGACTGACTGGTAGTTTTAACCAGATAAGGATCGAGATGCGCGCTCAAGGAATGAGCCAAAACATGAAACCATTTACCGCAGAAAGCCGTAATAAGTTATGTGATTGGATTAAACAACTAGATCGCATCAGTTTCAGTATGGATAATGATCAGATGAGGATCATATGTCTGAAAACCCTCGGTGGACCTGCAGCAGAGTTTCTACAACGTATGTTGTCACATCAAGCTAACTTGACGTGGGCAGAGATTAAACAAATTATGAAAGAAAGATATTCGACCGGCCAGACCAAAAATGCGCTCTGGAAAACATGCGAAAATTAAAACAGCACCGAATGGAACTTGTTCAAAACTTTGGCGAACGAATTCTCACGGTGGCTAGAGAAGCGTACACCGACATGAACAGCCCTACCACACAGGAAATCCTGATAGACGTATTTAATAAAGTCATAAAGTCATAAAGTCATAAAATATTAAGGCTTAACAAGAGCCACAAGGGCCCATCTGGGTTAAGCCTATCTAGAAAAGGTACTAGAAATGTACATACTCTCACCCCAATCAATCCCTTATCCCAAGTTCCTAGGAAGCTATACACCCCAGCCTATCTAGCACCACTCACTTGCTACCGCATAACACCCTCAACAATCACAAGCTCCTCCCATCATACCCATCGTGCCACCATAGACAATCTCATCAGCATCACATCCCGAAGGAAGGTGCCGAATCCACTGCTAGGCACACCCCACACAAATTCATAAAGCGTTCAGACTTAATAAGAGACTCACTTGCTATTGCACAATACACTCAACAATTACAAACTCCTCCCATCATACCCATTGTGCTACCATAGACAATCTCATCAGTATCACATCCCGAAGGAAGGTGCTGAATCCACTGCTAGGTACACCCTACGTAAAGTTATAAAGCGTTTATACTTAATAAGAGACTCACTTGCTATTGCATAACACACTCAACAATTACAAACTCCTCCCAACTCCCATCTCCTCCCTGTCGATCCGCCCTCCCTGGAATACAGAAAAACAAGCCCCCTATTCTTATAATGAGTGTCTATGCCGTTTTTAAAGATGTTTAGTGTGTTGCTATTGACAATGGTTCCTGGCAGCTGGTTCCAGTGTTCTACTACCCTGTTGGTGAAGAAAGACTGTCTTAACCTTGTCCTGCTGTGATTAACTTTAATTGTGAATTGATGACCTCTAATTGCATCATTTCTGTTAAATTCAAACATTTCCCTGAGATATCCCTGTTCCCGACCATGAACAAATTTAAAAACCTCGATGAGATCTCCTCTCAGCCTTCTATATCTAAGTGAAAACATATTCAATTTCTTCAATCTTTCCTCATATGCCAGGTTGCCTATACCATTAACCATTTTTGTTGCCCTCTTTTGTACTCTCTCTAAAAGCCAACAATCTTTCTCATAACTAGGGGACCAAGCTTGGACACAGTATTCCAAATGTGGCCTGCCATATGCACAGTAAAGCTACCTGATTACCTCCTCACTTTTGTATGACACATTCCTCTGTATTGCCCCAAGCATTCTCAGTGCCTTCTTCCTGGCTTCTCTGGTCTGTTCTGATGCCACAATTTTGTGTTCAAAATAACACCTAAGTCCTTCTCCTGCTGAGTCACAGATAGTACTTGGCCACCCATCAAGTATGGAGCCTTCATATGCTGCCTACCTACATGCATGACTTTGCACTTATCAAAATTAAACTTCATTTGCCATTTTTTGGACCACTTCACTAGCTTAATAAGGGAGTACAGAGCCATCAGCTAGCAGGGAAATTATACAGAAACCCATTTGGGACATTAGAAGAAGCGATACAATTCCCCGTACGCGAACAACAACTTGATAAAACACTTTTACTGTGTAGAGGCATGCCAAAACAAGAAGATGAACCAATGGACGTTGACATAGTGCAAAGTGGAAATGACCGACTGGACAAAATATATAAATTTGTCGTATCCTTAGGAGAAACGGTATCGAAACTAGCAGCGCAAAAATTAGACACACCAAAACCACACACCCAACCACAGTGTGGACCACGAGTATTCCACCCATCCTACCCTCAGTATCCGCGACCACCACGACTTTATGTCCCCAGACCCAACTATGGACCTCCTGCGCCGCGCCCTCCTGCAGTCCCCAAAGTTTGTAGACCACAACCGCAAAATCCGCCCAATCCATAATTTCAATGGACCACCGATGGTCGGCCTATTTACATCAAATGCGCGAAGACAGGACACATGGGCCATCAGTGCCGTTCATGCCCAAACCCCCCTAGACAGGCGGGAAACTAAAACGCACCGTTGTGAATGTCCACCACGATGGAGCTGAAAGTAAGCAGAAACAGGAACCACGGAGAAAGGAAAGAAAAAATATCAGAAGGAAAAGGGGTCCCGAGAAATGGAAACAGAAACAGGATTTCGTTCAACAAATTCGCATTAAACCTAACACCCCATGTGCTGGCTTAAAATTGTAATCAGAAAGCATACACACTTGTAGATACTGGAGCGGATATCTCATTAATCTCAAAAGAGTTCTTTGACAAAATTGCAGAGGATCAAACCCTCAGATTTTCAGGAGACCAAAAAGACCGCATTCCACTCATATCAGCTAGCGGACATCGGTTGAAAAATATCGGAGTAGGAACGTTCAGAGTCGAAATGAGTAAGTTCAGAAAACCATTCAGCTTCCAAATAGTAGAAAACCTGACACAACAGTGTATGTTGGGAAATTATTTCTTGACCGTATTTGGAGGAAAATTATATTTCGAAGAAAAAGCCCTATGCATTGAAGGAAACATGATACCTCTACGACCCCAGCGAACGACTAGTGCGGAGGCGACCTCGCTAGTCAGAATCAAAGGACGCATATATATCCCGGCCAACACGGTCGTGGAGTGTCCGGCAGCTGTGAACCGAATGCAACTAGTGGAACTTGCTATGTGCGGTCACTGGACAACATGCCACTACTTTCCGAGGAGCCAGGCTTGTTTATAGCCGAAGTGATGGCCAAACCAGACCGCCATAAGAGCCTACCAGTACGAATCATAAATACCACCACCAGATATTTTACGCTATACCCGAACCAAGTGATAGCATTCGCTGAAAAAATAGACGACACCGATTTAGAGAATCTGATCGACATGACGCAAGAAATTGACTTGGCCCCGCCAACCACACCCGCTGACCCGATTGAGCAAGCCCAGCTGTCCCACCTGACAGGTGCTGACAAAGACGAACTCGAACAGCTGTTACGAGCCAACGCTGACCTATTTGCTGCGACCGACGCCGACCTTGGTACGACTGACGTCATACACATGGACATAGAGACTGCTGACCACCCCCCCCTATCCGTCAAGCTCCTTACAAAACTCCATTTTCTCAGCGAAAATACGTAGAGGATCAAATTAAGGTTATGCTAGAAGCATGGATAATCGAGGAGTCCGACAGTCCGTGGGCCGCGCCCATTGTCATCGTTCGAAAGAAATATGGTAGTAACCGTTTTGCAGCCGACTATAGAAAACTAAATATAGTAACGAAGAAAAACAGCTACCCACTCCCGTTAATAGAAGACATCCTCGCTTCCCTCTGTGGAGCGAACTTCTTTCCATCGTTAGACTTAAAATCAGGATGCTGGCAGATCCCGATGTCGGAAGAAAGTGTACCCAAGACTGCATTTACGTGTTTCTTAGGTTTGTGGACTTTTAGAAAGATGCCATTTGGAATTTGCAACGAACCCTCTAAGTTTATGGAATTGATGAATAAAGTACTATTAGGAATTCAGAACCAATTTGCAACAGCTTACATCGACGATATAATAGTATATTCGAAAACGTTTGAGGAACACTTAGTTCACTTGGAGGAAGTCTTTCGACGTCTACGAAAAGCCAAATTGAAGTTGAAACTCGAAGTGTGATTTTCTGAAAAAGAGGTCCAATATGTAGGACATGTAGTGTCAGCCTCTGGCATCAAACCAAACCCGGAGAAGGTAGAAGCCATCCAACACATGGAAGCACCAATCACCGTGAAAGGAGTCCGTTGATTCATCGGCATGTGTTCCTATTATAGACGATTTATTCCAGGATTTAGCCAAATTGCAGCGCCGCTAATTAACCTGACAAAGAAACATGCCATGTTCGTCTGGACAGATGACTGCGAAAATGCATTTGCAACACTAAAACAAAAACTAGCTTCTGCACCCGTGCTGGCCTACCCAGATATCACCAAGGACTATAAATTATATTCCGATGCCTCACAAAAAGCAGTTGGAGCAGTCTTAGTACAAGATCATGGAGGTGAAGAATGAGTAATACAGTTTTTGTCAAAACAACATAATGAAACCCAATTAAAATGGCCCATTATACAGTTAGAAGCATACGCTTGTGTCTGGTCGATCTGGAAATTACGCCAATATCTACTTGGATCTAAGTTCACCATTATGACAGATCACAGACCACTTACATTTTTGAACTTATCGGAAATGAAAAATCACATGCTGCAGCGATGGGCAATCATGCTTTCGGAACACAACTTTGAACTGGTCTACATAAAAGGGAGCAAAAATGTAGTAGCACATCACTTTAGTAGAATGTATGAAACAGAGCAAAAAGTAAATGTTATCAACTCCGATCATGTTCCCTCGGGCGATTTCAGGAATACCGAAAATAGAAAACCCGAAGAAGAACTAAGCAGGGAGGAAAAGTTTAAAGATGTGATAGTGAAGTGGGAAAATATCGAGAAACTTCAAAAAGCCGACGAGGAATTAGCAAAAATTCGAAACATAATTGTATCGAAGTCTTTCCGCTACACCTAGCTTTTATCAGACATTTTACTCATGACTGGGGAAAAACGTCTTTTGACACGTAGATAGCTAGTCAGACCTCGACGTTTGCGATATTTAAAACCCCGGGAGTATTCATTCTGTAGCTCTAAGCCTTCATCTCAGAGCTCTGATTCAACCATCTCTTGACAGGCACCTCAAATCCAGCACTTTTATTTTGTGCAATTAATCAACAGTCAACGGCCACAATGCTTCAGATTATAATGGTGCAGAGTGATATACGAGTTATTACTATAGCTTCATCTTGACAGAGACAGGCACAACTGCTTCACATACGATCTCCAACTTATACTGACCGGTCACCAATCACGCTATTCTCCCAGGTATTCAAGCGGTTACATCTCCACAGTCACACAGCGTCTCTCGATCAGAGTCTTCAGATATACCTCAGACGTACCTCAGTCGTACCTCAGTGTCGGGGCGGCGGCTGGCCGGCGGCGGCCAGCCGCCGCCGTGTATATGTGTATATGTGTATGTGTATATGTGTGTATGTGTATATGTGTGTATATGTATGTGCATGTGTATGTGTATGTGTATGTGTATGTGTATGTGTATGTATGTGTGTATGTGTGTATATGTATATGTATGTATATGTATGGGTATATGTATATGTATGTGTATATGTATATGTATGTGTATATGTATATGTATATATGTATGTATGTATGTATGTATAACAGGTGAAACCAAGCCTCGTTTGACCTGTGACCTGACCCGTCGTCAGCACTGCGCGCTCCTACCGCAAGAACTTCATCGACGTGACGATGGACAGCGGCGGCACCACTGCCAACCTGATCCTGGCCGGGTGGGACGCCCGCGTCACATCTGAACAGCTGGCCGAGCTCATGCGCAGCGGACTCTACTCCAGCTTCAAGGTGGGGGTGTCGGTAGCTCAGTAGTTCAGCGGAGCGTCTGGCACGCCAGAGGTGCGGGGTTCGATTCGCCGCGGTTCCCGCCCTTCCTGCCAGCGTGAGAGGCGGGTGACGTCATGTGGCCTCAGCTGCTGAATGCGTCATGAAGCTACAATCCAACAATCCAGATTACAGGTGGTTCGCTCGCCGACACTCCGAGCCGCGGTCGGATTTATGCTTGTTTGGATTACGGATTAGGAGAGGAGAATTTTGGGCATTCGAGTTCGGAGAGGAATCAGTTTGCTTTTGTTCTAAAGTTTTAAAAAAACCTAGTTGTGTGCTTTCCGGTCGGCTTTCGGGCATGTTTTTCGCACAGCAATGAGCTTGCAGTCATTTTTGAATAGCTATATCTAATTTTTAGGTAAAAGGGTCGAATATTTCCCATACATGTGTAGTAAGTGCTGTCTTTTTCTTTACATACTCGATTCGTCGCATCTGCGCCATCACAATCCTGCCAACAGATGCGATGCTCATCTGCTTATATTATCTTTTGACCGAAATTTTTCATATCACAATGACAAATTGTTTTCGCGTCATCAGTAGTTTCGACGTCTTCGTCTGCTACCCTTCACTCTACTAAAACTGAATTTCAGGATGCCGGTCATGTGACCTCGGGTCATGTAGTTAGCCGCCGGGTCACGTGACCGGTGTCACAACAAGCGCCCACAGGTGCCGCCCCTATGACCACATCTCACATTTACATTGGACACCCAACATAAAGTGAATTCGTAAACAATGACTTCACCTGGCGGCCCAGAGCTCGCTGGACGCACGGAAGCTCCACCCCACAGTATGTATATGTGGTCCGTGGTATATTGGTTGTTGTCCGTGGTCCATGGTTTGTAGCTTTGATCCTTAGTATGTTGTCTGTGGTTCATGGTATGTTGGTTGTGGCCCATGGTCTGTGGTCTTTGATCCGTAGTGTGTTGTCTGTGGTTCGTGGTTGAGGTGGTCCTCATAGCTTAAGCGTTCCGTTCGTGGCCATAACCAGGCAGCCATGTGAGAATGTCTCCACCGGGGTTTGACCGAGGTTGTGGATGGCCGGATGTGGATGTCACTGCTCACCAACTGATACACTGATATGTGACTAGCCCTGCTGGGGTGGTCCACGTGCGTGTCAGGCTGGCATATTGTGGGAGATTACGTGGTAGGCGCCCGTTAGTCGTCCGCACACCTTTTGATAGACATGCAAACAATTTTCTCCAGTTGTGAAATTCAGGGCTTCAGCCTGGATTTCGCACAAATGAACAAGAAGGTTGAATTTTACATTCAGTCTTCTTAGTCCCCACGTTGTACATCCGCGTAACCACGTGTTCAAGCAGAGCATATCTCTTCAAAAATACACGAATGCCGATACCTGCATTTTTTTGTGACTTCAGAAAAAGTTGAAAAAGCAGGAGGCAGCCGAGGAGGCCAAGAGCGCACCCGGGGACGAGGCAGCAACGCGACTGCGTCGTCTTCAGCAGGTCAAGACACTGCTGGGTCGCGTCGTGGCCAACCTCATGGTGATGGCCGTGCTGGTTGGCGTGTCGGCCCTCACGTGGCGCGTGATGATCATGACCTCGGTACGTGGCACGTGATGACCGTGACGTCGGTACGTGGCACGTGATGACCTTGACCTCTGTACGTGGCACGTTGTGATCATGACCTCGGTACGTGGCGCGTGATGACCATGACCTCGGTACGTGGCGCGTGATTACCACGAGCTCGGTACGTGGCGCGTGATTACCATGACCTCGGTACGTGGCGCGTGATGACCATGACCTTGGTACGTGGCGCGTGATTACCACGACCTCGGTACGTGGCACGTGATTACCATGACCTTGGTAAGTGGCACATGATGCCCATGACCTCGGTAGATGACCCGTGATGACCATGACTTCCGTACGTGGCACGTGATAACCATTATCTCGGTGCGTGGCACGTGATGACAGTGACCTCGGTACGTGGTACGTGATGACCATGACCTCGGTACGTGGTACGTGATGACCTTGACATCGGTACGTGGCATGTTGTGATCATGACCTCGAAACGTGACGTGTGATGGCCATGACCTCGGTACGTGGCGCGTGATGATCATGACCTCGGTACGTGGCGCGTGATTACCATGACCTCGGTACGTGGTACGTGATTACCATGACCTTGGTAGGTGGCACGTGATGCCCATGACCTCGGTAGATGACCCGTGATGACCATGACATCGGTACGTGGCAAGTGATGACCATGACATCGGTACGTGGTACGTGATGACCATGACCTCTGTACGTTGCACGTGATGACCGTGACCTCGGTACGTGGCACGTTATGACGATGACCTCGGTGCGTGGCACGTGATGACGATGACCTCGGTACGTGGTATGTGGATTGACGCCGTGTATGTGTGTCTGTGTTTGTATGTATGTGTGGTCCGTGGTATGTTGGTTGTTGTCTGTGGTCCATGGTCTGTGATCTTTGACCTGTGCTATGTTGTCTGTGGTCCGTGGTCCGTGGTATGTGGTCTGTGGTCCGTGGTCCGTGGTCTGGTGTGTGGTCTGTGCCATCGCGGCTGCCGCCGGCCCACAGACGTTGCAGTCCAGCAGTCTGTCGGTGGTCTGCTCTGCGATCTGTGGTCCGTGGTCCGTGGTCTGGTCTGTGGTCTGTGACATCACGACCACCGCCGGCCCACAGACGCTGAAGTCCAGCAGCGTGTCGGTGGTCGGCTCGGCAGTGCTGATCGGTGTGTTGATGGCGCTGTTCCCCCTCCTGTTCCACCTGGTCGGCCGCCTGGAGAGCCTGCATCAGCACGAGCGGGCGCTCATGTTCATCACCCTGTTCAGGTCAGGTCAGGTCGGGTCACGCTGGCTGGTGAGGTCAGGTTGCCACGTCAGCCATGTGGCTCCTCAATGAGTATTGTGTGTGAAAGTGAACGTATGTTGCGTCAGCCATGTGGCTCCTCAATGAGTATTGTGTGTGAAAGTGAGCGTATGTTGCGTCAGCCATGTGGCTTCTCAATGAATATTGTGGGTGAAAGTGAGTGTACGTTGCGTCAGCCATGTGGCTTCTCAATGAGTATTGTGGGTGAAAGTGCGTGTACGTTGCGTCAGCCATGTGGCTTCTCAATGAGTATTGTGGGTGAAAGTGAGTGTACATTGCGTCAGCCATGTGGCTTCTCAATGAGTATTGTGGGTGAAAGTGAGTGTACGTTGCGTCAGCCATGTGGCTTCTCAATGAATATTGTGGGTGAAAGTGAGTGTACGTTGCGTCAGCCGTGTGGCTTCTCAATGAGTATTGTGGGTGAAAGTGAGCGTACGTTGCGCTATCCTGTGCATGTCCTGGTACGCGTGTACGCGAAAGCAGTTTAATTAGTAAATTACAACGTGTGCCCAGGCGTTATGTGTTCCCAGACACTCACAAAAAGATAGGAAATGACACCTCTGGATCAGGTTATTGAACTCGTCAGATGTGTTTACGTTGGTCACTTGGCCTCAGTGCCATCTTAATGAGCTCGGTATCACCCCGAAGACCTCAGTGTCAACCTGATGACTTCAGTATTCCCTAGAGACTTTAGTATCACCATGATCACCTCGACATCAATCCGATGACCTCAGTGTCACCCCCTACGACCTTAGTATCACCCCTATGCCATCAGTATCACCCCGATTATCTCAAAATCACACAAATGATCTCAGTAGCACCCGGATAACATCGACCTGACCCTGATGGTATCAGTATCACCATAATGACTTCGATATCACCCGAATGAATTCAGTAGCCATGGTGGCCTCAATAGCATTCTTCGTGATCTCAGTATCACCCGGATGACATCGACATCACCCTGATGACTTCATTATCACCCCGATGACATCGACATCACCCTGATGACTTCATTATCACTCTGATGACATCGATTCCATTCACCCGATGACCTCGTATCACCTGATGACTTCATTATCACTCTGATGACATCGATCTCACCCTGATGACCTCGTCATCATCCTGATGACTTCATTATCACTCTGATGACATCGATCTCACCCTGATGACCTCGTCATCACCCTGATGACTTCATTATCACCCTGATGACATCGATCTCACCCTGATGACCTCGTCATCACCCTGATGACTTCATTATCACCCTGATGACATCGACATCACCCTGATGACCTCGTCATCACCCTGATGACTTCATTATCACTCTGATGACATCGATCTCACCCTGATGACCTCGTCATCACCCTGATGACTTCATTATCACTCTGATGACATCGATCTCACCCTGATGACCTCGTCATCACCCTGATGACTTCATTATCACTCTGATGACATCGACATCACCCTGATGACTTCATTATCACTCTGATGACATCGATCTCACCCTGATGCCATCTATCTCACCCTGATGACTTCATTATCACTCTGATGACATCGATCTCACCCTGATGACCTCGTCATCACCCTGATGACTTCATTATCACCCTGATGACATCGACATCACCCTGATGACTTCATTATCACCCTGATGACATCGACATCACCCTGATGACCTCGTCATCACCCTGATGACTTCATTATCACTCTGATGACATCGATCTCACCCTGATGACCTCGTCATCACCCTGATGACATCGATCTCACCCTGATGACTTCATTATCACCCTGATGACATCGATCTCACCCTGATGACCTCGTCATCACCCTGATGACTTCATTATCACTCTGATGACATCGATCTCACCCTGATGACCTCGTCATCACCCTGATGACTTCATTATCACTCTGATGACATCGATCTCACCCCGATGACATCGACATCACCCTGATGACTTCATTATCACTCTGATGACATCGATCTCACCCTGATGACCTCGTCATCACCCTGATGACTTAATTATCACCCTGATGACATCGACATCACCCTGATGACCTCGTCATCACCCTAGTGACATCAATAGCACCCTTCCGACCGGATTATTATCCAGATGGCCCTGATCACCCATATCACCCTGATAACCTGCCCGATATCGTTTCAGGATGGTGCTGATGGCCATGCTCATCTTGAGCACCATCGTCACCTACTGGATCCACAACGTCAACTCTCGGCAGGCCGACGACGAGGGCGCGCACTCTGAGAAGCGGGTACGTGTCCGCGACTGTTGTCTATCCGGCAGCACAGCCACAGCGCCGTTTGTCATGGACGCCGTCCGACACGCGCTAGCGATGCGGGCGAGCTACGTGGTGCATCAGTGCGGTGCTTCCGCGACTTGCTAGCAGTGGTTTTGCGGGCGACTCGACGCTCTGGCACATTTCTGTACGTGGCTGAAAGGTGTGACTCGGCGGTACTGTGGTGGCAGTCTTCTGGGAACCGCATGCACTGCTCGTGTCCCCGCCCTGCCCGGCGCCACACCCTGTCTCAGTTACTTTGCTCGGCACATTGGCCTCTCCACCTCCCTCGTCCCATTGTCTCGAAGTGGTCAGAGCTGAAGGGACTGCAATCCAAACCGACCGTTCGAAGCGATGGGATCTTGGGAGTGACAATTTTCCCGAAATCATCAACACCAATCATCAGTATTGTACTCACGGAGTCACATGGCCTTGTTGGACCTGGTTTCAATTCAGCTCCTACAGCATTCACATGATCAGGTGATTCCAGGTTCTCATGGTGAGTCTAGTCATGGGGTCAGGTGAAGGACAAAACATCAAATATAATTCATGTTTTGTATAAACGTTTCCACCTGATTGTCCTGTTAAATATATATATATATATATATATATATACACATATATATATATATATGATGGACTTCGACATTCTCTACAACCTTGATAACCTCTCCCAGTGTCCAAAATTTAATGCCAATGTAAGCTCGAGTCATGGAGATTGGTTGACCGAACTTTGGTGTACTGGGTCTCCACTCCGTAGGGGTCGGAGTGATGTGAGGATGAAATAGTTCTGGTTGAATGCACTTTGGAGTCAAATGGTGAAAAATATAAGTTTTTTAAACGAACGGCTACATTTTATCACAGTTTCGATCTCTTCAAGATAATTTACCGCGACTGACTTAAGTTGACCTCCAGTGACCTTGGCTTATTTTGTAATGTTATGAGTTGAATCATGGGAGGTTTGTTCGGTGATTTATTCGAGTTCTCCGCCCATATATAACATTTCGCCGATACAACGGGTGATATGACATCCCTCAAGGAAGCAGGACTAAGTGGTACGGCAACTTAAGTTGAACTTAGAAAACCAATACATCAAGTAGTGTAGGTGTACGGTGTTTGTCAACTTTCAAGATATGTATGTCAAGGCGTACAGCATTTCAATCTTACAGTGTTAAATTTACAAACTAGCATCATTCCAATAGATTTGACCAATACATGTCGCACAAGAAGCAAACAATGAGCGAACCTCACTGAAAATAATAAATTTGGGGTGCTTCATCACATTTGACACCGCAGGCCATGAAGTAAAAGCTTCAAACTTACACATCTAAATTATCTAAGGCGCCAACTACCTTATTAATTTCGTTCATCTAACTTCGTTAGTCTCCGAAATCTCAGGGTCAATTCCCCCCCCCCCCAATTTAAGTTATTTAGCTTTCAGAAGCGTGACCCCCGGACCGGGCCGGGTCGGGCCACGCGTCAACGTCTTTGCACAAGCGCTCGGCAGCGGACTGATCACCTGAGTGGCCGTCGGTCGTAAGTTTTGTAAAAAATATATTTGGTCGGGGTGGTTTGTATTTACGTATTTATATAATTACTAGTGAACAGCCTGCTGTTCCAGTGGCCACTAGATTAGCCCTCTGCCCAACTTCACTTCTGAGTTGAACCTAAGTTTCTCATAGGCTATATATTATGTGTCTCACGATGGCGTTAGTGCTATGGTTACACTGTTTGAGACTCTCCCTTGGTGCTGTGAGGTAGTGTTGGGAGGACGATGTGGGCTCCGAGCAGTACCGGCTGATGGTCGTTAATGGTCGTTAATACCGCTGATGGTCGTTAAAATTAAAAAAAAAATTATACCAGCTGATGATCATCGACCTTCTGTTCGCGCTCATCTTCGAGATCGGACTCGAGTACGCCCGGAAGGTGTGCTTCAGGTCGGTGACTGGCGTCGGCGCCCTTCGCCCGCTGACCAAGTGGTGTGGTGTGGGACGGTGCTTCAGGTCGGTGACTGGTGTTGGCGCCCTTCGCCCGCTGACCAAGTGGTGTTGTGTGTAATGGTGCGTGTTATGAGGTGATGTCTGTGATATAGTGTGGTGTGTGTCGCAGTCGGCTATGATATGATATGATATTGAGTGTTTGACCCCTGAGGCCCCAGGCTGTCCCCTGAGTTTGGAGGTTGCTCAAAAGAATCCTGGGTTGGTCTCTGAAATATGTTCTGTCCAGGGACGTGCGTGGTCGCGGCGACTGCCATCAACAACTCTGAAATTCGTCATCAAGTGGTGACGACAGAGAGACAATGACTCGTGGCCCACACGTTAACAAGCCCCAGCGACATGGACAGACTAGACCGGGACTAAATCCTGCAGGGCCCCGTAGACCATGATATCGTTCAAGGAAGGAAATTATCCAAAGGTGACCTATGTGACCTTTCGTGACACGTTCATGACCTTATTGCTTTCTCCGAGCAAAGCGCTCCCAAACTCTCATGACGAATACCTTATGTAATGCACACCTGAAGCTGCAGCTTAAGGGTAGGTTGCGAACTTGTGTGACCACCTTCATCTATCATGCAATTAAACGTGATACAATCGTGATCCATCAGCAAAGGGCTTCAAAATGAGACCCATATCGACCACTTCTACAATGCACACAAATTCACTTTATCGATAACTTTTAGGACTTTTCGGCCGTGCTTCCTGCTTCCACCCTTAGAATCGTCCACCTAGGATGTTCACATATCTGGCCATCTGGAACCTTCTCGCTGTCACTTCCCTTAGGACGGGTCAGGCCCACCCTCGACCCGGCCGCCGCGGGCCACCCCAGTCCTGGCAGTGTCGTGTCGGTGTGACTGGCCAGGCCCGGCCTTGGTCCGGTCGCCGCAGTACTGTCAGTGTCGTGTCGGTGTGACTGGCCAGGCCCTGCCTTGGCCCGGTCGCCGCAGTACTGTCAGTGTCGTGTCGGTGTGATTGGCAGGCCGGCTTGGTCCGGTCGCCGCAGTACTGTCAGTGTCGTGTCGGTGTGATTGGCTAGGCCCGACCTTGGCCCGGTCGCCGCAGTACTGTCAGTGTCGTGTCGGTGTGATTGGCCAGGCCCGGCCTTGGTCCGGTCGCCGCAGTACTGTCAGTGTCGTGTCGGTGTGATTGGCCAGGCCCGGCCTTGGTCCGGTCGCCGCAGTACTGTCAGTGTCGTGTCGGTGTGATTGGCCAGGCCCTTTGGCCCGGTCGCCGCAGTACTGGCAGTGTCGTGTCGGTGTGATTGGCTAGGCCCAACCTTGGTCCGGTCGCCGCAGTACTGTCAGTGTCGTGTCGGTGTGACTGGCCAGGCCCGACCTTGGCCCGGTCGCCGCAGTACTGTCAGTGTCGTGTCGGTGTGATTGGCCAGGCCCGGCCTTGGTCCGGTCGCCGCAGTACTGTCAGTGTCGTGTCGGTGTGACTGGCCAGGCCCGACCTTGGCCCGGTCGCCGCAGTGCTGGCAGTGTCGTGTCGGCAGGATGGGACTGGTGGGCGTGGGAGAGCCACACTTCGACATCCCGCGCAGCACCATGTTCCTCATCTACAGCCAGACCTTGGTCTGGGCGGGCACCTACTTCAGTCCGCTGATGTTCCTCATCGGCTCGCTCAAGCTGGTCATCACCTTCTACGCGCGCAAGGTAGGTCCACGGAGGGTGTTAGAAGCCCCTTCCTCTGTTGCAGTGGTTCCTGTAACCATAGGCGTAGGAACAGGGGGTCAGGGGGGCCAACAATGTTAGCTGGCCCTCCCATTTTTGAGACATTTAAATTTACTAAAAAGCAGCATGCACACATTTGAATATGTGGAAAACTTCCTGCAATATATAACTAAGTAAAAGCTGCACATATCACATGGTAGCACGTCATTTTTTAAGTCACACACTTCACATGACCATACAACAACGCAACTAATTCAGGAGTTGATGTAATGCAACAGATATATGGATATTCACACGTTATATTATGTTATGAAAAGACTATAAAGCAGATAATGTGCCAGCCAGTACCAAAATACATTCATTCCAGAGTTTCACTGTGGTTCTTTAACTGTTAACATATTTAACATCTATTTCATTAATATTGCCTACAGTAGAAAATGATCAAGGCTGAAGGCAGTAACGTAACACAATCAAGATAAGACGTACAATTTGGAAGTGCAAATTCATGGCCTTGATATTACATATCCATGTATTATATGTGGCCTTGGTCCTAGCTGCTATACATTTCAACATTTACATGTATTTTGATTATTGAAGCATAAAATTACTACCATGATATATACATTGCGTGACTGTAGTATGAAACAGGACATGCAAATTTCCACATTTCCATGGATTTTCAGTTTGGCACAGCACACAGATATCCAACCTTTTGAGTGAGATGCCTGGGTATTATCGGAGCTGGTATCCAACATAGCAACATGCTTTTGTCATCATTTATTATGGTAGCATAGATACAATAATGAAGTCCACACCCTATTATATCAACTTCAAGTGCGAGAACGCCTGTCAGAATCTCAGAATCCCCGAGAGGATTAGGCGCTCGTGATTCGACCTGACGAGGTCAACGAGGAGTGAAATGAAGAGTGATGATGTGACTAGTAACGAGCCATGTTTGTCATGTGACTTGAGAAGGCACATGACTAGCATGGCAACTGAACCGAGTGGATCTTCAGCTGGGTAACTGAGTAGTGGCATTGACAGCACGTTACACATTGAATTCAAATTATGTCGTTGAACAGAAATGGTTCGATAAGATGGTGGGGCCATGGTATATGTAACAATCTCTGCTTAGCAAAGACACTGATCCCAGAATCTATTCAGTGAAGACATTTTGATTAAAAGCACTAAAACACCGAATGGACAAGTTTCATGTCGGTATTTTTAAAAAAAGTTTCTCTAGTTATTTTTTATTTTAAAGACGATGGTGGCATTCCTTTATTTCTTAAAGATCTCTAAGCTACATAAATAATTCAAAGAAGCACCTCAGAATGCCACGCCTCGTGATTGGTCAAAATATTTGTCACGTCACATCTGTAGAGCTCAGCATTGCTTGACTGCCGCCCATTATATCTTGCATTTGGGAAGCTGCCAGTTCGAAGTAATCGCGACAGTTTTAGCTTGGATCACATCCGATCGTCAGGGGCAAATGCATCGTAGAAAACGACGCTATTATTCTTGTGTGTACCGATGTATACAAATGCAACTGCAAGTAGGCCAGAAGCAATGTTTATCGGCCTCCCGACGGCCGACAAGATGAGGACGTTGTCGAGCGATTTTGCACGCCGAGACAGTCTGCTGATCTCTGCTAGTGGCCCCACTTGCAGCGACGAACATTTCTATATATGTTTTGCATGCTGATTGCTGTTTTCACGCATGTTTTGCTGAGGGGAAGACATGGCGTCTGTTCATCTAGGCCACACATAATTTATGGCATTGTCTTTTGCATACAACGAAGAATGGCTCTTAGATGCTCCTGGGTTTTAGACATTGCGTGTAAAGAAAATATACGACCTTCAATATACCAGGAGGTGCTGAGTTGATATCAGAAGTAACGATGAAGGTTATATTTTATTACTCAACGTTTCGGCCAGGGGCCATCGTCAGGAGTGATGAAAAAACTAAAGCTTAAAAAATTGAAAAAGGCACGCGGGAAAAAACGTGCAAAAAGACACGTAGAATGCAGAAAGGCCTCCTCAGTGGTGCACACACTCACAGAAACTCCAAACCAGAAACAAACTATGTCAAGAAGGAATCCTCTGAGGAAGCCCGAGCCGATGGTCCATATACATATCGATACATACACTCACGCACATATATAGACATATATCCAATATAACGCGTAATACATACTATATATAATTTATGTTTATGTAATTTTATGTGATATACCAAGACGTCGTTTGCGTGTTTAGTTGCGGCCATAGATTACGTATATGTAGAGATTCGAGGACCTTCTGATCAGCGTTGTCCCTGGCTGTTGCTAGAATTTCTACTTTGAAGTTTGTGTTAGTGTCGCTGTGTTCCATGTCAGAATGTTTGTCGATCATGTGTTCGCCTAAAGGTGTGTATGCTCTCCGAAGTCTGGCATCTCCCAAGTGCTCATTGTACCTATCCCTGATGCTACGTTTGGTTTCACCGACATAAAATGTTCCAAGAGGCAAGACAACGATTGCACGTTATTTTGTAAACTACGTTTTTTTCCGTGTGCATTAGGGTGTCCCAAATTTCACGAAGTTTTTCAAAACACTTCGGATACACCGACATCCCGTTTCTTGAGTCTTCTGAACCTCACACACCAATTTGCAGAGTAAACTACCGGTAAACATGATTGCCGCTAGCGCTCTGAAGTTTTACTTACATTTGGTGTTATATGATGATGCAACGTTGCAGTCTCCCCACGCAAAATCGGATACCTATTTAACTAACGCAGCAATATTAGCTTCTCTGATGCCCAGTTATACGCACATCTAGATGGAGCATTACGTTAACAGTTTTATTTCATTGATGTAGATACGGATGTGTGTGTGGGGTGGGGAGGGGGGGGGTGGCAGTGCCCATTTTAATTTTGGTGTGAGTGATTTGATATACCCCTGATTTCGTCCAGGAGTATGTAAACCAATAAAGATTTCGCGTTGGTGCCCAAAGCGACTCGCTTCAAATCGGATCGTCCGCGGAATATGACACGCCAAAGAAACACATTGAACGGTGCCATCTGTATTAAAGCCAGGCGTATTAAAGCCATCGTGCCCTGTTCTGAGATCCGTCTACCACGTAACGCCATCGTACCCTGCTCTGAGATCCGTCTACCACTACAGACCCGTGTAGTCCTTCTTCGTGTGACCGCAGCTCGACCTGTGCCATGCTACCACCTGGGCAAGCGCCTGCAGCTGGTCCTCATCTTCTGTTCTGTCGATCAGCTCTTGTGCTAGCTTTACCCCACGCTCCGCTCCATCATTCACAACTGCCAGGCTGTTGACGTATTTATGAACTGCGTTATAGCTTGATATATTTTTCCATTCTTCGACAGGCTCTTGCAACCATTCGAGGGCGCATGCATCTAGAAGGATGAACAGCAGCCATGATCTTGGCCCTACCAATGATGCCAATTTTGCTACGTTGCAGAGTTTTACAGCATCTGGTTTCCCCATGGCTACGGTAGCAGGCCTTGGGATGGAGGACAACGCCGTTGCAATGTCCTGTCGCTTCTGTGTTGGCAGTTCGTCATTGAACAGAGCAAATACCACAGCAGAAGATTCCAGATAGCTGGTATGCCTCTGGATGGACTTCATGACGGCGTCTGCGACTTGCCTGAACTCAGCCAGCTTCTTCAGTTTTTGCATCTCCTTAAAGTAGGCCAGATCATCTCCGGGAGCTGCGGCAGCGAGTGCAGACCTCAGAAAGTAGGGCGCGTGGAAGAGCGCTATGAAATCTGCCATTTTCCTGATGTTGTTGACATCTTCTGGTGTGAGGTCCAGCTGATCTGACAGCAGCGCCATCTTCAGAATGTAGAGAGCGTCGGCCATGAACCGAGCCTCGTGCATGGCACCCGGCTTGCGTAGCTGAGGTTTCCCAGACAGGTTCCCACCGAGATACAACTAGGCAACACAGCTCCTTGTAATCGTCTCGCGGGAACGAGGATGACCTCATGTGTTTTTCTGCCCAGTTCAGCACACTTCTCACTTTTTTGTGCATGAAGCTTCCGTCCTCATAAACTGACCAGTCAAAACGTTTCAAGTGTGCCGTTTTGTCCAGCTTCGACCAGGACTTCTGGAACTTTTTGTAAAGAGTCTTCGACGGCCCTTTTGTTGCGCCAAATACGGCAGATGCCGCATGAGATATGTGTCTTTCTTGCACATGTCTGCGGCACTCAAGACCGAGCACGGCATGACCAATTTCCCTTTCAAGCCTCCATGTGGCGCCTGATTTCTTGCCCGTGTTGGAAGCTGTGGTGTCATATACAAAGCCCGTCACTGATGTTGGGCTGACTTTGTCTTTGGCTAATTGCTCAAGAACTGCCTCTGCGACATCAGCCCCACTGCTGCTTGGCAGCTTAGGGATCCCGAGCAGCTTTGGTTGCGGCAACTCGTCACCTCCACTTAAAAGGATAGCACCCCGCTCTTCCGGATCTTTTCCTTTGGGTGCGACGAGCTTTGTATCAAAATGAATGACTGGATGAGAGGGGGGAACGAATTCTCCTTTGAGCGCAGTGGATTTCTCTAGTCGGGATGTCTTTGCTTGCCTATGCAAAGTGCTCTTGGAAAGTGAGATGTTGCTTATGTCTCCGCCTGTCGCAGAGATAGCGTGGGCGGACGCCATGGCCCGTTGCCGGAAACTCATTTGCAAACGATCATGAGTTGCAGAGAGTTCATCCGGCAGGCTTCTTTTACCAGCTGCTCTTTTTCGCTTCCCGCCAACCCATTCGCTGTCGCCGTCACTGTCATCAGAGTCTGATGACGACGAGGCCTCGGCTCTTGATTGACGGTGACTCTGACTTTCCTTGCTTTGTTGACGACTGCGCCTTTTGTCTCTTGCTTTCATTCTCATCTCCATCACTTTGTCTCGTCCAGCAAGGACTCCTGGCTGACTTTCTAGACACATCTGTTGATACCACTTCCAGTCCTCCATCCACTCAGTTTGCAGGCGACTCCTCTTTTTCAGCCTCTCAAGCAGGTCACTTGGACCCAGGTCACACAACTGAGACATGTATGCTTGGAACTCTTTCACTGCCTGGTTGGTCTTGGCGGATTTCTTCAGACTTTGAAATCTGCTCTTCAGACTTTGAAATCTGCGATATGTCCGAAGTACTTCTAAGACCCGTTTCTTGCAAATTTTAGGCGTTACCACTGGGATTTCACTCGGTACCCATATTAGGTTGATCAGTTCGGTCGTTATCTCACGGGCTATCGCGTCTCTACTCTTGCGCGTGTGTTGCTCCCGAAGTGAAAGATACCGTTGAACAACTACTTTGTTCTGGGGGAGCTTAGTAAAAGGGAAAAAATATATCGGTTTGCCCACGATGTCGTCTGCCTTGTTTCGGTGGCTTACTCTCGAATTTATCTTCTTGCCGTCAGTTTTCTTCTTCGCTTTTGCTACATCTTTTGTGCGCTCAGTTGCACCAGATCGACGTTTGTTCTCGATGATGTTGCCCGCTCGGACACTTGACACATTCTTCGATCCCACAGGTCGTCCCATTGCAGTTCTGTCTAGTGGCAGAGCGTATAAGAAAACGAGCTCAATGAAGTTTCTTCTCGGACGGTAGTGGTTCTACGAGCGGACGTCTGAAACAGGAAAATGTAGGTGAATGTTACGACGTGTTCCAATCATGAAGCGAGGTACAAGATTAGATCCAGGTAATTGTCAATGTGAAGGTTGGGCTCATTTAAAATCGTAAGGGCTGTAATTCGGGTCAGGCCGTGGTGGGCCTACAAATTTTTAATCTTACGTCTTGCCCTAAACCGATTCTAGAATTCGGCCGTGACGTTTTCCGGATTGACTTTGCTTTGGTGATTTACGCATAAAAAAAACGAACGAAAAACGAAAAGCGCCTGTCTGAAACTCATCTAGGCCCACGTGGGGAATGATTATGACCCCATGATCACTCCTGGATCCACCCAGACACCTTTTAACTCAATAGAACAGTACAAAACATACGACAAGTGATCATGGTAGTCTCCCACGCTTCAAACTTTGGAAGTTACTGCATTTATGCGTATGGAGACTCCAACGCTGCAGCATCATATAACACCAAATATTTGACATGTCTTCAAAGCGCTAGCGGCAATCATGTTTACCGGTAGTTTACTCTGCAAATTGGTGTGTGAGGTTCAGATGAGTCAAGGAACGGGATGCCGGTGTATCCGAAGTGATTTGAAAAACTTAGTGAAATTTGGGACACCCTAGTGTGCATCTACCTTTGAGCCCGTTGATACAGATGTGGTACGTTCTCCTACCAGCAGGGCATGGCGGCATTTCCAGGGCTGATTCCTCATTTGGGATGTTAGAACAGTCTTTTTAGTGGCCATCGGGTGGGCCGAATCATAGTGCAAGATGATGGGGCTGCCATTGGTGTAAAGTACAGCTCGGTGGTGTAGCTCCCATCATCCTGAACTACAAACAACGTATCAAGGAAAGGAATCGAACTGATATGACCAGTGTGTTCTAAGGTAAACTTGATGCTGGAATGTTGTTGGTTAATTTCTGCAAAGAAGTCGAGCAGAGAGGCCAAGCCATGTATCCAAACACCAAAAATATCATCTATATACCTCATGTAGAGAGCTGGTTTCAAATCATACGAAGCTAAGAAGATCGACTTAAGGCGGTGCATAAAAGCAATCGCTAAAGGAGGTGCACATCGGTTACCCATAGCCACTCCTTTTGTCTGCTTGTACATGGTATTACCGGAACGTATGAGGTTATTGCTGAATATATGTGTAAGTAATTTCACACAGTCCTGTACACCAATCCCGAAAAGACAAATATCATCCAGATTGTCCTCGATTAGACGAATCACAGCATCTATTCCCTCCTTTATCGGAATGCTGCCATATACATTTTTCACGTCCATGGCGAAAACAATACTGCCTTCCGGAAGTTTGGTAGGAAACGTTTCTTTCACCCTCTGCAGGTACGACTCCGAGTTTGTCAGATGGGCGGGAACCAACGCTAGTATCTGGAAGAGAATCTTACTCAAGAACCAAGATAACTTGTCTAAGGGGTCACCACTCGCCGACACTATAGGGCGCAATGGAACCCCTAGTTTGTGGTTTTGGGGGAGCCCGTATAATTCCGCTGTGCGGCTGGAATGAGGAAGGAGAGATAACACTTTGTCTTTATGTAACTTCCCTGATAAAGTTTCCTTGATGATAGTACATGTTTCGATTTCGAGACGTTTGATAGGATTTGGTTGGGAAGGAATGCTCTGATACTCGTCCGTTATTTTACTGGCCTTTTCAATGTAATCCGTTTTGTTTAGCACGACGAATCCTCTGCAATTTATGAAAGCGCAACTAAACACGCAAACGACGTCTTGGTATATGACATAAAATTACATACACATACATTATATATAGTATGTTTTACGCGTTATATTGGATATATGTCTATATATGTGCGTGAGTGTATGTATCGATATGTATATGGACCATCGGCTCGGGCTTCCTCAGAGGATTCCTTCTTGACATAATTTGTTTCTGGTTTGGAGTGTCTGTGAGTGTCTGCACCACTGAGGAGGCTTTTCTGCATTCCACGTGTCTTTTTGCACGTTTTTTCCCGCGTGCCTTTTTCAATTTTTACACGCAAACGACGTCTTGGTATATGACATAAAATTACATACACATACATTATATATAGTATGTTTTACGCGTTATATTGGATATATGTCTATATATGTGCGTGAGTGTATGTATCGATATGTATATGGACCATCGGCTCGGGCTTCCTCAGAGGATTCCTTCTTGACATAATTTGTTTCTGGTTTGGAGTGTCTGTGAGTGTCTGCACCACTGAGGAGGCTTTTCTGCATTCCACGTGTCTTTTTGCACGTTTTTTCCCGCGTGCCTTTTTCAATTTTTACACGCAAACGACGTCTTGGTATATGACATAAAATTACATACACATACATTATATATAGTATGTTTTACGCGTTATATTGGATATATGTCTATATATGTGCGTGAGTGTATGTATCGATATGTATATGGACCATCGGCTCGGGCTTCCTCAGAGGATTCCTTCTTGACATAATTTGTTTCTGGTTTGGAGTGTCTGTGAGTGTCTGCACCACTGAGGAGGCTTTTCTGCATTCCACGTGTCTTTTTGCACGTTTTTTCCCGCGTGCCTTTTTCAATTTTTTAAGTTTTAGCTTTTTCATCACTCCTGACGATGGCCCCTGCCTGAAACGTTGAGTAATACAATATAACCTTTATCGTTACTTCTGATATCAACTCAGCACCTCCTGGTATATTGAGGGTTGTATACTTTCTTTACACGCATTGTCTTTTTCATTATTTTGCTCATTTACCCACAAACATAGTCCAAGCTTTTGCTGTTTGTACGCACCACATCGCGCCGGATTTGAAACAAAAATGTTAGTTGCTGTATTACCACCATAATAGATTACCCACCCTTCCAAGCCTCATATTTTCAAAAAAATTGGTAACATCTCAGTATCACAAGCCCTCGCCTTAGTATCCATGACGCAAGTCGGTTGAAAAACTTCGCATGGAACAATCCAAAGTATTCCCTATGGTTCCCTGCGTGTTTCAGGGTCGGCCGCTTCGAGACCACCACATATGTGACGTCATTGCTACGAGAATGTTTTTTAAATCGATGGCAGTGAAATGTGAATGAATGATAAAGTAAATGATAAGTGAAATGATTAAGTTATGCTGTAAATGCTTCTCCTGTGACAAAAACATTTCAGTTTTGTGTACGAAGTATTTTTACCGTGTTTTCTGAACCAAAAACCCATTACGTGAAATTTGTCCGTTACAACGGAGGCTACTATCAATTTCATCGTCCAGTGATGTGTACTTCCAGGCTGAGATTTAAGAATTCCGAAGATAATGAGATGAATTTAGGCCAATTACAGGGTGTATATTTCTGAACACTACTTGTGGTGCAGGCAGTTAAATGGGCACAGGAAAGTCGATTTTGGGCGATGCATTCCATAGACGCCGTTGTTAAGCTATACAATCATTGGAGCATGCGCAGTGGCGCACCGAATGGAGGGGGCATTGGAGCAGTGCCCCTCCCCATGAGAGGTTGTGGGCCCCCAATAATCGCGCCTGGGTTCGGAAAAATAGCGCCAGACTCCCTAAAAATCCTGCTGGTGTCCCAAACAATCGCATCGGGGCCTATAAAAATCACTTTTGGGCCCTCAAAAAGTCGCGCAGTGGGTCCCTGAAAATGGCGCTGGAGCCTTCCAAAATCCCACCAAGGCCCCTGAAAATCACATTGGGGGCCTCAAAAATCGTTCCGGAACCCTAAAAATGACGCTGATGGCTCCGAAATATGGGGCCGGACCCCTGAAGATACCACTGGGCCTCCCAAAAGTCGCGCCAGGGCCCCATGAAATTACGCTAATGCATTCAAAGGTCGTACCGGGCCCCTGGAAACCACGCTGGGCACCAAACAGTTTCTCCGGGGCCCCCGAAAATGACGCTGGGGCCGAAAATCACTGGCCGGGCCCTCAAAATCACGCTGCGTCCCAAAAGGTTGGGTCGGTGCCCCTGATAATCGCGCTGGGTTCCCAAAAAAGTCGGTCCGGGGCTTCTCAAAATCAGCCGATTTCGACAAACTCACGATATTTGAAGAGCGGACATACGTCGGTCTGCTGAAGACAATACTTATCTTTTACAATGTTCTTATATTTTGAGAAATACAATTCTAGTGCAAAATGTCGGCTTAGACCTGACTGGGGGTAGCCCCTTGGCCATCTCGATCCGCCCTTGTCTACAGGTCTTCCTTGGATGCTGCCATATCTCGATTTAATTTTCACCAATGTCTGCTGGCCGTTTCCTTATGTGGCTTCAAAGCGTCGGGTGGCATGCCGGTGGTTATCAAAATGGGACAATTGCTACCTTTGCAGCTACCAGACCGGCGAAGTATTCGTCGGTTCTGGGAAACGGCTCGGCCGACGTAGCTTGATGTATTACAGCCGGCGGGAATTGACCAGGCACGCGTTGCCACCACACCGTCGCACACAGCCGTTGGCAAGCCCCGGCACCGCACAGTCGCTGCGCTGCCCTGGCGAAGGATGGCGGCTCTCTGTGTCGTGGCCGTGCTCTGCGAAGGTGCCGCCGCCATCACCGCCAACCACTACGGCCGTAGCTGGAACACATCGGCGCCGGCGGCAGTCGCGGTGGCCGTGCCAGGGGTCGACTCGCTCCTGAGGTGCGGTGCTGCCTGCGAGAGATCCGCCAGCGGCGACTGCCTCGGGCTAAGCCTGGTCGGTGGTGTGTGCCAGCTGTTCGCGAACGTGTCCGCGTTGGCGACCCCGAAACCAGGTTGGGTGTCGGTCGACTACATCCGTCTGCAGGCTCCCTGTCTCGCCGGCTGGCTCTTTTTCCGCGACAGCTGCTACAGCCATCAGAAGCACTCCGGAGGACTGAATTGGACGGCCGCCCGCGACGCCTGCCGCTCCCACGGCGCCGGGTCCGACCTAGTGACTGTCGACGATGATCAGGAGCTCGGCTGGCTTCTTCACCACCCATCACGACCGACTGACTCTGAGTACATCGGCATGCTGCTGTCAGGCGGCGCATTGGTCAACTTGGACGGATCCCCGGCTACCGTCCAGCATGCCATATACCCGAACAACCTCAATGACGGCTGCATCAATATCAAACGGCACAGAATCACTGCAACATTACATAACTATCCATGCTCCTATAAGAGGAGTAGTGTATGCGAGCGCCCAGTCCGCTGCCGCGCTCGCGACGCCTGCCCGGCCGGCTGGCTCGGCCTCGACGACCATTGCTACCGCTACATTTCCTCCCCGCTCACCTGGCAAGACGCTGACAACTACTGCGCCGCCCTGAAGGCAGGTGCTCGGCTCGCTGCAGTCTCCAACATCGGCACCTGGCTAGTTCTCAGGCAATACTTCTCACCAAGCGGGCACGTCTTCGTCGGCATATCTAATCGTACGTCGGAGGGCGAATTCCTCTCGGTGGATGGCACCGGCGAGCAGCTAACCTGGGCGGATGGAGAGCCATCTGGTGTCGACGGCATGAATTGTGTCGTCATGAGGTGGAACGGAGTCACGTCTGGCCGAGTGGATGGCAAGGGCTGGGATGCTGACGATGGTGCAGTTGCAGAGTTTTGCAACAACTCCCACACTTTTGTATGCCGTCTACCAGTAGCCCTCTGCTGAAGAACTAACTGCCGTTCTTGCAGAACACAATTGATAAATCCACTATGCCGGGCTCAGAAAGCTTCCCTCAACATCTGCTGTCGCCTTTTTTGTTTTTAGCTCGCCAGGAAGTCCAGTACCATCTGTTCATAGCTCGGTAAGAAGACATATTATGCGACGCGATTAGAACTCCCACTGACAAATGCACTTCAGGACGTTCAAGGTACTTCGGTGAGAACTCTAGCATCGATTATTTTCCGAGCCCATTTCGCTGAGAAATCCGCTACCGCTTTTCGGAAACGTTTCTGGTACTGGTCCTGGTACTGTTACTGGGCTGATTTCGCTGATAAATCGCGCTGAGAGGTCCGTGTGTTCTTCATGGAGTATCAGTACTATTCGTGCGCACCCTGACTGTTGCCGAAGCTCTCTGAATAATCCGCCCTGCCGATTGGCTTGACTGACCGCTGATTATTGCGGTTCTTATTTTTCATTTTCGTGGGGTGACACCCGTCGCTCATTTCTCCTTTCTTTTTCTAGTGGGGTGACACCCGTGACCCCTAGTTTTCGTCGTCGTCGTATTCCCGTTCCCTGAGTTTCTCTGTGTCCTTTATCTTTCTTTAAATTACATAAGGTAAGATTTTTCCTCGTGATGGGGAAAAAGCGTAAAAAGGACACGGACCCATGCTCGCCAACGGACTCAGACCCGGAATTTCCTCCTCTGACCACACCCGACGATCATCGCACGAACACAGACCTGGCCCCTAATGCTCCCTCGATTGATACAAACGTTGATGACCCGCGCCGAACTATTCCCCTCGATGACGCCATGGAAGCCCTTTGCACCTCGCCGACCCCTGCTCGTCCCAAGAACACGACCTCGCCTCACAATCCAGACCAGACCATCACTCTCCACGCCGCTGACCCACACTCGAACCAGACCACGTCCTCCCAACCTGAACCTATCGAACCATACCTCGACAGTGCTGGATCATACATCGTGGTAAAGCCTGTCGAGGAGTCCGTCTCCTTTCGTCGTGTCAAGGTTTTCTGGCCAACCAAGCAACTCCTCGCCATTTGTTCCTTAGCCAATCCTAACATTGAAGCCCCAGCCAACGGGACCCTCGTCATCAAAGCCCAAACCCGATCCCAGACCAAAGCCCTCCTCCGTACCACCACATTTTGTGGTAAATCCGTGACCATTCCACTGCACTCCAACCGCAACACCACCAAGGGCACCGTCTTCGCGCCGGAGCTCCGCCTCATGTCTGAAGAAGATATTCAGGCGGAGCTCAGACCGGAGGGGGACTCCACGTCCGCCGCATCACTTCTTTTAAAGACGGCCAGAAACGTGACACGAGCCTCCTTGTCCTGACCTTTAATTCTACCTGTTGCCGACAGACACTGCATGTCGTGCTGTGGTCTGCCGTTCGCGGGCAGCCGCGACATCGGGCTAGACACCGCATGTCCAGCGACGACGTGTTTGCTCGACCTGTGGGGCGTCCCCGTCGCGTCGCTCGTATTTGTTCTGCGTGTTTGTTGAACGCCGGCCGCGGCGCAGGTGCGGGGTGTTTATGCGACCCGTTGACCCCTTTGCACTGCATGTTGTGCTGTGGCCTGCCATTCGCGGGCAGCCGCGACATCGGGCTGGACACCGCATGTCCAGCGACGACGTGTTTGCTCGAACTGTGGGGCGTTCCCGTCGCGTCGCCCGTATTTGTTCTGCCTATTTGTTGAACGCCGGCTGCGGCGCAGGTGCGGGGTGTTCATGCGACCCTTTCTCTCCTTGTCTCAGCTGACCCTTACCTTCATATATAAGCGGCGCGTCTACACCCAGGATCTCTCTTCTTCTGTCGCCTTTGTCAAGTGCACTGCACCTTTGCCGTCTCGCCGTCGCCAATATAGAAATGAGTGCTTTGAGCGAGTGTTGAAGTGATAAGTGAAACAGTGAGTGATCAGTGGAAGTTAATTGATAAACCACGCGCAGCACTGCTCGACACGGCTGGGCCACCGTGCCTGACTGTTTTCCTGCTTTCTTTCCACGTTTTTCTTACTCCTTCATTTCCTAATGCCACTGCTCTCTTGAATTGGAGGGTCTCCTTTAGCACTCTTCAATTAGAGTGCTCTCGGTCATGTCCATGCTCTCTTGAATTGGAGAGTTCCTTTATCACTCTTGAATTGGAGTGTTCTTGATTAGGCTACTGCTCTCTTGAATTGGAGAGTTCCTTTGTCTCCCTTGAATTGGGGAGCTCTAGCCTACAACCTCTATTATTACGTCCACCTTTATTTAGGTTACTTCGATTATTTCTTTACATTCTCCCATCATATATCTTTCCGACCTCTCACATTGCAATTATTTGTTCCTTTTCCTATTGTTATTCAAATAATTTCCTTTCACATGTTATTCCCGCTTACTTCTCCCTCGCTCTCTCTTCTGTACCATTCACTTTAGGCCTCTTGGCCATTCTACCCAATGCTGCAGGGCTCCACCACATATATACAGTCCACATCATCGGTTGAAGACGGCATCCGCAACACTACCGCTCTTCCCAAATCCCTCCTCGCCGGATACCTACGCTCCCAAGTCCGCGTCTTCATTCCCAATCCTCTCCGCTGTTTTAACTGTCAGCGCTTCGGCCATGGCAGTAAAACATGCCGCCAACCAGCCCGCTGCCCGAAATGCGGCGAACCACTTCATCCCGAATCCACCTGCTCCAAACCTGCCCACTGCCTCAACTGCAACACATCCGATCACCTGACCACATCACCCCTGTGCCCAGTTTGGTGCAAGGAGAAGGAGGTCTGCGCTGTCAAGGCCACGACCGGGGTGTCATAACCCCAGGCCCGACAGTCTGTCGAAGCCACCTCCCCGTCAACAAAAACTTACGCCCAGGCGGCCACCGTTGCTGCCCCCCCCTCCACACGTCGCGTCAACACTACTTCTACCTCGATTCAAACTGACATGATTCCCGGTTTAGCTCCACTAAAAAAAACTTACACCACTGACCACACCGACACAAACCACCCTGGCTCCCAACACACAGACCACTTCGGCTCCCAACAAACGAACCACTCCAGGGAGGAATGACAGGCCCCGCAGTCACTCCGCTGCCGGAGCAAATTCTCGTTCCCCGTCAGTGGGCCGCCGATCGAGCCCTGTGGGTTCTGCCAGCGTTATAGCCACCACAGTGGGGTCTGTCGCGCCCGCAACCCAGTGTGCAGCCATTGTGCTGAGGCGCACACCATGGCCCAGTGCGAGGCCCAGGAGCCGCGATGCGCAGACTGCGCTGGCCCACACCCCGCCTCATACTCCCGGTGCCCAGCCTGGCTGGAAGCAAAGGGTCAGCAGCAGCAGCGCCGGACAGCCCCCCCCCCCCAGCACCGCCCTTGACGCAGAGGCCGGCCTCTGCCTGGGGCCAACAACCCCTCCAGCCACTCTGGCCGACCCCGGCCGAGGCGGCCGCCCGACCGGCGACCCGTGTTCCCACGCGCACCGAGCGCCCGCTCACCCACTCCGACCCTGCACCGGCCTTACGCTCTGCTCCCGTCGCAGGTCCATCCGCCTCCAGGCCCTCCAGTTGTCGAACGGCTGCCATGCACCCTCGGGATCGAGCCCCCTCCGCGCCGCCCCTCCAGGACCTCCCCAGCCCCCCCCCCTCCATCCTGCCTCCCTCTCGGGATCAGGCCTCCCCGGCGACCTCCCCTCAGGTCCTCCCATCTCCCTCCACCGGCCATCGCAGTCCTCTCAGGACAGTCCTGACCCCCCTCCGCATGCTCGGGAATCCCCCAGGGACCCAGAGCAGACAGCCACACCAGAGTCGTCAGATTATGAAACAGACGACTCTGCCTCACCATCACCGCCACACACGCGGCTGCGGGAGCGTGATCACAACCATTAATGCAGACACCCACTACTGAATTCTTGCTCCAATGGAATACGAGGTCACTCATATCCCATTGGGCGGAATTCAAGGAATATATTATCAAAAATAAACTATTGGTAGCCGCCGTTCAGGAGACCCGATGGAGCGACAACGACCCATATAATTTTAACATCTATGGCTATTCTCTCTATACCAACAACGTAAATTATACACCCCGCGGCGGCGGGGTTGCTCTATTTATCTCAGACACCCTCCTTCATCGTCAGATCAACATTGCTAATAACCTAAATTGTATTGCTGTTTTGGTCCAAATTGCACAACTAGAGCTTACTATACTCTCTCTCTTTACCTGTCACCTTCTCTTACACTATCCTTATCTTCTGTGACCGACCTTTTCGGCCTCCTTCCTCACCCCTGTCTGGTGCTCGGTGACTTCAATGCCCATCACCAGGCTTGGGGCTGCCACTCCACATCACCTCGCGGACATCACATCTAAACTCTCCTCAACACCCACAACATGGTCTTTTTAAACGACCAAACACCCACACACAGCACCGACATCGCCCCGTTCCGTCTATCCGCCATTGACCTGTCTTTGGCCTCAGCCTCTATTTCGCCCCTCTTCTCTTGGCATGTTCAACTCGATCCCCACTTTAGCGATCATTTTCCCATTCATATCATGCTTGAACGCTCAGCCCAAGCTAGAGATTACTTATTTCTACCCCGTTGGAATGTTCGCAAAGCGAAATGGCCACCTTTCTCCCAAGAAATTGACACCGTCTTTCCTCCGCAGTCACCCCCCCCCAATATCAGCCTTTCTTGATACCATACTACTCGCGGCAGAAAATCACGTCCCCCACACTCGTCGCTCCCCCGTCCGTCACCACATGCCGTGGTGGAACGACGAGTGTCAACGCGCCGTCGGTCTGCGGCGGCGGGCTGAGCGAAAATTTCGGAAAAACCTTATCCCACAAAACATGTTAGAAGCCCGCGAGGCTAAAAAAAAAACGTTGTCAGCAGACTATCCTAGCGGCCAAAAAACACAGCTGGCAACTTTATTCAAACTCGTTCAATCGATTTACCCCGATCGGCCAAATTTGGTCCAAAATTCGCTCTTTCACCAATGGCAGATCACCACACCGCGGATTCCCAAAACTGACAATTAATCATCGCAACATCACAGAACCCTCAGACGTCGCGGAACACTTTGCCACCTATTATGCTGACATCTCAAATGCACAATACTCACAACACACCACCGAATTCCTACGAACCACTTTCGCCACCTGCAACTTTACCTCGGACAACACTGAACCATATAATGCCCCATTTACTCCCTATGAGCTAACCTTATCCCTTTCCAAAGTAACCAACACTGCCCCTGGCCCTGACCAATTGGCATACCCCTTCTTCCAAAATATATCTGACGCCGGAAAAGAAAATCTCCTCTCGGCACTAAATCAACTATGGACTGACGGCACTTTTCCCTCTTCCTGGTCTACTAGCACTATCATTCCTATCGCTAAACCTCGCAAACCTTACGACCTTCCCTCTAGCTATCGGCCTATCTCTCTCACTAGTTGTGCCTCTAAAATCTTTGAGCGCATGGTCAATGGACGAATCAGAGTTCACCTCGAAAACAACAAAATTATCTCCCCCTTTCAAAGCGGATTCCGACCCAGACACAGCACCGCCGATAACCTCATCCAATTAATTGACTCGATACAGCGCGGCTTCATGAAAAAAATATGAAACCGTCGCACTTTTTCTCGACTTAAAATCCGCATTCAATAAAGTACACAGTTCGGCCCTCCAAATCAAATTACATCGCATTGACATACGAGGCAGAATGACAACATTTATCTCCAACTTTCTCGCTGATAGAACATTCACCGTCCGCTGCGGCAACATCCATTCTCAGCCCCAGAAACTCGATCAAGGTGTCCCACAAGGCAGCGTGTTATCCCCCACCCTCTTTCTCATCATGATTAACGATGCTCTCGCTGACCTCCACAACATAGCCCACTGTCTAAAATACTCCATTTACGCCGATGATCTGGCCATATGGTGCACGCACCCTTCGGCAGACAAAGCAAATTATCATATGCAGCGCGCCATGAATAAAATTGATTCCTGGTGCTCCCATTGGGGACTGCAAATATCCCCCGCCAAATCCGTCACGATGCTTTTCTTCCGGCTCAACAAGTACATCCCACCTATTACTCCACTCCGTTATCGTGAACAAATTATCCCTCACCAAACCACATTCACATATCTTGGCATCATACTAGCAGGGGTGTCGATTTTTGAAAAACATTGGGGGGGCCGAATTGCCAACGCACTAGACCCCCCCAAAAAAAAAAAAACTCATCGGATTTAGCCCACTATATTTTCATATTTCACAAATTCTAATTTTGTATTCGATGACGTGTATGTTTATGTTTATTAAGCATCCTCACCAACGGGGAAAATCGTCCAATAACTGGTGAAGTCACGTAATTAAAAGAGCAGTGTTCAGTACATGTCAACATAACAACTCTTGGTTGGTTATTGGTTCTACGACACGTCGACCTTTGTGTCATATAGCGTCGCCAATCTCTCACGCCGATTGGTCGCGGGCGAAGAGTAGCGACAGGTGAGACTCGAACTCACCAACATAACTCTGAGTAATAGCATGCGACTGCAGTGCAATATAGTGGGCTCGGATCTATCGTCACCGTCACCGTCACCGTCACTGTTACCCTCCTCCTCACTCCACACACCAACAAACACACACCGGCTTAAATAAAAATACTTCAGCGATCAGATGCAGGCTAAAACACACCGGCATTGATGAAGCATCAGAGCACAGCAGACCTGAACGGTGATGACGATGGGTGAAAGTATTTCGTTGGTGCCTAACGTTAGGGAGGGGAATTTTTCCCTTTAGTACGCCACTGTGGCTGCTCAATGTGTTTTTTCCGCAGATTGCACGATCGAGAGTAGAAAGGCCCTTCGGATAATTTTCTTTCGGGACCCATTCTTAATTTTCCGGTGCTCTGGTCGATTCGATGGAGTCTCCTTGTAGTTTTTGTGGTGAAGTCTATTTTTATAAGCCCCCTGCAGGCTATTTTTGGAACCCGGTACGATTCTTCTGGCTCTCGGTGCGTTTTTTCCGGTGCCCAAACAGGTTTCTTTTCCGGCGTCCGACTTCTTATTTTGTGGATCTTTGACGCAATTTTTCCGTCCGCAAGGTGACATTCCGGGTATATATTGGTACTTGGGAAGCCAGCTGCAACTCGTGGGGCTCCGGCACGACGTTTTGGCCCCAGTGAGATTTTCAAGAGAAGCGGCGTGAATTTTTTTGTCTAAGTGCGATTTTCTGGGGCCCCGTCGTCACTTGTTGGGATCCCTTGCGGTGGCTACGACACGTTTGTGGGGGCCCAACAGGTTTTGTGGGCTTTTGGAGCTATTGTTGAGATCCCAGATTGATTTTCCGTGTCCGGACTGTTTTTCATTTACCCGGCTTCATTTGTTGGGTGATCTCAACGAGACTTTTAGAGCCCCGGTGGGACCTGTCAGGCCTCTGGCGTGATTTTCAGGGGCCCGGGTGATAATTCTTAGCACCCCAGTCTCGGCGTGATTTTCAGGAGGCCCCGGCCCGACCGTTTGTGGCCCCCGTCGTGATTTTCTTGAATCCCGGCACGACTTGTTTGCGGCCCCAACGTGATTTTCAGGGGCCCAGGTGCAAACTTTTGAGGCCCCAGCGTCATTATCGGGGCCCCTGCGCTACGTTTAGGGGCCCCCAAAGTGATTTTTGCTGAGCCCCGGTGCGATTTTTGGTGGACCGAGTGAAATTTTTAGGGAGCATAGCGCATTTTTTTCCTAAGCTCGGCGGATTCTTGGGGCCCCACAACCTATCAGGACGGGGGGGGGGGTGAGGCAACTGCCCACAATTCCCCCTCCCCATTCGGTATGTCACTGTGCCATGCAATGATGCAACATAAGAATCCAGGAATAGTTCATCTGTTTCATCACTCACATGTGATTTCAACTCCCCAGTTATCCAGACAGTTTGAGGAAAGTCAAACATCTGCTACATGGATCAGCAAGGATGGATTGTAAGGCAACATGGATACCATGGAATTCCGGTCACAGTAGTTATGCTGCAATACATACCTTCTTCAATAGACTGCTTTGGAGATGGATGAGTTCCTGAAGTTTGGTCAGGGTTGGAGTTGGAGGTGGATGGAGCAACACTGTGAAGGACATAACATATGGTTCAAGAGACTTGTTTCCATTAACAATACAGGGGATGAAGTAACATTTTCATTGACTTCTATGGTTTTCATTGGCTTCATTGACTTCTATGGTGTCCTGAGTAAGTAGGACAATCGAGATGGGTTTCTGTTATATGCATTGTAGAAGCAATGTTATAATGTAGCTTGTATACCCCAGTGAGAATGGTATGGATTCACTCATAAGTGAATTTGCAAACATACTGATATATCAGTTAACAACAATGCAGGGAGCTATGTGATCAACATGGTCTGTGCCCTAAAGCCCAAATAACTAAGTAACAATGCAGGGAATCTGCTGCATAACAGTTTGACCATAAATTAGCCATGATATATGGCATCATACTTCCCATGCTATTTAGAATAGTGAGCTATATTTTGTGTACAAACATCAGGACATTAGAAATGTTAATTAACGTTACACACATCAGTTCCTAACAAGTGTCAGCAATACATTTCCTTCATGTGCTTTAAACATGATTCAAGAAAGCACTGTCATCGATTTTAAGCTTGCAAAAAGAGTGGGCCGCCTGGCATTTTAAGTGCTATTTGAGTGAATTTGCTGTCTTGTTAGTGAACTGACCACTTATTGAGATATAAGTACTTTAACTTTGCCTGCTTCCATCATGAAAATTTGTCATTTTCCAATACATCAGAAATCATCAGAATAACTTCTTGTCCACAAACCGGTGTATGCATTTCTATGAATTTCTCATATTTATTAACACAAATCATGTAGATCTGATCTGCAAATTTATAACTCAGAAAATGTTATCAGCACAGGATTCCATTCCTGAAAATATAGTACTTTCAACATGTTATTGTTCTTTGTGAAGCAATAAGTGCAATGCTCTCATGCAGCATGCAGATGGAGGTTCATCACGTGCACCAGGTAGCACAAAAAGAGATATTATTGCAGTCTAAGGTAACCACAAGACAGGTTTTACACCCATTTTACCTCCACGAATCATTCAAAGGAGCTAGGTTTTGCCTAGTTGCGTTAGGCTAGGCTTTTGTTGTAAGTTAGTAAATACAAAAAAGTCTTCAAAAACAGTTCAAGCTAGATTGGGTTATGTTTAAGTTGTGTTAGGTTGTTGTGATTAGGTTATGTTTAAGTTAAGTTGACTTTTTAAGTTGAAAATGTTTGAGAATTTTTTTTTTTTTTTGGGGGGGAAATTGGGCATAAAAATAATCATTTCTTGCATGGAAGTCTGGGCTAGGTTAAGTTAGGTTATGTTACATGTTTTTTTATATCTGAACATTATTTTTCATCCTATATTACTCAAATCCAAGCCCCCTTTTCCATGTTATTTTTCCTCACAATTGAAAAGTGTGCATCTGCAGAGGAAATGAGCGGTTACATCATGTTCAGCACATTAACAAACACTGCATTAAAAAAAAGAAATTCAAAGAAGTTAGAGAGTACCATGAGCTGAAAAATTACCCAAAAAGCCAGGTATTATCACAGTTTAAGGTAACCACAAGACAAGTTTTACACACATTTTACCTCCATGAAGCATACAAAGGGGTTAGGTTTGTCAGGTTAGTTTAGGCTTTTGTTGTATGTTATAAAAAGAATCATTTGTTGGTAAATCATTTTTGTTAATTATTTTTCTACAAAATAATAATAAACGGTTCAGGCTAGCTTAGGTTGGGTTTTTTAAGTTGAAAATATTTGAGAAAATTCCTCGAAAATTTAAATTAAAAACAATTAATTTCTTGTATGGGAAGTTGAACTATGTTAGGTAAGGTTATCGTACGTCTTGAACATTATTTGCATGCTATATTTCCTTACTCCACACCCTTTTTTTGGTGTTATTTTTTACTCCCAATTGAAAGGCATGCATTTGCAGAAGAAAGGACATTAAATTGTGCTTCTATGTGTCTTATTAATATTTTTTTATTCAAATTTCCAATGCAATGTTTATGAATGTCACTAAGCTGATGGCACTACTCAGTTTCTGTGCAAATGCTTGTGGTTGTGAGACGTCCGTAAAGTTGGCACACGTATTCATATTCGTATTCAGCACACACAACCGATTGCACCCAAATTATCGTCCATGGTCAAACCGACCTCGCTGTTTACGAATCTGAACTTCGTTTTACGTTAACTGCAACCGTTTGACCTCAACATCATAAAATGTCAAGGTCAACCAGCGGGACAGCTCTAACTTACAAATGAAGGCGAGAACATCCATGCAGTCGCTATTTTCAGATAGCCCATTACAACGCGCAACTTTTAATCATAACTTTACTTCGATCCGGGTCAAATGTCAAGGTCAAAAATCACTTAGGATGACGGGGACAGCTATAGCTCATGCACGATGACATGCACACTACCAAATTGTTCCTAGCAGAAGAGGTGATCACCGTGCACAACTTTCAGTTGCATACTTCATTGGGTCACGGTCAATTACAAAGGTCAGAATGCATTAAAAACTACGGGAACGGTTAAGCCTCCTGACATATGCGACCGATGCGCACAAAAAGGGCATTGACGGACAGCACCTGGCGGTGTGCATCATTTCGTCGCACATTGCGGCAGGTCAAGGTCAATCGTAAAGGTCAAAAATGTCATAGAATGATGGGGACAGTCATAGCTCCCCAGCTAAGAAATATCTGTCCTTGTAATCGTCATTGTCATGGAGCTGACCACTGTGCACAACTTTTAGTCATATTTTTTAGACCGCTCAAGGTCAAGTTGAAGGTCATAGTTCACTTGAAATAACAGGGACAGCACTAGCTCATGAGCGAGAGTATGCACACTACCAAATTGTTACTTGCAGAATAGGTTATCACAGTGCACAACTTTCAGTTGCATACTTCATTAGGTCAAGGTCAAGTACAAAGGTTAGAATGCACTAAAACCTACGGGAACGGCTGTGCCTCCTGAAATATGGGACCGATGCGCACAAAGAGGGTATTGACGGACAGCACCTGGCGGTGCGCATCATTTCATCGCACATTGCGGCAGGTCAAGGTCAATCATCAAGGTCAAAATGTCCTAGAATGATGGGGACAGTCATAGATCTCCAGCTAAGGCACATCAATCCTTGTGATTGCCATTCTCAGGAGGTTGACCATCGTGCGCAGCTTTTAGTCGTATTTTTAGACCGCTCCAGGTCAAGGTTAAGGTCACAGTGCACTTCAAATGACCGGGACAGCTCTAGCTCATAAGCGATAGTATGCACACTACCAAATTGTTACTTGCAGAATAGGTTATCACCGTGCATAACTTTCAGTTGCATACTTCACTAGGTCAAGGTCAAGTACAAAGGTCAGAATGCACCAAAGCCTACGGGAACGGTTGTGCCTCCTGACATATGGGACCGATGCGCACAAAAAGGGTATCGACGGACAGCACCTGGCGGTGCGCATCATTTCATCGCACATTGCGGCAGGTCAAGGTCAATCATGAAGGTCAAAATGTCATAGAGTGATGGGGACAGTCATAGCTCCCCAGCTAAGGCACAGCAATCCTTGTAATCGTCATTCTCAGGAGGCTGACCATCGTGCGCAGCTTTTAGTCGTATTTTTAGACCGCTCCAGGTCAAGGCTAAGGTCACAGTGCACTTGAAATGACCGGGACAGCTCTAGCTCATGAGCGATAGCATGCACGCTACCAGATTGTTACTTGCAGAATAGGTGATCACCGTACACAACTTTCAGTTGCATACTTCATTAGGTCAAGGTCAATTACAAAGGTCAGAATGCATTAAAACCTACGGGAACGGTTGCGCCTCCCGACATATGGGATCGACGCACACAAAATGGGTATTGACCGACAGCACCTGCCGGTGTGCATCTTTTCATGGTACATTGCGGCAGGTCAAGGTCAATCATCACGGTCAAAGATGTTCTAGAATGATGGGGACAGTCATAGATCTCCAGCTAAGGCACATCAATCCATATAATTGTCATCGTCAGGAAGCTGACCACTGTGCGCAACTTTTAGTCATATTTTTAGACCAATCGAGGTCAAGGTGAAGGCCACAGTGCACTTGAAATGACCGGGACAGCCCAAGCTCATGAGCGATTGCATGCACACTACCAAATTGTTCCTTGCAGCATAGGTTATCACCGTGCACAACTTTCAGTTGTATACTTCATTAGGTCAAGGTCAATTACAAAGGTCAGAATGCATTAAAATCTTCGGGAACGGCTGTGCATTCTGACATATGGGACCGATGAGCACAAAATGGGTATTGACGGACAGCACCTGGCATTGCGCATCTGTTTGTCGCACATTGCAGCAGGTCAAGGTCAATCATGAAGGTCAAAATTAGCCTAGAATGATGGGGACAGTCATAGATTTCCAACTAAGGCACATCAATCCATATAATTGTCATTGTCAGGAAGCTGACCACTGTGCGCAACCCTTAGTCATATTTTTAGACCAATCGAGGTCAAGGTGAAGGTCATAGTGCACTTGAAATGAACGGGACAGATCTAGCTCATTAGCGATAGTATGCACAGTACCAAATTGCTACTAGCAGAAGAGGTGATCACCGTACACAACTTTCAGTTGCATTCTTCATTAGGTCAAGGTCAATTACAAAGGTCAGATGCATTAAAAGTTACGGGATCGGTTGCGCCTCCCGACATATGGGACCGATGCACACACAAATGGTATTTACGGACAGCACCTGGCATTGTGCATCTTTTCGTCGCACATTGCAGCAGGTCAAGGTCAATCATGAAGGTCAAAATTGTCCTAGAATGATGGGGACAGTCATAGCTCCCTAACTAAGGCACATCAATCCTTTTAATCGTCATTGTCATGGAGCTGACCACTGTGCAAACTTTCAGTCATATTTGTACAACGCTCAAGGTCAAGTTGAAAGTCATCGTGGACTTGAAATGACCGGGACAGCTCTAGCTCATGAGCGATAGTATGCACACCACCAAATTGTTACTTGCAGAATGGGTGATCACCGTGCACAACTTTCAGTTGCATACTTAATTAGGTCAAGGTCAATTACAAAGGTCAGAATGCATTAAAACCTACGGGAACGGTTGTGCCTCCTGACATAAGGGACCGATGCGCACAAAAATGGTATTGACGGACAGCACTTGGCGGTGTGCATCGCATCGTTTCATCGCACATTGTGGCAGATCAAGGTCAATGATGAAGGTAAAAAATATCCTAAAATGATAGGGACAGTCATAGCTCCCCAGCTAAGGCACATCAATCCTTGCAATCGTCATTGTCAGGGAGCTGACCACTGTGCCCAACTTTCAGTCATATTTTTACACTGCTCAAGGTCAAGTTGAAGGTCCGAGTGCACTTGAAATGACCGGGACAGCTCTAGCTCATGAGCGATAGCATGCACACTACCGAATTGTTACTTGCAGAATAGGTGATCACCGTGCACAACTTTCAGTTGCATACTTCATTTGGTAAAGGTCAATTACAAAGGTCAGAATGCATTAAAACCTATGGGAACGGTCGTGCCTCCTGACATATGGGAGCGATGCGCACAAAAATGGTATTGACGGACAGCACCTGGCGGTGCGCATCTTTTCTTCGCACATTGTGGCAGGTCAAGGTCAATCATGAAGGTTAAAAAATATCCTAGAATGATGGGGACAGTCATAGCTCCCCAGCTAAGGCACATCAATCCTTGTAATTGTCATCGTCTTGGAGCTGACTACTGTGCCCAACTTTCAGTCATATTTTTAGACCGCTTAAGGTCTAGATGAAGGTCAGAGTGCACTTGAAATGACCGGGACAGCTCTAGCTCATGAGGGATAGCATGCACACTACCAGATTGTTACTTGCAGAATAGGTGATCACCGTACACAACTTTCAGTTGCATACTTCATTAGGTCAAGGTCAATTACAAAGGTCAGAATGCATTAAAACCTACGGGACCGGTTGCGCCTCCCGACGTATGGGATCGACGCACACAAAATGGGTATTGACCGACAGCACCTGCCGGTGTGCATCTTTTCATCCTACATTGCGGCAGGTCAAGGTTAATCATCAAGGTCAAAAATGTTCTAGAATGATGGGGACAGTCATAGATCTCCAGCTAAGGCACATCAATCCATATAATTGTCATTGTCAGAAAGCTGACCACTGTGCGCAACGTTTAGTCATATTTTTAGACCAATCGAGGTCAAGGTGAAGGTCACAGTGCACTTGAAATGACCGGGACAGCCCTAGCTCATGAGCGATTGCATGCACACTACCAAATTGTTACTTGCAGAATAGGTGATCACCGTGCACAACTTTCAGTTGCATACTTCATTAGGTCAAGGTTAATTACAAAGGACAGAATGCATTAAAACCTACGGGAACGATTGCGCCTCCCGACATCTGGGATCGACGCACACAAAATGGGTATTGACCAACAGCACCTGCCGGTGTGCATCTTTTCATCGTACATTGCGGCAGGTCAAGGTCAATCATGAAGGTCAAAAATGTTATAGAATGATGGGGACAGTCATAGCTTCCCAGCTAAGGCACATCAATCCCTGTAAGCGTGATTATCAGGGAGCTGACCGC